>OZ010790.1:78385338-79075338 GCA_963932465.1 Maratus speciosus
GTTCACCGAGAGAGCCCCTTCCTTGATCAAGGCACCTTAAGCGCCACTCAAGGAGTCAATGAAGCGTGTTAGATTACAGTACAGCAGAATAAATTTCAAAATGTCTACTCACTTCCATCATAGACGGCTCCTTAAAGCATCATTTTGCCGTTTTTTAAGCATAATTTGAAAACTACTTGGAATAAAAATGTGAAATTTTTGAATTTCCAAAAAGCAGGACTTAATAAATCTAAATCCATCAAAAAAATTGTAGGTTGCAATTCATAATTTTTTCGAATATTAATTTCATAATTCATAATTCATATCATAAAATTATAAAAATTGCAAATTCAGCTTATTTATGTTTGGGTATATTAGTATTATTACTACAAAAAAAATTATCACATTAGGAGCAAAATTTCGGGAGATATAAATAAAAATATGAAAATGTAATTTAACATTAGAAGCACTAAATTTTGAATGTTTATAATTCAAAAACTTATCATTCAAATGACTTGAAATTTGGTGCCTAGGCATAGTTTGAACGGAAGATTTGAAATATCTCGTTAAAATTGGGCATTGCCATTGAAAAAAATGAAGTTTGGATTCGTTTTAATATGTAGATGACCCCCTAAGAAAATTTTATATACATCATTTAAAAGTAGACTTTATTTCCAATCGTTCGGTACCAGTAACTTTCTTCTACGATGATTTGCTGAGGAGTTAGTAGGGAGTGTTTACTTTTTTTTTTCCACGACTGTACATCACGTAGTACGCATTTTTTTCGCCTAGCCAGAAGTCCATATCAATTTTATTATGTTTGAAATTGTATATCATTAAATTACATCACAAATGATTTTCGTCCATTAACCATAATGTAACGGGATTCTTTTGAGTGTCCCCGTAAACGAACCAAAAAATTCTATACACTCCCTTTTCAGTCGCAAAGATGCCATAGAAACCTTAATAACACATATCAATTGCATACAATACGAGAACAATTACAAGAGTTAGGACACGGACCGGCGGTATGCAGATAAACAAACCAAATTCATGAACACTTTACGGCTATGTTGGAAAGTTTTAAAAAGAGGCATTCATTAAGAGGAACATTCTGCAAAAAGAAGTTATAATTGTTAATTTTCTGGTGCGATATTTTAAAAATAAGAATGCCTCTCACCCCCATAGGTTTAACATTAGCATGCAGTTTTGATATCTCACTGATTAACACAGCTATTTCACTCACGCAAAAATACCCACTTGCTAATATTAATCCTATAAGACAATTCTTTCGAAATACCATGTTTGCATTTGAAATCTTTAAACACCTCTTTTTAGGAGCGGAAGGGTGGGGAGGGGGATTAGATAGCTAAGATAATCTCCACAATCGACTTTCACTATTGGAGCTAGTTTCGAAAGACATTTTTCTATAAATTTTCTATGTTATTTTTTTGGTGCATTTGAGGTTTTAAAGCTCTAAGATAGTAAACTCTATTTAAATAAATCATATTAATATTAGTTGCTGGTTCCAATATAAGAAAAATGTAGTATTATGATTTAATTTATTTAAAAGATTTGTTCGACGATCTGTTATTCTAACAAACGAGAACTACTGCACTAGCTAGCAACAATTTTAGAGATGATTTCTGGCAGTCCTACTGTCTCCTATATTTATGCCTCCGAAGTTGGATAAAAACGCTGTAAAATTTGGTTTAAAATGACACTTAGATTGCATTAATCAAGTTCTGAAATAACCTTTAAAAAAGGCTATAAATATTTTAATTTAATCATATTTAAATTATATTAAGTACGCAAAATCATAAAAAAGCTTTATATATGTTTTGTTTTTTAATATTATTAAGCAAATTTGAAAATTAAATAATTTGAAAGTGATATTCATAAGGGTTGATAAAATGTAAGAATAGAAAATAGCTGGGCAATCGGCCTTTGATTGGTCTGGTATTGTTTGGTCTGGTATTGTTTGTGATCATTATTCAGTTACGACAACATTTACTGCTATAGAATATAGGCTGACCTCTCCTCTCACGCAGTAATTTTGAAAACATAAACAACCAACCTTCTCAAAAACGCCAGAAAGCCACCCACGAATTTTCCTACCACCCTAGCTTATCGGCCCCTTTTGATTTGGAAAATGATTTCGATTTTCACCCGAGAGCTTATAAATGACCACCCGTGACCACTCAACAAAGCTTCGGCTGATAAAGAGAGTTGAAATAGGAATAGTTTTATTAGCTTGTTGACAATTGAGCAATAAAAGTTGGAGTCTAGAAGTCTGTGAATTCATATTGTCACTGTTTTTGTCCTGTAGTAAAATATTTTGAACGATACTTTTATAGATGTTTTTGTTGTCTAAATTATATTTTCGAAAAAAAAAGCTCTAATGTGGGTCTCTGAATGTCGATACTTTTCTGGCTCTTTCAAAATTAGTATTATTGAATCAGTGCTTTATAATTTTAAATTGCATGATTATTCTTCTTTGTAAAATTTGTATATTTGAGACAGAAGTAGTCAAGTGTATAAAAATAAATGTTGTACTAAGAATTTTAAATATTAATCTTTTTCGATGGAAGATAAAAGGGATAAATTTAATGTAGTATTATTTAAATGTATAATAAATGTTTCAGTGTTAATATTTATATGCATTGTGTCCAATAAAAACGGAAAAAAAATCTCACCACATCTTTCTTTAAACACACATATTGACATATAGTGAGAGAAATAAAATAAACCATTAAAAAAAGTTATTTTAAGACTGTTCTCCAATAAATAAAGATAGTATTCCTCGCACAACAACGCGAATCTTCGATACACTTACAGGTGCATTTTTAAACGTTCAAAGCTTGAAATCAACAGCCATGACTTAAGAAAAATTTTGGAATGGGATACATTTTTTGATGTTCGATAAATATATTACATTTTGGATTATAATAAGGGATTGCTGTTTCATGACGAAGTTTGTAGGGCTATCGCGTCAGAAAATTCGGTTTAAAACGACAACTTTGAAAGCGTTTTCTGAAAGATCCACCAAATTGATCGAAAAATGAAAAAGGTTACTCGATTTCCCAATTTCTGAAAAGAGGGCCTGCATTTCTATTGCACCTGCTATTCAAAATATCCCAAGTAGACACTTCAGATTATAATACAAAACAAAATATTATAGTGTATGCGGGGCTGCACTGGTTTTCTTAAACAAAAGTATGTTTTTCTTGATTAAAATCATGTAGATTATATTAAATTTTAAATTGAGTCGATTAAAATTCATTTCTAGGTTATTAAATGAAATCATGCTAGTTTTGATTTTTTAAGTGACCCATTTACTTCGTAAAGCACGTCAGTGGATGTTTTTTTTTCATACTAAAAATAGTCTTATATCTTTAAAACCAATTTTATCTTTTACATAAAAAAAAACATATCTATATTAAGATAAATCTATATTGAATAATTATATATTTATATTGCTTAATATTCAAATATAGTAAAAGCTCTGAATAGCAGACACCTCGGGATCGCTGAATAGAGTCCTGCATTGGATCGGGATGTACCTTTTTTTTTTTTTTTTTTTTTTTTTTTTTTTAAGTGGAGAGGGGTGTCACTCTGATTTTCTTTCTGTAAGTTCGGTTAGGTTCATTCTAGAATAATCCTTAAAGGTCAGATTTAGATTTTTGCTTATAAGTTCATTTGGGATTTTCACAAAGTTTGAATAGAATTATGTTCCAGAAAAAAAAGAAAAATACATGCGTATTTTAATATGAATGAGTATATATTCAATTTACCACTTGAGAAGTAAATTGCATGTAAGAAATGTAATCATAGTTTATTCTTTTTTTTATTGGTACTTTTAAAAACCATTTCTTCTTCTCTTGTAATATGGACATTTTTATCTATAATTCGTTTTTGACACTCTCAAAACGCATATATAGTGTTTGTGATAGTTTATGCACAAGTAGACATATTACGTGTGTATAGATTGTAAGATGTGCAATATTCACCAGTAAAAGCGTACAATACAAATGTGTAATTGTCTTAAAAATTCAAAAGTGCTTGCTAAATAGAAGTAACCGCTTTCCTTGTATGTCTGCTATGGATTTCTTACGGCATATAGGTTTTTAACCTTTTTATTTTCGACATTCTTTTTAAGAAATCGGATCACCCGACCCGCAAGCGCCAAAACACAATCCAAAACCGATCCGAATCCGAAACAGAAGTCAACCTCTAAAGGTCAAGTCAGACCCTTTTTAACCACTATACAGATCACTAACAGTGTCCGGGCTAGGCTCAGACCGAAGTTTTAACTGTTATACCGGGCCGAGCCAATATTTTTTTGTATGGGCCGGGGTCGGGCCGAAATTTTATTTTTTATACCGGGCAGGGTCGAATTTTTCTTGTATGGATCGGGCCAAGCTCGGGCCTTGAAATTTAGGCCCGTGCAGACCTCTACCATACACTGCACAGTAAAGGATCTCTAATGGATCTCTAGTTGTATGTAAATCTGAATTATTATTACCATTAATCCATTTACACGGCTTGGAGACTTGAAAATCGGAAAAATTCTGTATCAAAAAACCATCTAAGACGAAATCACAAAGGAGAGAAAAAAGCCCGTATATATTAATTCCTTTCTTAGCAGGTCTGTCGTCTCTTGCAAAGTACTATTTATTTTCAAACTGATTGTTATATCGATTTTGCATTGATCGAGAAATTTTTTTCCGTTTAAAACAGGATTTCGTCATACGCAGATTGTTAAAACATGTTTTACAGTACTTTATTACCCCCCCCCCCCAGAAATGTATATGTATTACTCTTTAAAGGGAATTTTAATTGTAGAATACTGATAATTTAAAAATATATGTATTTTCGGCAAAAATTGCTGACCCAAGAAGGTTGTTCCTTAAACAGATTTTTGCACGAATTAGACAGGAACGGGTCAATGATTTTCATACAAGCAGGGTTGTGACCATGCCCGAAAATTTCGGTCGGTGCAGATTTCTAGGATGAATAAAGCACAGACCCAGAAATAAGGCCGGTTCGGCCCAGACCGAGCCTCCAAGAACCGGGCACGACCCAGAAAACTGATGAACTGACTCGACCCGTCTCGAGTCCGTGTAGGCCTCTTAATGGCATTTGAATGGGAAAAACGTGTTCTTAATGGCTGGAAAAGTTTTAAATAAATTGTGAAAAAAAAAATTGAGTTTGAGTTGTAAATTTCTTTCAAACTCACAGATTTTTTGAGCTTTCGTTCAGCTCACGTTCGTTTATCAAAAAGTGAATCAAGTTCAACTCAACGTTCACAGATAGTGAACTACGTTCGTGAGTTTTCGTTCAATGAACGCGTTCATACCCAACACTGATCCTAATATCTGATCTTTATTATATTTTACTGATACAGTATGTATCTATATTATAAAGGACAAACATATCTGTGCGTAACGCATACGTCATTTTGCGAATGGCAACACTTTGAAATTTGAATTAAAATTTCGGTTTTCCAATTAAATCTATGCAAATTTTTAAACTAAAGATCGCACATTTTAAATTTTAACACCATCGTATAAGGAAAAAAATGCTCTTTTAAATGCAATTTGTTTGAAAGCTGTATCTCAATTTATTTTTGAGATATTAATTTTTTTGTAGTTTTTAATACAAATTTTGTAATTGTGGCAACTGAAGTACTCCATTTATATTGAAAGTAAAGGGAAAATAGTCATGGTTTATTATTTTTATTGCTTATATCCTTATTGATGCCATTTTCACAATACAAATTAAAGTAACGTTTTATAATTTTTGAACAGAAAATGATGTCAGACATAAAAAAAAAAAAAAAAAAAAAAAAAAAAAAAAAAAAAAAAAAAACACACGCATTCTTCTTCATAAATCAGTTACATTTCAATATTTTTACATTACGCTGATACAGAGTTTGAGACGCTAGGCAGAATGATTCAGTGAGTAAAAATGATGTCATATTTCAAACAAAACGATCATTTTTTTTTTTTTTTTTTGATAAAACTAAATATTTGACCAATACTAAATGGCCAATACTATGACAAATAAAGGCAAATTTCTGAATTTTTATTTCGCGGGTACTGACATTAGAACTTAAAGTTTGTGCGAATGTTCCCATGAAAAGTTGTATCGGACAAACGTTAACTTTAAGTTTAGAAATACATTCATTAATAATCTATTGCGCGTTAAAATACTTTCAAATTGTGAATTTGAGTGGTGCGTATGTAAATTATGGGAATTGAAAATAACGTACAATTTAGATTTCATGGGGGAAAATTTTATGATGTGACAAAGTGAAATCCTTTTTACTGATTTTTTATCCCATAAAAACAAACATAAAAGTCTCAAATCGATAAATTCATCATAATTACTCATCTTGATTACGCATTCTAATAGAGTTTAATTTTTCAATAATTTAAGCAGTTGAAGTTTGTGGAAATAATATTTTAGTAATTTTAGGTTAAAAATATTATTTGCTTTAAGACTGAGACAACCAATGTTAGATGAATTTTTTATTGTAATTATTTTTGTAGGTTTATTATAAATTCGATCTGATAGTTCCTTTCTAACATTTTAGTTCGTCGAATTTCGACGGGTTCCAACTCGTAATTATAAAGTAAGAAGTTTGTGTGTGAGTGAGTCTGCCGACGGTGTTCTGAAGAGATCACTGCACGTAGAGCTACAGAATTTGGGGAAAAGGTACGTCTATATATGAAGTTTTGCACCTCAAAGCTCGATTTTCGATTTTTTGATTAGATTTTTTTTATTTAATTTTTATGCGATTTTTAGCGCTTTTTTATGTTTCGAAGCGATTTTTCCATATAAGTGAGAAGAATATGGTTTCTTTCTTTTAACCCAATATAGTAAATTTTGTTCTCTTTTGAAAAAAGTTTATTCGGAATTCGTCGATTTTTTAATTTTTAGCGAATTTTTTATGCAATTATTGAACAGCATTTAATGCATTTCCATACCTATAAGGAGGTTACCGTAGAGGGACATAGTTCTGTCGCTAAATGCAACCAAAATTGTCGCTAACTTGGCGGTATATCGCCAAATTTGGCGACCAAAATGAGTCGCTAAATGTGACGCCAACTTGGCGCTATCTCTAATATTTCGCCAACTTCCCATAGACTTCCATTGTAAACCAATATTGATTACTTTCTTACAGAAAATCAACAAATTGAGATATTTTAATGCAACAAAAATTAATATTAACTTAACGGATTATATTAATTCGATTTTTCCACATTATGAAAAAAAAATGCGGTTTCTGTCTTTTAACCCAATATAGTAAATTTTGTTCCTTTTCAAAAAAGTTTATTCGGAATTCGTGCAGCGATTTTTGAATTTTTAGCGAATTTTTTATGCGATTATTGAATAGCATGTAATGCATGTCCATACGTATAGGGGGGGGGGGTTTACCGTAGGGGGGTCCAGTTATGTCGCCAAATAACGCCAAGTTTGTCGCCAACTTGGCGATATCTCTAATATTTCGCCAAATTCAGATATACTTCCACTGTAAAACAATAGGGTTTACTTGCTTACAGAAAATCAGCGAATTGAGATATTTTAATGCAACCAAAACTAATATTAACTTAAGGGATTATATTAATTATATTTAAGGGAGTCCAAGTAAATTAATTGCGAATAGAAGTAACATGATCTAATGCTTAGCATGATTTCCAAAACATAAATTTTAAGAAGGCCCACAGGTCAAAGGAATTAGATTTGAAAATTTTATCCAATTATAGTAAATTTTGACTTTCGTGATTTTTGAACTTTTTGTGATTTTTGATGCGGTTTTTACGTTTCTTCGCGATCTGCTGCAATTTTTTGACATTCCATTTTTGACCTATAATACATTCTGCCCTCATTTCAATAAAGTTTATTTGGATTTCGTATAGCAGTTTTCGAATTTTTCGGGAATTTTGTATGTGATTTTTAGTATATTTTAGTTATTTGCTACCATTTTTCCACATTAGTGAAAGGAATCAATTTGCAATCTTCGAACACAATATATATTTATATATATATATTCTCTTTTCAAAATTTGAGAAGCGATTTAAAAATTTTTCGCTATATCTTATTGTGATTTTCAGAGCTTTTTCGTAATTCCTGCTGTTTTTTGACGTACCCGGGCAACGCCGGGCAAGTTCGCTAGTAACTTTAAAAAACACTGGCGATCTCCCTGAAAACGGGTTTTCATTCATATTCCTTTGATTGGAGATTTTTAAAGCGAAATCAGCGTTTGTTAAGGAATACAATGGCTGTTTTCATCTTTGATTGAAATTGGCCCCACCAGTGGCCGAGAGGTTCTGCCCTCGAAGCTGGTAGACGGGAAGTGCTGGGTTCGATCCCAATCGCGCCCGTCGGCCTAATCGTTCGGAGTTTTCGTGGTTTCTTCGAGCCGTGGATTTTCCATGTGTAAATACGGATTAGGTTCCCTTAGAAAGACCCCCACGGAGGGCACTCTCCCCGGGCCTATATCCCTCGTGTAGATAATCGTCCGTCAAAAAATCAACCAACCAACCAACCTTTGATTGAAATTAGTTAAAAATTAGTTAAAAATTTGAAAATAAGCTAATGTAAAATGAATTAAATAGACCTAGTCAAACTTTTTTAACATTATATAAGAAAGTTCTTTTAAATAACACATTTGGAATGTATCGTTTTATATCTGATGTACACTGGTGTCAAAAATTAAGGACCAGTCACAAAATGCTAATTTTTAAGTAAGCGAATACACAAAAGGAAATAATACAATTCAAATAATTACTACCACTATAGCACAGCTAGTCCATATAGCACCTCATTCATGTCACACATGGTCACAAGTGTCACAGTCACTACGATGAAATAAAAAAATAAGAAATTTCATAGGTCTCATTATGAGTCTCAAATGATAACTATGTGTAACTCCACTGAGACGTCAATGTGACTGCTGCTTTGTGACGAGTCACCAGGTGACTTTACTATGTAGTTACATTGTGACTCTCATGTGATTGTCATTTTTAGACTCAATTTCATATTCATCATGAAAGTTGCATTATGATGAGTCACCAGATAATATCACATTATAGTTACATGGTGACTTTTCACAAAAGAGCACAATGGTGACATCCGAGTAGTCTCTCTGTCACCTGAAAGTCATCATGTGACTTCAATGTGATATTATTTGGTAACTTATCACAATGCAGTGTTCGCGATGACTTTGAAATTGAGTCTACAGATGACAGTCACATAAGAGTCACAATGTAATTACTTTGTAAAGTCACATGGTGACTCGTCACAAAGCAGCAGTCACAGTGACGTCTGAGTGGAGTCATATATAATGATCATTTGAGACTCATAATTAGATGTATGGAATTTATTTGTTTTTTTATTCACCGTAGTGACTGTGACACTTGTGACCATGAGTGACATGAATGAGATGTTATATGGAGTAGCTGTGCCGTATAGATAGTAGTTATTCGAATTATATCATTTCCTTTTGAGTATTCGCGTACTTGAAAATTAACATTTTGTGATTCATCCTTAATTTTGGACAGCAGTGTAAGTATCACCAAAGTTTTCTTTCTCTTTTTATCATTCACATGAAAATAAATACTTTTGTTGTTAGAAAGGAAATATTATTTGCGTAGTCTTAGAATTCAGGATAATAGTTGAAAGGATTATCTCAAAATATGAAATAAATATCTCGCGCAAATATATTTTTTAATTTATACTGTTTTGCCAACTGTCAATTATTTGGTCTTTTTAAATATAACGTAAATATGCGACTTTTAACACATAATAATGAATTTATTATTTAAAAATTTTCTTTTTCTTGTAAAATTCATGTGTAACTATAGTTTTTATGACGTAATTTTCAATATTTTTCTGATTTTTAACACGTAATCATTTAATTCTGATTTGAAAGTTTTTATTATTATAAAAGTCACGTGTAAATAAATTTTTAATTTGTAGCAAATATTATTCTTTGCGCTTTTTTTTTTTTAACTTGGCAACAGTTCAAGGTAACATCCTTTTCTAAAATATCTAAAAAATATCTCCCGAAATCCTGAAAATTTGAATTTAAAATGGAGATAAATCCTTAAAAAAATTCAAATTATAAAAAATAATAATTGCAGTCTGCATGCCGGGAACTTCTAATGTATTCAATGATGTAAAAATGTTTTAATATCTATGTATAGTTTTTGCTCACATAATTTTTTTAATGGAACAATTTTCATCCAAATTTGACATTAAATATCTCTTAAAATAAGTATTCGACTTAAAAATTGTCTGCATCAGCGTGTTTATCAATTATTTCTCTATATAATAGTACCAATTTTCATATTTTTGTATGTAACAGTGTTTTTAATGTTAATGAAGAAAGATCCTCGGTCACTAGAAATATAGAGGCCGATCTAGGAAAGTAGACCTACGCAGATTTTTATTGGTTCATTTCCAAATCGTCACTTTTTATATATATGTTGGGACTGCTCAATCTCGTGAATTAACCTTATAGTTAAAACACTGTCTATAAAATTATAAAAATGATCTGAATAAAGACGGTTAAACATTATTATAGAGATATTTGTAGTCTTATTATACATTGAAGCTTATTTAACATTCAGTATTCAGACACATGTATGGGCGAAATAGTTTTGATATATTTAGGATATAAAAGCTTACTATATATGCTACAGAAACAATAAAATAAAAATATAAGAATATCAATTAGTTCCTAAACTATCAAACGAAGATATATATTTAATTAAGAAGTACTGAGATAAAAAAGGGAACATGCAACATATTTTAATGTAATTTATTAATTTAAAATTAATTCTTTTAAAGATATCTGAAATCTTTCCAGCAAAATAAAAAATAAGTATGAAATAACGGAATAACTTAAAGTGGTCCAAGCTAATTGCCGTTTAAATTAGTACAAAAAACAGCGCGCAGCAATTAGCACTTGATTTCTTTTAACAAGGAAAAATGTAAAAAAAAAAAAAAAAAGAACTGCAGAAAAAAAGAACTACAGAAAAAAAGGAGTTTAAATTTCTTTTTCGAAGTTTTACTCTAACTATGTGTTACGATAATGTAGAAATACTTAGTAAAAACTTTTAATTACCAGGCAATTTATTTTGATAGCCCAGATTTAGTGCATGAAGTGTATTTAAATAATTAATTATTTATATATCTTTAGTTTGAACTTATTTGTGCATTTTTTTCTTAGAAAAACGTAAAATATATGTGCGAAGCAGATAGGTTTGAAATGCCAAACATTGTCTCAAGTTTTATAATGGATTAGGAATACAGTAATTAATTGTCTGAGCGAAGCGAAGGCTAATACTCAGTGAAATATTACTGTCCGGACACTTTACTACTACGATGGATATTAACGCCATGTCCTACTAAAAAAAAAGCCTAATAAAAACCTTTCGTCAAGCATAACTCAAAAAATATTTGTCGGATTTCGTTTCTGATTGCACCAGAAGGTACCTATGAGGGTCGCCTACTGAATGCACCTACTATGAAAAATAAGTTCCAAACCGTTTAAAAATTATATAGAAAAAACTCTTAAAAAAGCACAATTTATCTGCATACGTCACAGAAATTTGGTGTGCGTCACTTTCACCGGTTGATGTTTTCGTAGACAACTGGTTTGAACACATGAAGCAAATAAAAAAAAATACGCACGCAGTAATATTGAATAGAACAGTTTCAACAACGTGATCACAAACCTTGCAACAACCCGTGGCAACCAGTTTTGGTGGGCAAACAAATAATAATACAGTATTCCGTACCACGGTGACCGTCTTTAGCCTGCTGTATGACATACAACTGTGGATGATTAAAACAAAAGACATGAGTGTTTATTGATCCGGAGGTTATCTTTGTCTGGATGTCTGTCTGTCTATCATACAGCATGCAATTTTCTTGTAAAGCATGATATTATTATGCAGTAAAACCTCCATAACGGACACACCCGATTAGTGGACACCTCTATTTAGCGGGCATTTTTTCGATTACCAACCCTTAAATAACTGTACATTTTTTACTCTCAGTAGCGAACACCTCCAAATAGAGGGCAAATTCTGCCCTCCCGAGGTGTTCGCTATTCAGAAGTTTTACTGGTAAAACCACCATAGCGGACACACCCGATTAGCGAAAACCTCTATTTAGCGGACATTTTTTCGATTACCAACTCTTAAATAACTGTACATGTTTTACTCTCAGTAGCGGTCACCTCTAAATAGAGGACAAATTCTGCATTCTCGGGGTGTCCGCTATTCAGAGGTTTTACTGTATATAATATTGATAATTATTTTACAGGGCCGCACAAAAGAATAAGAATATATGAAACGAATATAAACTAAATTTGGGATTGGTAGATCGCTGATGGTAATGTAATTTTAGGATGTTGTTACAGTCATCCGCAGCATGTTTTTAGAGTTTCGTCCATCTAACGAAACCCTACCTGTCTCACTCCTTTGTCTGTCTGTTTGTCCGTCTGTCACAGAGCCCGTTCTCAGAAACTATATATATCGGAGACTTGAAAATTTGCATACTTATAGCTGAACACCACACATCAAACGGCAAATAATAAAATGTTGAAAAAGTCTAATATTTAACCCTCTGGGCTCTAACTTGTGTATTTTAAGCAATTTTTCTAACTCAGCCCCTAATTTAATTAAGTTGGAGACATGAAAATTTGCATACTTATAGCTGAACATCTCACATCAAACAACAAATAATATAATTTTGAAAAAAGGCCTAATATTTAACCCTTTGGGCTCTAACTTGTGTATTTAAAGCAATTTTTCTAACTCAGCCCCTAATTAATTTGGAGACATGAAAGTTTGCATACTTATAGCTGAACACTTGCGATAACACGATAAATCATAAAATTTTGAAAAAGTCATATCTAACCCTCCGGTCTCTAACTTCTGTATTGTAAGCAATTTTTCTAACTCAGCCCCTAATTAAGTTGGAGACATGACATTTTGCATACTTATAGCTGAACACCTCACATCAAACGACAAATAATAAAATTTTGAAAAAGGTCTAATATTTAACCATCTGGGCTCTAACTTGTGTATTTTAAGCAATTTTTCTAACTCAGCCCCTAATTAAGTTGGAGACATGAAAGTTTGCATGCTTATAGCTGAACACTTGCGATAACAAGATAAATCATAAAATTTTGAAAAATTCATATTTAACCCTCCGGTCTCTAACTTCTATATTTTAAGCAATTTTTCTAACTCAGACCCTAATTAAGTGTGAGACATGGCATTTTGCATACATATAGCTGAACACCTTACATCTGACGACAAATAATAAAATTTTGAAAAAGTCTATTACTTAATCCTCTGGGCTCTAACTTGTGTATTTTAAGCAATTTTTCTAACTCAGCCCCTAATTAAGTTGGAGACATGGCATTTTGCATACTTATAGCTGAACACCTCACATCAAACGACAAATAATAAAATTTTGAAAAAGACTATTATTTAACCTTCTGGGCTCTAACTTGTGTATTTTAAGCAATTTTTCTAACTCAGCCCCTAATTAAGTTGGAGGCATGAAATTTTGCATGCTTATAGCTGAACACCTCACATCAAACAACAAATAATAAAATTTTGAAAAAGTCTAATATTTAACCCTCTGGGCTCTAACTTGTGTATTTAAAGCAATTTTTCTAACTCAGCCCCTAATTATGCTGAAACATAAAAATTTGCATACTTATAGCTGAACACCTCACATCAAACGACAAATAATAAAACTTTGAAAAAAATCTAATATTCAACCTCTAATATTTTGTCTCGCGCAATTTTTAATTTAAACTGTTTTGCAATACTATTTTTTGTTCATTTTGCATAATAAGTGTAATGTGACGTAATTTTTTCTATTTCAGATTTCTAACGCATGTTAATGAATTTATTTTACAATATTCTTTCTCTTTTAAAATTCACATGTAAATATAATTTTTATGGCGTAATTTCCAATAAGTGCCTGCTTTTTATACCTAATTATTTAATTGTAATTTGAAGGTTTTTTTCTGTTTATATTAGTAACGAATAAATAATTTTTTTTTATTTGAAGCAAACATTATTGTTTGCGCTGTTTATACAGTTGGCAACAGTTTAAATTAATACCATTTTCTAAAATATGTAAAAAATATCTGTCAAAACGCTGGATATTTGAATTTAAAATTGAAATAAAACCTCAAAAAATGAGTCAAATTAAAAAAAAAAAATAATGAAATCTGCAGACCAGGATCTTCTATTGAATAAAATGATCTAAAAATGATTAAATTCCCATGTATAGCTTTTGCTCTTATAATTTTTTTTAATGGAACGATTTTGTGCAACTTTAGCATTAAATATCTCTTAAAATAATTCTTCGATTTGAAAACTGTATGCATTAGTGTGTTGATCAAACAATTCGCTATAATACCACCGATTTTCATATATTTGTATGCAATAGTTTTCTTAATATTAACGAAGAAAGACCTCCGGTCACAAAAAATTCAAAACCGACGGCGGCGGCGGTGACAGCGTTAGTTACTTTTCATAGAATAGAGAGATATATAAAAATGAAAACTTGTCTATCTGTCCGTTTGTAATCCTATAAAAAATCCACAATTTGGAAGCCAAAATTGTGAAGAGATACGTACATGTGTATTAAAACATGACCGAGACAACTAAAGTAATCCGGAATCGAAATAACTTATAGTTAATTTTTAATTAATAAAAACCCACCAATTTAACAGCAATTTCTCACCAAATTTAAACATTTTTCGTGCCAACAATTAAAAAACACAATAAAATTATTACTACAACAATTAATTTTCTACTGCAAGATTTCCACGTGAAAAATGAAAATGAAATAAATAGTTGCCGAATTTAAAAAAAAGGCGAATATTACGTCATAACTTTTCTATTGCAAGATATTCACGTGAAATATGACAATGAATTAAATGGTTTGACGAATTTAAATGAAAGTGAATATAACTTCATAACTTTTCTATTTCAAGGTTTCCACGTGAAAGAGGAAAATATTACGTCATATTGGAAATATAAAGGGCATGGTGGATATAGTATAACGTCATATGAGTGTGAAAAATGTATTGAAGCATAATAAAAACCCGATTAGGGAAATACTGGCGTATTTTAACCTTATTGCTCCAATTATAAATTGAAATAAGTTCATTTATAGCTGTATTCTTTTGCGTCTGTTATATACATTTATACATTTTTATATAGCGTTTTCATATGATTCATTCAACAACATTTCGACTGCTTTTTTTAATGTTTGTTTTGTGTTGTATGTTAAATTTTGAAATTGATTTTTCAGAACAAACATCCTTCAAATTCTGGGCAACGCCGGCACTTTAGCTTGTAACAGATAAATGGCTTTTGTATCTGTACATCTAATGCTAATATTATAAAGCGTTATAATATTATAAAGTATATAATATTATTAATGCTTGTACGTTTGTGAGGTGTTATCTCTGAAACTACATAGCCAACTTAAAAAAAGATTATTTTATGTCAGTGCAAGAACCTACATCGTTTCAGGAGCAAAAAAGTTCTAAAATTGTGATTTCTGTGATATTGATTGGTTTAGAAACTTTAAATTTTGTGCAGTAGTCACTTTTAAGATGTAAATACTCGTAATGAACGCTCTCTAAAAGGTTCAATTTAACGGATAAACGTAAAAATTTCTAGAAAGGTTCTAAACTATAATTTATTTGGAATATTGAAATTTTTGGGATACTGTTGGGGTTAGAAACTAGAACTTTGGCATGATAGTAACTAATAAGATGTAAATGCTTGTTGTAGAACGAATTCTAAAAAATAGAAAGACTAAACAAAGCGGAAAAAGGTCTAAAAATGATCTAAATAACGAAGAACATGGAACTGTTAGGAATATAAAAATGAAAATTGATATGGATGCATTTATCATGACGTAAATTCTCGCAATAGAACAATTTCTAAAAATGTCGCTATAAAAAACAGTGCAGAAACAAAAAACTTTCAAAATTTTTCTATTTCTCTGTTACTGCTGAGGCCAAAATCTTGAAATTTTGCTTCAGGTTAGTTTTAAAATATACAATTGTCTCTATGAATGGTTTCTAAAAAATTTAAAATTTAAAAAGATGAAATTAACGGAAAGCGATCTCAATTACCATTAATTTGGAATTATTAGGTACAGCAACTTTAAATATTTCATAATGCTACATTTCCTCCGCAAAACATGCGATTTAAATGCAACAAAACTGATAGATATCCACCGAGCATTAAATAAATTGTGTAAATATTGAATAAAGACCTGTATGAAACAGTGAGTAGGTTGCCCGAAAGTACTTGTTAAAGTGTTCCTTCTCTAGACTTTTCTCTCACTCGCCAAGGCCACTAACAGAGGGAAGTGCCGTTTTAAATGTGATATGAATTTTTTATCCGATTCATTTTATCATAAGGTCATATTCTCAATTATCATTAGCAATTTTTTTTATATATTAACTTATTCTGGTGAAATTTTGTAATCGGGTTCATATTGGCGTATCTTAGCTTGCATGATTTGCTGAATAAATATGTATGGATTTGTAAATTACTTCAAATGACATTTTGACAGCTCAAAAGTCATGCAGACGATATATTGAGATCTTGTATCATACTTTATGTTGTAATCATTGCCGATTTCTTTTATTTAATACATGCTAAATACAGCTCAACTTGTGCAGAATATCTTTGAAAACAAAACAATACAGCGTATGTAGTGGCCCTCTCTAACGAACACACTCTAACGAAGCATTGCATGTCACTTTTGATGTATTCGGTACTTTGATACTATATTGGACTTTGAGAAGAGAATTCCTTAAATGTTATCGACAACCTCATTGCATCCGTGGAAAACAGATATTGTACAATATGAACTATTCCGGGGGAGCACACACCATATAAAGTATAGTCCATTCTTTTTAAACATCATATATTTGTCATTTAAATTTACTCAAATTGGTGCGGAGCGTCTGATTATGCTCTTGACATCATTTTATACAGTTAAAATTCCGATATAAGTAAATTAGTGTTTCATTTTCTATTTTACTTTTGATATATTGCGTACTTTCAATTTTATATCCATGCATGGCTGTCTTGAATGGTGTGATTTCCCATTTTTTTAAACAGTGTATACGAATTTATATATAAGATTTTGTAATTCTACAATTCGTTTATTTTCATCATTTCAATTTTTTGAAGTATATGGACAATTAAAGATAACATCTCATTTTCTTTGCTTCCACATGTTATTATTAAATCTATGTTCTCAGTAATATCGCTCAGACTAATCCCTCTGAGGGAAGTCCTAGTTTAGACTATTACTCATTTGCATTTATTTATGTTTCTATACTAATATTATAAAGAAGTAAATTTTGTTTAAGGTATATATAAATATTATACAGACATACATACAATAACTACAATAAACCCAACTGGAGTAAAAATTAGCCAGAGCCAGGAATCGAACCCTGACCACAGTATACAAGACTGCTGCTTTAACCACTGAGCTACTTCGACCGATACCTGAGATTGCAATTTCTCACTAATAAACCATGTTGGGGATGCTATCAGCCATCTATACGACTGCTTTAGATGCCCGGACAACGATGAATAGATGTGTGTTTTATTATCTATTTTAGTATGCGTGTTTTATTATACAGTTTGTTTGTTTGTTTTTTGTAAGGGGAAAACTCTGGAACTACCAAACCGATTTGAAAAGTAATGGTATGAAAATAATTGTGTTAGAACTTGTTCCAACATACTATATCTTATGTCGGTTTCACCAACCAGAAGTGGGGTTCAGTAGTATATAAACATTCTAAAAATACGCTTTTTGTGTTACTGCGGCCCCCAAGTTTTGATTGCGATGTATCGCCTAAGTATATTAACGTTATAGGTGTAAATGATTTTACAACATGCATAAGTGTGACTATGTGTGACATGCATAAGTGTTTAAAACTGTACAAGTATGTCACAATTTGACTTCACAACATTGCCACTATAGTCACATATTCGTCACAACGTTAACGATAAAATTGTCACAAAACACACATTTTTCACTTAGTTGTCACAATGTGAATTCAAAGTGACTTCAAAGTCTGTGACACTGTCGTCACAGAATCCCCACAGTGTTAAAGACAATTTCGTCACAAATGACGTATATTTCAAAAATTGATCTCAATGTAACTTCAAAGCATTGTCGCTTTCGTGACAGATTCGTCACATAGTTAATACCAAAATAGTAACAAATGACACACTCTTCACAAATTTGTCAAACCGTGACTTCACAAAGTCGTCACAATGTGACGTTACAAAAGAGCTCTTAAACGGCCATATCGACTTCACATTCTAGTCACAATGACTCCATATCGACGTCACGTGACGTCACATCGATCGTCAAAATGCCACAGTTTGACTTCACAACGACGTCGTCATGTCGTCGCCATTCCTTACGGGCTGTTTGTTCAGAAAGTAAAAGCCATTCAATAATATATCTATGATTTTAAAATTAGATAGTCGTGTTCATTTTTTTTAAATACATTATGTAGTAATAAAGCAATAATCTTAATTCCTGAAAGTTTTTACAAATCTTCGTACTAGCCACATACTGTATGATGATTTACGGAAGAGATAGTTACAGGGAGGTGTTTTGTTTTTGTATTTTGGAGACTTCATTTTCTTAATTGTAAACGTATCTTGAAATGCAATTAGTAATAAAAAGAAAAGTGCCCAGTTAAATGGACGGCAACGCGCTCACAGGTTATTTACACTGATTATATATTATAGTCTTATTTCAAAGAATAATGTCCCTCGAAAAATAAAGATATCGACAAAAATTACATTTCGCATCGACACATTTAGCTAAATTAAGTGGGAGATTAGCTCCCACATCCCCCCTTTATGCTTAACCAATGAACCTCCAAATATAATCAGGGAAGCACCTTATCAGAATAATCCGGTACACCAAATTTGAAAGAAATCGGATATTTCTGCAAGAAAAACCCATTTACCTAAATTTAGTGTGATTGGCACCTCGCCATCTCTCCCCCTTTATACTTAACCAATGAACCTCCAAATCTAATCAGGGAAGCACCGTATCAGGATTTCATACCCTGTGAGCTAAAAAGCAAATAATGACAAAAGTTCTCCCTTAAAAAATTAAGTTCTTATATTTGAAGTACTGTTATCTCTCAATTAAATTATCATTCAATTTTATAAAATACTTTTAAAATACGCAAGTTTAACAACAAAATTCTTTACAAAATGTATGTTTAATTTAAAAGTTAAATAACATAGTAATTAAATAAAACTTATTATATCTGTACAACAGCTTTCAGAATAGTTTGTATTAAAATAATAAAATATTTTAAATTATTAAGCTTTTTCGTAAATATATATATTTTTTCAACTTATAATCAAAGTAATTCTTGGATTATAAATAGCTACGAGAAAGACTGTCCTGAATGCATTTTGATTCCTTTTGTCAGTGTTAATGGCGGTTATTTTAGTCAAATATTAGTTGCGATATTTATACTAGATAATGGACATCAAAGGTAGAAAACAATACGTACCAATAACAACAGAATCATGATCGATGTTCTAAAACGCAATAAACTGTTTTCGATTGAATAAACGTGAATGTAACAGAATTCTAGGGCCTTATTATTCCTAGCATTCTCATTGTAACTAACACGTCATGAGTAAATTTACTTCGCATTTAATTGCAAAATGCTTTAAAGTACACTCGACTTTTGTCTTTATGGTAGTCTTTATTCTAAACTCGCTATATATAGTTATAATAAATATTAATTACAATTTAGAATAAACGAAAATACATATAATTGAACTGAAATAAACATAATTTAATCATTGAAAAATTTACCTCTTTCAGCAATCTGTAACAAACACATAAACACATACAAACACTTACACATACACACGCACACACACACACATATTGTGTTTTTAAAAGTGAAGATCTTTCTTGAGAGAATATAAACATTAATTTTCCTAATTTTTTTCTTTTAATTAAACATTTGCTACACACAGAATATAAATTAGAGTTTAGCTAATCCCTTTTCAACATGTTCAGTAACAAATTCTTTTAATTAGTTTAAAGTTTTCTCACAACGTACTGTATTTTATCTTCTCTTCTTGAAGTTTCTTAAATATATTTCTGAAAAGAATAGTTAGTTTCATGTATGTAGCTTATAGACTAAAATGCTTTGAATATTTATGAGTAATTTTATGAACCGTGAATTTTCCCTCAATATCTAAGTGATCAAACATATCGCCGAAAGTGAAAGAAGGGAAGTTCTGGAGACAGTTTAATGCCGGTTGAAGGATAAAGACTATTTCTTAAAACAGATAAAATAATTATCAAGAAAATAAATTTATTATAATTAGTATTTCAGCTTTTCCTTGGTACAGAAAGTTATGCACAATTGTATATTTATATTTTTTTAGAATACGGAATTAATAAACAAATGTTTAAACATGCATTTAAAAAGTTGGGGTTGTTTATGGCTCCCCCCACCCCCACCCCCACCCTATTAAAAAAACAAAAAGAAACAAAAAAAAAGCATGTTGTAGTTTGTAGAGCTTTGCCGGTACAAGATTTATCGAGTTGATTGATAGCTTAAAAAACTGAACATTTATTTACTGGATAAATATATTATTTTCATTACGGCAGTCCCAAAAGATTGAATGCATTAGTGCGTCCAGGTGATTTAGGTCTGTCAAAAAATGTGGTTCGTAGTATGAATTATTAAAAATTGAAGGAGATGCTTGGAAAAAATGATGTAAAATTAGTTGCCGAAACGTCAGTGAAGGCTTACTGTGGAGACACGAAAAGTTTTGATTTCCGTTTGTCTGTCTGTCTGTCTGTCTGTCCGTCCGTCTGTTCCGCGATAACTGCCGCAAAAAGCACCCGATCAGCTTGAAATTAATAGGGCATATTCGTGAGATACCCGGACGTAGCTGTATAGTTTTTGGTTAAATTTGGTTCATTCGTTCGGAAAATATGGAAGATTTTATTTTTCTTTATAATGCTTTTCTACGGCAAGTCAGACGATTTTCAAATTTCGATTTGTTGAAAGAAAATGGCACGTTTGATTAATGGATTTAAATGTCAAATTATGGATACTAAAATTCCAAATAAAGGTTTTAAATTATTCCTATTATATTGAAGTTTTATCAATATATCTATAACATTTTTTTATTTACGTGTATAATGTTTTGAGGACATTTATACATGTATTCCAATAATATAAAGAATTTTTAAATTAATTTTCTTGTTTTACATGATACATATTTCTTTTTTTTTCCTTTTCTTCGTTGCCTAGCGACTGTTATTAGTAGCCTATCATTGCGTCAAATATGAATGAAGTTAGTAAATTACGTTAATTTTGTTGCAGGTACTATTAAAAGGCTATCACAAAAAAATATTTTATCGCGCCAAATCGATGCAATTTATTCAATTAACAGTGGGCACGATAATGAATTATTTTCCAGTAGATTTATAGATCTCCAGATATGCCTATTTTGGGGGGCTTTTAATATGTTATTGCTATCGCATGGATTAGGATGTTTAAACTAATGTTTAACCATGCTATAAGTGAAAAAAAAGTACAGTTAAAGGCATGTAAATCCTTTTTAACACTTTCCAACATGGATGAAAAGTATTTATGACTTCAGTTTTTCTATCTGTCGCCTGCCGTGTTTCTCTACGTGCTCTAACTCGCGTAAATATAGTCGGGATTACATGTAATTGATATACGTTATTGAGGTTAGCCAAAGTATGTTTGGTATTAAAAATGAAGAGTGTAGCATTCATAGATTGTTTAATTACAGGGGCACTCAAAACTATTCCGTTACATTATAGTCTTTGGGGAAAATCGTCTGCGGTGTATTTTAATAATGTTACACAATTTTAAACGTAATGGAATTTATATACTTTATTAAGGTGCACTAGAACCTGATTACTATAAAATATGTTACGTGTAGCACTTACAGCATGCGTACAGGTAACTCAAAAGTATTCATAATATTACAATCTTTGAAGAAAATCCTTTTGTAGCGTTTTTTAATGATGTTACTCTGTTACAAAATAATAAAATTGATATGTATTTTTGAAACATTTTTGTAGTATATGGGGTGCAAAGCATATGTTTTTTTCAGGGTCACACAAAAGTGGTCGATTAAAATGTGGTCTACGGGGGAAAAAAAACTCTTCACAGCTTATTTTAACACATTAGCGACGGGAAACGAAAATTCTCGTTTTTATTCAGAATACATCATTGGCTAAGGGAGTGACTTCTACCTTACAGAAAAGACATTTATATTGTGTTGTCCATATTTTTTATAGATTGTAAGACATTATATATTACATCCGTACATTGAAAGATATTTACTGCTGCATAAACATGAAAAACATATCTCAGAAACCAATTTCCGAGATACTTTCAGAAGAGGGAGGAGCTTCTACTGTTTTTAAACCCAGATTTAATTAAATTGCCTGTCGTCAGTGTGTTAGTTGTGTTGCACTAATTCAAACATTATGAAATTAAATTACATTACTGTGGTTGACTACAAGAAGCTTGAATATGATTTGTATCGTATTTATCGTTCATTTATAGGGTCACATAAAATATTTCGGATACAGTTCTGGTCTATTAGGGGTGATTGCTGAAGAGCATTTTCGATTATGGTGTGCGTTTTAACGTTAAGTAAATTTGTGCTTAATAAGTAGTGCTTAAATATTGTATAGACCATGTACAGGGATACACAAATGAATTCTTAAGTATAAATGAAAATGAACGCGAATTGCTTCAGTGTTTTTTTTTTTTTTTTTTTTTTTTTTTTTTTTTTTTTTTTTTTTTGAGTTATGTATTTCTCAGCCCAATTACATTTAGAATACTAACAAATGTTTGCAGAATTTAAATAGAACCATATACAGGACTCCGCAGAAACTGGATATATGGTGCACACTATGCATACTAATCCCCGGAAATGTGATATGAGCAGTTTTAAGAGGGTTTTTTGTCTGCATTAAATTTAAATGTTATAGACGACGCGTAAAAATCTTCACGTAATATACAGGGCTGTAGAAAAGAATTCATGTACGTTTCCGTCTATTGGTAGAATTTACTAAAGGACATTAACACAATTAATTGATAATTACAAATGTAAATTAAATTACACTACGAAGGGGTTCAGGGGGGCTCTGCCCCCCTGAAGAAATCTACTTTATTATCTAAAAATTACCAGAATAAGTAGCTCATGAGATTTTCAGAATACCATTACATAACAAGGGGTATAATTTAACGCTTCTAATGTCAGAAACCTTCGAAATATTTTTTCGTTTTATAAATGTTTATGTAATTTCAAAACTTTAAATTTCGTTTTTTGTAGAAAGATTAATATTACTCAAAGGATGCTAAACACAATGAATTGTAGAGCTGACGTTGAGGCTCCTGATCTGCAGATTTACTAGTTACTAATCTGGTGAAAGAAATTTAAATCTGCGCACAAATATTGAAAAATAGCTTTTCCAGAAAAATGATGTCTATTTATATTTTGATGACTAATTTTTTTCAGATGCTTGGTACATGAAAAACCCCCGGTAGACTGATCGAATATTTATGGCGTGTACCTGCAGTTTTCAAAATTAATCTTTTAGTTATCCTTCTATGTTTTTTTGTATAACATTATTTGATATATGAAAAAGGTATCTAGAAGATAAAATACGTGTAAATTTATTTTGCGAGCTTTATGTGAGCTTTAATTGTCTGAGCGAAGCGAAGGCTAATACTCAGCGAAATATTACTGTCCGGACACATTACTACTACGATGGATATTAACGCCATGTCCTACTAAAAGAAAAGCCTAATAAAAACTTTCGTCAAGCATAACTCAAAAAATATTTGTCGGATTTCGTTTCTGATTGCACCAGAAGTTACCTATGAGGGTCGCCTACTGAATGCACCTACTATGAAAAATAAGTTCCAAACCGTTTAATAATTATATAGAAAAAAACTGATAAAAAAGCACAATTTATCTGCATACGACACAGAAATTTGGTGTGCGTCACTGTCACCGGTTGATGTTTTCGTAGACAACTGGTTTGAGCACATGGAGCAAATAATAATAAAAAAAAAAATACGAACGCATTAATATTGAATAGATCAGTTTCAACCACGTGATCACAAACCTTGCAACAACCCGTGGCAACCAGTTTGGTGGGCAAACAAATAATAATACAGTACTCCGTACCACGGTGACCGTTTTTAGCCTGTTGTATAAAATCTGGCCTGTTGTATGACATACAATTGTGGATGATTAAAACAAAAGACATGAGTGTTTATTGCTCAGGGAGGTTATCTTTCTCTGGATGTCTGTGTGTCTATCATACAGCATGCAATTTTCTTGTAATGGATGATATTATTATGCAGTAAAACCTCCATAACGGACACACCCGATTAGTGGACACCTCTATTTAGGGGGCATTTTTTCGATTACCAACGCTTAAATAACTGTACATTTTTTACTCTCAGTAGTGGACACCTCCAAATAGAGGACAAATTCTGCCCTCCCGAGGTTTTCGCTATTCAGAGGTTTTACTGATAAAACCTCCATAGAGGGTACCCGATTAGCGGATACCTCTATTTAGCGGACATTTTTTCGATTACCAACTCTTAAATAACTGTACATGTTTTACTCTCAGTAGCGGTCACCTCTAAATAGAGGACAAATTCTGCATTCTCGGGGTGTCCACTATTCAGATGTTTTACTGTATATAATATTGATAGTTATTTTACAGGGCCAAACAAAAGAATAAGAATACATGAAATGAATATAAACTAAATTCGGGATTGGTAGATCGCTGATGGTAATGTAATTTTAGGATGTTGTTACAGTCATCCGCAGCATGCTTTTAGAGTTGTGTTCATCTAACGAAACCCTACCTGTCTCACTCCTTTGTCTGTCTGTCTGTCCGTCTGTCACAGAGCCCGTTCTCAGAAACTATACATGTCGGAGACTTGAAAATTTGCATAGTTATAGCTGAACACCACACATCAAACGGCAAATAATAAAATTTTGAAAAAGTCTAATATTTAACCCTCTGGGCTCTAACTTGTGTATTTTAAGCAATTTTTCTAACTCAGCCCCTAATTTAATTAGGTTGCAGACATGAAATTTTGCATACTTACAGCTGAACATCTCACATCAAACGACAAATAATAAAATTTTGAAAAAGGTTTAATATTTAACCCTCTGCGCTCTAACTTGTGTATTTAAAGCAATTTTTCTAACTCAGCCCCTAATTAAGTTGGAGACATGAAAGTTTGCATACATATAGCTGAACACCTCACATCAAACGACTAATAATAAAATTTTGAAAAAGTCTAATATTTAACTCTCTGGGCTCTAACTTGTGCATTTTAAACAATTTTTCTAACTCAGCACCAAATTAAGTTGGAGAGATGAAGAAATTTTGCATGCTTATAGCTGAAATCTTCACATCAAACGACAAATCATAAAATTTTGAAAAAGTAATATTTAACCCTCAGGGCTCTAACTTGTGTATTTTAAGCAATTTTTCTAACTCAGCCCCTAATTAAGTTGGAGACATGAAATTTTGCATACTTATAGCTGAACTCCTCACATCAATCGGCAAATAATAAAATTTTGAAAAAGTGTAATATTTAACCGTCTGGCATCTAACATGTGTATTTTAAGCAATTTTTTAAACTCATCCCCTAATTATGTTGGAGACATGAAAATTTGCATACTTATAGCTGAACACCTCACATCAAACGACAAATAATACAATTTTGAACAAATCTAATACTTAACCTCTAATATTTTGTCTCGCGCAATTTTTAAATTTAAACTGTTTTGCAATACTATTTTTTGTTCATTTTGTATAATAAGTGTAATGTGACGCAATTTCTTCTCTTTCAGACTTCTAAAGCATGTTAATGAATTTATTTTACAATATCCTTTCTCTTTCAAAATTCACATGTAAATGTAGTTTTAATGGCGTAATTTCCAATAAGTGCCTGCTTTTTATACCTAATTATTTAATTCTAATTTGAAGGTATTTTTCCGTTTATAATAGTAACGTGTAAATAATTTTTTTATTAGAAGCAAACATTATTGTTTGCGCTGTTTATACAGTTGGCAACAGTTTAAATTAATACCATTTTCTAAAATATGTAAAAAATATCAGTCAAGATGCTGAATATTTGAATTTAAAATAGAAATAAAACCTCAAAAATGAGTCAAATTAAAAAAATTAATGAAATCTGCACACCGGGAGTTTCTATTGAATAAAATGATCTAAAAATGATTAAATTCACATGTATAGTTTTTGCTCCTATAAAAAAATTTTTAATGGAACGATTTTGTCCAAATTTAGCATTAAATATCTCTTAAAATAATTCTTCGATTTGAAAACTGTATGTATTAGCGTGTTGATCAAAGATTTCGCTATAATACCACCGATTTTCACATTTTTTGTATGCAATAGTTTTCTAAATATTAACGAAGAAAGACCTCCGGTCACAAAAAATTCAAAACCGGCGGCGGCGGCGGCAGTGACAGCGTTAGTTACTTTTTTTAGATATATAAAAATGAAAACTTGTCTATCTGTCTGTTTGTAATTCTATAAAAATCCACAATTTGGAAGCCAAAATTGTGAAAAGATACGTACATGTGTATTAAAACATGGCCGAGGCAACTAAAGTAATCCGGAATCGAAATAATTTATAGTTAATTTTTAATTAATAAAAAAACACCAATTTAACAGCAATTTCTTATCAAATTTAAACATTTTTCGTTATAGCAGTTGCCAACAATTAAAAAACACAATAAAATTATTACTACAACAATTAATTTTCTATTGCAAGATTTCCACGTGAAAAATGAAAATGAAATAAATAGTTTGGCGAATTTTTAAAAAAGGTGAATATTACGTCATAACTTTTCCATTGCAAGATATTAACGTGAAATATGAAAATGAAATAAATGGTTTGACGAATTAAAATGAAAGTGAATATAACTTCATAATTTTTCTATTTCAAGGTTTCCACGTGAAAGAGGAAAATATTACGTCATATTGGAAATATAAATGACGTGGTGGATATAGTATAACGTCATATGAATGTGAAAAATGTATTGAAGCATGCTAAAAACCCGATTAGGGAAATATTGGCCTATTTTAACATTATTGCTCCAATTATAAATTGAAATAAGTTCATTTATAGCTGTATTCTTTTGCGTCTGTTATATACATTTATACATTTTTATATAGCGTTTTCATATGATTCATTAATACAACATTTCGACTGCTTTTTTAATGCTTGTTTTGTGTTGTATGTTAAATTTTGAAATTGATTTTTCAGAACAAACATCCTTCAAATTCTGGGCAACGCCGGCACTTTAGTTCATAACAGATAAATGGCTTTTGTATCTGTACATCTAATGCTAATATTATAAAGCGTTATAATATTATAAAGTATATAATATTATTAATGCTTGTGCGTTTGTGAGGTGTTATCTCTGAAACTACATAGCCAACTTAAAAAAATGTTGGTGGCCATCTCTGCTCCTAAAAAAGACTATTTTATGTCAGTGCAAGAACCTACATCGCTGCAGGAGCAAAAAAGTTCTAAAATTGCGCTTTCTGTGATATTGATTGGGTTAGAAACTTTAAATTTGGTGCAGTAGTTACTTTTAAGATGTAAATACTCGTAATGAACGCTCTTTAAAAGGTTCAATTTGACGGATAAACGTAAAAATTTCTAGAAAGTTTCTAAACTATGATTTATTTGGAATACTGAAATTTTTGGGATACTGTTGGGGTTAGAAACTAGAACTTTGGCATGGTAGTATTTAATAAGATGTAAATGCTCGTTGTAGAACGAATTCTAAAAAATAGAAAGACTAAACAAAGCGGAAAAAGATCTAATGATGATCTAAGTAACGAAGTACAAGGAATTGTTAGGAATATAAACATGAAAATTGACATGGCTGTATTTATCATGACGTAAATTCTCGCAATAGAACAATTTCTAAAAATGTCGCTATATAGAACAGTGCAAAAACAAAAAACTTTCAAAAATTTTCTATTTCTGTGTTACTGCTGAGCCCAAAATCTGGAAATTTTGCTTCGGGTTAGTTTTAAAATATACAATTGTCTCTATGAATGGTTTCTAAAAAATTTAAAATTTAAAAAGATGAAATTAACGGAAAGCGATCTCAATTACCATTCATTTGGAATTATTAGGTATAGCAACTTTAAATATTTCATAATGCTGCATTTCGTCCGCAAAACATGCAATTTATATGCAACAAAACAGATAGATACCCACCTAGCATTAAATAAATTGTGTAAATATTAAATAAAGACCTGTATGAAACAGTGAGTAGGTTGCCCGAAAGTACTTGTTAAAGTGTTCCTTCTCTAGAGTTTTCTCTCTCTCGCCAAGGCCACTAACAGAGGGAAGTGCCGTTTTAAATGTGATATGAATTTTTTATCCGATTCATTTTTCTAGACATTTTATCATAAGGTCATATTCTCAATTATCATTAGTAGCTTTTTTATATATTAACTTATTCTGGCGAAATTTTATAATCGGGATCATATTGACGTATGTTAGCTTGCATGATTTCCTGAACAAATATGTATGGATTTGTAAATTACTTCAAATGACACTTTGACAGCTCAAAAGTTATGCAGACGATATATTCAGATCTTGTGTCATACTTTATGTTGTAATCATTAACGATTTCTTTTATTTAATACATGCTAAATACAGCTCAACTTGTGCAGAATATGTTTGAAAACAAAACAATACAGCGTATGTAGTGGCCAGCATACACTCATCATTTAAATCCGATCGAGCATATCTGAAACACACTCTAACGAAGCATTGCATGCCACTGTTGATGTATTCGGTACTTTGATACTATATTAGATTTTGAGGAGAGAATTCCTTAAATGTTATCGACAACCTCATTGCATCTGTGGAAAACAGATATTGTACAATATTAACTATTCCGGGGAGCACACACCATATAAAGTATAGTCCATTCTTTTTAAACATCATATATTTGTCTTTTAAAGTTACTCAAATTGGTGCGGAGCGTCTGATTATGCTCTTGACATCATTTAATACAGTTAAAATTCCGATATAAGTAATTTAGTGTTTCATTTTCTATTTTACTTTTAATATATTGCGTACTTTCAATTTTATATCCATGCATGGCTGTCTTGAATGGTTTGATTTCCCATTTTTTTAAACAGTGTATACGAATTTATATATAAGATTTTGTAATTCTACGATTCGTTTATTTTCATCATTTCAGTTTATCGCAGTATATGGACAATTAAAGATAACATCTCATTTTCTTTGCTTCCACATGTTATTATTAAATCTATGTTCTCAGTAATATCGCTCAGACTAATCCCTCTGAGGGAAGTCCTATTCATAAATTAATTATATTGATCATATAACTTATAACTATGTAATAACTATACCCATTACAGTTCTTTATATTGCACTTCAATGGCTTTTATGGATCATTATTTATTATAAAACTCATTAAACATTAATTAATGACGGAAGTGAACACCTAAAAAAAATCCGTTTAATCTTGCACTTAATCAATTAAAAAAAAAATTACTTGAGAAATTATGTAATCTGAGTATAAAACACATTTTTAAAAATCTGATATAAAGATGTAGTGCAAGTGACATTTTCAACATCTAAAAAACGATATTTGTTTAATATAAATCGCAAAAAATATATTTGCTTAAAATGGGTTTTAAATATATTTTCTTCAAATATTTTTAATCACAAGTACTGTTAAAGGAATTTCAAAGATGAAATTTCCTTATTTTTAAACAACTTTTTCATTATCTGCAATTTTTTTTAAGAGATATCCGATCGAAATAGCTTTTAATGATGTCAGTTTTAAAATACTCTATTACTGAATAGTTCTTTAAAAAAAAAATTTAACCGAAGAGTATTAAATCTATATGGTTTCACTTTTTATTTCTTACTTAGAAATTTAATCTCGAACTTTTTTTTTTTTTATCAGACATTACATACAACTTGGATGGTATTGACAATCGAAAGTATGTCACGTTAAAATATCTTATACTATAATGCGAGCAAAAATTGTATGTGTATGTATGTGAGTGTGTGTGTATGTAAATTTTATCTTAAAAACGGCTCTAACGATTTTGATGAAATTTTGTATTTTACCATTTTCGGGCATGAGAAGACCATTGGCTAGGTCGCGTGTTCGAGAAAATTCGATTAGTGGGTCATTTTGGATCGTAATGGGTCAAGGTCAAGATAATTATATCTAAAAAACGGCTCTATCGATTTTGACCAAATTTCACATCCAACCGTTTTTGGACACGAAGAAACTTTTGGGCTAGGTCACATGTTCGAGAAACTTCGATTAGTGGGTCATTTTTGGGTCACCATGGGTCAAGCCAATTGTATCTAAAAAACGGCTCTAACGATTTTCACTAAACTCTATATTCTACTGTTTTGGATTACGACAAAACTATTGGGCTAAGTTACATGTTCGAGAAAATTCGATTAGTGGGTCATTTTTGGGTCACCGTGGGTCAAGCTAAGTTTATCTAGATAACTTCTTTAACGATTTTGACGAAATTTTGCACCCTACTGTTTTCGGGCACGAAAAGACCATTGGAATGGTTCTCGTGTTCGAGAAATTTCCATTAGTGGGTCATTTTGGGTCATAATGGGCCAGGGTCAAGTTAATTATATCTAGAGAATGGCTCAATCGATTTTGACTAAATTTCGTATCTAACCATTTTCGGGCACGAAAAGATCATTGGGATGGGTCCCGTGTTCGAGAAAATTCGATTAGTGGGTCATTTTGGGTCATAATGGGTCAGGGTCAAAGTAATTATATCTAGAGAACGGCTCAATCTATTTTAACGAAATTTTGTATCTAACCATTTTCGGGCACGAAAAGACCATTGGGATGGGTCACGCGTTCGAGAAATTTCGGTTATTGGGTCATTTTTGGGTCACTATGGGTCAAGCCAATTTTATCTAAGAAACAGCTCTAACGATTTTCACTAAACTCTATATTCTACAGTTTTAGATTACGAGAAGACCATTGAGTTAAATCCCATGTTTGGGGAAATTCGATTAGTTGGTTATTTTTGGGTCAACGTGTTTCAAGCTAGGTTTATCTAGAGAACTTCTTCATCGATTTTGACGAAATTTTGCACCCTACTGTTTTCGGGCAAAAACAGACCTTTGTGATGGGTCTCGTGTTCTAGAAAATTCGATTAGTGGGTCATTTTGGCTCATAATGGGTCAGGGTCAAGTTAATTATATCTAGACAATGGCTCAATCGATTTTGACTAAATTTCGTATCTAACCATTTTCGGGCACGAAAAGATCATTGGGATGGGTCCCGTGTTCGAGAAAATTCGATTAGTGGGTCATTTTGGGTCATAATGGGTCAGGGTCAAAGTAATTATATCTAGAGAACGGCTCAATCTATTTTAACGAAATTTTGTATCTAACCATTTTCGGGCACGAAAAGACCATTGGGATGGGTCACGCGTTCGAGAAATTTCGGTTATTGGGTCATTTTTGGGTCACTATGGGTCAAGCCAATTTTATCTAAGAAACAGCTCTAACGATTTTCACTAAACTCTATATTCTACAGTTTTAGATTACGAGAAGACCATTGAGTTAAATCCCATGTTTGGGGAAATTCGATTAGTTGGTTATTTTTGGGTCAACGTGTTTCAAGCTAGGTTTATCTAGAGAACTTCTTCATCGATTTTGACGAAATTTTGCACCCTACTGTTTTCGGGCAAAAACAGACCTTTGTGATGGGTCTCGTGTTCTAGAAAATTCGATTAGTGGGTCATTTTGGCTCATAATGGGTCAGGGTCAAGTTAATTATATCTAGACAACGGCTCAATCGATTTTGACTAAATTTTGTATCTAACCATTTTCGGGCACATTGGGATGGGTCTCGTGTTTGAGAAAATTCGATTAGTGGGTCAAATTGGGTCACAATGGGTCATAGTTAAACTAATTATATCTAGAGAACGGCTCAATCGATTTTGATTAAATTTTGTATCTAACGATTTTCGGGCGCGAAAAGTTTTGGATTACGAGAAGACCATTGAGTTAAATCACATGTTCGAGGAAATTCGATTAGTGGGTCATTTTTGGGTCACAGTGGGTCAAGCTAAGCTTATCTAGATAACGGCTCTATCGATTTTGACAAAAATTTGCACCCTAGTGTTTTCGGGCATGAAACGACCTTTGGGATGGGTCTCGTGTTCGAGAAAATTCGATTAGTGGGTCATTTTGTGTCATAATGGGTCAGGGTTAAGCTAATTATATCTAGAGAACGGCTCAATCGATTTTGACTAAATTTTGTATCTAACCATTTTCGGGCACGAAAAAACCTTTGGGATGGGTAACGTGTTCAAGAAAATTGGATTAGTGGGGCACTATGGGTCAGGATCAAGCTAATTATAGCTAAAAAAAGGCTCAAGACATTTTCACAAAATTTTTTAATATACGGCCGTACGGCCATTTTTGGTTCACCGTGGGTGCAGCTAATTTTATCTAGATAACGGCACTACGATTTGACGAAATTCTGTAATCTATCGTTTTTGGGCATGAAAAGACCATTGGGATGGGTCACGAGTTCGAGAAAATTCGATTAGTGGGGCACTATGGGTCAGGGTCAAGCTAATTATATCTAAAAAAGGCTCAAGACATTTTCACAATTTTTTTTAATATTCGGCCGTTTCTGGCCATGAGAGGACCATTGGGCTAAGTCACATGTTCGAGAAAATTCAATTAGTGGGTCATTTTGGGTCACAATGGGCCAGGGTCAAGCTAATTGAATCTAAAAACATGCTCAAACATTTTGACCAAATTTTATATTACCTATACTGTTTCTGGGCATGAGAAGAGAATTGGGCTAAGTCGCATGTTCGAGAAAATTGGATTGGTGGGTCATTTTGGATCGTAATGGGTCAAGGTCAAGATAATTATATCTAAAAAACGGCTCTATCGATTTTGACCAAATTTCACATCCAACCGTTTTTCGACACGAAGAAACTTTTGGGCTAGGTCACATGTTCGAGAAACTTCGATTAGTGGGACATTTTTGGGTCACCATGGGTCAAGCCAATTGTATCTAAAAAACGGCTCTAACGATTTTCACTAAACTCTATATTCTACTGTTTTGGATTACGACAAAACTATTGGGCTAAATTACATGTTCGAGAAAATTCGATTAGTGGGTTTTTTTGGGGTCACCGTGGGTCAAGCTAAGTTTATCTAGATAACTTCTTTAACGATTTTGACGAAATTTTGCACCCTACTGTTTTCGGGCACGAAAAGACCATTGGAATGGTTCTCGTGTTCGAGAAAATTCCATTAGTGGGTCATTTTGGGTCATAATGGGTCAGGGTCAAGCTCATTGAATCCAAAAAAGGCGTAAAACATTTCAACAAAATTTTGTAATATACCGTTTCCGAACATGAGATGACCATTTGACTAAGTCCGGACTATTGTACGATAAAAATCAATTAGTGGGTCATTTTGGGTCAAATGAGTCAAGATCAAACTATTTATATTTAAAAAACAGCTCAATCGATCATTGGGATGGGTCTCGTGTTCGAGAAAATTCGATTAGTGGGTCATTTTGGGTCATAATGGGTCAGGGTCAAGTTAATTATATCTAGAGAATGGCTCAATCGATTTTGACTAAATTTCATATCTAACCATTTTCGGGCACGAAAAGGTCGTTGGGATGGGTCTCGTGTTCGAGAAATTTCGGTTATTGGGTCATTTTTGGGTCACTATGGGCCAAGCCAATTTTATCTAAGAAACAGTTCTAACGATTTTCACTAAACTCTATATTCTACAGTTTTAGATTACGAGAAGACCATTGAGTTAAATCCCATGTTTGAGGAAATTCGATTAGTTGGTTATTTTTGGGTCAACGTGTTTCAAGCTAGGTTTATCTAGAGAACTTCTTTATCGATTTTGACGAAATTTTGCACCCTACTGTTTTCGGGCAAAAAAAGACCTTTGTGATGGGTCTCGTGTTCTAGAAAATTCGATTAGTGGGTCATTTTGGCTCAAAATGGGTCAGGGTCAAGTTAATTATATCTAGACAACGGCTCAATCGATTTTGACTAAATTTTGTATCTAACCATTTTCGGGCACAAAAAGATCATTGGGATGGGTCTCGTGTTTGAGAAAATTCGATTAGTGGGTCAATTTGGGTCATAATGGGTCATGGTTAAACTAATTATATCTAGAGAACGGCTCAATCGATTTTGATTAAATTTTGAATCTAACGATTTTCGGGCGCGAAAAGTTTTGGATTACGAGAAGACCATTGAGTTAAATCACATGTTCGAGGAAATTCGATTAGTGGGTCATTTTTGGATCACAGTGGGTCAAGCTAAGCTTATCTAGATAACGGCTCTATCGATTTTGACAAAAATTTGCACCCTAGTGTTTTCGGGCATGAAAAGACCTTTGGGATGGGTCTCGTGTTCGAGAAAATTCGATTAGGGGGTCATTTTGTGTCATAATGGGTCAGGGTTAAGCTAATTATATCTAGAGAACGGCTCAATCGATTTTGACTAAATTTTGTATCTAACCATTTTCGGGCACGAAAAAACCATTGGGATGGGTAACGTGTTCAAGAAAATTGGATTAGTGGGGCACTATGGGTCAGGATCAAGCTAATTATAGCTAAAAAAGGCTCAAGACATTTTCACAAAATTTTTTAATATACGGCAGTACGGCCATTTTTGGGTCACCGTGGGTGCAGCTAAGTTTATTTAGATAACTGCACTACGATTTGACGAAATTCTGTAATCTATCGTTTTTGGGCATGAAAAGACCATTGGGATGGGTCACGAGTTCGAGAAAATTCGATTAGTGGGGCACTATGGGTCAGGGTCAAGCTAATTTTATCTAAAAAAAGGCTCAAGACATTTTCACAATTTTTTTTAATATTCGGCCGTTTCTGGCCATGAGAGGACCATTGGGCTAAGTCACATGTTCGAGAAAATTCAATTAGTGGGTCATTTTGGGTCACAATGGGCCAGGGTCAAGCTAATTGAATCTAAAAACATGCTCAAAACATTTTGACCAAATTTTATATTACGTATACTGTTTCTGGGCATGAGAAGAGAATTGGGCTAAGTCACATGTTCGAGAAAATTGGATTAGTGGGTCATTTTGCGTCACAATGCGTCAGGGTCCAGCTAAATGTATCTAAAAAACGGCTTAAACGGTTTAGACTAAATTTTGTATTCTATCGTTTTCGGGCTCGAGAAGACCATTGGGCTAGGTTGCATGTTCAAGTAAATTCGATTAGTGGGTCATTTTGGATCACAATGGATGAGGGTCAAGCTAATTGCATTTAAAAAGCGCTTCAAAACATTTTCACATAATTTTGTATAATACCGTTTCCGTTCATGATAAGAGCATTGGGCAGGGTCGCACGTTCAAGAAAATTCAATCAATGGGTCATTTTGGGTCCTAATGGATCAGGATCAAGCTAACTGTATCTAAAAAACCGCACAAAAGATTTTGGCAAAACTTTGTACTACACCGTTTCTGGACAAGATAAAATCATTGGGCTGGGTCGCATGCTCAAAAAATTGTATTGGTGATAATGGGTCGGGGTCAAGCTAACGGCACCTCAAAAAGGTTCAAACAATTTTGGCAATTTTTTTTTTTTTTTGTTATACCGTTTCACAGTACAAAAAGACCATTGAAATAGCTCCCACCTGTCGATGAATTTTGGTTAGTGGTTTTTTGAATCAACGTGGATCAAGCTTATTTTACCTAGAAAACGACTAACTAATGATTTTCACTAAATTTTGTATTCTATAGTTTTCAGGCTAGAGAAGAGCATTGTGATAGGTTGCATGTTCGAAAAATTTCGATTAGTGGGTCATTTTGGGTCACTATGTTTCACGGTCAAGCTAATTGCATCTAAAACAGCAAGGATGATTCAGCGTGAAAAATATATCGAGATAAACAGAAAGCTAATTTTTACCGAGCTTAGCTCGGTCATTCCTGCTAGTGGTTTATAAAATGATTTAAAATTTTCTCTGAAATCAGTTCTCTGAACTCTTTCAGAAAAAATGAAAAATGTAGCAGTTTTAAAGAATTTGATATTTAAAAAAAAATGGAACAAACTTTATAAAATTTAATGACATGCTATGCAATAAAAATCTTAATTTTCTTATACGCATACACATGGAAACAACTTTATTTACATGCCTTTAAAAGGGATTATTGCTATTGAATTACAAAAAGGGGCATTACGAGATTAAATATTTTTCTTATGTACAGGGAAACGAAGTTTAGGTATTGAAATAAGTCGTGAAAACGACCACTTTATTTACCGAAAAACTTGACTCTTCTAGTTTCAAATTATGTTTGTCACCATCCGCAAAAAATTAATTAGTCGAAATTTACGTATATCACAAGTCAAATTATCGTGGATTGTTAACATAAATATTTTTTACTGATCAATATGTCCAAGAATTATTTACTAAATGTTGTAGAATTTTCAGGAAATGTTGTTAAAATTTGTTATTAAAATTTGAACGCTTAAAACATACATTTTTTTTTTTTTTTTTTTTTTTTTTGCTAAAACCTGATGTGACTTGTGTTGCCATTGAAGAATGAAAATAATACGAACGCGGAAAACAATGTGTTAAATACGGATTAGGAAGCACTTTCCAATGCATTCAGGATTCTGTAACAAAACATAAAAATTTAATAAGTTGACAAATGTTGCCTAAGTAGCAAATTTGTAAAACACGAAAAACATTTGAAAACAAAATTTCAGAAATTAACACTAATACTTCAAAAAATATCATAATTTTTTTAGCCCTGTATATATATAAATTTGTATATATAAAGCATAGTTTGCTAAAATTTAGTTCAGTTTGGAAACGCATAACACAGTTGAAAATTCTCCTTCAACAATGTCTGACAATAAACGAAACGTACTAATATTTCGGACAGCCATGTGTGTCTGTACCTTAGAACAAAAAGGGTCAATGTCCATTTTTCTCAAATGGCAGAAAGCCCAATTTAAGTTTGAAACATTACATTAACAGTAAGTAACATTGGCCTCGACAAAATATTTTGTTTTCAATGATCTAATATTGTGAGGACTTTGACCCTTTTAACAATTACTTTATATCGCATCCTGAATTCATTCGTGCAGTTACCTCAAATTTCTCAATTTTGGACATTGTCCCTTTTTGTTCCAAGGTACAGATATAATATATAGAATTTAATTACAACAAGTAATAGAAAAATATATTGTTCAAAAACAAGACTGTACGGTAACAGAATTCTTTTGTGAAACATATAACATATACATGCATGCAATCAACTCTGTATTCCAAATTAAGTGTCTTGTAGAGCACTTCAGTGATGTGTGACAGTTTCAATATGTTTGAAACTGTGTGTCATCATTAAAATACCCACAAACTACGTGTACAAAATACCCAGAAAAGAAAAGGAACGGAATTATTTTGCTTGTATGTGCAACGAGCTATAAGTACTCCACACTTATTTTTAATATCAAACACTCCATAGTAAAATTCAATAACTAATATTGCATGGTGATCCGAGAATATATAAGTGTGTTAGAGTACGCAGAGACAGAAAACAGGCAGACAGAAGAATAGACGGACAAACTGATTTCAAAAACAATTTTCAACTGTTTATGAAAGTGTTATGAATGTTTTGTATAGTAAATCAAAGCGTGGAGTGCTAAAAGAACAAAATTTGGAGGATTTTCATAGCGTGTCGTTTAAAAATACATTTACAACACTAAGAATTCTGATACTATTAAATAAAATGATCTTTTTTTTTTTTTTTTTGAAAATGCTTAACTTTCAGTTACATCCAATTACGAATTATGCATCATATTACTTTATTGTAAGCAGATTATCTTCATCGACATAGCGATTCAGCTGTAAAATGAAAGCTGCCTGTTCTTTACTTTAATGTATTTTCACCTTAGTATTTATTTTTATCTTCCTGTTAATAAACCAGATGTCTATGGGAGATTCTCAAAAGGTGGGATCATTAAACGTTAACTATATGTAATTTTTCAAATTTTCAAATATAATTGTATATTGTTGTTGTCCTATAATTGTATGTGCATACATATATATATCTATAATTAACTTTTTGTTATCCAGTAATAATAATAATAAAATCAAATGCTTTGTTACGTACGTTACTTTCGGACATAACAAAATACAGAAAAACTCTTTATAGAAAAGTCCTTCTATCTTCAAAAAAGCAATAAATCAGCCTGCCATCTCTTAACGAAATTATCAAAAAATCATCCGTTATGAATGTCCGAAATTGGCCTCTTTAGCATAAAATAATAAATTTTTAAGATATTTATTCAATGCTTTTACATTAAATTATGTCCTTTTCTGTCTCTGAATAGAATTTAAAACTCAGTGTAAAAAAAAAAAATAAAGTCAATGATAATTAAATTTATGTTTGAAAGGCTTAAAGTTATGACGTGTGTCCAGTGCCCACCTTTTTAGAATCGCCCCTATAGGTTTGTTAACATTTAAAAAATTCATAAAAGTAAAGGAATTGGTATATGTTTATGCGATTTGAGACAAAATTATTCTCATGACTGATTTTGTTTTTGTAAAACAAAATGTCAATAGAGGGCACTTCAACATTCAAATCACAACATTTCGCACAGATGATGTTTATTTGCATCCAAATATTTACAAGTTCTAGCTAGCAATAAATATTTTAAATGTCCTATCTCCCAAGGAATTACACTTTTCCAACGAGTCAGGACGTCTAGTCTACCCTAAACACAACCCGTGTAAACTCCAGTGAACGAGGATGTCAAATTACTGTAAACAACTTTCATTTTGACTTTAAACGATTGATTAGTTGTTATATCCAAATGTGCTTGTTATAAACTGCCTCACCGGACATTCGATATGAAGCGAAATCATATGACAGAGATGGTATGAGGCATGATATTCTGTATGAGCCTTGCATGAAAGTTATATTTTCATAAGCTAGGTAGGGTTTTCTCATTTAGCCTTTTCAAACAGCGGTCTCCGATAACTGAACATAGCTAGCATCCTGCTTTTGCACGGGGCTCGCCAAAGAAACAGAGGACCAAAAATAAAGAATGAACTGAAGTCATATCAAACAGATTCATGTGGTTAATGTATTCACTCCTCATAATAGGCATGCGGGTTCGCCTGTGCACAGGTTTGACCTTTATAGATATTAATAATTGTTCTGTGGAATGAAAAATATGTCCTATCTGTTCATAGGATTTTCAGAAGCCAAGGTGCATCACTTTCGACATTCGTCAAAGCCCATGTAGCAAATTTCTTTCTCTTAGCTGTGTCATTTCGTAAGAGCTCGTGAAATGCTTGCAACTTCTAAGGGTATATGTTTACCTCGTCAATAAAGATACGGAATTATAAGGTCATTTGTATGCCAGTTATTCGTCTACTTCTCTTGAGCTGCTTACCCCACTCGTGAACTGTTCACTTCAAGCGTCAATTTGTGAAGCTACAGCAGATGTACGGTTTCTGATAAACATGGTGCATTGCAGTAAGGAGGTAGACGATATAAACTTCCACCTGGTACAATGCGGTAAAGAGGTAACACCATACAAACTTCCTAAGCAGCTGATACTGGATATTTTCCCTTTTTAATTCCCTTCTGCGACTGCACCAGTAATAAGAAAAACTTGAAAAAACTTCCCCGCATGAGAGAATTTTTGTCTCAAACCGCATTCAAATAAAGGCATTCTCTTTTTATAATTTATTGAAACGTGAACAACTTTATGGTTCACCCGGTATTTTGTTTTCACATTTCTCAGAAGAACGTTTTCCTATTGAAGCGTAGGTACTGCTTACGACTTTCAATCTTTTATTTGCAGTATTAATATATGCCTTTTTGTAAGGTCAGTCTGCCTAAATGCGACAATGTTCTTTTTCATAAAATATTAATGCAAGAATCGTAAATAAATGTCATGTAATGAAGCATACGAGCTTTAGAAACAAAACCCGAAACATTTTTTTGCATGTAAAACGGTTTCTTTAAAAAGAATTTCCAATCAGATACGCATCGTTCATTTTACATCGCCCCATGCTTCGTAAATGCGACAAAAATTCCCGAAAGTGGCTCACGGTTTTTATTTTTTAACTTTGAAGATCGAACAACCTTATAAATATCAAGAGCTACGTTGTCCGTTTGAATTACCTGATAAGCTAAACTAAAGAAATGGCGACCAGTTTCCGGTTTAGAATTTCAAGTGGACTAGGCATTTAGGAGTGCGCGTTTTCAGCCTGTGCCTAATAGCGACATACATATTGATGTAAATGCGGCGAAACATTTACAAGATTAACGAAGAAGTGTATATGGGTTTTTTTATATATTGTGCTAACCTGTTCGCGACGGCGCGCGCATTCAGAAGTGCGCATCTGAGGACGGAGCGGGAAAATTTGATTTCTTCTTCTGGGCCAAAGGATTTTGCGAAACTAAGCCTAACTCTTGTAAAGAGTTCTTCAAAAAATTATAAAAGATTCATTTTTCTATGTAACCTTTTGAAATGCACATACATGAAATATATTATTATTATATATATTTACGCAAAAAATTTTAATGTAAAAATGACTTTTTAGAAATATTTTCTCGGATATTTTAATGTAAAACTGACTTTTTAAACAAATATAATGCATGTTTTAATCACGTTTTTCAGTTAAAAAATATTATATGATTACAAAACACTTACGTTCCTTTAATATAGCAACATATGAAATGTTTTGCTGAAATAAAGGATAATTTTGTTTAAAAAAAATAATAGTTTTGTTTCTAAATAATTGTTAACACTTTCCGTAAATAAAACAAGTATTTTTAAAAAGCTGATTTATCCACAAATAAAAATAATTAAATAAAACTTGCAAGCAACTTCTGCATGCAACTTTTTAATACTTATTATGAACACAGACATAAAAAATAGTGTGAAAACTTTTAATTCAATTTAAAATATTTGTGAAAATTCAAAATTTACATGTAAATATATAGTCAATCATCTATCAAATAAAAAATGTTAAATAATAATAAATAATAATAAGTAAAATAGAATTATACTTAAAAACAAACCTGTCTAAAAAGTTGTTGATGTTAAAAATATTTTTGAAAATAAAAGAAATATTACATATTGTAACGTATAATAAAACGAAATATCAATTAAAGAATATTTAATAAGAATAAGTAAACATGAATAACTTAAAATACATTCTTCCAAAAAATTGTTTAAGTTAAAATATCTTTATAAACATCTTTTAACACATATATATATTTAAACATATAAATAAATTTATGAGGTTAAAAGTATTGAATAATATTTTTTAATAATAAATAAAACTGAATAATAATTTTAAATATACTGATAAAAAATGCCGTTAATGTTAAAAGTATTTTATAAAATGGAAATATTAACGAAATCATATAAATGTATAAGGGGCAAACTGACTATTAATTGAAACTATTAATTTTAAAACCTGCCAACATTTCTCAAAATGTCAGAGTTCAATGACTGTGTTAGAATCACATCACTCTCTTAAATTTTACTTTCTGAAAATACATTAATTTCATGCATTTTCTTTTTTTACTAAATATTTTTCACTATGCCAGCTATTCCATTGTCAGTAAAATACCTGCGTTTTTAGATATTTTAATGAGTTTGTAAAATAAGATACATAAATATAGATAATTTAAGACGAAATTATTTGAAACGGTATGAATAACTATTGAAAGAAAACTAAAAAAAAAAAAAAAAAAAAAAAAAAAGAGCGCACAAAAGTTTTCTTGACTTAGTGGCGCCGAAAATATTTTGAACAAGCATCCGCAAATATTCAAACTGCGTAGCATTATTTGTTGAAACAAAATAAAAAATATAAATAGGCCTCCCGCTTTCCTCCTCAATGAATGAAAATGCGAAACTATTAATCACCACGACGTACAAATAAACTCTTTCCAATCGAGATAAAACTAGTAGAAAAAAAGTTATTGAAAATGAATCAACTGGAAGCCCAGCCATATGCGTACGTGAAGCTTACGTCATAAGCTTAGAGTTGATCAACTGACTCAACCATTCCTTTTCCAAAGTGTCGAAGAAAAATTTCTGATAAACAAAAAATAAAGTTTCATTTGACACATAGATTTATGATAGAAAGAAAATCACGTTTCAGAAGCAATGCATGTGAAATAAACACTCTTTTTTTTCATTGCAGTCATTTTTGGAAGAAAATTAAATTGACATGAATTAAAAATATATTAATTGATTCCATTTGCTTTCCTAGATAGAAGGAAATATGTTCTTCCCAAATGTATATTCAAATTTCATTACGAATTTTTTTTTCTGAGTTAAACTTTCTGAAATAAAACGTTCCAACTGTGTGGCACGAATACCGGCCGCTCGGGATGTGAGTGCCAAAACCGCCGGCACGTATACCCGTCGCGCGGGATGAAAGTGCAAACGTGGCCGGCACGAATACCGGTCGCTCGTCCCGAACGGGTTAAAATGATATTTAAATCAAAGTTTATGTTTAATTAAGCTATGTTGAGTCAGTATAATCCTCCATTAATGTTCTTCCTTAACCAGGTGTTTAAATATGTGTTTAAAACGATAAAAAAAGAAAAATACGCTTCTTTAAAATTTTTAATAAAATAAAGGTGTAAGAAACGCAGTGGCTATTCCAGTAGCATAATATAGATATATGATTAAGGAATTTGCAATAATTTTACACAATAAAAATTCTGGAAAATCTTGTGTAGATTGAAAACAATTTATGTTTATTTTAATGTGGTTAAGTAAGTTAATTTTACCAACATTATACCATTCGGTAGCTTAAATGCTGTCTCTGATTAAAACGTGATGCAATTGAGTTATTCCCTGGTTTAGGAGTCATAATTTTTGTTAGCACTTTTATATAATCTGATATTTTAATTCTGTTTTCACTTTTAATCATTAAAATCGACATTTTCTATTTTTAAATTAGTAAAAGATAAAAAATAATTAAAACCATGTTTATCTAAATGAAAGTTTCCACATACGTATTTTAAGGTACAGAAAATGTCAATTTTTTTGTGAAAGTGCAAGAAAAATTAAGAGAGAGGAGGGATGCAACAGAATATCAGGCACAGAGCATGTCTTTGGCTTAATAAAAATTATTAGAAATATTGTATGATTTTATCTATTTCTAAGGGGGATATATTTATCATGTGACATTTTATAATGAAGTTATATGTTATAAATAGTCTAGTTAACAATATTATAAATATCTTTTAAATACTCTTTTAAGGGGTCTTGTACCTTTTAAACGCGTCGAGCATTAACGAAAATCTTCAAAGTTTGAATTAGTCTATCTTCAAAGCCTTTTTATGTATAAACATGAAATTTTGGATATTGATTAAACAGATTATGCTTTGTAATATGCTATCATTAAAAATTTATTTACCCTTTACAGAATTTGTGTATTGTTGAAATCAAAATAGCTCTTTTTTTACCCCATAAGTCATTGCGCGCACGATATCTTGAGAAAGTATGTATAGATTGGCATGAAATTTGATAAAGATACTAAACATATATGTGTGTTTAAAATGATCTACTCTTAGGCTAAAATTATTTCATTAACTATATAAAAAATACATTTTCGTAAGAAAAATAAATAAAAATTTTGTATTTTTAATGAATAAAAATAGTCATAACTAAAAATATTACTATTGTAAATACTTAAAAGTCGATCATTTTAAACACATATATTTTTTTAGTATATTTACCAAAATTCATGACAATCCATACATACTTTCTCAAGATATCATGCTCGCAATGACTTATGGGTAAAAAAAAGAGCTATTTTGGTTTCAACAATACACAAACTCTGTAAAGGGTTAATAAATTTCTGTTGGCAGTATATTAAAAAACTCAATCTGTTTAATCAATATCCAAAATTTCATGTTTATACATAAAAAGGTTTTGAAGATAGACTAATTCAAACTTTGAAGATTTTCGTTAATTTTCGACGCGTTTAAAAGGTGCAAGACCCGTAACATGCAAGCTCCACACTGTGAATTCACACCGACCGAAATGTCGGCGTCTTTAATTAATTCGCATTTTTCCTTCACAAAAAAGAGAATTTTGATAAAATCAAATACTTCATTTGGATTCCTAATTAAATTTCGTATATGGATCATGTAGTTATATTTCATTATCAACAGATTGTCAGTAAAACTATGCGGAGTTGAAGTTACGGAAACCCAAATCGCACTGGTGTATAAATTATGGGTTAATAGTGACGCGCGAATTTCGCGAATATTAAACGATGCTTCGATCTGTGACAATCATTTAATTATAGTTATGATTATAAAGAGGGGTGTGAGTTTTTTATATTAGGAACGCATTTATTTATATGAGGGTTATTTATATTAGGCATTATACGCAGCATTCAAATAACTTTTGCATATTAGCAGTGTAAAATTGACAAACAGCACGGTGCTGCGCCGTGATAAACATTTCAAAAATAATATTGAAAAGTTTAATTACAATAGTCCTGTACTTACATTTTAGTGCAGAAACAGTACCCTGTGAGTTAATAGAGTCTTTCATCACCGCCCCCTGAATACTAGGCCTGAGCGCTGACACAAAAATGGCGGCTATCGAAGGCGGATTTTTTTTAATGTAGGTACGGTCCCTTAAACTTTGATACCAGCATTTTATTAAGGATTTCTTTGACTTCTTTAATCTCATAAAAATAAAGCGGAAAAAAACTTAAAACAAATTATTGGTATGAATATTAAAGGGACCGTACACATGCTGAAAAAGATCCGCTTTCGACAGCCACCATTTTTGTGTCAGCGCTCAGGCCTAGTATTCAGGGGGCTGTGCTTTCATTCATCTTTTAATCAAGTGGTCTGGGAGACCGCTCACAGTAGCTATGCAACAATTCCTGTCACAGCAGTTAAGGGTTAATTAATTCAAAAAATAATTACAGTTAACTCTCAGTTAGAGCTGCAGTTAGAGCTGCTTTTTTAAATTTTTCACAGTTTAACTTGTAATTTCCAGTTTAACTATCGATACGGCGAAATTTGCTTCATTTGGAGCCTAGTACTATTTTTTGAAATGTTTGAAAAATCGAAATTTTATTAGAAATAGTACTGTACAAACAGCTTAGTGCAAAAACATTTTATGAGTTAATCGCGCATTTGATTCATCTTTCAATCGAATGGTTTCGCAGACCGCTCACAGTTGTAATGTGGCATTTTTCTGTCACAGAAGTTAAATGAACTTTTTCAGATAAATTGTCATGTATAAAATGCATTATCACATTTAGGACTATGAACGTCTCATTTCGGTTTTAGCTGCCATAAATGCGATAAAAATTACCTAAATGCGACAATCCTATATTGTGGTATTATACTACAAAACAAGTTAGTTTTGAACTAAAGGTACAAAATTCAGTAATTTGTTGCTTAATAAAATATACATTTATATAATAAAATCCCAAATATACCCTAAATGCTACAAAACTACGGGGAATCGTGTCTCATTTAGGCAGACTGACCTTATATTTTACTTTTATTCCCGTTTACTTCAAAAATTAATTATCCTTCTAATCTCATTTATCTGTTTTTTAACGCATAATCAACTTGTTGCGAGATATTATGCATTCACTTATCACAAATTATCTGAATGAAACAGAAAGTAACATTCCTTACAGATAAGAAACATTGATCTAGTGATTTTATTAATTATCTTTACTGATAGAATCACTTGTGCTGTTAGGAAATTCCCTTGTGGAAGTAAAGGAAAAGGAAAAACCTAATTCTTCATTTATAAATTTCCCTGATCAATTTAGATAAAACTAAATTATGTAAGTACAACATTACTACAAACATCTTGGGCAGGTGAAATAATTAGTTGAATGAAATTCCTTTTATATATTCTACACCTGTGATAAAAAATATTTTTAGCGCGCTGGTATCAAAAATTCAAAAATAATATCTGTAAAGATTGCAAAATGCCAAACTTTTACAGAAACAAAATGAATTTTCTGTGATAATCCTGGAGCAGGTGACATAAAGAGATCCGTCAGAGCGGAACTGAAATTTTTTTATGTAAATCGACAGTAAAAAGTGAGGTGAGACAGAACAACAAAACGCGGATTTTGAACACTGTTAGTGCACTTTATAGCAAAGTTTTTGCCCTTTCAGAAAAATATTGGTTTGACAAACTTTATCCTGTAGGAAAAGACTTTCATACCCATTTTAAGGACGCCCAACAATGTCTTAACTGTGTTATCACTTTGAGGGGCTTGCGAGTTGTCTTCAATTTTACGCCCAGTCTGTTGTTAAATGCCTAAAATGAATGAGCCATTGGGATATAAAGTCTAACAGTAGTATAAATACTACGTAGTAATTTAATTAAAAATAAAAATATGAATAATGAAATTTTTTTTAAAGAAAAGTGGTGTAATAAATGTAAAATAATAAGAAACCTTACTGGTTGCGGGCGGTGATAAAACTACACATTTATTTTGCTATGAATTTTTATCGGTCGCTACTTTATTTCGCGTCTGGTGGCGGCTTAGTGTCGACTTTTCGCGAAAACAGTAATTCATTACATGTTTGAATAATAAATAATTTAATTAATCTTATTTTCGGCATGTGAAATCTAGTCATACTTGACTGGTTTTGTTCGTATGACTTTTTACTGTCGATTTACATTTTTTTTTTTTTTTTTTTTTTTTTTTTTTTTTTTTTTTTTTTTTTTTAATTCCGCGATGACGGGGTTTTCAATGTCATCTGCTCCCGAACTATGAGGAAATATTTTTTAATATATTTAATTAGATTATTTATTAAATAATTAAAAACAGCTTTCGAATTGCGCTTTTTTTGTATATTGAAATCAACTGATTACCTTACTTTCGTTCCGAAGTATGGCGCATTTAATTCGCAAAATGCAAGAGAAAACAAATATATGAATTTTTTTTATTAGTATTTTTTCAGGTTTTTTTTTTAGCATAATATGTATCGTCTAATAATATTACCTTCATAACAAATGTATTAATAACTTTTTAATGCGATGTATATTGTTGCATTTTGATAGATAATGTGTCATAACGTTAATATTGCGTTGTAATTTTCAATTTTAATAACAAAATCATATTCCCCTGTCATGTAATTGCAATGTTTAAAAAAATAAAAGGTTTTTAAATTCATATAAGAAACGTAAAATTGTTCACTTATTCAAAACATAAGATCCTGAATATATCACAGAATAATCTCCTCAACAATGGTGAAAGTTTAGTACTTTAAGTTTTACTGCAAAATCCAGTTAAATTGGTACATATATTATCTGTATGAAACAGATTTTCTACCTCTTACAGACAAAGTTATCCTGTTAAATTGAAAACAAAAATTGTACTAGGAGATAAAATTTCTCTATCTTATAGAAAATGCAACCCTGTTAATCATAAACAGAATACCGCGGCACCGTATTACAGTTTTTCTGTGTTATATAACACGAATTTAGGTTAACCGAAACACATTTTCTCGCAGAAGATAATTTCTTTTTTTCTTTTCATTAATATCGCTATTATCCATATAGCTTAAAAAAGGTCTTTGTACGATAATATTTTTATTCTTCTTTATAGTATTTTTTTAATTTGTTTCTTTGTCAAAAGTAAAGAGTCTAGAGACCGAAAATGATATGAATACTGGATAATAGAAGAAATACGTACTTTACATAAAATGGATATATTATCTTATAAATAATGTGGAAAATCTTTTAAAACAACAAAGTGTGGAAAATTGCTTAATAGGATCTCGGAAAATAAATATTATTTAAAGAGTTAACGTGAAAAATGAATTGAATTATTTCGAATAGTTAGTAGGTGTTAAATGTATTTTTAATTATTAGAAAAAAGAAAAGACAATTTTAGCTGTATAATTATTATCAAATTGCGTTGTCTTTTAACCATAACATGGAAAAAAAGTTTATTTTTTTATTATATAAGGGAAAAAAATGGAAATAGAACTTAAAACGAAGGATACTACACAGAAATTTAAATAAATCATGCAAACCGAAACTGACTTATGAGATGCGTGATCAAAATGGAGCGTACAGCAATTTCTTTGGAATGCAAGACAAATATTTTGTTCTGGCATACCAGAATTAATAAATTAATATTTTTGCATTCCAAAGTTGCAGAACATCACAACTCGTCCAGGTGTGTTATGGGACTGCCAGTTCTTGTTTGCATGATTTAGATAAAATCTGAATGCAATCTTCCTATGAACCTTTCCAGAATGGTATTTCACTTACGTCGTAATTCAACATGTTTTTGGACGACGTAATTAAGAGATAACCTAAATGGCAGAATGATGGAAAATTTGTTAACTCTAAAATTTGGAAACTGATATTCTAAATCATGGCTCAAATAGTTTTGTAACATTAGATCTGCGTAAAATATTCAAAATTATGTTGCATTTGTTTTAAAACAATTTTTTTTCGCTTTCTATAAATCATAAATAAATTAATTTAAAAAGAAATTAATGACTAATTTTTTAAAAGTCTTATTGATTCACGATCAAACTTTATTCAGGTTTAGTCATTTCAAAACTTCTGGTATCCTGTACCAACCTCAGAGTAAAAACTTAAAAATCTGAACAATAATAAGATCTTAGGAAAAGTTTATAAGATTTTTAATATTTTAGAAAATCGAAAATTGTTCAAAGGTGTCTACTATTAGCAAATTCCTTTTTTCTAGGTATTATTTAAAATCTCAACAATATGTGAAATACTGCTTAGATTCGTAGATTTTCATAACCGTTGTTAGTGAAATTATTGGATTTGCTAAAGATTTTGATCAGTGATAATGTTTAACAAATTTTAAGGAGCTTTTGGCTTTTTTAATATATTTTATAAGATTCCAATGTATTCTAAGTTTCTAAAAAAATACTTTACGAAATTTTAAGAAATTATATTTGCAAAAATTTGTCTGTTTTGTCATTTTCATAGCAATTATAATAAAATATATAATTATTTTTTATAAAGTATAATTTAAAATCTAAATATTAAATATTTTAATCTGACTCTTCAGCTGTGTGTTTCAGCTATGTTCATTTACCAATTTATTTTATTACTTAATTCGAATTACAAATTTTATATGTTATACTCGTATCATTGAAAAAATATATATAGAATTTAACTTTTAAAATTTTTTGAAATTGATAGAAATTACTTCGTTACAAAATTTGTATATGAGGGAATTTTTCAATGCCGAATTTTTTTTCATATTCAAAGAGATAAGTATTTGAATAATATAATATTGTATGGTACTTAAGGCTATCACATACTATTTGCTAACAAGTGCTTTTAAAGGATGGAAGGAGTAAGAAATTTATTAAAAGTTCTTGAAAAGATAGAATTACCTTAAGAGGGTCCGGGACACATTTTAAAATATATTTTATTTATTGAGTTAAAATTAAGAATTTTTTTGTGATGACCTTATCATTTGTAAACAAAATCACATGTTAAAATTTCTCATATTTTTTTTAATTTAAAATTTAAAATTTATTGAATAAGTGGGGGTAAATTAAAATCGTTATAACTCGTTATATTATTTACAGAATTTATTTTTTTTTCATTTAAATAAACAGAAATATATAAGTTTTAATTTTGATATAGATTTTTTTAAACATTAATTTATAAAAAAAAAATTCAAATATTTAACGAAAAAAAAAAAAAAAATGTAGTGATGTTTTAAAAAATCATACTTTCAAAGGTAAATGTTTTTTTTGAAATATGCTGAATCAAAATTAAATTAAAACAATTGAAAAAGATATGTTCCAAGTTTGAACCCATTATCTTTAATGGTTCTCGAGTTATAATAATTTAAATACGAGAAACAGTGAAAAAAAAAAAAAAAAAAAAAAAAAAAACCTATCATGAAAAAAAAAAAAAAAAAAAAAAACGCATTTTTACAAGAAGTCGTTTCCATGACAGCCATTTCTTAAAAGCTAGAATTTGAAAACTAACCAAAACGAAAAAATTATTATTTTTTGTTCAAATTCAGATAGGAACATGATTTAAATGTCATTTTAAGCAAGAAAAAAACAGAGAAAGTTTTAACGAAATAAAATGTATTTACAAAATTTGAAGATTTTTGTGACCCGGACCCACTTTAAGATGAAGATGGGAAACTAGGTCCCCTAAACACAATTTCAATCAAGTTTGAATTTGTGCCATTTATCGCGAAAATTATTTGACAACTTCTGGTAATAATTTTCTAAAGATTGCAAATGTTATATCCGTGCCACTTTATACATTTGTAACAAATGTAAGGTTTTTAAAAAATCAACAATTTTTGCTCTTATTATTTCCTTTTTAACGTATTTTAAGTTAGTTTTATACTCACTTAAAACTTATTTATGCGTGAGAAAGCTGGTAATGTAAAGTGATGTGTAAATTATCACTTAGATTTTGATTCCCAAGTGCTTAAAAGAGGAACATGTTTTAAAAGTTCTGAAATGATCGAATTCCCGTCTAGAATAAGTTTAAATTGGAGAAACTAGTCCCATTTGAGCATTATTGCAATTGAGTAAATTGAAGAGGTGACTGTGGGTCCATTACCGAGGTAAAGGAGGATAATCTTTAAGGAAAGAATCTAAGTAAAGCATTATACCATTTTTATAAAACCTTTCTTATATGCAATATTTTGGAAGAATAACAAATTCTTCGAATAATTCGTGTTATAATGTTCAGATAGGTTATTTTCAAAATAACATGTTAATTAAATTTCAGTAATGTGATACACATGTAACAAAACGTTAGTACAAATTTAAATGGGTAAACTCGGATATGGGAAATTTAATACTGTTAACCTATAAGTGCTGAGCTTGGCTTTTTCCGTCGTACATTTGAAGAATTAAAATGTTTGTTCCTCTTTATGTTGACTTTATTATGTTTTTATTTAATTTGAATAAAAGATGAAATTAAAGATGAAAGTTGTAATCTATTTTGCACTCACTTCCTGATATGCTTGAATTATAAACAAAATATATTCAGGTAGTTTTTAGATGTGAATACAACATTTATTTATTTATTTATTTATCTTTTTTACAATTTAATTATAAATAAATAAATAAATTTAAAAATTGTTTTGGTGCTAAATTGCTAAATATTCTTTAAGATACAACTGTGCATAGCAAAGTACTTAATAATGTGGCCAAAAAACTAAAATATGCCCACTATTAAAGAAATGAAACAATGAAATAAATTAAACAATATAGAAGTATAAAATAAAAAATGAATATATAAATAATTATCAGTTGAATGCAGGCGTTATTTATGTGTGTTTTATTATGTATTGTAGTGGGTGTGTATTTTTATTTATTTATTTATTTTTTATAATGGTAGTACTTTTTCATAACTTTTTTATCAATTACAAGTTAAATTATGGTAGCTCGTTATGAAAACATTGAAACATATTGAATAGATTTAAAACTAGTTGGATGTGCCAATCCCAAAACTTTCTTCTATCTCATGTCAATATTTCGTTATAATTAGTTTTATTAGTATTTTTATTAGAATTAAGCATTACTTCATACACTTTTCGATGGTACAATATTCAAAATGCTCAAAAATCGCACATAAATCGTTATTACAACGCCCCCTACCGGCGGATTTTTTCCAATTTGAGGGAGGACCTTATTGCCATGGCCACAAACATACACAAATGCATAACTTTATACACTTTTCAATCGTACAATATTCAAAATGCACAAAAATCGCTATTACAGCGCCCCCTACCGGCGGATTTTTTCCAAATTAATGGACGACCTGCTTTCCATAGTCACAAATGAAAAAAAAAAAAATGGTTAAATTCTATGCACAACTTCATACAATTTTTGATGGTACAATGGCGACATACGGACACATGGACAGACATTTTCTATAAACGTGTAAATCCGTCGAAAACCGGAAGTCGAAAAAAATTTCGATTACAGTACCTTCTTCTATTTAAGATAGAAATAAATTAATAATGAATAATGGTACTTTTTCATCTTTCCGTTGTCGTATCTTGAAACAAAAACAGAGAAATATCATGTATATATACTAATATCATGTAATATACTTTTCCTAAATACACTAATTTGTACTTTCAAGAAAGACTAAATGAAACTGGGAAATTATCCATATTGCGTGTTAACGTTACCATTTAATACAACTAATCCAAATTAGCATGCTACAATATATATTTTTTTAACACCATAGATAGTGGTCATGAAAAAAGGCGTGACTTTTAAGATAAATAAATAATACTTATAAAATAGTGTTTTTTATTATATTTACTTGAATTCCTATTAGTACTGTACCAGATATACAAATATGTAAAATATTCAAATAGTAATAAACTTAAACATACTTAGCCCCTCTGTTATTTTATGAAGCATTATGAAAAAAAAATACCTAAAGTTGAATGGTTAAAAGAAAATGTATCACAAACTTATTTACCATACAGGGTTTATCCAGGAAGTAATGCAAAGTTTTTGCGCCTATAAGAAGACCAATAGGGGTAGGGGAGTTTGTGGGCGGTAGGTGCGGTGGGGACTGTCAGCAAGATCGTCTGGCGGAAGTAAGTTGGCCTTGAGCCTTTGCACCGCACGGATGGCTCATGAAGCAGACATGTGTTTGAAAGTGGCGTTAGGTTTTCAAAACGCATCGGGATGTCGAGCAGCCATATACCATAAAGTTTTGAGTAAAACTAAAGAAATTGGCTACTGAGACGCATTCCATGTTAAAAGAATCCTACGGGAAGAATTGTTTGTCCAAGGTTCAAGTATTCAAGGTGGCACAAAGCCATTAAAGAGTAAGAGAGGACATCAATGACGATCAACGCGCTGGGCGTCCATCATGTTTTCGAACTTCATACAATATGATTAAACTAATGCGCTTTTGGACACTAATCGACGGATGAATGTTAATGATTGCACAGATGTTGGGACTTACAAAATCGATTGTGCATCCAATAGTCAAGGAAGACCTTCAAATGCTGAAAATTTGTGAGAAGCAAGCTCCAACATATCACTCAATGTGACACAGTTCTTGGCAAAACACATCGTCGCAATGTTGCCCCAACCACTATAGAGCCTCGATTCGTCACCGATGGACTTTTTCCTATTCCCTCAGTTAAAATACAGTGTAAAGGGACATCGTTTTGACAATCTGGAGTTCTTGAAGCAAAACATAACGCGCGTTCTGAACAGCATTCAAGTTGAAGACTTCCAGACAACACAGGCACAAACGAGTGGCAGAGCTGTTAGCAACGGTGTATTAATGCAGTAGGGGGCTAATTTGAAGACTATTAAGTGTTTATAAAATTATGTTCAAATAAACGAATTTTATGGAATCAGTGTCATTACTTTCCGGACAGACCCTGCATTTATTGTTCACCAAATACCACTAATCATTCATTATAAACTAATTTCGCATTATTGACCTAATAGATGTCACTTTGCCCGCATATTTATAATGCGTAATGACAATCCCAGCAAAATTCGTGCAAAATATTTTTTGTTAGTCATAAGGTAACTTCTTTATGAAAGCGATAGTAGCTTACATTGTATTACAATAATTTCAAAGATATACTCTATTGCAATCATTCTGAAAGTGTTATACACATATCTCTTTGGGAAAGGAGAATGTGATACATTATTTGCTTCATAGAGATTAAAGATTAAAAGCATACATATGCTCCAAAACCAATAAAATGATAATAAAAAACATTAAATCAGATATTACGTTAAACTATCGAACAAAGATATATATTAAATTAAGTAATACCAAGATAAAAAAGGATACATACAACATCTTTTAATGTAATTTTTTCAGTTTTTTTTTCCCCTCATCTTAGCTCTTCTAACCGAAACTGAAATCTTTTCAGTTAAAAAAAAATAAGTATAAAGTAACGCAATAACTTGTAAATGGCGCAAACTAATTGCCGTTTAAATTAGTACAAAAAACAACGCGCGGCAATTAGGACTTGATTGCTTGCAACTGGTAAGAAAAAAAAGCACAAAATGTTAAAAATAATAAATAGAGAAAGAATAGTTTAAATTTCTTTTGCGAAGTTTTACTCTAATTATGTGTTACATTAATGTAGAAATACTTAGTAAAAACTTTTAATTACGAGACAATTTATTTTGATAACCCAAATTTAGTAAAGAAAGTGTTTTTAAATAAGTAAATGTTCATATGTATATATTTTTTTTTGTTTTGAACTTGTTTGCGCATTTTGTCCTCAGAAAAAATTGAAGTGTGTGGGTAACAGAAAGATTTGACATAAAATCCATTGACTGAAGTTTTATAGTGTATTAGAAATACTCTAATGATTTTGGCTATTATTAAATTTGCATTTAATTATCTATGTTTTATAGCATTTAAAAAACTATTTGGTAAAAACTGTAGTAAACTACGAGCATTTTACTTTTTTCTTTTGTACAACAGTACATAAATGATCCCTTACTTTACAGAGGATTAAACAATTAAAAAGTTGCAAAAAAATCGAGTACTTTCGGCTAATACCTAGTCATAATCTGCATTTAAAATATCAACAGTTTTTATGAGCGCTATTTGTCCATATCTCACTCAAAAGAGCCTCCCTTTAAACTGTTCATGGAAACAAGTCATATATTTGCGCCTGTGAACTAAAATATCATTGCATGTTTTTCCACTACCTTTCCATGTTGTTTAATATTTCTATAGATTCACGGATTGTTAGTTTGTAATATATCAAATTATTAAGATGAATATTACATTCTAAACTAAATTATTTTATTTACGATAGTATATATTTTTAAAAGCTATTTTAGCCAAAAAAGGTAATGGTTCCATATTTTTGAGTCGTCGCGTCCTTTCTTTTTAGGCTATTTAATGCATTTCCGTTTATTATATGTATATATATATAATAATACCTAGTACCTAGTCATAATCTGCATTTAAAATATCAACAGTTGTTATGAGCGCTACTTGTCCATATCTCACTCAAAAAAGCCTCCCTTTAAACTGTTCATGGAAACAAGTCATATATTTGCGCCTGTGAGCTAAAATATCATTGCATGTTTTTTCACTACTCTCTCTCTCTCTCTCTGTATATATATATATGTATCTATATCTATATCTATATATATATATATATATAGAGAGAGAGAGAGAAAGAGAGAGAGAGACTTCTAGAGAGGTCTTTTGGAGACTGCATTTGCTTAATTCAAATCTTAAATGATATGATCAATATTAATCTTAAAGGAATGCAAAAATAGCTTACAAAGCTTATAAAATTTAAAGACTTTTTAATTTTATCTGTTTTATCTAATTTCATTTTTAATTTTAATACAATTAACCGAATTATCCAGAATTTCGAATTAAACAAGTTCGAATCATCCAAGTTTCACTGTATATATATATATATATATATATATATATATATATATATATATATATATATATATATATATCTTCAAAATAAAATCAAAGTTATTCAGGGTTTATAAATATCCCTTGCATGAGAAAGACTGTCCTGAATGCAATTATTTTGTAACAATTAACGGTAATGTTTTAGGCACATATTACTTGAGATATTTGTAATAAATAGTGGACATCAAAGAGAGAAAACAATACATAACAATAGGGGTCTGATCGATGTTCTAAATCGCATTGAACTGTTTTCTTTTGAAGAAACATTAATGTAACACAATTCTGGGACCTTATTATACTTAACATTCTCATTGTATCTAATAGTACATCATGAGTAAATTTTCTTTGCAGTTAATTGTAAAATGCTTTTAAAGTATGCACTTTTCTCTTAGCGGTACTCTTTATTCAAAACTAGCTGAACTATAGTAAATTATAGATATTAATTGAAATTTAGAATAAATGAATTTAAACATTTGAAAAAATCTACGTCCATCAGTGATCTCAGGGCTACCACCAGTGTTATTTTTATATTCTATTCGCACCTCTAATGAATCTCGCAGTATATTTCTCTTGCAGATGTTGTAAAAAAAATAAATGATATTTTTTTTGTTGTTGTTTTTAAAATGTGGTGCAAAATAGAATTAAAAAATAGTCGCCAGTGATCCAGCGCCCTGTAATCTGTATCTAACACACACACACACACACACACACACACATATATATATATATATAAACATTTACATATATATGCAAATATAAATTTTGGTTTTGTATGTATAAATATTTCTTGAGAAAAAATAAATATTAATTTTCTTAATTCCCCCTTTTTTTCTTTTATTTAAACGTTTTATACACACAGAATATAAATTTAAGTTTAGTTAATCCCCTTTCAACATGTTCGGTAACATATTCTTTTAATTAGTTTAAAGTTTTCTCACAAAGCACTGTATTTTATCTTCTCTTCTTGAAGTTTCGTAAATATCTTGTTGGAAAGAATAGTTAGTTTCATGTATGTGGCTTATGGTCTAAGTTAGATTCTTTGAATATTTATGAGTATTTTTATGAGCCGTGAATTTTACCTCAATACGTAAGTAATCAAACATATCGCAGAAAGTGCGAAGAGAAGATTCCGGGTCAATTTAACGTCGGTTGAAGAATAAAGACTATCTCTTAAAACCGACAAAATAATTATCAACAAGATAAGTTTATTGTAATTAGTATTTCAGCTTTTTCCTTAGTATTAAAAATATTGCATAGTTTTATATTTATATTTTTTAATACGGATAAGCGAAATTTTAAATCATGCATTAAATAAAAGTTGTTTTTTTTATGAAGTAATGCTTCCACGGACAATATCTCGTATTGGAGACTACTTCTTTTTTACATTATTTAATGGAATTATTCTCATAGTTATGATGTCGAAGCATAGCCTATAATATAATATTAAAGAAATTTGTGTTGCGCAGCTTTGATGGTATAATATTGGTGAGGTTGATTGATAGCTTAAAAAAGTGAAAATTATATTTACCGAAGACAAACACAATTTTCATTACGAAAGTCCTAAACGACTGAATGCATGTGTATGTCCATGTGATTTAGAGCTGTCAAGAAATATGGATTGTACTTATCATTATTAGAAACTGTAACAGATTCTTGAAATAAAGGAATTTAAATTTTGACATTAATGCGGTGAAATAGATTTCAATTTGAAAAAAATATTGAAAATAAACAATTAAATAAAAAAAAAATAACCGACTGCGTAAAAAGCGAACTAATTAATTATTTCTCATCAATGGGAAACTAATTTTTTTTTTCAATTCCTACTATTAGCTCACACTCTCGCTATATATATCTTGTTCAAATTTTCAATCGTTAATAAAATACTTATTATACATCCAATCAAGCTCAAATAATTTTTTTTAAACTTGTAGTGGATGACACTTGATGTTAATCCAGTTTTTTCAAATATTAATTCATTAATTAAATTTAATTAATTTATTTTCAATAATCAAGAGAGCACCTTCTTGATCATTCTATTTTAAGACCGAGAGAGCCCTCTTCTTGATCAAGGCATTTTAAGCACCACTCAAAATGAAAGAAGAATGGGAGAAAAAAAAATATCTTATTGATTTAAATAGGAATTGACTTAAAATATTTTTTTTAATTATTTCTTGTTTATATTAATTGCCTATTTTTTTTTTTTTACTTGTATTAATGACTTTTAAGTTGTGTTTAACTGTTAGTTCCTATCTATAAACACTGTTTTGACGAGGTCTATAGATGTCTATGATGGTTAGAGTTGCAGTAAAGCTAGAGATCCACAATACATACACAACTTCCAGGTTGTATAATATTTTAACGGAACTTCTGACATTAAATAGCCAATGAAACATCGTCTTCATTTTAAAAAACCTATCCAATGATATGCCACTCAATAGGGTGCGTATTTTTTTTCGTCTCTACCGCCATTTTGTATTTTACAGCCGCCATTTTGAATTTATAAAAACAAAACCTAGTCTATAACCATCGGGTCGTTAAGACGAATTGATAGAGACCTCATTCATTAAAATGCATCCAGCCGTTGGGATGCTTCGAGGGTATAAAGAAATCCACATACACAGATACGCGTGAAACACATAACTTTTCTTTTCAGTCGGGTAATTAGTTTTTCCAGAAAATTTAATGTCAATTTCTTAATTTGTTTCAGATGCTTCATACCGAAAAAAATGAAAGACTGATGGGAAGTTCATGGCATGCACCTGCAGTATGCAAATTTAATATTTTAGTATTCATTTCATGGGATATTTTTGTGTAACATTATTTGTTATAAGAAAAATGTATATAAAACAAGTGTAAATTTTTTTGCGACCATTATGTGAGTTTTACTCACAAATTAATTATTCTGAAAATATATGTAACTTAGAACAGTACTTTGTACTGTAAAAATGTCGTTTGTTTTCTTTACAGTGTACACAATCATCTTCTTTAAATTGTACTCCATCCCTTTTATGTATTATTATTGGTTATGAAAATGATTAAATTTTTATTAAGGATGGCAGTGAAAACACAAAAAAAAATTCCGTTTCTCCTTGCACTATATGTTGAATCAATACAAAGCGATAAACTGCATCTTGAACCAATAATAAAAAAACAATTTACTTGTGAAATTATGTAATCTGAGTATAACACATTTATAAAAATTCACATGAACATAGGGTGAAAGTGACATTTTTCCTACCTTAAAACCTTTATTTTTTTTATTTAAATATATAAGAATCAATTTGCTAAAAATGCATTTATATATTTTTTTCTTCCAGTATTTTTAATGCACAAGTACTGAAAATGAATTTCGAAGATGATATATTTCTTAAATACCTCTTGCGTCATCTGTTCATCTTGATTAAAGAAATACCCGATTGAAATGGCGTTTAATAATGACAGTTATAAACTATTATATTATTGAATAGTTCTTTAAAAAAACATTTAACCCAAAAGTATTAAATCTAAATAGTACTAATTAATATTTCTGTTTTTGAAATTTAATCTGAGAGGTTTTAAATTGTTTTTATCAAACATTACTTATAACTCGGATCATATTGACAACCGAAAAAATTCTATGGTAAAATATGGTTTATAAAATGATTTAAAATTGTCTCTGAAATCATTTCTGTGAACCGTTTCAAAAAACGTAAAATGTGGCGCTTTTAAATGAATTGTATATTTAAACCTAGAACGAAAAATAATGCATCAAGAATGGATTATGAAACATTTTCCAACTCTTCCATGATAATTTAACAAATAGTCACCGTTTTATAAGGTAAAGAAAATACTTAAGTAAACATTTTAGAAAACGTATAACACATTCGAAAACCAGATTTCAATAATTATATCTCGTAGCCGAAAATGTACTTCAAATCGTTTGTGCAGTTCTGTATATAATTTATAGAATTGTTCAGATTCTACTTAGAGCGCTAAAAGTATTTAAAATAGTTTATTAAGAAAACGCAATACACTGTTGAAAATTCATCGTCAGGAATTTTCCTAATAAATGGAAACATACTTGGGTTCTTAAAATACATATAAAAGCAGAAATAATTGTACGGAAATTACTTTCAAGGGCATACATGTAATATAAAGATATTAAAAAAATACTAATTAAAAACATCTTAAAATACGTTATAAAAACCTAGAACGTTTACAAGCATTACAAGACCGTCACTAGTAGGATTTAAATGTTGTTATTAGTTTTCTTGTGCTTATTTGAGAATTGTCCAGAAGAAAACATTGTAATTTAAAGGTACTACGTCAGATGAGATGTCAGATAAAGTTATTAAAATTTTCAACAAAAACGAGCTTTTATCTATTATGCAACAATTCTCAACATACCCCACGGATATCGTATGTTAGTGCATCGTTACAAGCTGTATTTTTATTAGCAATTATTTCAATTGATTCTCTTATCATGGCTTCCTGGTAATTAGTTGTATAAAAGTTAATTTTCGATTTATTAAAATCTACTTTGCAGTAACTACTAATCCAGCATTAGTCCAGGCAATAGAGACCGTATAGGGTTGGTTGGTTGGTTGTGTTTATGACGGCCAATTATCATCACGAGGGATATAGGCCCTAAGAGGGAGGAGTGCCCTTCGTGGGGGTCTTTCTAAGGGAACCTAACCCGTATTAACGCTTGGAAATTCAAGGTTCGAAGAAAACCACCAAAACTTCGAACGATTAGGCCGACGGGCGCGATTGGGTTCGAACCCAGCACTTCCCGTCTACCAGCTTCGAGAGCAGAACCTCTCGGCCACTGGTGGGGCGACAGTATAGGGACTCTACCTAGCAAAATTAATGGCAGTACTGGAAATCGACTTTCTAGATGTTTTGGGGGTCGCTTGAATCCGAATTTTTAAATTTCCACCAAAATTCCCCCCGGCAACCCCCTCCCAAATTTTTGTAAAAAGCCCCCCAAAAAAGGTTTTTATTAAAAAAATCAATTTTTTTATTGTTTTAGGGAAAAAGTATCTACAAATTCAGAAAGTAGACAAAATTTGCAACAAATTAGATCTATGACATTATGACTTAGGATGAAAGGGAAGGGGGGATCTGCTCGGAACATGCGCGCGGTGCTGCGTGAACTAAGTTGCGCAATACCACTTAACCACTCACACGTTTACATTAGCCCTCCCATCTTCCCTCCGAACTTTTTCTATAAGGTTTACTTTAAGGTTTTTGGGTCGCTGAATCCGAATTTTTAACTTACTCCAAAATTTTCCCCCCAAATGGTTGTTTTTAACTTAAATTTCTTTTGTTTTAGGGGAAAAGCATTACGAGATTCAGAAACTAGACAAAATTTGCAACAAATAGGATATATGACATTATGAAATAGAATAAACAGGGAGAGAGGGGACTGCCTCGGAAAATTCCACGCGCGATTTTCTCAAAAATGTTTTTTTTCAAAAAATCAATTTTGAGGGGGTTGCCGGGTGAAATTTTGTTGGGAAGTTACAAATTCGGATTGAGCGACCCAAAAAACATAAAGTGAATCGAAATCCAGAACTAGTATTAATTTTGCCAGATAAAATCCCCTATTGCCTGGACTTCATAATTTAGTGCACGTAGCGCCGCAGTGCATGTTCAGAGGCAGCCTTCACCCTTCCCGTTCATCCTAATTCATAATGTCATTTATCCTATTTGTTTCAAATTTTATCTAGTTTCTGAATTTTGTAATGCTTTTCCCCTAAAACAATAAGAAATTTAGGTTAAAAACAACTATTTGGGTGGGGGGTCGGGGGGGAAATTTTTGGGGGAAAGTTAAAAATTCGGATTCAGCGACCCAAAAATCTTAAAGTAAACGTTATAGAGAAAGTTCGGAGGGGAGATGGGAGGGCGAATGTGAACGTGTGAGTGGATAAGTGGAATTGCGCAACTTAGTTACGCAGGACCGCGCGCATGTTCCGAGGCAGATCCCCCTTTCCCCTTCATCCTAAGTCATAATGTCATATATCTAATTTGTTGGAAATTTTGTCTACTTTCGGAATTTCTAGATACTTTTTCTCTAAAACAATAAAAAAATTCATTTTTTAATAAAAACCTTTTTGGGGGGCATTTTTACCAAAATTTGGGGAGGTTGCCGGGCGAAAGTTTGGTGGGAAATTACAAATTCGGATTCAGCGACCCAAAAAACATCTAGAAAGCCGATTTCCAGTACTACCATTAATTTTGCTAGGTAAAATTCCCAATTGCCTGGGCTATATGGGGTTTGTTTAATCTGAGATCTGCTTCATGTTCTTTAATTCTATCATGAAAATTTCTCATCGTCATACTAACATAAATAAAATATTTACTATATTTTTGGAAAGGTATAATGGATACTCCGGATCTATTGATTGCTTGCATAAGATCAATTTTAGTATGTAACAGACTTTGCGCTTATTCTAGAATTGTCGAGAAGAAATCATTGTAATTTAAAGGTTCATTCATTTATACTTGAATGCTTTTGTATAGCCCTGTATATACATATATATTTTTACACAAACCATATATTAAGGTGACAATTAAAGCAGGAAAAACATGCCCAAAACGACTGAAATCACACTTCATGAAATTATTATCCATGGACGGTCATGTATCCAATTCTTTTTGTGGATTTGTATATGATTCTTTGTATATGATTTTATCTATATTCTAAAAACATCTATTTGTACACTTAATATCGTTAGCTCTGAACTATATTACCCAAATTTAAAAACATCATTCAGCAATTTAAGCTCATTCTCAATGATGCTTACAAATTACTTTGTGCAGCTCTGTATATGATCCTTAAATTTCATGAACACTACATAGCCTGTAAAATGTTAGGTAAATTTAAAAATGCATTCCATAACTAAAAGCATATTTTCAGCAATCATCTCAAATATACAAGATTTTGAATACAGTATTATATACGAAATCTTTTATGTGTCCCTGTAAATCAAGGATAAATGCAATGCCCATCCTATTCTAATCCAAACATCTTCTATTAAACCTCCCTAATGTATATCATTTCATCATGTTTGAAATAGTGCAACATAATTTAAATACGCGGCGAACAGTTTTCTCCGTAAATGGTTATATATCAAAATTCTTTTACGGAGCCCCGTAAATAAATGAGTTTTGTGTCCCATATTCTAATGAAAGCATGTATTAGTGCACTTCTTAAATTCATATCAGTTTGAAAATATTTGTACCAGAGTAATATCATTAAAACACACTGCAAACTATTTCTCTTCATAGACATCAAGCAATACTTTTGAGTTCCCACACATATTGAGTAAGTACTACGCATAACATATTTTATAGTAACTATTTTATAGTGCACAACAGCAATGTATAGATGTTTCATTAATTTTAATCTATTGTAGAACAATTAAAATACACCAAAATTGTTTTTTTCCGTACACCATAATGTAATGGAATAATTTTGAGTGCTTCTGTAAATACATTATAAGTGGAGCACACATCATTTTCAATACCAAACGTGCCATGCTAAAACCCATTAAGGTATAATAATTACATGGTAAATCGAGTACATTTACCTGAGTTAAAGTGTGACACACAAACCCAACACACAAACCCAATTTAAAAAAAAAAAAAAAAAAACAAAAAAAAAAAAAACATTTCAACTATATTTAAAAGGTTTTAAAAAATTAACCACTTTTATAATGACATATTAAATATTGAAAATTCTAAATTTTCTTTTATATGTATAGGTAGGGATACGATTTTTATTTTATTTTCCTGCCTTTACAAATTATTATAACTATTTAATACGAGATTACAGATTTTTCTTAGATACAGAGAAACGAATTTGCTTTATTGATGTAGGTAGGTGGTGAAAAGAACCGCTTTATTTACCGAAAAAAAAATGACTCTACTGGTTTCAAATTATGTTTTTCACCATCCACGAAAAATAAAAATGTCTAAATTTACTTATCTCACTAGTCAAGTTATCGGGCATTGTTAACGGAATATTGTTTACTGTTCAATATATCCAAAAATGAATTAAAAAATTTTGTAAGGAATTTTGGGGCAATATAATAAAAAAAAACTGTGCTCATAAACAAATATCTTTTGGTATAAACTGATGCGAAGAAGCCTTTCTAACACATTCAGTATTTTGTAACTAAACGTAAAAGTTTAATAATGTTAAATATATATATATAATTAAGTAATCTGGAAAACCTCTAACACATTGGAAATTAAGTTTCCGACATTACCATCAATACTCCGAAAAATATCTATATTTTTTGCGTAGCCCTGTATATCTATTAATTTGTATATATACAACATAGTATGCTAAAATTTAGGTCAGTTAGCAAACGCATAACGCAGTTGAAAATTTGCCTTTTACAGTTTCCGTCAATAAATGAAACGAACTCGATATATTTTGGTCAGCTTTGTGTATAATCTATAGACTTTAATCACAACAAATTATATTACAAAAAAGTTTTGTTCATAGACAATACTGCAACGGAATATTTTGTGCACCCCTATAAAAGAACTATGCATGCTATGAACACTGTATTCTATATATTAAGCAACTCATAGACCGCTTCAATGATGTACTTCCTTTTCAATATGTTTGAAATAATGTATCATCATTAAAATAACCCATAAACTGTTTCAATCGTATAGCAAATTGCAACGGGATTCTTTTGAGTGTGTATGTAGTGGAACTGTATGTACTCCACACTTCTTTTCAATATAAAACACGACATATTAAAATTCAATAACATTTGGTATTCCAAGTATATACGAGGGATAGTGGTAAAGTTTTTAGAAAGTAATAAAAGAAATAATTTCTTACCAAGAATATACATTTCATTGCTTCTCTAAATACTTTCCTGCATCATCGATTCATTTTTGCATTCCAAAAAAACTAATCGCCAAATATTTATGTCGCTCTGGAATTGGTATAACAGGAACGTGGCATTTGTGAGCTCCAACGGCTTCTTCCGAGTAGTTAAAACGTTGATCACACATTTTATTTTTTATGAATGGAAATAAAAAATAATCATTAGGTGCTAAGTCCGGTGAATACGGGCAATGAGTCATCAATTCGATTTTTTCACGATCTGGAATTACTTTGTCAAACAAATTGTGGTGCACAAGGGAGCATTGTTTGTTTTGCGATCGTCAAAAGGAACAGTTGCAATATAGCGAGCTTTACCGAAAAACGCAACAATCATTCTTTTTTGAAGCACTCCTTCCGCGAATAACTTTTGTCGGTCTAGAATCATCTGGAAACATCCAAATAGACGACTGTTGTTTTATTTCGAGTTCACAGAAGTAAATGGAGTTTTCTTCACTTGTAACAATATGGTACACATGTACAGATGCACCATAGTTGAATTCTTTCAGATTTTCCTAACACCATTTCACACAAGCAATCTTTTCAGCTTGAGATAAATTGTTGGGGATCCATCTTGAACACACCTTTATCACATTAAATTAAAGTAAAATTTAAAACTCACAGGTGCCTGAATTGTTAAAAGAAGCTTCTATTTTATCATATGTTACATGACAATCAGAAGCGATTAGTTTTTTCACAGCCTCAATGTTTATGGCAGTCACAGCACTTCTTGTTCGAACATTGTCACTGATATTCTTATGACCACGGGGGAATTCTTTGCCTTAGATGGTACTTGGTTACTTTTCGTCGATTTAGTTCTTTTGTTAGACTGATTCTGTGTAAACCCTTCTTGAAATCCTCAAAAAATCATTCCTCTGAAGTCGTTTCGACGTAACACAATAATTATTTAGCATTTTTTGGTATTCGATAAATCACAGTAAATAGAATTTCACAGCTTTTGAGGATATGTAAACGCTGACATTTGTCCAATTTTGATGGAAAACATCTGTACAGAAAGCAGGGTTATTTTTTTGTGCCAGATTCAAAAAACTTAAGTACTGGCCCTCGTATATGGGTGTAAGAACATGCTTAAACGGCAGACAGACAGATAGGCGGATAGACTGACAGTCAGATTTCATAAACCATTTTCGACTGTGTTGGAAAGCGTTCTAAATGTTTTATATTGTAAGTCAAAGCATGAATCGTGAAAAGATCATAGCTTTTTGGATGTTTTTTTTACATGTTAATCAAAAATATATTTACAATAATCTGTGACTATTATATAAACGAATATTTTTTTTTTGGAAATGTTTAATTTTTCAGTTACTTCCAATTACGTATTACACATCATATTACATCAATGTAAACAGATTATCGTGTTTGACATAGCCGTTCAGCTGAAAATTTGCAAAGATGCCTATCCTTTACTATCTGCATTTTTTAATTATTATTTCATTTTTGAATTTTACTTAATATGCTGGTGGGCCATAGAAGTTCATAAAAGTGAAGGAACTGGTTTGTTTGCATGCGGTTAGAGAGAAAAGTATTCTCATGCGGGGGATTTTTTTTAAAGATATAGTATAAATGTGTGTCAGTATTCTTGCACATTCAAGTAACAACATTTCGCATAAAATTAAGTTTATTTGCAGGCAAATATTTACAAGTTCATTGCAGTAAATATTGTAAGTTTTCGCAACGACACGGAATTACACTTTTAAAAAGAGTGAGAACACTGTTATCCGAGAATTGTAGCATATCCCGACGGATGCGGGAGATTTCTTAACGTATGGTGATCTTTAACTCCGCTTAGAATGATTGACTATTGTGGAGAACATTAGACCACCCATAGACAAAACACAACCGGGGTAAAATCCAGTGAACGATTAGGGAACGAGGCAAGTATCTTCACAGTAAGAAACTGCTTATTTATTTTCTCCAAATATGCTTGTAATTACCTGCATCGCCAGAGATTCGATATGAGGACAAATTATATGATACTGATGATGTGAGACATGATATTCGATATTGGTCTTGCATGAAAGTTATATTTTCATAACCTAACTTGGGTTTTATCATTTTGCCTTTTCAAACAGCTGTCTACGATGACTGAACACATTGCTTACATCCTGCTTTAGCACAGGACTCGCCAAAGAAACAAAGTGCACAAATTAATGCAAATTAATGGATGATCTGAAGACGTACCAAACAATAATAAGTAGAGAATATAGCGGCTGCTCAGTGTCGGCATGTGGGATCTCCTGTGCACAAGAACTATGTCAGTGCTATGTCAGTGCTATTCATTAGTCTTAATTATTCCATGTCGTGAAAATCTGTCTTATCTATCCACAACACGTTCAGAATCTAATGTGTATCATTTCAGACATTCATCATAGACCACCTTGCATAGCTGAAATCCCTCACTCTAAGCTGTGTAATTTGGTAAGAGCTGGTGAAGTGATTGCAAATTGTAAGACTATATGTATACAACACTAAAAAAATGTACATAATACAAATGCCCTTGGTACGCCAGTCATTCTATGTACTTCTCTTGAGCTACTTACCCCATTTATGGAGTGTACCATTACTGACTCTATTTGTGAAGATACAGCGGAATTACGACTTCTCATTAACGTGGTACACTGAACCAAGATGATACAAACTTCCTCAGCAGTTCGGGCAGAGTTATTGGACATTTTCCCCTTTTCATTAATTTCTGTGTTCGAAACGGCGTTAAAGATTCGCCCGGCGATTGTATATATGTTAAATCGCGTTCAACAGTAGTGCCTCGGCCACCAATCACAACATCACATTGAAAGACTGCGCCAGTAATAGGAAAATTTGTAAAAAGTTCCCCGAAGGAGAGAATTTTTGTCTCATTATATTCAAATAAATGAATTATCTTTTTTAAATTTTTAATATGTTAACAATTTTATGGAACACACGGTATATATTTTTCACATTTCTCTAAAGAAAGTTTTGATATTGCAACGTAGAAATTAAGTACGCCTTTCATTATTTTTTTTTTTTTTGTTACTAATGTCAGCAATTTTTATATTTTTAATTTATTCCCATTTACTTCAAAAACATAATTCTTCTAATCTCATTTATCTGTTTTTAATCATATAATCCATTCGTTACAAAATATTACGCATTAACTTGTTACAAGCGATCGTAATGAAATAGAAAGTAACATCCGTTACAGATAAGAAACATTGTAACAGTGATTTGATTAATTATCTTTAATGGTAGAATCACTTGTGCGGCTGTTAGGAAATTCCCTTGTGGAAGTAAAGGAAAAGGCAAAATATAATCCTTTATTTATAAATTTCCCTGATCAATTTAGATAAAACTAAATCATGTAAGTACAAAATAAATGCAATTATCCTGGGCAAATAAAACAATTAGTTGAATGAAATTCTTTTTATATATTCTACATCTACGATGCAAAATCTTTTTTCCGCGCTAGTGTCAAAAATATAAGAATAATACCTGCAGATATTGCAAAAAGCCAAACTTTAATAAGAACAAAACGGAATTTCAGTGCAGAAATACGGTTTATTGGGATTGATTTGCAATATAGAATAAATAATTAAAACCGGTTTTCAAATTACACGTTTCTATATATTGTAATCAACTCATTACTTTAATGATATTATCATTCGGAAGTATCAATCATTTAATTCGCAAACTGCAAGAGAAAACAAACGTATGATTTTTTTAATATGTATTTTTTCAGGTGTTTTTTTCTGCAATAACTACCTTCTAATAAGGAAGCTTTCACATCGGATATACTAACAATTTATTAAAGCGATTTTTGATGTTGCTTTCTTATTAGATAACACTTTATAATTGGTTAATATTATGCTCTAACTTTCAAGTTTAATATCAAAATAAGATTCACATGTCATTTTATTCCAATAAATCGTTTATAGAATGCAGCTATAAATGAAATTTAAATTAAAAGATTGGTTTTAAATTCATACAAGAGCAGTTAAACTGCTCATTTACTCTAACCAAAATCCTACATATTTCACAGAAAAATCTCCTCGGCAATCGTGGAAATTTACTACAATAATTTGTACTTCGAAATCCAGTTGAATTGCTACAGGTATTTTCTGTACGTAACAGACTTTCTACCCGTTATGCACAAAGGTATCCTGTTAAACTGAAAAAAAAATGTTGTAGGCGATGAAATGTCTCTATCCCTGTTACACATGAAGAGAATACCGCCATGCCGCATTAAATAGAGTTTTTCAGTTTTACGTAACAAGAATTTAGATTAGCTGAAGCAGATTTTCTTACAGAATATCAGTTCTATTCCCTTTTCAGTTTTTCCGCTATTATCGGTACTAGGGGATCATACCCGGGCTTCCCGGGTTAAAGAATATAGGTGAAAACTTTTTTTTTTTTTAATTGAAAACTAATAATTATATTATATGCAATACATTTTTTAGATTATCCACTTACTTTAAAAAATCATTTTTCATATGGAAAATGCGAATTATACAATCAAATAAATTTTTGATATTTATCAAAAAAGATATTTTCTTATTAGCCGCATGCTAGGAGTTATTTGACCAAGATTTTGCTACTTATGGCATCCTTTTATATTCTGATAATTTCAGAGCCTATACATGACTGTTAAATTTGCGTTTTATTTATATTATTTTATTTATTTATTCATAGGGAAGTTTTTTTTAATGGATATTAGCCGTAAGAAAATGATGAACACTTTATTTTGTTTTAAGGGTAAACAGATTAATCTTTCGTAATCGAGCTCCGCGCAACATAGATAAATTAAAAAATATTTCATGCTTTAAAAATTTTTTTTAAAGCTATAGACAATCAGTAAACTGAGATGAACTTTGCCAACAAATTCCATTTGAAAAAAAAAAAATCGTATTTGGTGATCTAAAAATTTAAATTGTACGACTACAAATATGTTAGATTTGTGTTTTTTCAATATTATTCTTTTATTGTCTTTCACAAATATGTTAGACAGGTGTTTTTTTAATATTATTCTTTTAGTTGTTTATAAAGGAAATATTAATTTCGTTATGTAAAAATAGTCAGAAACAAATGCTGAAAAACGTTTGTTGCTTTATGTGCAAAATGTTTATTATTATTATGTATTGAAACCGGCATGTGATAAGATAAACTTAAAAAAATCATGCTTAAAAATTATTTAAGAAAATATAATACATCAATCAATTAAGATGCAGTTTTTAAAGAAATTGCATTTGAAAGTATTTTTTCCCCTATGAGATGAAAATTGAAAATGTACGACGGTCAGAAGATTAAAAAATTGCAGTAGCGAAAATTTCAAGACCGAAATTTGATCGTGAAGTGTTGCCATTCGCAAAATGACGTCAACGTTACGCACAGATACGTTTGTTCTTTATAATACATATACTTAATCAGTAAAATATAATAAAGATCAGTTATTAGGATGTGGTTATCAATTGAGGCCCTTATGCTTGGTATTCCGGAATGAAAAACAACAACTTTCACCTTCTCAAAATTTGCATGCGCACTTCTCATATCCATATTCATCATTTTTTTAAAATTTGTATTTTGGTTGATCATTTAAAAATCATTTTTCACATCATTTGTCACGAATTTATGTTTTTTAGACACATTTGTGCTAAAATGTTTAGTTTTATCTAAGAAAATGATCGTTTTCTTTTAAATATGACTTCATTTCCACTTAAACAAGCATTTCGCCTAGAGTCTGAAACTTAGTATCAGTACACCTGCAGAAGGAAAAACAACATAGAAAATGTATGAGGGAAAATGCGTGTTTTCAAAAGCAGTATGATATTTTCCGTTATTATGCCCCTAATATAACATTCTTCTCCTAATGGCATTTTGCGACACGAAACCCTATACAACAATTTTTATCAACAATTTTGAATTATTATCAGAAAATAGCATGGATAAAGATAAAAATACCTCATTATTTCTCTCTTGTCTGCAATAATGAAAGCTATCTAATTTTCACCATTTTGAAGAAATTTCATAAAATGCTTTTAAAATTAAAATATAAAAGTGGGGATAGTTAAAAACAAAACAGATAGAGTGCTATCACATCTACAAATAAAGAGCTTTCAGTTTAAAAAATATATATTAATAAAATTGGTTCAGCAAAAAGATCAGGGCAGATGACTAAAAAACACACTGGTGAATTAAATATATAGATTATCTAAAATTAAGAAAAATTAAATTAAGCAAATTATGTTATTTTGATAAAATTATAGTAGAATGTCCTAAAGAATAGCATTAAAATTTTATTATTCGAGAGAATTTTCGCAAAAACTTATTATAAACAGGAACATGATTTTATTTTAAACCACGAATTATTTGTTTGCTTGTCTAACTCGGCGAAGCAAATCCATCCTGGCGAGATCATCAATTTCAGTAATATAAATCTCTACTCCTCTACCTCCCGTACTAACGCTAAACTAACATATTGCATTGTATTTTTTTAACACCATAATTAGTGGTTATGAAATTAGGCGTGCCTTTTAATATAAATAAAGAATTCTTATGAAATTGCTTTTTTTTTTATTGAACTTACTTTCTTTCCTATTACTACCGTGTCGGATATATAGATAGGTAAAGTATTTAAATAGTAATCAATTTAAAGAAGCTTTTCAAAACCTTTTATTTTATCAAAATATAAAAAAAGTATTGCTTAAAGATCAATGGTATAAAGGAAATGCATAACAAATTTATTTACAATATTTTTCGTTCATTAAAATCTACAAAGCAGTCATTCTAATCTAATTTCCTATTACTTACATATCAGGTGTTACATTTCCATTACACTTAGAATGAACTATAACAATTCCAGCGAAATTAACATAAATATTTTTTGTTATCAATAAGGCAACTTATTTATGAAAGCGATAGTAACTTTCACTGTATTACGATAATTTCAGAAATATATTCTATTGCAGCCATTTCAAAGCGGGATACACACTTTGGGAAAGCGGAGGGTGGTACAGGATTTACTTCTATAAAGGACGAAAAAATACTACCATGTTCGGAAATTTTTTTATTCAAAATACCTACAACAATGCCAAAAGAGTAAACTTCACGATATTTATTGATAAGTATATTTGAAATTATGGATACAGTAGAGCGCCGATTATCGAACACCAATTAACCAAATTTCCAATTATCCGAACAGCCTATATCTCTGAATTTTTTTTAACCGAACTTATTTAAGATGAAAAAAAATGACAAAATTAAAGTGAATGCTATGAAAATGACCCAGGTCCATTCTTTGAGTGTTTGGAAATAGCTATGAAATGGCTCAAATGGCAGAGGCAATCTGATTCTATTCAACTAATTTTATTTAAGAAGAATTCGAGAAATAGCAGCATTGGAATGAATGTCTTCTTTGAAGCAAGCAACAATCGACAGCTTTTTTGCTTAAATTATAATCTATAGAGTTCAGAAAATGATAAAAAAGTAAAAAAAAAAAAACAGTTTTTAAACACGCTAGTACTAACTGGTGCTGGCAGTCCTAAGCCTGGATAAAGTATTAAGGTTTTATTATAATCAGGAAAATTCCTTAAATTTACTCTTCATTTGTCCAAACTTTTGCTTATCCGAACTAGGCTCGGATCCGACTTGTTCGGATAATCGGCGTTCTACTGTATTTAATTTTGTATCTTCTTTTAACGATATTATAAAACTAAAATTTTCTTTTAAGAAATCCGGTACATACCTCGATTAAAACATAATGTCATTTAGTTTATCCCGCGTCCCTTCAAGGAGGAACTAAAATACTTCTTGTGTATCCAAGAAATACATTTTTAACTGATTCTCTAATATTTATGTAATGAAAGGGAAATTTTAATTAATTTTTGAGTAGTCTGCATCTTCTCTCTTAATTTTGATCACAGATATATAGTCAGAAATGCTTTTAATAAATATATATTTACAGAACAACCAGGATTTAATCGTTTCGTCATGAATTTTCAATAATAAAAGAATATCCTTATCTATACTCCTATTATAAAGAGGTAAAAATTGTTTATTTGTAGGAGGTAAGCTCTAGAACCACTGAACCGATTCCAAAAGTAATAGTATCAAAATGATGGTATTAGTCACACTTAGAACATAGGCTATATTTTATGTCGGTGCCACTACCTCAAAGGGGTGCAGGAGCAAAAAACGTTCTGAAAACGCGATTTTTGCGTTACTGAAATGCCTAGAAATATGAAATTTGGAATATTAGTTACTTATAAAATATAAATGATGTCTAAGAACAGTTCTTAAACGATTCGAAATTTAAAAGGGGTGAAAATGCTTGAATGAAGTCAACATCTAAACGGATGAATTATTTTTTTTGTATCTTTGCATATAGGTGTATTGTAAAACGGAAATGAACATAGGCTATATTTTATTGAATTTATTCAAATAATTTTCTTAATAATTCAAAATTTCATTCTTTTTCATACAGAATCAATTGCCATTTTTTCTGATAAATTTAACCGTCTTTCTTTCTTGTTGCCAAGAAAATCTAAATATGTAATAATAATTTCTCCTCTACAATTAATTTTCTATTAAACAATTTTCACGTGAAAAATTACAATAAAAAGCATTAAAAAAATAAATATGACGTCATATTTTAAACGGAAAACGGGGTATTTTCTATTATACATGAAGGATGAATATCGGTTACGTAAAATAAGGGGTTTTCTGCCGAAAATGGAGTCATAATTAGAAGGAAAAAGAATGGAAAAGAATCATATTATTAATAAAGTTATTCACTTGAAAAAATATAACACCATATCTAAAATAAAACAGGCATTTCCAAGTATTCGTTAAAAATACAAGGGGCATGAATATCAGTAACTAATGAGTATAGATATATAATGACGTCATATAAAAATGAATAATATAAATATTTTTTACTAATGGACCATATTCTCGCTTTCGGTTCGAGGCTATAAAAAGCGCCATTTTACCAATTGTGACGTCACAGGAATACTGCCCATACTGTTTAAAAATGTTTGAATATAAGTTACATAAAAAGGAGAGTTTTTTTTTCAATATTCACGTTATGATTATGAGGAGAAGATATTTTTTGTGTAAAAAAGGAAAATAAAAACGGATTAATATATTTTTTGACGTTATTTCCTCATTAAAATTAAAATTGAATTTCAATTAGTATAAAGGGGACAAAAACATGGTTAAAGAAAATTTTCCAAAACGGAAAACATATTTACATACATCAAAGCTTCATAAATGAATTTATTCCACAGAAGCGAATAAAATAGTCTGTCAACATATTGACATTTACAACCAAGGATGTAAATATAACTTTTGTACATTTAAGTGGATAGTTATTGCCCACTATTCATACGAATTAAATAAAAAAATATCATATCTTATTTTAATTAATTATTTTTAAAAGATGGTAGTTAAAACGTTTCACAAAAACCTTTTTAGTAAAATATTTTATCGCGTAAAAATGATGTAATATTTTTCTAATGGAAAGCATCCATTTTAATACGAAAACATTAAAATATGTTTATTTTAATTTCGTCAAAGCGATGTCGTTTTCATTACACCAGCTTCGAAAGTTAAAAAGAAATCTTAAACTAACAATATACTTTTCAGAAATAAAATTTTGCATTAAAAGTCGCATTATTTCAAAATGAAATTTTAGCTTACATTTTAAATACATTTTCTTAATTGAAATTTAGTATATTTAATGAAAATAATATTTCAATGTTTTTCTAACTGGACAATAATATTGGATTTCATTAATCGATTCCATGTTTTAAATAAATTAAAATGGGTAGTTCTAAATTATTCATGAATTGAAAGAATACATATTCTTTTTTCGAAAAGTATCATTCCGTAGGAAAAATTAACCTGGTGAAAGCGTCGTCATATTTGAAATCATTACTTGCTTTTCTTTCAGAAAATATTAGCATTTTATAGCAGTTATACAAAATGGCGTGATTTGCACAGAATTTAACAATCGCAAATACATAAGTTTAACACCCTTTTACCGTACAACCTCCTAGAACACTGGTGTCAATAAAATTTAATAAATGGCACATGAAAGTCGACTTATAAATGTTTAGCAAGTAGTTTCAATTTGAGATTGAGCTTTACATATGACATCATTTACGTGTAAAAAAGAACCAAAACCACTAATTAAGCAATAAATTCGCCTTTCACTTCACTTCCCTCTAATTTTTAAAGGCATCGTGATTATCGAAAAGCGCAAAGGAAGAAGGGAAATTTTCTTTCGATTTTAAAATATCGAAATCTAAAGTTAAAGATCTCTCTGAAACACAATCTCTGTCCCCCATTGGAGCATATTCCTGCAAATTTCAAATCTTTCATAAGCCAACATTACAGCACAACAATAGACATGAAAATGTTTATTCATAATTGGTGTGCTTTTCCATAAATAGATTTATTTCGTGAAAGCAATAAGAAACTCCATTGCTTAAATAATAAGTATTTAGACTCAATAGTTTTCAAAGCGTGATAAACATTTTGATATTATTGGTATATCTACTGCTGATAAAAGTGTGGTACCGTGAAATTAAAATATGATAAATATTCGAAAGTTAAATATATTTCTCGTACTCGTATTATATGTTTTTGAACTTTGATGCTTCACCACGTTTGATTATTAATATTTTTAATAGCATTTATCTTTTTTTTTTCTTACAAGATGCGATTTTTTGGAATATAAACATAATGTTTCAAGTTGATTTTTCGATTATTCTTTCGATTATAGCTTTTTTTATTCTAATCCTATCAAAGTCACGTCTGAAGTGACCTGTTAATAGCCACTTTCCTTTAAAAATATTTACTAATATATTTATTTAAATATTATTCTTTGTCTCGAAAACATAAATTAAATCAATTACAATAAATAAAAAAAATAAAATAGAATAACAGAGATATAAATTTATTCCTCATTTAATCTTAGGATGTAGGAAATTTCATGTTCACGAAAGAAATTTAAATGATTCTATATATATATAAGCAGTAATGAGTAAATTGGGATCATCAGAAGCGTTCTACTATAAAATGTGGCAAAAAGTTAATTATATATGCTTTTAATTATCGAAATGTTTTGCTTAACTGGTGAATTTCTTCTTCTTTAAATGTTTCGTGAACGCAGTCACGGGTAACAGCTCGTTAAAAATAAATAAGTATATATTTTTCTTCATTGCAGAATTATTTCTCGCGCTTTAAATGCCATTGTGGAAGATTAATAAAAAGTAGGGCTCTTTTTTGGAAAATAGGAAAACATGAAAAATAATTTGAACAACTTTATTTTAAAAAATATCAAAACAATATTTAATTATTTCTATTGTTAGTATGCAACTGAAATTCATTTTTAATTATTTATTAATGTATAAACTAAAAAGAAACATAAACTTAACAAAAATTTATTTGAATAAGAATGCTGTTTCCTTAAAAATAATATAAAACGCAATACTGTAAAACATGTAATAAAAATTGTATACATTTATAATGCAATTTATCTCGAAACTATTAATCTTAATAAAAGTAATTACATTTAAAAGTCTGTAAGCTGTCGTTTATAAATCTTATAATTACTTATTATGCTTTGATTAGTTCATTTCGAGATAAATAAACAAAGACATGCAGGATCAAGTAATTTCTTATAATTGAGGAGACTGTGAATGTTAAATGTTCATTCTAAACCACCTTTCAGTCAAAAACATATTTTCAAGCCTTTATTCAACACGAAATATTCTCTAAGATTATAATAACAGGGAAAAGAATGTAATTTAAATATACAGAGTGCAATATGTTATTTATCGCCGACATTTAATTTTTCAACCGTTCGTCGTAGACATATAGTTCCAGTTACAAAAACGTTTCAAATGAGACAAATGCTCATGTTGTGGCATTATTTAAAGTAAAAAAATCAATTTTATAAAAATTACGAAATCTAACTTTTTATAGGTTCCCACAGTCCTTATAGTTATATTTAGTAAAATTTTATACATATCATAACAGACATAACACAAAAAGTTTGACATATGCACTACAAATTTGTAACAGTTATTAAATTTTAATGTTTGCGATTTTTACACGTGAGTCTGTCTTGCATTGAGGAATTAGTTAAAAGATGAATTAAAGTAATTTGAGATCAAAATCTGGGTACAATGTCCTTTTTACGGCGAAACCACCTTTAGCCGGTATTGCCAAATAGGGTTATCACCAAAGGGGGTTATTTCATCTAAAAATTTTAGCCAACTTCTGCGGGTCGTATACAAAGTGAATAATGAGATATTAATATTAAACAGAAAAATAAATATCAATTTATTATAATATCAGAAAGCGGTATATTATAAATCAAATAATAATCATCAAATAATCATCAAACGCAGGAATCTTCTAGAGATACCGCTCAAAGTGTTCTCCATTGGAGGCAATGCACAATTGAATGCATGGTAGTATTGACTCCTGGGCACGTTACAGCAAAGCAGGTGTGCAAACTGCGCGACAATCAACGATGATGCGCTGATTCAGATAAACCAGAGAAGTGGCCATAGTCACAAAGAACTATGCTTTGATGTAACCCGAGAAATAGAAGTCCATGAAAATCATGTCCGGGGAACGCGATGGCCACTCTACCAACTCACCACATTCAAGGGTTTGTTGACCGAATTCGGCGGACAGTAACGCCCGGACGTCTGATGTTTTATGCGGAGAGGCCCCCATAATGTTGAAACCTCACGCGGCATGCATGTCGTAGTGGCAGCTCTTCATACAAGTCACGTACCGTGTTTTGCAGCAGATGCGGGTAATGATCTTCCGTTAAGGTCCCACGTAGAAGATGGGTCCAACAATATGTGTTCCCAATATACCGCACCACACGTGCCGTCCTTCGCGGGCGATGAGGAGTTTTCCAGAGATCAGTAATGCATATTGTGCACGTTCACAATGCCACCCCGTGTAAACATTGATTCATCTGTTTACACAGAGTAACAAAGGAACGACGCATTTCCCTCTAAGGTGTTGCACATGAAATTACAGTAATCAAATTGTCGATCGTGGTCACTCAGAATCAATGCTCACACCAGTGTCAGATGGTATGGATGTGCATCATGTGCATGTAACAAATACCAGACATGTTCACCACATGCCTCGCTTATTTCTGCGTGCTCAGTTGTGGAATTAAAAAGGCGAATGCCAGGATCTCCTCCGGTGTCACTCGAATATTATACCTTATCCGTCTACTTGTTCTGGGTCGTGGTGAAACAAAGCCGCTCTCTGTAAAATGGTGCAATGTACCAGTTATGGTTTCATGCGTTGCATGTAGATGCTTAGGGAAACGTTCTGAATAAATACTCGCATCCTCTCTGTCATTGCTTTGACATTCACCATAAATAAGTATCATTTAGAAATATTGCATGTATACGTAGCTTGCCATCACGATCTCAGTGCTGACTAGCATTTCCACTGCTAGATGGCTCGTGTTTTATTTCCGAACGTGTGGCACTAAGGTACTATGGTAATTTGCATAATCCCAATTTTCAAGCTCGTTATAGCGCGGCAACACCATTATCACTAAGCATAATAGTTGGCGTAATTAGAAATTCTCGTTATATGAAACACCGAATAAAGATATATTGTTGGTACGAAAATTGAAAAAAAAAAATGTATAATATTTGAAAATTATATTTGTTGACGAACTATTTTATTAAATCAATACAAATTAAAAGAATAAATAGATATTATGCAAAAAAGTAATAAAATAAAACTCAATTTAAATACCAGGATTGATATTATAAATGCATTTTATGATTGCAGTCAACATTTAATTTTTTTTAATGAAGACATCATTGTCTTTTGAACCATTTTTTTAAATAAATTATTCCAAACTTTTGAAATAATTTTATTGCTTATATTTAACTGCCAAATGGTAAAATAAACATCAGTGTCAGCAATAAATGTAAGTTATAATTTAATAATCTATATAAAAATAAAATAAGCCTTTAAAAATATCAAATGAAGATGTTTTAGAAGATTCAGATTAATTATTAATAATAATAAAATGATTGAAGTTCAGTAAATGGGAATAAAAATCCTTTGTGATGTCACGGTTGAAATAAAAGGTACATTAACCTACATTTTGACATGGTGTTGCTATAATGGTAAAATAGAATTTTGTTTACAATATCTGGTTTTGCATTTATTTCTACTCACTATCTTAAACTTAATGTATGTTTTAATTTATTCTTTCGAAAGAAGAATATTTTGTAATAATAAAAATCGACAGAGTTACACATTTCAAGGGTCAGAGATTTAAAAAAAAAATGGTTATATAAAATGTCTGTCTGCCCGTCCGTATGTTCGTATGCCAGTATGCCCGTGTGTTTGTGTGTTCCATTGTCCGTATGTCAGCTTTGTATTATGGAAAAGTTGATGAAGTTAAGCACAGAAATTAAAAAAAAAAATCCTGCAGATAAACACCTACAAGATTTTTTTATAGCTATGGTAATGGCTTATGGCTTTGGCTATGGCAAGCGATACTCCTTGAATTTGGAAATATTACGCCGGAAGGGGGCGCTGAAATAGCAATTTTGTACAATTTCCATTAGTGTACCATCGAAATGTGTATACAGTTATGCATAGAATTGAACTGCTGTACATTGACGTCTCGTGCACCGACGATAACTTTGCATCCAGCTAACTCATGGGTTAGGTAGCAGCTGAAGTACAACAGAATAAACAAAAATATTTATTTTATTACATAATATGATCGATATTAAATCATTTTTATTCAGTTTAGTAAAATGAAAGAGACACTTAAGATAAAATCAAAGTTGGTGTAGTGTAGAAATAATAACACTGAAGTATTAACATGTGTAATAACTTTTGAAACGTTAACATGTATGAGAAAGAAGAAAAAAAATTGGGATTAGCATATCTAACTAGTTTCTTTAGATTTGGTTTAAATGCTATACGATACATCTTATTAGAAAAGCTGTAATGTGAATAAAAAATTAGTTTGTTAAAAACAAAATACGTTTTAGCACTATGGTTGTAATTATTTATTTAACATTGTAGAATATATATATATATATATTACAGAATATAAATTTTAACTCTTATTTCTACATAACCTAGTCATAAAAAGTATCGGATGTTAGATTTAATCCCGGATTAAAAAATTAAGTCATATGATATTAAAAATCTACATGCAAATTATATATATGTATATATATATATATATATATATATATATATATATATATATATATCAATTGTTTCAATATATTATATCAATTTTTTCAAATTAAAATTATTGTGGATTTTGTTTCAAAATAAAAATCTTATTTTTTTTTAAGTGAATACTTTTATAAAAGTACGAATATTTAAGTGAATCTGCTTTTAGATAGAAACGAAAAACATACCTACCTGTTTAGATATTTAGATATTAAATTTTTAATGACATTTTAAATAAAATTGTCATTTATTATATTTACAATTGTGGATTTGCGTATAAAATTTTATTTTACTTTTTTTTGTGTGTGTAAACTGTTTTTTTTTTTCTGATATGTCAAATGAGTGAAAGAGTGAGAGGTATATATAAAAGAAATTATTTGTCATATACTGAAACTAAAAAAAATATATCATGCTGCTAATAAAAAAATTATTTGCTCATACAAATCAGTACTTCAGATATTGCACAAATACATTCGCAAGTTACTAAATGCTATAACATGTAAGAATTGTATTAAGGTTCTAAATCGTTTCTCCTTCCAGATCCGATCAGATTCTCTTTCTAGTATTCGAACGAAGTCGAGAAACTATTCTTCTTTGAGGTACATTTCCATTCCGTAAATTGAAGAGGTGAATAGAAGCCTATTACTGGGATAAAGTAAGTTTATCTCTACTGAGAGACTATATTATTCACACAAACAATCCATGTGAATGGTAAGTAGGCCATCATTTGAAACTTTTCTTAAAATAACTCGTAGTAATATGTATAACTATTTCTAAAAAGCCCACCTTTCTAAATTATATACAACAATAAAAATATTTTACATGCTTATTTAATAAGTAAAATACATAATTTTAATTTCATTTTATTTTATTGTTCGAAAATATCCATTGAGATTTAAAATAACATTCACACTGACTATAAAATATATCCACGTTTTCCTTTAAGTTACATTATCTACATTAATCCCCTGGATGCCAAGCAAAAGGGCAAAATTGTAATGTTATTTTCTCTGTATTTTTTTAATGTTATAAAAGGATGTTTTTTCAAAGTTATATAAAATTCTTTATCACATAAACGTATATGTAAACCTTGGGAGTATTAATCATTACTTAATTTTTCAAAGCTCGGTTTTATCTTTAGAATTATATTATATTAAATATTGCTTCTGTTGCAGTGAAACCTACAGCTTAGTGAACGGATATATCAGTTCGCGGCGATGAGAAAGTTAATAAATAATCCAGCGCACTTAATATAACAGTATTTTTTTTCTTATATATTTTTTACATTCCATAAAAGATTTTTAATGATGAATGTGATTTAAAATTATATCACAAGTAGGGGGTTCAGTCCCTTGCGAGCTACGCTCGCCAACCCCCGTTCAGGCTTCGCAGCCTCTGAAAACATACTAATGTGCCTGCCCTGTGTAAAAATTATTACAAGTTTATGGAACATTGAAATATATTATCAGTATATAAGAGCGGCTACCTTTTCTGTAATCGTGTTGCTATGCTTTTAAGTTTGAATGGGTTGTTCCGTTCACCTTGGTCTCATACAGCTCTGTCGTAATAAATGACATCAGTTTTCGGGATTGAAAACTAAGATCAACTACGCATTTGAAAATAAGCTTTTATAAAATGGTTAGTTTATAAAAGAGCTATATTCCTTTGTTTTATAACGACGCCATGGACAATATTCTTCCTTTAGATTTCAGGTTAAAAAATTGGTATAGCTATCAGATCCACGTATTGAAAAGTACAGTGTTTTGAAATTTTACGCTTATATTTTATGTCTTGATCGAGTGTTAGGTATTTCAAGGACACATATAGCATATTCATGAATTCTGTTCTCTATTTCAATACGTCATCATGCATGTTTAAAGGTTATTTATACAATATATATTGTTTTTATTAATTAATAAGAATATCCGAGTTTTTAATATGAATTTATTTAATAGGAATTCGTACAAAATAAATCGAAAGTATTTTGTACATACATTTATCTGTATTTATGTTGCATCAAGTGATGCAATCTAGAAAACGAATTTGCTCGACGCACTGCTTTTATACCATATGACGATAAGTCTCCGGAATGAAAATCATTTTAAATGTATCATTTTAATATATGATGTAATTTCCCCTATTAACTGCATTTCTTATGTAATAATTTATTTAATAGTGCCAAAACACTGTTCTAAAAAAACAAGTGTCGTGAAATAGTTTTCACCTTGTTATTAATATAAACATTAAAACATATTTATAGTTACTTAAAATGTAACACAAACATATAAATATATCATACAATATAAGCCTGAGATCTTTCAAATTCACACGAGTTCATTTTCAAGGGGAAAAGATAACTGACTATAATGTAAAACATATTTAAAAACAAAACAAAATACTAGGCATGCTTAGCGAAGTTCATTCCATTGTTCTAAACAGGGGTGAAAAAATCAGTTTATATTTTCAGGAGCTTTTGAAATACCTAGGATATTATACCAAATCTCGGAAATATTATAAAAAAGGACATCGTTACAAACATTATCACTCCTAATTAAAATCTCAATGGATTCACTTATTATTGAAGAGTAATGATTACATGTTATAATAATGATTTTAGCCTTTTTCGAAGTTTACCCTAATATTTTCCTTTTGATGCAATCTGGATAAAGCTATGCTTGGTTTGTTAAAATTGTTATCAGATAAGTGCTCTTTTAGCCATTCTTTAAATTTTCAAAATGTCATACCAATATAGAATACAATTTCTTGGTGTTCTGTGCTGAATGGGATTAAGGAAACTCCTGCTTGCGCAGTAATACGATACAATTCCAGATTATGAAAAAGTAGGAGTTTACTTTATCGACATCGCAGGTGTGCGACTTTACTTGCACGATCATAATGTATTTTATATAAAATATTCAAAATGTATTTTTATAAAATATTCATAAAGTATTTTATTTCAAATAATTGCAACAGAAGTCACACATACTACGTGTAATTCTATGTTTGAAGTAATAAAGTTTAATTTAAACACACGAAGAGTTTGTGTCAAAGTCATTATCGTCGTCAGATTCTTTTTTTCTGCCAATTACGAAAATCAGTTTTGCATTGTTTAAAAAGATAATATTATCCTCGTTTATATTTCACAGCATATTGTCTTTTACACCAAGGGATAGTATCTTGTATTTTTTTATGAACTGTAAAGGTACATCCGTACTTATAATCTATATTTTCTAGATGCTAATGAGGTACAGGGTTCCGCCAGAATTCGGCCATTGCGATATATGTTTGCTACTAAGAGAAAGTCGTGTCATTTTTAATTATCAATTGTCTTTCTCTATTTCAAACACTTAAGATAGCCTATTATATATTTATTTTTTTTTTAAACTGGTAAGAATCGATGCCTGTTTTGATTATCTCATATAACTATGTACCAACATTTTTAAGTTGAGACGTCCTAAAAAGCATTGAAAGATCTAAATCGATTCCAACCCCCTCGAAGTCAACGATGTAAACTCAGAAACTGGTTCTCCCTTTAAATGTATTCCTAGAAGAGGTTTTTTTTTTTTCTGTTGAAAAATAAGTGAGTGAAGTTCCATTAATTTGAAAAGGGAAGTAAAATCTTTTGAATAATTACTGTGTCATTTTTTTAACGTTTCCATTTCTAAATGAGATACGTTATTGTAATAGTATGTTATTCAGATGAAGTTTGAATTCAAAAAGATTTATATATTTTAGTTCTTTGTTTTTTTTATGGAAAATAATTTTTGGCAATTATTATCTCTTTAAAGTATTTCAATAATATTTAAAATTAAATTCCTTTCACCTAAACAACATAAATTTATGAATTCCCGTTATATAAGTAACCAAGCAACGTGATTCCATTTGCTCCAGGACGTTGAAAAGAAAATCTGTTCAAGCATGATAGCTTTTTTCAAATAAAAAAAAATAACTATTATTTTAGGAGATTTTTTATCTGCCTAAAATATTTGTTTTTAAATAATTAATTTAAATTAAAGGGATAAAAAGAACGGGAAAGAATCCTTTGTCCTAGTAATAGGTTTTATATATATATTAGATTCGCTTCGAAGCATATTTCCTACCTCCCTCACCGAGAGACTGTACCCAAAATCTGCAAAAATGTATTCATTCTGTTAATAAAAAAAAAAAAAGCCTAGATATATTTATATTTCATTATGCCTAAGAGGAAAGAAGAAATGTGTTTTTAAGGTATTTTCCGTTCAGGTATCGAATTTCGATATACATATTTTGTAAAAGCTTTAAATCGATGGAAGCTAATGCATAATATAGTGTATCAATAAAACTTTATATATCGCCACGTTGAAGCTGTTGTTACGTTTTTCATTTCGTTTCTTTTTACTTTTTTTTTTATTATTATTATAAATGTACAATGTACTTTCTTTTACCAAACTGGAATTGATTTTATCAATTATGGTAAAATATTTTTGAGCATGCTTTGAGTCAAGATACGTTAAATATCATTAATTAAGCACATTCAACTATTTTAATACGTGGATAAACAACCGCGATAAATATATAACATATATTTGAAATCCTCTGTAACATTCGTTTAATAAATCTGTCATATGAAATATTTTTTGTCGCATTAATAAAAAATTATACAAGGGTTTTATTTATTTTTTTAATTATCTGTTTTATATGTTACACTAATTCAGAAACAAAAAAATATGATATAGATAAAAAAGCCGTCAGGTATAATAAAAAAGACATCTATGTTTAGCCTATATTTATTAGAATTTGTTTTCACCAATTATTTTTTAATAACCAACATGGTTCTATTATTTACCCTTCTATTTGTGAAATTCCGTAAACCATGCTTAATATTCATTCTTATATATTATTACAATAATTATTTCATTAATTGATAATGATTTTCTTGTGAATGAAGTTTGCCGTAATTTCGTGAAGCGGTTTTTTTTATTTTTCGCGAGATTTTAATTTCTTTTGCAAAGTTTTCTTGCTTTTTTTTTTTTTTTTTTTTTTTTTTTTTTTTTTTTTTTTTTTTTTTTTTTTTTTTACGGGCCCGTCCGATGACTGCCGGATCAGCGAGTACTATATATATGTATAAATACACACACACATATATATATATAGAGAGAGAGAGAGACTGGGTGTGTAGCGGCCACTTGCTTGCGTCTATGGCAACGATATCTTTTAAAATCTCTAAAAAAAATCTTAACAATCTCTTATGAATAATAGGATTTTTATGGATATTATTAATGTTTGAGTCGATTTAAAACTAGAGTAGTACATCAGATCTCAAACACAATTCGTTCCAAATTTTTTTCAAATAACGGAATCATTTTATACGCTCAGAAATAATAAATGTTACTCATGTAATTAACTTGTTTCAAACAATGCACTGTATAGTAGAATAGAGTGAAATATGAAACTGCATAAAAAAACAGAGCATTGTGCAATAAACGAAACAATGTTGACTCTTCACTTCATTGGAAAAAAAATAGATGCCTTTAAGAAAACCGGAGAGTTTCTTTTTTTTTTTTTTTTTTCATAGATTATGACGACTAGAAAGTTATCTCGCAGTTTTAAATCTTAAAAGGCTTTTAATTCGTTAGCACCAGAATCACTATATTGCATACACATGAGCTTGATGCGAATGAATTAAAAGAAGTAAAAAAACTAAAAAGGAAGGATGAAAAAGGAAAACAGAATATAATACAAAAAAATAGAAGAAATATTAAATAAATAAAAATCAGTAGCATTAGTAACCTCATTTTATACAATTTTCAAATATGCATAGATTTCGTTAACACAGCCATTTTTTTTTAGCTCATGTAAATTTGTTTTGAGAGGAATACAAACAAACGAATTCTTTTGCTTTTGCTGCATTTTTCTTTTCATTTAGAAGGTTTACCGATGATACTGGAAAAAAAATGTGCGAGGATTGCATTAAATTTTGTTCACGAACCTAATTGTTCGGCAACTGCGGTGTTAAAAATAATGCTATGTAATGCATTGAAATTGGGTAAACACTTAGAGGCAGCCTCTGTTATTTCATGTAACATACATTGTTTTATAACAAATACAAAATAAAAATAAATCTAACTGTGCTTAAATACAAATAGATAATATTAAAGTTTAATAGTTGAACGTGCAATTCTAAATACGTAATATTATTTAACCATTTTAGTTTCAAAATAAATCTATTGCTAAAATGTTGAAATTATTCAACACTACCACAATTTACGAACAAATAATTTAAAAAATAAGTTAATTCACATTTGTTTTGGAAGCAAAAGTTTCTTCAAAATTCACGGTAAATTGTGGAAGTTTTAAATTTATAATTAATGTATGGCCGCCCTTAAAGAAATATACAGAAAATGCCTCAAAATCAGGAAATTTCGAAATGTACTACATTTCACACTGTATTGCGAAGATGAGCATGTAAGTATATTTATTGTTAAAACAAATAGTTTAAATGTTTACCCTCTTTTTGGAAAATATTTTGCTTAAAATAAGTTTGAATATATTTTTATTTTTCTATTAATATGATATTAAGTAATGATCGGTTTGTTTCATTTCAATGTGTCCAGGAAATGATCTTATTAATTAGTATAAAGTTTTCTTGGAAAACACTAATTTTACATTCCTTTTTTGAAATCTCATAAGAATACTTTCGAAAAGAACAGTTAGTAATACGTTCGCGGATTATGGCCTAAGTTGAGTGCGTTGGTTATTTAAAAGAAATTTTACGAACCATGCATTTTCGCTCATTACGTAAATGGTCAAAAAGTATCGTAGAAAGTTTTAATAGAAATTTTAAAGAGACTTTAAAGTTAGTTTAAGAATAGAACGGTGTTGTTCGAAAATTCCACAAATAATAATACTAATAATAATAATAATAATAATAATAATAATAATAATAATAATAATAGTAATAATAATAATGATAAATGTTATTTAAAGTTAAATTGACTACTCATTTTCATCTGTAATTTTTAATAAAAAATGTTTATATTATTAAATAATTTTTCACATATTTTTTGGTAAAGTTTTGAAAACTGTATTTGACTTTGATAATTTTAATAATCAGAACCGTACATATATTTTAAAGATATTTAATTAACCGCAACATCATTCGATTCACATAATTTTTGATGTACTTCATTATAATAGATATCATACCCCGAAATAAATCACACGATTACCGAGAGATAAGAAAAACTTTAATTAAATAGACTCTTTTCCATTTTTTTCCAATTACAGTATAATATAATTTGTTCAAATGACTGATTGTTTGAAAAATCAGTGTTAAAATTACAATATAATTACATTAAATTTTATACGCAGTAATAATATTTTCGTAACAAGTAATTTTTGCTCTTGCATATTCTGTTTCTTTAATTTATTCCTGAATTATATTACACAATTAAATAAAATGTGATAAACAAAGAAAAACAATCTTAAAATTCCTTATTTTATCCTACATATGTTGATGGAATTTAACTTAAAATTACGTAAACATCACAATCGTTTATTTTAAGTGTACTAACTAAACGTACCAAAAAATCTCAACAGTCTTCTTTATACATATACAATACATCATAGTAATACCAAAATAAAATTACTGTAATAAGAAGCTAATTCGTCTTGTTTAGATTTAAAGCATTATATAATATTCCTTCACAGTTAAATACTATTATGGTTTAAGGAATACACAGATTAAAATCAAATCATACGATTCTGGAGAAAAAATGAAAACTTTAATTACACTATTTTCCATTTTTCCATATTTTCAGTTATAATTACAATGTAATTACATTAAAATTTTTACGCAATAATAATATTGCCATAATAAATAAGTTTTACACTTGTATAATGTACTTCTTTATTTTTTTTTCATGAAATGTATTACACAATTAAATAAATTGTGATAAACAAAGCAAAACAATATGATTTTCAAAGTAAAAACAAAAAGTTGAGGAATGCATTCACGTTCTCTCTTAAGCGTTGGGCGTCGCTCGAATTTTCGCCTGCTCCCAAAATTTTTATTCTACCTTACCCGTGGCCCTAATTTTTCGCGCATTAGTTTATGGATGCTTTTTTGACAATAAATGTAAAAAATAATTCAAAATATTTTATGTAAATTATTTTTAATGAAAAAGAATACATTTCACTATTCCATAGTGATATTTAACAAAATATAATAAATCACACAAACTTTGTGGCCAGTGAAATCCATTTCCTCCGAAGTCTTTTTATGTCCCTAATGTTTTGCGTATGTTCAAATGAGACGAAATTAGCACGTCTTACCACATAGATGGTCCTCCTTTGGCAGTGTAAACATCTCTCACTCTTCTCGGGATAATTGAAACAAAAGTTGCCACTCAGAAATTGATTTTTTTTTTTTTTTTTTTTTTTTTTTTTTTTTTTTTTTTTTTTTGCAATTTTTCGAGAAGAATTCTTTTCAACTGCTGATTGTCACCGTAGCTGTTTTGTGGTGCTCCTTTTCGAACTTCCTTCTTTAAATAACCCCACAAACCCTCGATAGATTTGATGTCCGGGTAATTCGGACCCAATCTAGCACAGGGTATAATTTTGTTGAAGACAGGCTTTTGTTGTCCTAGCTGAGTACGGTTTGTCTAAGTTTTGTTGAAAAAGATAACCCGATTGAAAGTCAAGTTTTTGAATTGAAAGTAACAAATGATTTCGCAAAATGTTTCGATAACGTTGTGCATTGATAGACCCGTCATATGGCACCATTTGGTCGACGCCACAATAACCAAAACCTTCCCAAATTTGAATATATGACGGAAACTTGCACTCTTGTTTGACGCATTTTGGGTTTAAAGCTTTATTGCTTTCCGTACGACCCGACGACCGATATTTCCATACAAATTTGGAAAAGGAGATTGATACGATCTTATAATACTTTGCCATTTCTGATATGTTATTTTTAATTGGTACACAGCCCACAAAAAACTTTTCTTTTTTTGAGCAGGAGTTAATATTGTGTTACGTTTGCTTTTGTAAGATTTGAAGCCCATTTTATGCAATCTTTTTGTAGCCATTTTACGAGTCACTGGTACCCCATATGCTGTCTTGCCATAGGGATGCGGTTTGTGTCATCGTTCCTGGTCTGCTGCTCATTACCACTTGACGTAAAATTAAATCATCTCGAGCTGTTGTTGTTGATGTGCGACATATACAGTTTCTTCGCTATATATCTCCAGTGGTAACGAAAGTTTTCAAAACATTTCACTGTTGATTCATGAATTATCAGATCTATGCCTATTTGCTTCATTAGACATCCACTATACCGTTTTCGATTATCTTTTTACGCAAGTCTACCGATAATCTTTTACCACCCATTTTCGTTTTATTAGTTGATTTGAAACCGCTCTTCTTTTAAAGAACACATGCCATCAGTTTCGGATGCGATAATTTGCATAGTTAGAAAAAAAAAACAGCTAATCGTAATTGTCGAAAACCTTCTTTAAATGCACATGCGCAAAACAATAGGCCTTCCTATTTTTAAAAGGGAAAAAGGCAAATACCCAAATCTAAATGTGCGACTTTTTATATTTTTTTATTCAATGTAATTCATTTTAGACGACTGATATTTGAAGAATTTCGTTGTGTATTTAGACACAATTAAGTTTGCATTTCCTTTGTTTGAAAAACTTCACATTTAAAACTGGTGCGCAAAGAATTAGTGCCACGGATAATGTACTTTAGAGAAACTAGGGGATCCTACCCGGGGGGGACGGGTTAAAGAATATAGGTGAAAACTTTTTTTTTTTTTTTTTTTTTTTTTTTTTTTTTTTGAAAACTAAAAATTTTTTATATGCAATAAATTTTTTAGATTGTCCACTTACATTAAAAAAGCATTTTTCATATGGAAAATACGAATTATACAATCAAATAAATTTTTGAAATTTATCAAAACCGATATCTTCTTATTAGCCGCATGCTAAGAGTCATTTGACCAAGATTTTGCTACTTACGGCATCCTTTTATGTTCTCATAATTTCAGAATTTATACATGTCTGTAAAATTTGTGTTTTATTTATATTATTTTATTTATTTATTCATAGGGAAGATTTTTTTAATGGATATCAGCCGTAAGAAAATGATGAACTCTTTATTCTGTTTTAAGGGCAAACAGATTATCAATCTTTCGTAATCGAGCTTCGGGCGATATAGATAAATTAAAAAATATTTCATGCTTTAAAACCATAGACAGTCAGTAAACTGAGATGAACTTTGCAAACAAATTCCATTAAAAAAAAAAAAAAAAAAATCCTATTTGGTGATCTAAAAAATTAAATTGTACGATTACAAATATGTTAGATGTGTGTTTTTTCAATATTATTCTTTTATTTGTTTATAAAAGAAGTATTAATTTCGTTATGCAAAAATAGTCAGAAACAAATGCTGAACAATGTTTTTGCTTTATGTGCAAAATGTTTATTATTATTATGTATTGAAACCGGCACGTGATAAGATAAACTTAAAAAAAATCATGCTTAAAAATTATTTTAAAAAACATAATACATCAGTCAATTAAGATACAATTTTGAAACAAATTGTATTTGAAAGTAAATTTTTTCCCTATGCGCCGAAAATTGAAAATGTACGATGGTCAGAAGATTAAAAAAAATGCAGTAGCGGAAATTTCAAGACCGAAATTTGATCGAGACGTGTTGTCATTCGCAAAATGATGTAAGCGTACGCACAGGTACGTTTGTCCTTTATAATATACCTGGTGTCGTAAAAAGGACTGACTGATTTTAAAATTCAATAACTTGCAATCGGTGACAGATATACAAAAAATTCTTGCAGGAGGGTTATGCATGAGGTCAAAAGTTTTTTTTTTTTTTTTACATTGGTTTTCGATTTTAGCTCGAATTATAAATAATAGATGGCGCTACGATCAATAGACGCTAAATTCAGGCTCGATTTTTGGCACTGCGGGACCCACTCAATAAATTTTAATCTCCTTTTTCGCATGGAAGAGGAGAAAGGCCAAACAACCGAGCCTGTATTTAGCGCCTATTGCTTACTGCGCCATCTATTGCTTGTAATTCGAACTAAAATGGAAAATCACTGTAAAAAAACTTTTGACCTCATGCATAACCCTCTTGCAGGATTTTTTTTAAATATCTGTCACCGCTTGCAAGTTATTGAATTTTAAAATCAGTCAGTCCGTTTTAGTACACCCGGTAGATACTTAATCAGTAAAATATAATAAAGATCAGTTATTAGGATGTAGTTATCAATTTAAGCTCTTATGCTTGGTATTCCGGAATGAAAAATAGCAATTTTACCTTCTCAAAATTTGCATACGCATTTCTCATATCCATATTCATCATTTTTTTTTAAATTGTACTTTTTTTGATCATTTTAAAACCATTTTAACTCAAAACTTAACGTCACCATTGACAGCTTTTATGTGAATAAACGCACTCTTTACTACAGATTCTAATCTCAATTCCGGGGAGTAAAAATTTCCGTAATTTATGCTTTTTAGACGAATTTGTGTTAAACAGTTTAGTTTTATCTAAGAAAATGATCGTTTTCTTTTAAATGTGACTTCATTTTCACTTAAATAACCATTTCGCGTAGTGTCTGAAACTTAGTATCAGTACACATGCTGAAGGAAAAGCAATATAGAAAATTTATGAGGAAAAATGCGTGTTTTTAAAAGCAGTATGTCATTTTCCGTTATTATTCCCCTACTATAATATGCTCCTAATGGGATTTTGCACCACTAAACCCTATACAACAATTTTTATAAACAATTTTGAATTTTTATCAGTAAATGGCATGAATAAAGATAAAAATACCTCATTTTTTTCTCTCTTGTCTGCAATAATGAAAACTATCCAATTTTCATCGTTTTGGAGAAATTTCATAAAGTGCTTTTAAAATTAAAATATAAAAGTAGGGATATAAAAATAAAAGCGCAATCACATCTACAAATGAACAGCTTTCAGTTGAAAAAAATATTAGTAAAATTGGTTCAGCAGGAAAATCAGGGCAGATGACTAAAAAACACCCTTGTGTTTTAAATATATAGATTATATAAAATTGTGAAAAATTAAATTAAGAAAATTATGTTATTTTGATAAAATTATAGTAGAATGTCCTAAAGAATAGCATTAAAGTTTTATTATTCGAGAGAATTTTGGACAATAACTTCAGGAACGTGATATTATTTTAAACCTCGAGTTATTTGTTTGCTTGTCTAACTCGGCGAAGCAAATCTTTCCATGCGAGAATCATCGCTATTATTTGCATGTCACCTCTCTTTTATAAAGACACTCTAAATTTTTTTAAAACATTGCGTTTTATTAGTGTGTGATTCCGATTACTTTATTTTCAAAAGTGAAGCATTTTCACTTGTGAATAATTTGAAAGCTGCTGGGCTGTGAAAATGACGCACTTCTACAAAACATAATTCAGTTTTAAGAATTAAAATACACGCTGTTTTATAAAATGACGTCATTTGCATTCTCTAAAGCAATCCACTTTTACAATCCAATATTAAACTCCGTCTATAGAAAAGTATGCATATGACATCATTATCGCGGAATAACAGACAACATTCTTGACATAGCCCGTATTTTAATTTCAACCTTTTTTTTCTGCTTTTATGTGAAAATGGCAACAAAAAGATACAGTAATCTCCTATTTTTGACTATTTTCCGTTTACTTTCAATGACTTTCAATAGAAATGGGGTACTTTTGTTGCCACGATTGGAAAAAATGGTATTAAAAACTACAAAATAAATTAATATCTAAAAAATAAATTAAGATACAGCTTTCAAACGAATTGCATTTAAAAGAGCATTTTTTTCCTTATACGACGGTGTAAAAATTTAAAATGTGCGATTGTTAAAAGTTTAAAAATTTGCAGTAGAGAAAGTTGTAAAACCAAAATTTTATTTCAAATTTGAAAGTGTTGCCATTCGCAAAATGACGTATGCGTTACGCACAGATATGTTTGTCCTTTATAATATAGATACTTAAGGACATGATAAAATATCTTAGCATTCAAATATATTCAGATTTTAATTTCAAAATTAATTTTTTATATGCTTAACTCTTGTGATATATTATATGCAGGCGACTAGAACAATGACAATTACTTATTATTGAAAACTACTCCTAAGATTTGGTGTTTTTGCTCATTTTTTCTCTTCAAATTATTTTGATAATTCCATAAAAATAGTCATTAAAAATACAAAATATATTTTGGCTATAGTTTTCTGTTTTTCTGATTATTCGAGTCACTGAGATATTTTATCATATCCTTAAATATTACTGTAAAGTAGAATAAAAATTTTGAGAGCAGGCAGAAATTCGAGCGACGCCCAACGCTTAAGAGAGAAGGTGAATGCATTCCTCAGCTTTTTGAGAAACACGTTTTCAGTAATGTCTCGCAAATATTATTGTTCATTTAATACTTTTTTTTTCTTTAATGTGTTACACGTGTATCGCCTTTTAATTGCACGTGTATATAAGTATAGCTTTGTGTTGTTTTTATATCATGCGTGGAGATAACCATGAAAAAAGAAATAGATTTTCCTGTATTTTTTTAATTGGCACTTTTAATTTTAATTTGTGTTGTAATTGTTGTCATGCTTGTAATATTTTAGTAAGAATAAACAAGTGTTATAGCTATTATATAACTTCGTACTTAAGAAAGGGATGGTACATAGGTTACACAATTTTTATTTATTTTTAAAAGTGCTGATAGACTTGTGTTTAATGCATTCAAATATATTCAGATTTTAATATCAAAATAAAATTTTTATATACTCTTGTGATATATTATATGCAGGCGACTAGAATAATAAAAATCACTTATTATTGAAAAATACTCCTAAGATTTAATGTTTTTGCTCATTTTGTATTCAAATTATTGTGACAATTTGATAAAAATATTCATTAAAAATGCTAAATATATTTTGGCCATAGTGTTCTGTTTTTGGTTGATTTTAACTAAATATAATATTGATTTTATTGAGAAAAGTTTTAATCAATTCTTTCTATTTCTAATTCGTAATTTAAAATGGCATTTGTAATTAAGTTTTTAAATAGTAGGAGAACTAATCGTAATTATTCAAGTTGAGCATGGAAACTGTATAATTATTGAAATAAAAAATAAAATAAAATATTGACAATATTTTTTAAGATACAGAAACAGACACTTCTGTTTTTATCACAATGAAATAACATCATAAATTACAATAAGTAGTCCACAATTTAAACCAGAAAATCTTCAATGTTTCTTTGTAAGTTCCTTTTTTAAGAAAAATAATCCATCAGGATAAGATTCTTCATTGAGAAAAATTCTCAGAAATCGAGAAATTTTATGCAAAGTTATGAAGGAAAGCCTTGAAGAAAAAACAGTATATTATATATAAATACACATATATATGATAGCAAAAGAACGTAACTATAATTAAGTGCAAGAGAAAAAGACTGATCTATCTGTATATATATATATACATATATATATATATATTTTGATTTGCTGCTACTAACATAAATGAAAAAAAATACACCGTGTTCTTATATATAGAGAAAAATTGCACTATATCGAAGCAACAGTATATGTATATATATAAATTTATTTATTTATTTATTAATTAGGCAAAAAATTTATATAAATATATGTATGTATGTGTGTACAATTGACTTCATTCAGCACAAACAAAAAATAAGCGACACCTACTGGCTATTTAAAATTGTTATATTGTAAACTAAATTATAGACATTTCTAAATATTTACAGTTGAAAATGTAGAGTATATTATGTCGTCTTACTAAAAGGAGATCATAATGGCTCTAAACTTCAGCGTAATAGCTATACACACTTCGAAATCAAAATTTCAGAACATGTATTGTTCTGGAGCCGTCTTACAGTGTCCATTCTTATCTACACTCTTAACTTCGATTTTGTCGATCACAAAATGAAAATATTCACTGGTGTATGAAACTGGATCATTTGAAAAGATAATAAGTGTTAAATTTCTGTTTTGTCTATGTTATTTAAATATTTTATTTTATTGATGACGTTTTACCTTCGTTGTGGAATATAAGCCGAAAACAAATACTGAAGTTTTTGTACAAACTTAAGCGCAAGCGGATTTATCTTTCATAATATTTTAGTCCAAATTGAGATATATTTAAAAAAAATCATGCTTGAACATTATTTACATGCCATTAAAAATGATTAAATTCCGAAACAGTTTTGAAATAAATTGTGATACAATTTTGAAGAAACTGCAATACAGTTTCGCAACAAATTGCATTTGTAAGTAATTTTTTTCTCTATTCTAAGGTTTAAACATTGAAAATGTGAGATATTTATAATGTAAAAAAAAAAAAAAAAAAAACTGCAGTAAGCGCGCAATTTATTTGTCCATACAAATGAATATACAAATGACGTCAGCCTTACGCTTTGACACCTCTGCTCTTTATAACATAAATAGTTTTACTTTTAAGTAAATAAGACATAAAAACGCACACATATAACCGATTTATGTATTTATTTATTTACTTTTACATAATATTTAATTTATAGGCAACACATAGTTAGAAAACATTTATACTGGAATATAAATAAAAAACATATCACTAAAAAATCCTGAAAATTCGAATGGTTTCAGAATCAAATTGTTAAACAAAAATGATTTATGGTGTAACATATTTAAAGCATCGGGAAAAGATTTAAAGCATTAGTCTAAGCTATATTTATCATACGGTTAGATGATCTATTAATGTGCGGAAATATATTTGTATCCCACACTCTGCATATTTCCCTTGCCTGTTTTAAATCGATATCACATTATTTTCATATTACAATAATTATGTTTTCGGATCATCTGTTAGATTATGCCTGTTATCTCAAAAGCGATAAATTAAAAGGAAAATCGATGCCTTAAAATATTTTTTTTTTCAATTTCTATTTATGATAAACATACTAAGAATATTTATTTTCAATATGATATACTATTCTTTTTTTTTTTTTTTGAGAGCGGATTTATTTATGTATATTGAATTTATAATAGCCGTTCTTTTCTTATAGCTGCTTGTTTGACAGTAATAGGTAGAATTTATTTTTAATATATTTCCAAAATTAACTTTTTAAAAATGTATACAGAGTTCATTCGAATAGTTCCGGGACTGATTGCACACAAACCATATAAAACAGAGATTATACGTACATTTGATATGAGATATTTTCATAGTAAGTAAGTAAGTAAGCACCCACCCTGGGAACCCGCTTTTGGCTTATGGTTAGGTGTAACCCCCAAGCCCAGGGCAGGGAAAAGTTTTACTACCTGCGGAAACAAGCCCAGAACCCCAGTCTCCGGGAAAAAAGACTTCAGAACGACCCGCCTGACACGCCGAAGAGAGCACAAGATACATCACAATTGGCTACCCTATTGTTTCAGGGCGAGCCTAGAAATATATTACGATTATGATTTATATGTTTTGGAATTTACGTACTATTTGAAAAACTTTTAAGTATTTACATTCATCTTTTCATTTGATAAGAAATATTGTTTTTTCCCTTTTTTTCACCCTTTTAAACAAAAATATTTATACATATTTACAATATTTCTAGTGGTATTTAAGTTCTTAAAAATAAAACAATCTCAAAAACACCCTTCCATACACCACGTGGACCCATGACATGTCCACCACAGGCAATCAGAGGAGGTAATTATTGAATGTATTTATATTGAATAAAAGAATAATGGCTATTGAGAATATCGTAGTTAGCATAAAGTTTTTTAAGTTGTGCCGGATCATTAATTATTTTTAGGATGTCCTGAAGGATTGTCGTTTCTGTTCTGTGAAATTTAAACTTCATGAATTTGCAGTTGCCGAAAATGTAATGCATCGGGTCTCCTCGACCACCACATTTACAAAGGTCGTCATCTCCTCCCAATTCAATACAAGGAAAGGGTGTAAAAATCCGCTTCTGGAACGCCTCCACACAACACTATTAGGTTCCGTTTCACCAGCCGATTCAATGACATCTCTCGTCACGTACTGCCACCTCTTCATCTTCAATTTCAACTTGTGAAATAAAAATTAGTCCGAGGAGTTAGGTCGGGTGATTAGGGGGATAGTTGATGCAGGCAACATGCCTTTTGGGGGAACATTGCTGGAAGAGGTTGGGCATGTCAGCCGGTGCGTCGTCGTGTAAGAGCCACCAGTTTCTACTATCCAGCAAATCGAGCTTCACGTGCCACATTCGTTTCAAAAGTCGATGCAAGACATCTTTGTAGAGTGCAACAGACACAAGGAGTTGTCTGATATCATCAACGTTTGAACACTTTGAAAATTTCCCTGATTTCTACTAGAACATGGGAGAGTTCATATCTCATGGTGTTCGGTCCACTCTCTTCCAGCTTGAAACCTCGAAAACCATTCAAATACTCGCGAACTATTCATAGCATCGTCAATATACGCATATTTAATCCTTTACTACGTTTCGGTGGAAGAATTGCCGGCTTAGATGCTGTATATTCCCGCGGCCGCTATCTTGGATTTCTTGGTCACTTTTTGTTAGCGATGTTGTCGATCATTTTCGATATGGCAACCACGTTGAGTTTTGGTTCTGGTAAAGCCACATTTTGGGGAGATTATCTTTTGAGTCGGATTTATTTGATTGACTATGACTTCCGTTACTTGTTTTTAGTTAAGGCGTTAAAAAACAACAACAAGTGTTTGTATTAAGTGATTTGATATATATTTGATAATTTTTGCTAATTTATTTCCTAAATAACACTATTTAAGAAGTGTATGTTTTTGCAATATTGCTTTTTTTGTTAATGAAAAATCGTTTTATTGACGTCATTAATGATGTATTCTGATATTCGAGATTGAAAAATTAGCTGAGCAGTGTTTTGACAACTCAACTCGCATGTGACATAATGTGTGGTAAGGGCAGTTTTGAAGAACGGAGAAACTTTGCATTGGTTTTTTATTGTAAAATTAAAATTACGGTAACATGAATTTCGATATTTGTAGTATATGTTCAATATTGCAAGTTAAAGTTCTTGTGTGATTTAGTTTGAAATTGTCAGTATTTTTTTTTTTTTTTTTTTTTTTTTTTTTTTGCTGTAATGATAAATAACAGTTTTACGACGACTTTAAATTTGAAAAATTATGGCAAGTGACCGTTTTTTACAGTTGAATTTCGAGGAACGAGATGCTTGTTAAGGTATGTTGATAATTTTATGTATATTTTGTTGTAATGTTTCATATTAATGTTTTATATTAGCCATTTATTATATATTACTCATGCATTTTCGTGCATGCGATGCACAGCAACATACGTGCATTTACTAACTGCTGCTTTAATGAATTTTGTGCATTTTTGTGATTGCTGCAGAAGTAGTTTGCTGAATCCAGTGATGCTTTTTTTTACGGTTAATGAACTTATAGCGTTCATACATTCGTTTACTAATTGCCGCTTTAACGAGTTTCGTGCATTTTCCAGATTGCTGCAGAAGTAGTTTGCTGAATCAAGGTTTTTTTTTTTTTTTTTTTTTTTTTTTTTTTTTTTTTTTTTTTTAATCGGGTAATGGATGCTTAGCGTTCGGACGTTCGTTTAAGTAATTACCGCTTTAATGAATTTCGCTTATTATTTACATTTATTTTCGTTTAACTTAACATGCATATCTATAAATGGGTGCTTAGCGACGTTTACTTCTTTGTGGGAAATTGGTTTTCACGCCCAGAAAAAAATAAAGTTGGGCGCCGCGGTAATATATGGCATCTGTTCCGAATTGCCTAATTTAACACAAAATTTGATGTTCGTTTGTAGTTCCATTTTTTATGACCATGACGCCACATTTTTACGGGAATGCACGCTACCAAGTCCGAAGCACACAGAAGTGAATGCAACCATTTGATACTTGTGGGTGAAGGTCGTTCATTGGTCATCCTGCTGCTTTCGAAGAGTTAGCCCATCCGTGTTTTTTTTACGAACGAGAATCTTGGAACTTTTTGAATGCTCTGTGTATTGCAAAATACTATTACGTTCAACTGTATTTTTGGTCCAGTATGTATGTTCATTTTTCGAGAAATAAAGAAAATAAATTATGAATTAAAAACAGAAACTGCATAGTACCTTTCATGTAATTTTAATGTTTGAAAATGTAATATGGGTGCTGTATTCCATTCTAGGCATTGCTTACATACGTGTGTTTTATTAGAAAGAGAATTATTATTCATAACTATATGTCATTTTATAGTTTTTAAATGGACTTTAAACTTATAATTTTAGCATACATATTTTTATTATAATATTTAATTTCGTGTTAGTTATGTGTACTGCAATCTTTTTATTCCTCGTTGTTTTGCGGATGGCTACTGAGAACGAACCCAGTCCACTATTTGGAGGTGTCAACTTTTCAAAAATAAAAGCAAACAAATACATACCTGTTGGAAAATAAAAATGATTTTTCTAAAGAGTGTTATCCACTTGTGGACTTCAATAGTGAATCTATGTTAAAAGAAATAAGTATTAAATATTAACCATATTATAACAAAAAATTATTTGAAAGAGAAAGAAAGGTGTAATGAAAAGTTGTGCAAATTCAAATACAAATAACTGTAAACAAAATTTTAAATCATCCTTTATGGAACAAAGCAATATTAAAATGATCAATTTCCAGCCTAGTGAATGTTGCTGCAATTGTTAAAAAAATATTGCACTACATAAAATAAAATGTGTTTCAGAAAAAATGTACTTTTCAGAATTCTCTTCTCTAAAAAAAAAGAAATATCTTGTTACTTGATAACAAAAAAAAAAAAAAAAAAAAATTAAATTACACTCAACATAGTATTTGTAGGCTGATACTTAAAGGTAAAAGAAATGAATGATTTCGTTTCAATGCGGCTTTAACATAAATATTATATGTTAATTACAGAATTTGATTAAATCATTCATTTTCTCCTTTTATATAAATTTGTTTTCAGATGTTATTTTACGCCAATAGACTTTATCAGAAAGTTAATTGAAAAATTATTGAATATCAAGATAGCATCTTTGATTGCATTCCATCAGCGGTCGTTTACTTTTTGGACCTCTCGGACCTTGACATAAAAATTTAAATTCATATGTACGATAATTATTAAATTTATAAGTAGATTATTATTCTAAAATATTTAAAGTACTTTCATTTTGTTAGTTTAAAATTCTCCTATTTACTGCGGAAAACCTATAAATAATTACGAGGGCTCCTAGAAAAATACAATTCCCGACATCATTAAGGTCAGTGATTTGATTCATTATAAGTACTACTAGGGGGCTCTGACCCTGCAAGCTACGCTCGCCAACCCCCGTTCAGACGCCGCAGAATCTGAAAATCTAAAAATCTAATGGGTTTTAAAAATATTAGAGAAGATTAAATTATACTGAAAAAGCTGTGCAGATCTCCCTGTAAACGGGTTTCCATTCAATTCCCCTTGATTGCAAAAATTTAATGGAGAATCAGTTGCTGTTAAGACATCCAATGATTGTTTTTGTTTTTGATTAAAGAGGATCACTTAAACATTTGAAAAGAAGCTAAAATAAAATGAATTAAGCATTCAGAGTCTTTGTCAACCGATATTTTAAAACAATCTCTATAACAATAGCCTAAATCATGTGACTATCATCAACAGTTCCGGGAGGAACACTTTGCTTTTTAGACTCTGGGTGCCATTTTGATACTTTAATGTTATCCAGGCACAGGTGATAAGTCGTCAAATATTATTCTATCCCCATCATTTCATCTATATTATAATAGTTCAAGTCATCAAATGCCATAGACAAATACGATCTGATCCCTTCGCCTTTCATATGAAAGTTTGGAACAAATGTCATATATGCTCCATATTGGCGCGAATTTTTTCCAACGCCAATTTGGGGAACGCATCAACAGCATAAACAACAACATCCAGCTTACCATATCAAGCAAAATAACGATACTTTGGCGCCAGTTAGGTACCCGTTGCGTATATGACATTGACGTCCGAAAAAAATCGCGCCAATATGGGGCCGTATATGACATCTGTGCCGAAAGAAAAAAAAAGCCGGGTGCAAATCTCGCCAGTATCTTTTTTTCAACTCGCCAGTTAGCATTTTTTTTATTGTTCGAGTGGTAAATTAAAACGTTGATTTGAAGTTGAAATTAAATGTCATGGTTTGTTACATAATTTAATATTTCGCCTGATGTCATATACGCATGTTTGGCACGATTTTTTTTTTCTTTTTTTATGAAAATTTGGCGAAAGCCTCGTTTTCGAATACCAGTTACATATGTATTTTTGGTACTACTTAGTTATCCCGTCGACTAAAAATCTATCGCGAACTATAAGATTAAATGTCAATAATGCTTGATCGTAAATGTCACATTCACTTGACTTTTAGCATGTTACACGTGTTTACGTCATCAAGTGATTTTTATTTCGACTTTTCTTTATATTTATTAAGGTTATACTAACTTATTTGCTCTTTCGTTATTTAAAATAAAACTTTTGTCAATCTGTACAATTTGGCGAGTGGTTTGGCGATTTATATAATTTGCGAAATTGGTTGACGGAATAACTACTACATTGTATCGTATTTTTTAATTATTTTCTATTATTTTCAAAAGGAAATAGCAAAAAAATAATTAATTACTATAGAACAAAATAATTTATATAAATTAAAAAAAGAAATAAAAGTAAATATACATTTATTATTAAATAAACAACAATAGCCGGGTTACCAAAATAATGCCATTTGTGCGCCAATTAGGTACCCCTGTGCGTATATGATATCTGTGTCTAATATATATATATATATATATATATATATATATATTTTTTTTTTTTTTTTTTTTTTTAAAGAAGTGAATGCCATCAATTTAAATGAAAGTTTTGAATTTAATAAAATGATAACGAAATACAAAAAAAAAGCATTATTCTTAGCAAAGATTTAAAGGAGGCCCAACTGTCGCCAAATTAATTTAGAATAGTAACCTTTTCTGAATTAGGAAAAAAAAATATGTTATGATTAAAATTTGAGTTGCCATCATTAGAAAAAATGTATTTAAAATGAGAAAAAAATTAATATTTCGAAAACTAATTCGAATTTAAAAATTCTAATACCAGTTTTGAGATCTGTGGATCAACACGGATTTTTGGTGTTAATTTCATCGCAAAGTACTCCATATTTTAGGCGAAATCGCCTTGAAACTAAATCAGTCGTTTAATTAGGCAATTCAAAGAATCGATACATTTCAGGCGTTTCATATATTCGTTTCATAAATTCGTTTCATTAGGATTTTATATATACTAGGGAATCGTACCCGGGCTTCCCGGGTTAAAAAATATAGGTGAAAACATTTGTTTTTAAATTGAAAACTAATAAATATTTTATATGCAATAAATTTTTTAGAATGCCCACTTACATTAAAAAAGCCTTTTTAGTATGGAAAATACGAATTATACAATCAAATAAATTTTTGAAGTTTATCAAAAGCGATATTTTCTTATTAGCCGCATACTAAGAGTTATTTGCCAAGATTTTGCTTCTTATGGCATCTCCTTTATATTCTGTTAATTTCAGAGCTTATACATGTCTGATAAATTTGTGTTTTATTTATATTATTTTATTTATTTATTCGTAGGGAATATTTTTTAATGGATATTAGCCGTAAGAAAATGATGAACTCTTTATTTTGTTTTAAGGGCAATCGGATTAATCTTTCGTAATCGAGCTCCGCGCAATATAGATAAATTAAAAAATATTTCATGATTTAAAATTGTTTTTAAAACCATAGAAAATCAATAAACTGAGATGAACTTTGCAAACACATTCCATTTGAAAAAAAAAAAATCCTGTTTGGTGATCTAAAAATTTAAATTGTACGATTACCAATATGTTAGATTTGTGTTTTTTCAATATTATTCTTTTATTTGTTTATAAAAGAAGTATTAATTTCGTTAATTTGTCTTTCACAAGTATGTTACATTGGTGGTTCTTTTAATATTATTCTTTTATTTTTGTTTATAAAGGGAGTATTAATTTAGTTATGCAAAAATAGTCCGAAAGAAATTCTGAAATATGTTTGTTACTTTATGTGCAAAATGTTTATTATTATTATGTATTGAAACCGGCACGTGATAAGATAAATTTAAAAAAAATCATGCTTAAAAATTATTTTAGAAAATATAATACATCAGTCAATGAATGCAGTTTTTAAACAAATTACATTTGAAAGTAAATTTTTTTCCTGTACGACGAAAATTGAAAATGTACGATGGTCAGAAGATTAAAGAAGAAGAAAAAATTGCGGTAGCGAAAATTTCAAGACCGAAATTTGATCGTGAAGTGTTGCCATTCGCAAAATGACGTCAGCGTTACGCACAGATACGTATGTTCTTTATAATATAGATACTTAATCAGTAAAATATAATAAAGATCAATTATTAGGATGTGATTAACAATTAAGAGTCTTATGCTTGGATTTCCGAAAAAAAAAACAACAATTTTCACCTTCACAAAATTTGCATACGCACCTCTCATATCCAAATTCATCATTTTTAAAAAAATTGTATTTTGTTTGATAATTTAAAAATCATTTTAAATCAAAACTTGAAGTCACGATTGTCAGCAACATCTTTTACGTGAACAGACGCATTCTTTACTTGAGATTCTAATCTCAATTCCGGAGAGTAAAAATTTCCATTATTTATGTTTTTTAGACGCATTTGTGTTAAAATGTTTAGTTTTATCTAAGAAAGTGATCGTTTTCTTTTAAATATGACTTCATTTTCCTTTAAATAGGCATTTCGCCTAGTGTCTGAAACTTAGTATCAGTACAGATGCAGAAGGAAAAACAATATAGAAAATTTATCATTAATAATGCGTGTTTTCAAAAGCAGTATGTCATTTTCCGTTATTATGCCCCTAATAATATTATGCTCCTAATGGGATTTTGCGCCACTAAACCCTATAGAACAATTTTTATCAAAAATTTTTAATTTTTATAAGAAAATAGCGTGAATAAAGTTAACAATACCTCATTATTTCTCTCTTGTCTGCAATAATGAAAGTTATCTAATTTTCATCATTTTGAAGAAATTTCATAAAATGCTTTTAAAATTAAAATATAAAAGTGGGGATATTAAAAAAGATAGTGCGATCACATCTACAAAGAAAGAACTTTCTGTTAAAAAAAAAAAAAAAAAAAAAAAAAAAAAAAAAAAAAACAGTAAAATTGGTTCAGCTTAAAGGTCAGGGCAGATGACTAAAAAACACACTTGTGTTTTAAATATATAGATTATATAAAATTAGGAAAAATTAAATTAAGCAAACTATGTTATTTTGATAAAATTATAGTTGAATGTCCTAAAGAATAGCATTAAAATTTTATTATTCGAGAGAATTTTCGACAAAAACTTCAGGAACACGATATTATTTTAAATCACGAATTATTTGTTTGCTTGTCTAACGCGGCGAAGCAAATCCATCCAGGCGAGAATCATCAATTTCTGTAATATAAATCGCTATTATTTACATGTCAATTCTCTTTTATAAAGACTCTCTAAATTTTTGTAAAGCATTGCGTTTTATCAGTGTGTGATTTTTATTACATTATTTTCAAATGTGAAGCCTTGTCACCTGTGAAGAATTTCAAAGCAGCTGGACTGTGAAAATGACGCACTTCTACAAAAAATAATTCAGGTTTAAGAATTAAAATACACGCTTTGTTATAAAATAACGTCATTTGCATCCGCTAAACCAATCTACTTTTACAATACACTCTTAAACATCGTCTATAGAAAAGTATGTATATGACGTCATTATCACGGAATAACAGACAATATTCTTGACTTAGCTCATATTTTAATTTCAACTTTTTCAGGTTTTATGATAAAATGGCAACAAAAAGATACAGTATCTCTTATTTTCGACTATTTTTCGTTTACTTTCAATGACTTTCAATAGAAATGAGGTACTTTTGTTGCCACGATAAGAAAAATGGTATTAAAAACTACAAAAAAAATTAATATCTCAAAAATAAATGGAGATACAGCTTTCAAACAAATTGCATTTAAAAGAGCATTTTTTTCCTTATACGACGGTGTAAAAATTTTAAATGTGCGATGCTTAGAAGTTTAAAAATTTGCAGTAGAGAAAATTACAAAACCAAAGTTTTATTTCAAATTTCAAAGTGTTGCCATTCGCAAAATGACGTATGCGTTACGCACAGATATGTTTGTCCTTTATAATATAGATAGGGTAGATATTACAGATATAAAAATGTAGGATTGCTTAATTTTTCCAACTGTTCATCAAGGGTATTGGTGAATTTGCCTAAACGCTTACCAAAGTTAAAAAGGATAGAAAAAGTTTGCGTCATAGATTATGAAACCCTTTCCAATACCGTCAGAATATTTAACAATATTTCGCTGTTTAATACGATAAATAAGATATCTAAATATTCAGCTCAGAAAACGCATGACATATTTGAAGCATATTAAAGTGCAGATCGCTACAATCCTTGAAATCGAACTAGAAAACGACATGAAGATAGCAATAAAAAATGGTTTCATGGCAAAACGACTTTATCCATTCAGTGCAGACGCTGTAGACTATTCAAAGTTTAAGGGTCACATCAATGGTGTGATCAATGATGTGATGATTGTGGGTGATGTTTCAACTGAAAAGGTTTGTGATGAGGCTCCAAACACTACACTGATAAATATATCAATTGAGGATCTCCATCAAGTCGTCGGTAAGAATGTCATGAAGAAAGTCGAAAATACTTAACAACCACCAAGTGAAGAATTGGAAGCTTTACGCCGCTTGTATAATATTCTGGAGAAAATAAATCAAACATTCAAACCAGGCTTATAGAAAAGAGAACGTATCCAGCTGAAGAATATTACTCAGACAAAGTAGACACCATGGTACACAAGCCAAGTACGGGCTTCAGTAATAGCAATACCTTCGAAAAAAATCCGATGAATTTGAGAATTGTTCAGCAGGAGCCGAAGAGTTTCAACAAATACAGTTTTTCAGAGCTGGAAAATAAAGACAATACTACTTCCACAGCTGAATACCGGTATCAACGATTAAAAGAAACCCTTGAATGACCGCACATTCCAGAAAGGAAAGGGAAGAGGAGATTGGAGAGAATACCTTTCAACCTGTCATCGCAAAGATGGAACAAGCTACAAGAAGACATGGTGCGGAAGAAAGAAGAAGAATTGTAAAAAAAAAGAAGTAAGACAGAGAGAAGTAGCACTGTAACGAAACAAAAAGAAGATGAGATGGCCAACAAAAGAGTTAAGATTACCAACAAAGAAGCCACCAAAATATCAATGCGAAATCCTGAAAAAATAATCAGAAAAATATGAATCGACTTTGGTGGGCCATCACTAATGCAGTTATGGTCCAATTCAGATGCAAAGCGGGTCATTACTGATGTTTTTGTACTTTTTAGGAAAACAAAATCTAGTAAAGGAATAAATTTATATTTTGTTGATTTTCTTGACACGAAACTCTTCTTCCATCCTTTATTCTCATATTTTTATCACCGGCATGAAAATAATTCGCACGGCATAGTAATTATTATCTAAATACCTAACAAATCGTCCTTAACCTGGCATTCACTGGTGGTTTTACCCTATTTTTTTGCTTTTTATAAACACATTTGTTAAACTGTATACTCGAATTATGATTGAGTTAAGATATGGCTTGTCCCACCTTACCGTATCAGAATAACTCAGCAGTTTATGTTTTTCAGGGACGAATTTTTACGGTAAGGGAAAAAACCACTTTTTTTTACTATTTATTAATGTTATATAATTAAAAATTCAAAAAGCAAAACCAAAAATGGTAAACACAATAAAAATTCAGAAAAAATAAAGTTCACATTTGTGGTCGCTGAACGTGGTAAATTTAAGCGTAAAATGGTTTCACATATTCCGGGAATAGTTGTTCTTCACATTTCTCATAAGTATAATGAGTTCTTCTTATACAATTTTGTAGTGACAACTTGGACGATTTTTCAGTTTAAATAATACAACAATATTGATGCTGAAAACTTACTTCACGCTTTTTAACACTCCCCAACAAGGTTGAAAATTGTTTATGCATTCGGTTTGCCTGACCGTCTGTCCATCTGTCACACTGCTCTAACACTGCTGTCCATCTGCTCTAACTCCCGTAAATATACTCGGAATTTCATGCAATTTATAAACCGCATTTAGGGTCACCTAAGCATGTTTGGTATTGAATATGAAGTAAGTTGGATTAATAGTTCATTTACAGGAGCACTCAAAAGTATTCCGTTACATTATAGTCAATGGGGAAAAATCGTCTGCAGTGTATTTTAATGATATTAAGTTATTTCAAATTTCACTACAAGATGTTTAAAATACAATAGGGCAATACAATATATACAGGGCTCAGAAAAAAATCCGGATAATTTCCCGACTGTAGAGGAACAGCTGAAATTGAGTTTTCAAATGTGTTATGCGTTTCCATATGGTTGAATTCGACATAATATTTTAACTTATTAAACCGTGCAGTTTTCTATCACAGTCTGAATGTGTTGGAAAGTGTTTCATAATCTATGCTTGACGCATTGTTTTTTCTTTCTTGTTTTATATCTCTAGCTATACTTCGGAAATAAGATTATCAGTGCAAACAAACCATAAAATATTTACTTCTTTTGTTGGGGGATTCTGTAATGAATACGTAATAATCAATTTATTTTTATTATTGAGAGTATTTCTAATTATAAAAAACTAAACGTCCCCATATGTGGACAAGGGTGTGCAAAGGTTTTATACAACAAACAGCATTTCGTAAAATTATCTTCTAGTGTAATAAGAAGAAAATAAAATCACGAACTGCATTTTATGATTTATTTTAAGAAAACCATTTTTTCTTAAAATGCAAATCTACAGGGTGACACATAAATACTGTGACGCAAATAAAAGACCATAACTTTTCACTGAACGAACAAAACAACTAGTTTTCTTCACCATTAGAAAGAGGAGAAAATTCTGTACAAGAAACAATCAAGATAATTCGAAATGGTTTCCTCCAGCGGTGATACAGGCGTCTGGACGCTCCTCTAAATTCTTCAAGTTGGCCGAGACAATTTCCAGCGTGATTTCAGTCCAGGACTTTTCCAGAGCTCTTTTCAAGGAATCCAGGGACTTTTTCTTGATTGCGCAGACTTTTTGCTCCAGGAACCCCTAAAGAGCGAAGTCCACAGTGTTCAAGTCAAAGGAGTTTGTGGGTCAAACGCCCTTCGTCTAAAATCACGAGAGATTGGCCTCACATCCCTCCACCGTTTTCTTCGCTCCGTGGGTAGTCACCCAATCCTCCTGAAACCTCCAGTCGATGTTCTTCGCTTGATTTTAGGCCCAGAGGTTCACGACACCTTCCAAAGTTTGCTCCTGATACGTCTCTGCGTTGATATTGACGACTTTAGGGACGAAGATGAGTTTTGTCTTTTCCTATCCGGAAATCCCCACCTACACCATCACACACTTCGAGAAAAGAACCTTTTCCTCCTTGATGATGCGTGGAGACCCTGTGAGTAGCAAGTCAGGTTGCATCTGCGAGTTCCGAAAAGGTTGGACCATAAAACTCTTGTCACTGGTGAAGAAAATCTGATTCAGTGCATCGCCGCGGCGGAAGGTCTGCATCTTCTTGCCCTTTTCGAGCCTTGAGGCCTTTTATTTGTCCGTGAGAGGGCGTCCTTTTGCCAGTTTGTACGAGATGAGTTTTAGATCTTCTTTGACATGTCTTCGCATGAATTCGCGTTCGACATAGTGTTCCTCGGCTAATTTTTGTATGTTTCTTCGAGGATTTCGCTTGATCTTCTTCTTGGCCATGTTAAGGGCAGCGGGTCCTTTATGTTCGCGGTCTTCCACCTCATTCACGGCCTTTAATCCCTCTCGGTCTCTTTAAAACGTTTGTCGGTGCGATGGACTTGTTCCCGGTGCAATTTGGCGATCGCAAGAATTGGCATTCTCCTCTTGCGGTGGGGGACGATGGCTGACCGGTCGTCTTTGTACAATAAATTTTCCTTCAAAAAAGTGAAACATTATCAGCTGAAATAGCAATTACACAACAAAAAAGTACGAGGAACACCAATAAAACAATAGTATACCTTGAAAATGGGTAAAAACTTTAAAATAAATTGACATTTTCATCACGTCACAGTATTTATGTGTCACCCTGTACTGTTTTGAGTGTTAATTATATTTAGAAGTTTAAAACTTTAATTAACATATCATTTAATTTTATATACTCCTAGATTATTTTCTAGTCTAGAGAATTAATTTCAAGCGCTGTTACGTAGTTTTGTTCGTAATTGCTTAAATTAAATGGGTGCCATATTCCATTTAAGAATATTTAAACTTTAAATGCTTATAGTTGTAACTGTGGGTTGAATGAAAATTTCATGAATACAATTAAATATGTACTATTTTCACTTTCTGTTTTAGAAAGTAGTAATTAACATTAATTGTGTTTCATTTTTCCTTAACAACGAAGAAAATCTGAATAAACAAAAAATTAAATGTAATGTTATAAAAATAACACAGAGTATTTTTTTTTATTTCATAGCATGCTAATAATATTGAATGAAAAATCTGAGATAAACATATTCTAGCGCAACTTACTTTTATTTAGTTTTTAGACAGCTTAAATAATACAGCTTAAATTAAATTATACAGCTTAAAATAATAATTGCGAATTCCATATCTGGTACACTTTGTTTTCAATCAAATAACGATGATTTTTAAAACATAAATAAATCACGATAATATTCAATTAATAATGCGTTGTTGATGTTTTAAAGTTTTTATTTATAAATTGTATTGTGCCTTACTACCTGAGATGTGAACCTTAGAATTCTACCTTAGATGTGATACCTTCTAAATTTTAAATCCGTAAAACCGATCAGTACGTCTGTCATTAAAGATGGAATTATTTTGGTAAAGTTTCTATTTTTAAATGGATTTTTACGCCAACAAAGTTACACCAATAAAATCGTTTATTGAAGAATTTCTTTTTATACAGTAAACGTATATTTAATATTTTCAACTTTTTCTTTATTAAACAGAAATGCGTTCATAAATTTAAAATAAGCAGAAAATATCACCGTCAAAATAATACTTTGAAGTAAGTTTACATTTTTGCTGAAAATCACTAGCATAAAAGAAGTATTTAAGTGAAGTTTTCATGAAACTATTTTTAGTTCATTGAAATGCTTTTTATTAACGTGTGGAATAAAATAAATCAAAACTTATTTCAAGAAGATTTTTTTTTTTTTTTTTTTTTTTTTTTTTTACAAGTATTTAAATTCTAATCAATTACAATCTTAATGGAATTTTGCGATATGCATTCTACTTTAGATAATTAATTACATCACATATGAATTAAATAGAATTGCTTTTATCTCATAAGTAGAGTAACTCCGGGAGAGTAGCCGCATCCGGGATAGATGCCGCACCCCTTATATTTCTCTTAATTATCAATAGATGGTCGTCAAACGCGCAGTATAGGTGCGCAAAATGAGATTATTTAAACCAGTGTAGAGCGTGAATCTTATTTCGATGTTTAATTTTAGATGTAGAATCCTCATTTTAACGTAAGTGCATGATTTCACTGTCCAAACTTTTAACACGTTATGCTTAAATACTTTTCAGACGCTAAATACTAAATGAATGCATGATTTCGTAGTCAAAACTAAGTGTAGCTTTTATGTAAAGTACTGTGTGTATGATTGTGCCATTTTCCTTAGCGATGACAGGCAACTGTGATGTGGGACGTCTGTACCATGCAAATGGGATACATGCTGCACTGCAATTTCGGTATACATGCCGTAGTTTCTTTTTGTATTTTCCTTTTCTTTTTGAACAGACTAACCAAGATAGACATGTTAGCAAGTTTACTAAAACCAAAGTATAAAAACGGACAAAATAAAAAGGAAGAAGGGCAAGAAAGTTGCAAGTCAAGATGATAATAATGAAAAAATGGATTACGCCTAACTCAGACATTCTTTGAAATTCATGTTTAGAAAACTACTCCAAAAAAAGGAAGTGTAATTGCCTTCGTTGCATCATGTGTCAAATGTAGTTACATAAAGACTGTACTTTTTCAACACTTTTTGTATAGATTGTAATGGGGAAAAAAAGGTCTATTAACCTTCAAAAAGAGCATACAGGCTTTGTTTCTGGCACGAGTAAAAAAGAAAATTAATGTTTATGTTCTTTAATTAGAGCATTTTTATGACTATTTAAATAAAGGTAACTTCTTTTAAAAAAGTTTTGCCAGCCAAATAAAATTTGTGTAAATGCCGCCGGTCCCGAAAGGGTTAACAAATAAATTATATAAACACAATTTTACTTTTATTCTTTTCCCTTTCTAATACATTTATGTTACGTTGTTGCTGAAATAACTATTAAAATTTAATGTAAAAAATAAGACGATCATTTTAATAGTGAAAGTAGACAAACAATTATTAATTTGAATCCAATAATACGTTTCATTGTACTCATTTAGTTTCGTTTTGTTAGTACGTTGTTAATTATTGTCCTAATATGAATATTTATAAAAAATATTTTTATTTATAATTTCATTCTCGTCTTATTAAAAGCCCGGCATAACTACCAAACAAGTGCGGCGTCTCAGCCTTAATGTACGGGTGACGCGCCGTTGTGTAATGTTTAAGAAAACAAATGTTAAAAAAAATTAGTTATTGGTGTTGAATTTTTTTGTCGCAGTACACGTGTTGTATATTTAACACTAAATAGCACGGCGTTATTTTTTTTATGTCCCCATGGGACTTTATACACAAATTAAAAAAAATATGGAGCATAAATCCTGGATATACCTACATAAAAAAATGGAACATTTTTTGCTTAGCATACATGGAAAATTTCAATTTAATGTATAAATAAGCAATGAACACTTTACTCTTTTTTGTTTCAAAGAAGATGCCTTTCAATTTCAACAAAAATCTCAAAATCAATATTTTACCAAATATTTTAATACTTAAAAAGCTTTTAAAGACTTTTATGTTCAATTTATTCCTAGAGTTAAGAATAATAATATGAGCAAAAGAATTGATAGCATTCAGCAACATATAAGTTTATTTAGAAATATTTTAAAATATGCTTGATTTAGAAAAAAAAAATAGTCTATTTTCTAACCGTTACTTCCTTTGTTCTCTCTACTACTTAAATATGACATAAAATGTTCAGTAATGGAGAATACTGTCATTGAAAATGATGAGTGTAAAAAGGAAAAACACTATTTTGTGTGACTGTATAAATTTTTGAAGATGAGTTTTTGTTCAACAAATTGAAAAATGAGCTAAATAATAGAAATAGCTTGTTAGATGATAAGTACTTTTAATAACAATCTGTTAGTCGAACGATATATTATCTTGCTACGTCAAAATAATTTCATACGTATTGTCAATCATACATTTATACATAAGTATCTTTTATCCGACACACGACTGTTAAAAAGATACTCTATTATATAATTTCCTTGCAAAACTCACAGAACGAAATATACATTTTATTTAAAATTTTCCTTTTAAAGTCTTATGAAGTGTTTCTTTCTATCTTATTTTCACTTTATTTACAAAACTGTGTAAAGAAACAAACGGCACTTGAAATATGCATTAATTAACGTACTTCGTAATTAATTATTATGAAGAAACCGGTCTATTGCTCTTTTATATTTATTGGACTGTAATCTTGTAAGTACCTTTCTTTTTGTAATTATCCAAAATATATTCTTAAATTAGCACTTGAAAATACGTTACTCACGCAACTTCAGAAGACTCAATTCTAAATTGATTAAAGTGACAACCAGGAGCAGCACAAAGCAGAACGTAACATCTTCTTAAATAATCTGATTATTTTAGCAGTTAGGACGTATTAGCAAATATCTTCTCCCCTCATAGTAGCGATCTCTTTCAAATTCGCAAACATTTCGACATGGATGGAGTATATTTGGTATATGATTTACATAGAATTGTACTCAATTGTGTTTTTAAAATTTCTACCATTTCTTTTAAAAAGTGAAATAACATTTTTAACTTCCTAATCGGAGCGAAAATAAGAATTTGAACGAGAGTTGTTACTCAAGAGTAAGAATAAGTGATTTACTAATGAACTGAAAAATATGCTAAAAAATTGTTACCGGAAAAATTTTGAAAGAAAAATTAAACTTTGCTGTTTTTTTTTTGTTTTTTTTTAAATGTTCATCTAAATATATTAATATAATTCCTTGAGATTCAACAATTCCGATTTAAAAAAAAATTTACTTATAATTTTAAGCATGAAAAAAAATAAATAGTACATAAAATTAATTAAAAAACATTAACATGAAAAATATAAATATATATTGACATTAAGGCACTTTTGCACGTATACAATAAGCAGAAAATTACGTTCTTCCCATAAATATTGTCAATTGTCTAATACAAAATTCTAATGTATATGAACTTACTTTTGTAGAAAAGAAAAAAAAATATTTTTTGGACGTCTGCAGCATTTTTTAATTAAAAAAACAAAAAAAAATCCGGAAATCATTTTAACTATAACGGTGCAAAACCGCTCACATGATAAACGAAACTTTTACATGAAAAATTAACTCGGTACCGCCGTTTGTTGAGAATTCGTTGAGCAATTCCATGCTGTGTTGAGAGATAGAGGCAATAGATAAAATGGTCTGTTAACCGATTTGGGGGCGATTACCACGTATATGTGCCCCATAAGGTACTCAGAATCCTTGATTATTCCCACTAATTATTTTTTTATTGAAAATTTTGCTTTATTTTATCAGGGCATTTTACCGATGAAATTGCGCAAAAAATTCTGTTTTAAAAAATCGGTGGCGAAAGATTAAAAATTCTGTAAACGACGCGCATCGCGAAGTGGTTAATGCCCGCTGCTTAAGTAAGTTACAGTTTTCGGTACTTCAGAGATATGCAAAGCGGTGATGCAAAGTGTAAAGTTTAAATACATTCCTTTGATATTTTTACTTTATTTAAGTAATATAAAATTACACTATTTGGATAACTTTTCGTATATTTAATATTGTATTTTGTAAACGTTATTCAAAAATTCAAAAATCGGACAATAAGGCAAAAGCAGAATTTATTTTTTCTCTTGGAAAACTAAAAAAAAATACTTTAAATACATACTTTACACTTTTATTATTATTAGTTTGTAAACCAGAATGATTCATTAAAATTTATTGGTAAACCAATGGAATTTATCTAGAAAATAATACAATTTTTCTAGACTATCTTGTCAGTGAAACCATTTGTAATAAAGTCGAAAGATGATAAGAGTTCTTTCTTTAGAAGACAGGAAGATATGTCTTATTGAAAATCAATAAAACATTACAACACACAGATCCAACATATGTTGGGGTTTTTTTAAATGTCAGATTAACCTTCTTTTACGATCGATGTCAAATAAATTTTTCGAATTTTTACTCCATTATCCTTCAAAAATAAAATAAAAGGAATTTAAATGAATATTGCTAGGATAAAATTAAATAGTAAATTTATTTATGTTTCAATTTTATAAATTAAATAAATTAAAAATTTTAGCTATAATAATTAAATATTTATTTTTATCCTATGCCAAAGTAATTTTTAAACAGTGTTAAAATAAACTGTCAAGTGCGAGTATTACTCGCGCTCACAGTGTTCCGTACCATAAATATATGAATAATAAACTGCATAAAAATTGTTGTTAATAGAATACTAAGAGTTTGAAAAAACTATACAACGTCGGGTTGTGTATAGCTGTATATACTAGAAAAGTATGAATGGGAATACCATAAAAGTTCAAAGACATATGAAGCCTACATAATATCAAATATTGCCATTCTGTATAACTCTTTTTAACACTTTAAAATTGATTTGAAAAATGTTTATAACCTCTGTTTGCCTATCTGTCTATCCATTGGTCCGTCTGATCGTCTGTCTGCGCTCTAACTCTCGTAACTATACTCGGATTGTCCTGCAATTATGGAAGTCATATTTTCCGAAAATAAGCCATCAAGTTTCTAAAATCTTGTTAAGATTTTATTTTAAGGTAGTTTATACTCCTTTTAATAAAATTCAGTTCGCAAATCTGAAATATCCAATCGACAGTTTTTCACATTGGGGTATTTACAAGATATCTTGCGAATGCAATAAAATATACATTGGTCAAACGAAAAGACCCTTTAAGGTCCGTTTAGGGAAGCATAAAACTTGTGTTAAAAATTGTGACATCAAGCAGCTAGATTTTCGAATTTTTATGCCATTATCCTTCAAAAATAAAAGAAAAGGAATTTAAAGGATATTTTTAAATTTTCCGAAGCCTCAATTATACAGAAATGTTCATCAATGTACGATCTTGACTTTGGGAAGCCTACCACATACGGAAAAATTCAAACACCTTAGTAAACGATTTGTCCAGCACGCCGAATTTTTCAAAGTTATGGTTTAATTTTCTTTAATTCGTCGCCTCCCCCCCCCCTTTTTCTCCGCTTTGTTTGAACTCTCCCGGAGCATCTGGGCGGTTTTCGATTGGTCTCCCTGTGTGCGCGTGAGACCGACTCCATGGCTACTTGTCAACAGTGATTTTCATTTCGCTGTTGACGTTCGGGATGTGAGGTGCGCCTCTCTGGCTCTGTCTCCCCTGTCTTTTATTGCACAGTTTTATTTTATTTTTACCTTTAACTTATAAGCACTGATGATGATGCCTTAGAGCCTTCGAAATAGCTATATGTTTTTTTTAAATTACTTACATTTGTGTTTTGTAAACGTTGTTGCTCTCATTTTAATATATTAGCACAAAGTACAATCCTCTTTCCCTTTTATGAAAAAGTCGAAGTGTTTGATAAAAGTTTTGATATTATGTGCCGCATTTATGGAGTTATAGGGGCTCTTGATTTTAAACAATGTGTATTCTTAGAAATTCATTTAAAAAATGTTTTAAATGCTCTTAAATTTTTTGCGTTCTTTTCCCGAGGTTCAAATGGTTCAATATATTATTGTATAGTATTTATGTATTTTTGTGTCAAGGAGTGTGAATCATGAACTTTACCGCATTTATTGTATATACATTCTACATGCATCACTGCGTTAATCATTCGATCTTTAGTTTCATGTGCTTGTCGTGAATCTGCACGTTGTAATTTTTTTCAGTATTTTTTAAATATTATTACAGAACTAGAAATGGCCACGAGCGTTATTTATACTTTGTCCTGGATTTCAAACATAAGTATTCTGTATATATTTAAAATAATAAACACATGAAAGATGTTTTTTAAAGGTTTAAACATCGACTATCACACGCTAGCATAAATAAGCATGGAATTAAGAAACAAAACATTATGTATTTGAATCCTTCGCAGAAGTTTCCTCCGTTAAAATATTACTAATGAAAATTCCCACTGAATTTTTAAAAAGTAAGAAAGGCACCATTAATTATAATAATATACGGCCACTTTTAAAAAACATAAAATGTTTATATACGAACTATATATATATATATTGAGTTTGGTTATGTTTTTTATTGAATTTTTTACGCCTGAAAGTGACGTTTAACATAGAATGCACCAACTACAATCGGTGCATATTCTTCTTATCTTTTCATTGAGTAATAATTATGATGTATAGGCTACTATTACACAACATTTCTCCAAGTGAATGTAAGGAAATGTTGGCTGAAAATTTATTTCGCACATTTTTATAAACTAATACGTATTAATTTTAAATCGATAAATTCCGTATTTGCATATTCATAGTATTCATATTCTAGAAAAAGATCTATTTAAGATTTTTTCAACCAATCATTGGATTATTTCGATGTTGAGCATAACAATCGCAAGCCCTAGTTTCATGCAGCATATCGAGTTGGAAATTCCTTTACATGCAGTTCTACAGTCACAATTGCCGTTGTACTAAGGCATTTTTATTTATCTTTGTAAAAAAGTTAAAGATTGTTAAAAAAAAAAAGATTTTCCTATACAACACACTTCGAATAGTTTAATGTTTTATCAGGATAATAGTTTAATGTTTTATCAGGAATTGTTCATTTATATATATATATATTTTTTTCAAAATAGCACATATTTTAATTACAATTCTTTTTCAGTTGTTACGGCAACACAAATATGTAACAATCCACTAATTTTAAACAATTTTTCTTTTACTTTCTAGGCAAATGGAGTAGTTCAGTTGCCACCATTACAGAAATAGAATTGAAAACCTACAAAAATAAATTAATATCTCAAAAATAAATTCACATGCTGTTTTCAAACAAATTGCAGTTAAAAGTTATTTTTTTACCTATACGAAGGTGCAAAACTGATAATGTGCAATATTTAGAAGTTTAAAAAAATGAAGTAGCGTTTATCACTATTTAACCATACGATGATGCATCTGCTTCCTTTAACGGCTGGCTTATGAAACGTAATATTATTTTTTAAGGACGATACATTAAATGTCACCCGAAAGAAATAGCATGTCGGGACAAAAAAAAGACCATATTATAAAAAGAACCGTTTTTATGATAAAATATGAGCAATACCTATAACGTAACGTTATTGTTTAGGGACGGCACTTTAATTGTTGCCTGAAGTAAATAGCATTACGCAGTCTAATAAAAAAGGACAAACATTCTAATTTTCTTTGTACTTTTGACCATGAGCAAAAAATAAATAAATAAATAAATATATCATTGACATAGTTCTTTTAGAATCTCCTGTAATGTAAGCAAATTCTATTGTCAACTGTATGATATACTAGCTGACTCTTCCGGAGTTTCCCTTTCCCGTTATAATATACTTAAATGAGCCTTAACGAACCTCGAACTGTACTAACCTCCGGCACTGATCCAGCTACCTACGGTACCGTATGCCTAGCGTTCTGTGCACGCACCGGAAAATCTTCTACTTTCACCTACCATAGGCAGTGGGTTTATTCTGTTCTAAACGTACTTCCGACACGTAACCTTGCTGTCAGTAATACCGTATAGAAGGTGTCCTGCGCACGCGCTGCAAAATCTAGCAGTTCCACCTTCAGCCGCTTGTGGCGCATTTGATCTAAACGAACCACTTTTCCACCAAAACTCACACGTGTCCACATATCCTCCGGCATCGTATAGTAGGCGTCTTACAAAAACGTTTAATTACACCTTTCACATGCACGCAGTACAATATATTCTATAGGAAAATCAGATATGGGTCCCTACTGCCTACGGTACCGCATAGCAGGACGATAAGGGTGTTTATAGGGCAACATTATTTTTCGTTTTTGAAACTTTGTATTTTTGTGCATAATCACAGTCTTATTGGTCAAAATTATTATGTATAATAATTATGTTTGAAATAATTTAAATGTAATTTAATAATTCGTCAGCATTTCAACCATAGCATAAAGTATTGTCAAATAGGGCGTGCCGAAAAAAAATTCTTTTTGATTTTCGATGATGTGTAGTGCGGAAAAGTTGCCGCTGGTGACACTACGTTCACACGAAAAATTTGAGATTTTTCGGACAATTTCTTCATTTGCAGCAAATGGCTTGAAGTTTTACTCAAATGCTGATTTTTTAACTTATTTTTTTTTTTTTTAAGTTAAATTTAAGTTATTTTAGCTTAATTTGCTTGAAATGTCATGTTTAGTGTACGGAATGTTTAAATAAGCTCTGATTATGTATTATTTAATAGTTATTTTTATTTTGAACTATGTGAATTTTATAGATTTTTCGCGTATAAGTGAGCAAAAATTGCAGAAATTGTGAGAACAGGGAATAAGGATCTCTTCATCGATAAAGAACTGGTTAAGAGGCAGAAAAAAAAACTTGGAAAGAAGGTACAAGTTGAGGAGGATCTTGGAGAAAGAAAAATTAGAACCATTTTTTATATATATAGTAGAAAAAGTTAAACGATCTTCATAGAAAAAAATGGGGATTAGCATCACCGTCGACAGGAAGACGAAATAAATATCACCATGTTGTCTGAGTGTGGTTCGAAATATTTGGGCCACTTGTCACATTCTTCTAGTCATTGCGGAGAAATAGTAAAATCATTATATGATTTTCTAAACCAGATTAAAGTAAGCTTTGGAAAAAGTCAGGAAGAGAACTGTAACATTTGATATGTATTCTTCGTACTTCCACTCTGACAGCGACATCAACTGTCTAAACTAGATGGTAGAACCACTTGACCTAAGACCTGTATCAAATAAAACGGAGCTAGATTAATAGAGTACTTAAATCTTCAGTCTTTTGCATTTCTAATGTCCATGAAACAGGAATAGGCCATTAGTAATATGCACGCCAAGTAATATGCACGCCATTAGTAATCGCACGACATTAGTAATATGTTCTTCGTATTTCACGCGACGGTACCGCTTGCTCCCTTTTCTCTATGAAGATTGTGTTATTATTTCTAACATCAAAAAATATGGTTGTAATTTTTCATCTTTCAAGATATTCCTCCTACTGTATCTTCTTTTCAAGTTTATTTTTCTGTCTCCTAACCAAGACTTTATCGATGACGAGATCCTTATTCCTGGTTGTCATATTTCCTGCATCCTGAAGCATGAAACTCTTAACGCAATTTACTTATGTCATATACCAGTTCCAAATCTGGCGAACACTGTGTGAGAAAGGGGTATGCGTCTGGGAGTGTCTACTTTTGAAAGCCCTTGTTCAAATTCTGAATCAGACGAACTCTCTTTTTCAAAGTTCCCACTTTTTGAATCTGCTGACAATAGCTGTATTTTAGAGCAGAAAAATAATTAACATCCCACCTCGCAGTTACTCCCATCTCATATTTCTTCCATCATACTCATGATGACTGAATGCGTTTTCATTGGTTTCTACTCCACACTCTCCTGTCCTTCTTGAATTGCAGTCAAGATATGCTGTGTTCCTGCATTCAAATATGTGACTCTGAACACATAGAAAAACCGAAGGAAGAGCGAGGAACATAATGAAGACAAAAGAAAGAAACCGACGAACGAGCCAAACAATACTTACAAATTTTGCTCAGTTATACGCGAAAGGCTATTATAAATATCGCCTATTTCAAAATACATATAACTAATAAATAATAGATAATCAGAGCTTATTTAAACATATCGTACACTAAACATGACATTTCAAGTAAATTCAGCAAAAATAAATTTTATGTAACATTTTTAAATTTTTGCTAAAAAAGTTCAGAAATCAGCATTTGAACGAAACTTCGAGCCATTTGCGGCAAATGTGTCCGAACATGTCCGAAGAATCTCAATTTTTTTGTGTAAACTTAGTGCCACCAGTGGCAACTTTCCCGCACTACCCATCATCGAAAATAGAAAAAAAAAGTTTTTTTTCGGCCCACCCTATTGTACAACATCCTTAAAATTAAAGAAAAAACTTTTTGACGGAAAATTTAGAATACTTTAATTATTTTTAATGAAATATGCAATTGTGTAGGGCTACGAATTAAGACGGTTGTTTTTCGCGTTCAATAATCGTGTATTTACGTCATCCCTATAAAAAATGTTGAAAGATCTCATCTGGAAATCTAGATGGCCATTTTATTGATCTTGCGGTCACTTCCTTTATAGTTAAATTCATAATGTTTTTTTTTTTTTTTGTTAAAAACAAAACGTGTCTCTTTATTTTTTTTATGAAAAATAATTTCAAAAGTATAAAGATATTTCCTTAGTATACTTTATTTCTAAAAAAAATAATAATCATATTCATAATAAAATAATCTATAATGACTGACGCATTTTTCTCAAAAAAATAAATGAGTCTTCCAAAGACTTTAGTTACTTAATAAGATACATTACTAAACTTTCGAATGAATATGATTCATTTTATTCTCAAGCATACATGCTGCAAAAATCATCTTATATGTACTGTGTTAATGAGTTATTGGTTTAGCTAAAATGTGAAGGATATGAGCAAAAAACCAATAATCATAATGCAGTAAATTTTTATAAAACATCAATAAAAGCTATCCTTGTACACATATATATACTTCAAGTTAACGTAGTTAATATATATATATATATGTGTGTGTAAAATAATGTGTAGTAATATGTAAAATACATGTAATAATAAATATGTGATATAAAAAAATGTCAGAATCATTTCTAAAATGCGAATTATTGATTTTTTTTAAATACGCATAATTACACATCATTTCTTACATTTATGTCAAACGAATTGATAATAATTTAAATGCAACATTAAATGTACTTAAATGTTTTAAACTGAAATTCAATTATTTATGTAATTTATACATTAAATCTTCCATTATTTACCAAAATATTTCTTAACAAATACTAAAATTAAAACATACGATATTGATTATGAAACTGTTTTCATATCAGCATATGTTTATGAAATCTCTTTTCGTGTAAAATGGATTGGGATAACTAATTAGCAATTCCAAAACACACTCTCTCACACACACACACACAAAAAAAAAAAAAAAAAAAATACAGTAAAAGTCGAATTTGAGCAATTCCTCTCTATAGAAAGTACGGTGTCCGAATTTTGTGCAGCCCTGTATATGTTCAATACAAATGACGTAAGACACTAAAAATATATTAAGATTTAAAATGCATAGCGCAGGTAAAACTCGCTTCCCACAATTATTGATCTATCCAATTTTTTAACCGAATATTTTTTGTATCTGTGTCTAAATAGAGATATGTTCTATTCACTCCGTAATATATATTGTTGTCCCCCTCAGTAATGCATATGAATTTCATCATGTTTTATGTACCATAACATAAATCGGATACATTTATAACGATATTTTCTCAAAAATCTAAATGCGAAGGAATACTTTTGCACTTTTCTTTAAATGTCCTGTAAATGTTATGCACTCAATACTCTCGGAAAGTGCGTTGTGACTTACCACAGTGGTGAATGTTAATTTCATACCTTTTGAAACGATATAGCATCATTAAAGACACTGTAAACATTTTTTTGCCGTGGACCGAAATATACTGAATTCAGTTGATTGCTTTTGAAAACGAACATTAAATGTTGCAATCTTCATTATCAAAACCGAGGATTCTATATTCAACCTGCACAGATCGGTGGCACATTCTTAACATTTTGGGGAACCATTGTGGAATGGTAGAGTTAATGGAAATTGTAGGGAAATGGTATACATAGAAATTCCTATAATTTTCAACTTCTGCGAGCCGCTAAGGGTTCTACAAATGTTACGCCATTTTTATCAAATTGTTGGCACTACAGCGGCATGCCTAAGTAGACGTGTCTTGTTGTGGGCAAACGTTGGACAACAGTTAAGAAACATAGGCAAAAATCGTTTGTGCTACATAAGAAATGTACCTCAATAACGTATAAACATTACATGACAATTCGAGACTATGAAGAGACATACGGCCAATCGAAAAGTGTCGGCGAAGCAAAACAATGTGATAAATGTTTTCTAAAGATGTTGGTATGTTATACAAATTGAAAACTGGTAATACAAATGGATAAAATACACAGGAAATTATTTGGTATAATTATCTTTTTTTTCTGTTTCAAAAAACAAAATCAAACTTTTTAACTGCTTTGAAATAATTATGCGAATTTATTTACAACTGTACTTAAGTATTGTATTTAAAACATTGAAAAAAAATCACAATTTTTTAAATCCATATGTGTGATTCAATGAAACAATTTCACAAATTTCTCTCATTTATGTCTTATTACAAAAGAATTCTTAAGACTACGAAAATCAATACTTCTCATTTCAAGAAAAATCATTATGTTATGCATTATCCCATAGATGCCTCTTTCATGATTAATGTAGGACAGCTTATTAGTACATAACTTCAAAAATAATCTAGTGGTACAAATCAAAGAGACAACAAAGTATTAAAAATATATATACCAGTAAGCATGAAAATGTTACGATAAAGATTTAAAACTCTAAAACTATTTTTAAAAATATCAAATAATGTAAAAAACTACACAATTCTCAAAATAAACGCTTAAGAATGTAGGTCGAACGCTTACATTAATAAGTCCATTATTTGCTGAATTAACCCATTATGTGCTGAATTATGAATTCATGAAAATTTTATCTTCTAAAGCATTTTTCGTGAATTGTTTAAACTGTAATCATTTTATAAATTTTAGAAGGATTTTAGAAGGATTGAAGGATTTACAACGATGACTTAAATTTGAATTTATAGGGATTTTCTGCAATATTTATAAACCCATTCAATTTTTTTTTTATTTTAAATATCTTTCTTACTAAGTATTTTGTAGAATTTGTAAATGTTCAAATACAAAGTTATTACAATAGAAATATTGAAATATTTCCAAATTAAAAAATCACCCTCCCCAACGTCACGAAAGCTGAAAAGAATGAAAGACAAAAGAAATCATCCTTTAAAAAATATTTTCGTTTTGTTTAACCAATAATGCTTTTAGAACAAGATAAAGTAATGTATCTATAACTCATTCTAAACTGTATTAAAACTAATCGATGTATTAAATGAATTTTATAACAAGTTATTTTAATTGTACTTATAAGTACCGTCAGTACATAAAGGGTTAATGAATTACTGTGTTCATTGATGCTTATTCGCCTGATAAGAATGAAAATATATCAAAATCTTTACAAGTAAAAAAATACATAAACTACATATAAATATCTTTTATACATACTATATTTTATATATATTTTTTTTATAATCCATGTTTTTATTATTCATATTTTTCAACTAAACATTTCTTTTCTTTATAAATTTAATGACAACTTGTTTAATATAATAAATCTCTAACAACAAATTTTAAAATTAATGATGTTTCAAAGTACATACAAAAAATAAAATTTTTCTTCGAAGTCTGGTAGTTGTGTCTGTGAAAAAAAACTTAAGTACTTTCAGTGTTTTTTCTTATAAGTGTAATTATGAACTGAGTGTGCTTTCTCAGTTTTAAAAATGTTTAGTTTTTATCTTAAAATATTTAATGTTCCTTTAGTGTGAAAAGTTTATTTTGAAGTACGTGATTGCAAAAACATAATTTGAAATTAAATGTTTATAATATCTATTTAGCGTCTTACCTAAAAATATCGTATTTTACAAACTTAAAAAATTCAAAATAGTTTTCAAAATCAAACAGTTTTAATTTACTAAATATTGAATTAAAATATTGAGTGAAGGGTGTATTATGTTTGTAGAAATAAAAATAAATTGAATTTAAATTTCAAGATTATTGCTTAAAAATATATATTATAATTTAGTATATTTTATTATAATGTTAATGTATACTTGTGCTCCCAAACAGTCCGATTTCTATACTAAATTTTTTAAAGAATTTTTTCGTCGGAGATTATATAACATTTGCAAACGAAATAAACTTCGTCGGATATTTATACGTAGATTCGATAATAAATAACAAATAAAGATTTTGAATTTGAAAAGGTGGTTTTCAAAAAACTGTTTCATTTTGAGCTGAACAGTACAGAGTCCTGTAATATGTAGCTTTCTCTATACGTAGAACTACTATATAGTGAATGCCATAAAATCAATAATTTATTACAATGTCAATATCGAGAACAGATCAAAGATACACTATATTAATTTAAATAACACATTATATATATTTTAATTATTATATATAAATTAAAAGAGCTCAATTAGAGAATAATTCAAATTTTATAAATCGTGTAATTTTAAATAAATATTAATAAAAAACACAGTTTGGAATTATATGTTTTCAGTATCATTTCAGCTTGTTTTTTTTATCCTGTGGTTTTAAGAAAGATGCGAAAGGGGTAAAAATATTAAAATTATGATATGCGTATTAATATTAATATATGTGAATTTAAAATTAATAAATTTTAAATAAACATGAAATCACTACCATAATAGCTCTACAAATGCAATTATGTAAAAATGAAATGACAGAAACAAATTCTCCTTTATAGACGTAGGTGAATTCTATATCTAGTATTGACTCATGAGATTTTTTTATGTAAAGCTTCCTTTTTTAAAACAGAAACAATTTTTTGAAAGTTGAACCTTTGCAATCAATATTCAAAAAGAAAATATTAGTGCAGTTTACTGAATTTTATAACAGATTTACAAATAATGAATAATTAAAAGTGAAATGTGCACAGATCTCTGGTTTTCGTTTACTAATTAAAACTCCATGAGATTAGCAATCATAATAATGATGAAACAGCCTATAACTTAATATTAACTGTGTATAAGAAAAGGTCAAGAGACTCATTGATACAATGGATATTATAATGAGTTACCTATTAAAGAACCCTAATAAAAACAACATTAAAAAAACAATGAAATCTATCATGAAGCATAATTTCTAACAGTACTTTATATTTTGATTTAAAATGCGTACATAAATAGATAGAAATGTTAATTAGTTAATAGTTTTACAGACTACTTCCACGCTTATTTATAATTTATCTTAAACATTTAAGCTGTCCCTTTGTACTAAAGATTAATACAGCATTCAATATTCATTGATTTTTTAATAAAATATACTATTCAGAATTCTGTACATAATCGTTGAAAAAACGTTATTTTAATTTTAATTTCGATAACTGCGATAGAACAATTGATTGATTAGTTTATTTTAAAAGTTAATATTTAAAAAAATAGGAAAGTAAACTCACACGATTTTAAATAAATTTAGACAAAATATTATGTAGGTCAGAATAGCTTTGATTCAGAATAACTTTGATTCAGAATAGCTTTGATTTAATTACATTATTACCAAAAATGTAGGCCATGTGTGTATGGCATATGCAACTTTTAAAGACCATCGACATAATTCAGATTTAGGTAACATCTGTAAAAATTAACTTTCATGAAAATACCTCAGAGCAGGGTTCTCGATGACTTTTTACCAACATTAGAAATTTGGCTAACCAGAAATAAAAAAAACATTCACAACAAAGGATAGCAAAATAAATTCTTCACGAAACATTGAAATTTCGATCTTTAATGATTTTATACACCGCCCCCCCCCCATGTTTTTTTTTCAATGTGTTCTAAAATAACCTACGTTTTCATTACTGTTACGTAAATTTGATTATCCGCTACAGAAACTAAAAAAAACTAGTATGTTGTGGCCATCACAAAACTTTCTTCTATCTCATCCTTGTCAATACTTCAAAATTCATTATCACAGTGCATGTATGCTCATCATGAGGATTCTAAAAAGATGAAATTCCGTGCATTAGTTCTTGAGATATTACTGTCCATGAAATCGTGTAAATCCATTAAAATGCAGCATAGCAGCGCCACCTATTGGGTGATTTGCACCAGACCCTAATTATCATCCACATGTGTCAATGTCTAACTGAATATGAAGTTCGGGGAAAATCCGTGCATTAGTTCCTAAGATAGAGCTATTTCGCAAATCATGACAAATGCAGCATAACAGCGCCACCTGTTGAGCGATTTACACAACCACCTAATCAGTATCAACATTTATCAAGGTGTACTTGAAGCTGAAGTTTGATGAAAATTCGTGCATTAGTTCTTGAGATAGAGCTATTGAGGAAATAGTGCAAAATGCAGCATAGCAGCGCCACCTATTGGGCGATATTCATCAACACTTAGTCAGCATCATTTCATATCAAAGAGTAACTGAATCTGAAGTTTGATGAAAATATGTCCATTAGTTCTTGAGATACAGCGATTGAAGAAATCGTGAAAAATGCTGTATAGCAGCGCCACCTGTTGAGCGATTTACACCAAAATGTACAAAATGTCAATTCATATCAAGGATTAACTGATTCTGAAGTTTAGTGAATATTGTTGCATTAGTTCTTCAGATACCGCTATAATGGAAATTCTGAAAAGTGCAGCATAGCAGCGCCACCTGTTGAGCGATTTGCACCAAAACACAAGCAGCACTAATTCATATCAAAGTATACATGAATCTGAAGTTTGTTGAAAATCCAAGCATTAGTTTTTGAGATAGAGCTATTGAGGAAATTGTAAAAAATGCAGTATAGCAGCGCCACCTGTTGAGCGATTTACACCAAACTGTACAAAACTTCAATTCATGTCAAGGATTAACTGAATCTGAAGTTTGATGAAAATCCGTGCATTAATTCTTGAGATAGAGCCACTGCGGGAATTGTAAAAAATGCAGCATAGCAGCGCCACCTGTTGAGCGATTTGCACCAACATGTAATCAGCATCAAGTCTTATCAAGGACTAACTGAATCTGAAGTTTCATGAAAATCCGTGCTTTAGTTCTTGAGATAGAGCCATTGCGGAAATCATAAAAATGCAGAATAGCAGCGCCACCTGTTGAGCGATTTGCACCAACACTTAATCAGCATCAAGTCATATCAAGGACTAACAGAATCTGAAGTTTTATGAAAATCCGTGCATTAGTTCTTGAGATAGAGCCATTTCGGAAATCCTACAAAATGCAGCATAGCAGCGCCATCTGTTGAGCGATTTGCACCAAAAACTAATCAGCATCAATTTGTATTAGGGACTAACTGAATATCAATTTTTATAAAATTCCGTGCATTAGTTCTTGAGATAGAGCGCCCACAAAATTTGTGTCACATACACACAGACAGACAAACAGACAGACAGACTCACAGAGTCACAGACAGACATTTTGTAAAAACATGTTTTTCGGGTTCTCTGACCTCTAAAACGTGTAAATCCGTCGAAAACCGGAATTCGAAAATTTTCATGAATCCAATACTTTCTTCTTGTAAAGATAGAAGAAAGTAAAAATATGTATAATCTAAAAGTTTTGCGCAAGCAAGAAAAAAATCCAGACCCGAGTTAACTCTAAAACCTTAGGAAATGAGATTTCACATCCCAGTTAACTTATGATTTTAAAATATCACATTCAACTAATTCAGAGAAATTCAAATATAAACAGCAAAATATGTGTTAAAAACTTTATTTTTCTAAAATTATTCGATTTTTTATTGATTCTCATACTTCAAAGGCACTTTCGGAATCACAGTTTACTTAACGCAATGGCAAGATTTTAGCACATTCTAGAAAGTTACGTCCTAAAGGATAAAGTTGCTGCAAATCGTTTTTTCGAATTAAATCTAAGGTATCTTTTAAACTAATTGTTCTGCAACGAGAACCCAAGAAACTTTTAAATAATTTCCATTCTCAAAAATCTCAGATAAGGAAGTGTCTGTATCCTCTAAATGCATAAAGCTAAAAAATAATTCAGTTTCATTTATACCATAGTTTTGAAAATTGTTTTTATCCGTTATTAGCGGGAGATTTTGTAGACAAAACACACTAAACATCGTGGTCTGTATGAATCAACAAAACTTTCCTTTAAATTTTGTACTCTTGCTTTAAAACCTCCAAAACTCAAGAAATCGTAACATATGCCTGACAATAAATTTTACATTATTAAAGTGACGAACAATAGTAGTTGCAGGCAAATGTTTGGTTCCGCCTTTAAAAGACTTCCGTATTTACTTTTGGTGGCTGTGTTAGTCGAAAATCTGACTTCACAAACATATGTCGTTGAGAAAGGCAGCAAAACTAATTTTACTTTCTTAGACAAAGTTTTAAATTTATCTGACAATAAAATCAAAAATCTAATAGGCTTTAGTTTCAAAGTAAGATCTATAACACTTAGTATAGCAAAAATTTTATTTAAAAATTTTTAATTATTTTACTTAACTTATTTCTGTTTGAGTTATATTTATTTATTTTATTATAAATTTCTGTTTTGAATCGAAATACTTTCACTCGCTAACCAGTTGTTAGTATGTTCAGTGTTAACTAGCTGTGAGATGTCAAAGCAACGAAAAACACGTGTTAACTGAGTTTATGTTGTGTGGTCTTTTGATAATGCTGAACACATTCAGTATACACTTAAAATCGTCCAAAGAGTTTTCGATTCAGCCGTTGAGAAATGTTTATTAAACGAGGTTTTCAAAGCCGTAGGATGCCTCTGAATGTTTCTTTGTGTCTTTTAAATATAATATTATGTGCATTCTTTTTTAACAAGAGGGTCGTAATCGATATCACAGTATCCCTCAGAATGCGACCAATGCACCTTTTATTTTAAAAAAAGATTTACGTTTGGTAAATGCATCGGAAGCTGTAAGATTTTCATTGAAATGACAAATACATTTATATAATTTCGGTAAACATATCAGTGAAATATGCAATTACCGTTCACAGTCTGCATTAATTAAAGGTTTTGACAGCTTGTAGTTATTGATATTCTTATATCAACTCTGCAGTTTCAACAATTGTGTAAACGCTCTTCCTCGACATGACAATCTTTTACTTCGGTATGCAATAGGATGCTTGCTTCAAATAATTTTCAACCTTTCCTTATGTTCCAAAGCATTTTGACGTGGATAGCGTAAAGTGCGCAATATATAATGCTATAGTGCTTTCATCTCTTTAATTTTTGCATAGATCCAGTTTTGTGACCTATTATTGTTTTCGAATCATCAGTGCTTTCATGTTCATACGAGTTTTCCTATGAAATCATACAAAAATATTTCTTTCCTTAGAGTGTTGGTTTGTTTTAAACTACAAACAGTACGATCCTGATATCTTGGTAAAACCTCTTTTGGTGGATTGCAAACCTCTTTCAGACTAGCGTTAGTAAGACTTAATTTTAATCAAGTTAATGTCTTAAACAATGCAATATAAGAGAAGTCAAGTCTAGTTTTGTGTGCCTGTTAAGACTCTTAACTGCACTAGTCCAAACGGGATATTAGTACATGAAATAGCGAAATACTAACAAAACTTCTAATCCAGTGACGTCAGTAATTTCATGCACTTGTAGTGAAAATTTAGTAAATGTGATGAGGCTGTTAACTGTTCTCATACACTACTAGTAAATAAAAAACATTAAAAAAAGGATGTTATTTGACAAGGAAATATGGGAAACTAAATTAATAAATTTACATAAAGCAAATTATTGACAATATCAATTTTAAAAGGTTTATTAACAGTCTCTGCAATTATATGATCTTCGCGAAATCAAGCGAATCGTTAAAATATCAGGTACGCGTTAGGGGATCATACGCACAAACATAACAGGGGCGACGGGCTCAAACTATACAAAATTAGACAAAAAGATAAGATTAAATTAGTGGTAGAAGTTTATCTTATTCGTATTTCGCCCCTGTGAAGTCTGCTCCTATGTCCAGGACATATCATATTTCTTTTAACAAGTATTGTGATACTTTCTTTTGAAGCGTGCATACATTACTTTCCCCTTCATACTGAAACAAGTTGGAAATTGCTCGTCAAACGTGGCAAATGAGGTGTGTTCGTACTATAACTAGTTTTATAATTAATTTTTGCACCCAATATTGTACTATATGTATATTTTTTTGCACTTCATATGTGCATAGTCTGTCACATCATTAAAATACACTTGCAATATATTTTTTTCCCATTCCCCGTAATGTAAGAGAACATTTTTGACTGTCCCTCTAATTAAACTATATATCCGATTTTCATAAAATTTGAAATGGCTCGACAAAATTTTACAATAATTATACATTTAAAATTTCAGACCATTCGGAAGGCTTTAACATCATTAAAATGCACTTGCAATAATTTTTTCCCATTGGCGTAATGTAACGGAAAAATTTTGACTGTCCCTGTAATTAAACTATACATCCGATTTTCATAAAATTTGAAATGGCTCGACAAAATATTACAACAATTATGTATTTAAAATTTCAGATCATTTGGAAGGCTGTAACACCATTAAAAAGTAGTTGCAATAATTTTTTCCCATTGGCCGTAATGTAAAGAAAAATTTTTGACTGTCCCTGTAATTAAACTATATATCCGATTTTCATAAAATTTTAAATGGCTTGACAAAATTTTGCAACAATCATATATTTAAAATTTCAGACTATTCGGTTGGGTAGTTTTTGCTCTGTTATATGCGGGCAGACAGACGGACTGAACTACGACTATAGGTGCTACGTATTTATATAATTACGAACGCACCTAAAAATGAAGCTGCGTATCTTTCAAATCAAAAAGGGTTTCTTTCAAAATGATGACGCAGTAGATTATGAAAGGCGGAGCTATGGAATGACACTTCACCTCAAGTCACAATGAGAGGAGTTGAGAACTTCAAATATCCAAATATTCCTTTTTCCACTTTCTTACATTAAATCTACATTTGTTTTTCTCTTTATCGCATTTCTTTTTCAAAAAATGTGAAAATAGAGTGCTAGTATAAATTAATATTTGCACTGGAATATTTTAAAAGAAAATAAAATTCTGTGTATTAAAATAGTTCCGCACATTTTTGAAGAAAAATATTTCTTTTAAATGGGTTTCCTAAAAATTTCATTATTTCCCTAAAGCACGTCCAATCCCCTGATATGATCACGCGGAGCCCCTAGGGCAAAGCCATATAAGTAAGCGTCCTATCTTAAATGGGAGAAATAACCGCAAGATTAAAAGCGAGGTCACATTAATCAAGGTCATGCGCCACGTAGCGGGCGGAGTGTAAACTACAGGTAGATACCTAACAGTTTTCTTACTCTCACCACTAAAATTGTAAAGTTTATTTCAGCTTGATTAATAAGTGAAGTGCCTTTGATAAGGCAAAGAAAACTTCGTGGTGTCAAGTGCATGTGGATGCCTTTCTCGCTACGCCGTTATTTTGCAATAAATGTGGCAAACAAAATCCATTTCCATGAGTGACTAAAAATTTAGAAAATACGCGCCACACTAAAAGCCCGCGTATGTGAATTATCACTTCGTGCACAAGATGGCGCAACTGTGTTAATTTACGCCTGATTCCAGCATTAAGTTTGTTCGCTTACTTATAACGCTTTGCCCTAGGGACAGTTTGGGTACCTTTGCTCTAGCTTATCCACCAACAACGGCCGAAGAAAGGAACTTTAAGCACGAAGGCGTGGCGGTCATTTGACGTATTCAGAGCAGTGAGACAATTTAGTGAACAGCAGAGCAGTTCAATGGGATACCTAGTAGCAGTGCTACTCCACTCCCTGTAGATGAGTAAGTGTATAGCAAATCCTAGAGGAGCCATGAGATAGAGTTTAAGCGTAGCACAGTAGTACTACAATAAACTAGTCGGATGTACCAATCCCAAAACTTTCTTCTATCTCATACATGTTAATACTTCAAAATCCGCTATCACGCTGCCAAAATTAAATGGCAATCTATGCATCTCATGAGGATTCTAACGATATGAAATTCCGTGCGTTAGTTCTTGAGATATGACTATCGCTGAAATCGATTTAATTCAGAAAAATTGTGCCTAGCAGCGCCACCTATTGGGTGATTTATACCAAATCCTAATCAGCAACAATTTATGTCAACGTCTGACTGAATCTGAAGTTTGGAGAAAATCCGTACATTAGTTTTTGAGATAGAGCAATAACGAAAATCGTGAAAATTCCTGCATAGCAGCGCCACCTATTGGGTGATTAACACCAAAACCTAATTAACAACAACTTGTGTCAACATACAACTAAATCTGAAGTTAGATGAAAATTCGTCCATTAGTTCTATTGATAGAGCTATTGAGGCAATCGTGAAAAAGGCAGCAGAGAAGCGCCACCTGTTGGGCGATTTACACCAACACATAATCAGTAGCAAGTCATATCAAGGACTAACTGAATCTGAAGTTTGATGAAAATCCGTGCGTTAGTTCTTAAGAGAGAGCTATTGGGGAAATCGTGTAAATCCTGCAAAATTCATGATAACAGCCCCACCTGTTGGGAGATTTACACCAAAACGTAATCATCATCAATTCATATCAAGGACTAACTAAATCTGAAGTTTGATCGGAATCCGTGCATTAGTTCTTGAGATAGAGCTATTGAGAAAATCGTGAAAAATGCAGCATAGCAGCGCCACCTGTTGAGCGATTTACACCAAAAACTAATCAGCATCAATTTGTATTAGGGACTAACTTAATATCAATTTTTATTAAATTCCGTGCATTAGTTCTTGAGATAGAGCGCCCACAAAATTTGTGTCACATACACACAGACAGACAGACTCACAGAGTCACAGACAGACATTTTGTAAAAACATGTTTTTTGGAATCTCTGACCCCTAAAACGTGTAAATCCGTCGAAAACCGGAATTCCAAAATTTTCATGAATCCAATACTTTCTTCTTGTAAAGATAGAAGAAAGTAAAAATAGAGAAGTTAAAAAATTTAAATATGGAGAGGCTGAAAATTTATGAGAGGGTAGTCCGAGGACTACAGTATAAGTATAAGTTAAAATTTAAAATTAAGGATAGATAAAAATAGATTAAAAATAGAATAAAATGAAGATGTTAACACTGTTCATAACACATAGCAAGACCGCTCCAAGCAAAGCAGGAGAAATATACCAAATCCCTTAAAACCAAAAAAGGCTGTTTTCAGCGCCATACATTTAAAGTTAAAAAAAAAAAAATACAGTAAGTATAAGGCTTTACCGTGGTAAAGCAATAGTAATAAAATAATAAGAAAGTATTTTTTTTAATTTTTTTATATTATTTTATAAGAAAGAAACCGTCTTTAGCCTTTATGTCCAAAATATATTGATCCACAAATGTGTAAAAATCACCCAATATAGTCTTACCATGTTCTTCAAAATTTGAAGAAAATCTGTCAAACTGGTCCTTGAAATTGCTGTTTAACGTTCCATTACATATTTTGTCGATAACTTCCTTAATATAATAATCTTGATCATATGTAGCCGCCATAATGCAGCACTAAATAGCGAGCGAAAACTATTCTGAAAAAGAAAGTACTGAACAGGTACTGAACAGGTAATCAGCATTGAGGGGTTTCCTAGCTGATGACAGCTTAACACCCAGACTAGGAAATTGAAATGTCTTATGTTTTAATGAGCCATTGGGAAAAAGTTAAACTGTAGCAAAGCTACTAGAAGAGTAATAGAAGTTAACAAGAGAAAATAAGAAATTTAAGAAAAAAAGGAATAAAATTGAATTTTAAAGTATAAACTTAAGATGAAAGAAAGTTAACGATTAATCTTAAAAAATACAAGAATCTTAAAATAAGTAAAGTCAAACTGTAGTTGTATAACTACTATAAGGAATTTAGAAAGTAAAAGTTAGTACTGTTCAGAGAAATACTCACCAAGCATGGGCAAGAAAAGCTAGGGTGACAAAGACCACAACATCCAACCAAAAAAGGGACTAATCAGGGCCATACATTTTATTTTTTAAGTTTTACAATTTTTATGGTCTCTATAGTATATAAAGAGGTTTTTTTTTTTTTTGATATGATAAGAAAAATATATAAAAAGGTAAGAAAAATATAGAAGACGCAAAATATAGCGTGGTGAACTCAGATGTTACTGAGTGTCCATAATTGTGGAAAACCTGGACCGTTTCCGATGGTGGGGTTCAAAAGCGTCATAATCCGGTAGCTCCGCTACGATTTCATTAGGGAGGTCGAAAATTTTTTCATAAAATCTTTTGGCTAAGTCGTTTATGCGCTTACGTAAGGTAGTAGTTTTTAGGTCTCTTCGGACCGTGGAGTTGCGAAGATAATGAGATGCGTTACGGACAGTACGCAGGTTGGAATTGTGCAAGCGACTAAGGGTGTCCATAGTGGTCTTACATGTGAAGCCCCAGACCGGACTGGCATAGGTTATGATAGGAAGGATGCATGAATTATAGAGAATTAATTTATTGTGGACAGACAAGGTTTTACTGTTAAGGAGAGGTTTTATAGAGTTAAAGGCTCCAGCGACTTTAACTCTGATGGAGAATATGTGCTTTTTCCAAGTTAAGCGGCGGTCCAGAATGACCCCAAGATACTTAGCTTGGTCTGACCAAGGGATAACAGTGTTATTAATAATGATTCCGTTAGGGAAAATTATTTTGCGATAGAAATATACTGCAGTATTTTTAGTTTCATTTATGACAACGCGCGAAAGCATACACCAGTTCATGAAGTCATCAATATGAGTCTGTAGGTACCTGTATAGAGTATACGGGTGGTGTGCCGAAGCATAAATACAGGTGTCGTCCGCATAAAGAGCGAGGTGAGTGCGCAAGGAGCGTGGGATATCGTTAAAGAAAATGTTATATAAAAATGGGCCCAACACGCTCCTCTGGAGGATGCCCGCTAGGATAAGGAGAATAATAGAAAGAATGTTGTTTATGCGGACTTGAAAAGAGCGGTCGCAAAGGTACGAATATATTAAATGTATAAGTCTGGGATGAAAACCGAGCTGAATAAGTTTGTAAATGAGACCCATATGCCAGACCTTGGCAAATGCCTTTGCGACATCGAGAAAAGAAAAAAAAAGTATAACCATTTTCTTTAACCCTTTCGTGGTCACGCACGCGTATACGCGGCCGCACTTTGGTACTTGTAAATGGTCATGAACGCATATAGGCGGTCAGACTTTTGTACTTGTAGATGGTCATAAGCGCGTATAGGCGGTCAAAATATTCTATTTGTAGATGGTTATGAACGCGTTTGCGCGTTTGTGCTTCCCCCCACTTCTCGAGACTGGGAGTTAAAGAAGGCGTTTATCAATTACTCCCTCTTTCCACGCACACAATAGGCGTTAGACAGACTATTTGTCAACTGGATTACCATATTTTAAGTCGAATGCCTTAGGGAATTTCGTTTTCTGTTAATGCTTAAGAATGGCATTGTATTTCGAACCATATACTAGGCAACTTTATAGAATATCATCGTTTACTTATTTTAATTTTTCTGTCCATAAGATTCTAATTCCTTACTATAATAATTATTATTTTATATCATTAGCCATATAATATTTATTTATTTTGCATGTTCATTATTTATTATGTAATATTTATTTATTTTGCTCTTTTAATGAATATACACGTTCTTTTCTTTCCTTTTTACTTCCAAATGTATGTCATTTTTTTCATTTAACTATAATACTAAATAACTAAACTTTTTTTTTCGTTACTTACAGCACTTTTGTTGTGTAATATTAATAAAAATCTCAAATATCCAATTTAACATTACACTTCAAAAATAATATTTTTATTTATTATTGTTGCGCAAATTTCATTCGAATTCTAGCATAATTTAAAACTAGCACCGTGAAACCTGTCTATAATGACGCTGAATGGGCCAGAAAAAGCATCGATGTAGATAGGTTTTCAATTTCATTATAAGTAGATTGGTAAACAGAAAAAAAGGTGACCGGAAAAAACGGGACCGAAAAAAACGTGACAAGGAAAAAAAGTGACCGGAAAAAACGTGACAAGGAAGTGTTAAATATTGAATTTGGAAACAATGAACCTGGAAAAAAAATTAAAGCAAATCGGATGTTTCTGTCAAGAGTTATCGCGTTACGTACATACAGACGTAAGTGCATACATACATACATACAGAACCTGCGTGCACAATAGCCCTTGGGCTTTGATAGCCTGCGAGCAAAAAGCAGGATAATGAAAAAAATCCTCTAAAGAAAATGCCTCCTCTCTTCGTCTTTATTTTGTTCCCTTTACAAGCTGTGTATGTAATTTTTTCCCTCCCCCTCCGCCTTATAAAACATCTTTACTCATATATAAACTATCAATAGCGAATTGAAAGAATCAATAAATTGTATTTCTTTAATACCCCCCCCCCCCTTCGTAGATAGCACTAACTTGTCTTTTGTAGAAGTCATACTAAACTTCTCTTAATGAAATGTTAAAATTGTATTTTCTTGGACCAAATCTTAGAGTTGTCAAACTCACCCATTAACTCTGCCCCCCCCCCCACTACGCTGTAAGAAACTGACAGTGGAAAAACTTATTTATCGACAAGTTCAATATTTAACACTTCCTTGTCACGTTTTTTCCGGTCACCTTTTTTCCTAGATTCAATATTATTCCTGAGGAAGAATTTTTTAAAGATAGATTGCTTGCATTTCAGTATTTTTAAACGATTTTCTTTGATTTGAGTAGCTGAGGTCGATCTGTACAAAGGACTTTTTTACTCCTTCTATTTTATTTGCAAGGTTTTTTAATGGGGATACTTTTACTTTCGAAACCGGTTCCGAAAGTAAAAGTATCCTAAATAAATTAAAAAAAAAACTTTAAACAAAATCGAAAAAGAAAAAAACGGTCTTTCTATAGATCGATCTTAGGTAGCCAATGCAAAAGATTCGTTTAAAAAATGGAAATAAAAACGAGGTATCTTAAAAAAATTCTTCCACCAAATAAACATTAGCGAGCGGGTGCTTTCACGTGAGTGAAGTGGCCTATTAATTGTTGGAAGTAGATCAAAAACTCCACGCAATTAAACATCATAGACGGCTTTATTAAGTCCAGTTGCTCGCAGTAATCTACAATGCTTTTTTAATATTTTAGAGCAAAAGTAAAGTAATTTTATTTTTCAATTTGAAACTTTTCCTTAATCATATGAGACAAAGTTAATGATAATTCTACCGTGAAGGCTGTATTTCAAAATCTCTACAAACGTATCATAATGTTGTTTTTTTTCTATTCTTATCTCGATTTTCCTTTTGTTTATATGGCAGTTTACATACAAAGAGATTTGCCATGAAAGAATTATTTCAATCAATAAAATTATGTTTACACAGTACTTCTCAGGTTGGGAGATATAACCTATCATCTCACCAATATGATTAAGCAAAGTAAAAAATAATAATCATTTTAAGATAGGTAATGCATTCATATGCATTAAAGACAGATAATCATAACAAAAGTTACTCTTCCTTGTTTTTACTTTCATTAAAAAATAAATAAAGGTGTATTTTTACACATATTTATATGTGTGGTTTTCATTATATTCGACCTACTTATATTTTTGAATAACTGGATACTTGTACCGTGCATTAGTATATTTATAAGCAGTATATAGTCCCATTTTTAGCATTATTACCACAAATACTTGGCTTAATATGAAAAAAGTTCTATTTGTATTTCTTTTGAAAGTTGAGGGGGGGGGGGGAGAGAATCCAAAAACCATTCTTATGTTTATATCACTGCCTGTGTTCGCTTGGAAAATTAAAAACATTGTGTATTATTTGTGCTTTCTTTTTATAACGAGCCCCAATATAGCGACTCTTACATTAAAACTGTCATATTAAAAAGCCTTAAATCTTATTTATTCTCACAGTTGTGTTTCACAGAGAAGAATCAGAGGTGTAGCCAGAAAAATGCTTATGAGACTACACTTCCCTGAACGATATCTACAATTATCATTATTTTTTACCTAATCATTCTACTAAATACAACAGAGTTGACCAAATGTTCCAGTGTAATTAATTCCAACGATACTTTAAAAGTTTCTATGAGTTTTCCTTGAAGTAAGGTTTGAAAGAGAGTAAATATCTCCCATTGTTATCTAATCCAAACTCTTGCAACCTGTGAATGACATCGAAATACTATCTGTAAGTGACTCTTTGAGCTTTGAGAAAACTATGATTGACAGTCCCACCCCTTCCCTTGTAAAGATGACTTCTAAAGGAAACAGTTCACAGGAACAGTAAAATTCCAAATAGTGGTAGCTTGCTACATATTTTTTTCATTGTCGCTTATTTAATAAAAGGATTATGAAGTGTTTATGTTTTAAACTAGTTCTTTTAAAATTAGTATTAATCAATAATTATTAAATCATGAATATTGCACAATGTAACATAAAAGATTGTTGATATAAAAATAAAGTAGGGCATCATTAAAAAAAAATCTTTTCTGACATCACAGCAGAAATCTTAGAATAACTCCCCCCCCCCCCTCCCCAACGGAAAATAAAAACTGATAGCCGAAGAGTTATCTTTATTGTAGCCTAAGAATTATTATTAAACTTATGGTTATTTTTAATAATAAAAACTTTATTGCACATTTTCTGTATGTTATCAAATTCTGCCCCATTCCGCAAGCGTGCTTATAGAAGAATTTAGTAATTTAGTTATTCTACCTAAATACTTTTAAATAATCACTTTTAATGGTCTACTTTAAAAAAAATCAAATTCGTGATATTTGATATGCGCATGTTACCTCCGATATCGTAAAATCAAGAAAATTTTTCTCCGATTGGGTCACACACTAATGACAATTTGTAATTCTAAATTATGAGGAATTTATTTATTTTACATTTTCCAACATAGTTGAAAAGGGTTTATGACTTCAGTTTGTCTGTCAGTGCTCTATCTTGCGCAAATATAATTCGATTTCCCTGAAATTTTGTGTGTTATTGACATTTACTATCGCACGATCACCATTGAAAATGAAATATGTAGCATGTACAGTTCCCTTACAGGGGCATTCAAAAGTATGCCGTTAAATTACGACCAATGGGAAAAAATCGTTTCAAGTGCAGCACTAAAACATGCTTTCTGTAGAATATGAAATGCAAAGAATTTATTATTCATTTCCAGAGTCGCACAAAAGAATTCCGTTACATAATGATCTACGCGGGAAAATCGTTTGCAGTATATTTTAATGTAGATACTCTATTTCAAATGAATTTAGGTAAAAAGGTCAACGGTGAAAAGGTCTTAGCAAAAAAAAATCAGTGGTTAAAATAATAATTATTATATATACTTAGATGAACCTAAAATTCAGATCTATTAGTTATTAAAGTTACAAATATTTTCAGTTATAGAAAACTAATTCTAAGCTTCAACTAAAGCCCGTGCTAAGCCCGCATATCTATTATTGATATCAAAAAAGTATATTATACATAGCATTACACTTAAAGGACACTAATAAATAGGTGCTGTGTATTGAAAAAATATATTCTGCTGGAGACGACGGCTGTTCATTAGTAAGCCCCTAGAAAGGGCGGGGTGGTAAACAGAAAATACAATCTATAGATTCTCTCAATTTAGTACATGGATAGCTTATGTATAAGGCTATTAACTTTTATATATTTATGGGAACTTAGACCAAAGACAGCCTTTTGGTGAAGAGAAAGGGGGAGGACATGGAATTAAAAGAAACAAAATTTTGCATACATTTAAAGGGGTCAAAACATAAACAAAAGTACTTACACCTGCTTTTCTTGAAACGCAGAAAAAAAAAAAATATAAGTATTACTGACTATGGAAGTTGCTTAGAGAATAGTTTTAATTGTGTGATGCATTTTCTCGCTGAACTATATTTGTATACCAATAGAAGTTTGTGGAACATAAAAATTTTTATACAGGGATACGCAAACCAACAAGATACATGGCCGTTTGTGTGCGTAATTGACTATTTTTTTAATTATTATAGAAGGTAATTGATAAAACTGGATTTCTAAATGTGTTATATGTTTACCATACTGTTTACTCACATATCTTCCTGCCACATATCTTGCGCCTTATTTACCGGTAAAATTTCACTACAGTTTTATAGATAGATAAATGTGTTAGAAAGTACAGTAAACTCTGTCTAAGGCGGAATCGGTCGGGACTGAGAAAAATTTCCGTGGTAGACAATATTCCGGCTTATGCAAAGAAGTTCCCCCCCCCCCCCCGCAAAAAAAAAAAAATCCCCGGAAGATGACGATCTTTTATTGATTCTTCTGACTAGAAAATCGGTTGAAAACTGAAATTCTGAAAGATGCTTTGTCCTTTTTAAAGATAAATGAGAAACTTTATTCAATTTCTTAGTACTGCTGTAATACATCCATATTGGAAGTTTATACACACACAAAAAGAAAAAAAAAAACTTCAAGAATGAGAAAGAACGCTATAATTTTGAATTTGAGTACAATCTTAAAGTATAATATATTGTACTTTCGAAAATACGTAATCATTTTCATAAATGTTAATTTTACTAGAAATATTAACTTTTAGATGCAATTTTGCATATAAAAAACGGCATAAGCATAAATTCCTTAAAATTTAAAGTTTCTGTTCTTTTGAATTAACTTTTTTAAAAGCTTACGGAATTTTAGCTAACATGCTCGACATTGAGTTATTTGACTTATCAGTTTTAAAGTTTAATAAACAAAACGCTTTTCATTTTTAAATTATCCTTTTTCCGCCTTATGCAAAATTTTGGTTTCGGTGGGACCTTAAAATCCTTTCCGTTTCCGCGTCAGACAGATTCCGCCTTATGCAGCATGAATTAATGTAATTCTCTATGGGTTGGCCGGGACTTGAAAAAATTTCCGCGGTAGACAGATTTCCGGGTTTTACAGAGTCCGCCTTAGACAGAATTTACTGTATTTCACAATCTATTCTTGAAATCTATTCTCACAATCTATTCTTCGTTCTTATTTTTATGAGCTTTTATTTTTTATGCTGGAGAAAGTTTTCAAAGTTTCCATACATACAAATACGCAGAGATATTAATTACTACTATTTGTTTATTAATACTATTTGTTTAAAAATTAAATGAAAAAAATAAAAATATCTCTAGAAGGAAAATTAAAACTGGTTTCATCCAAATCCTAAAACTTAAAAAAAGGATAAATCTTAAAAAGTGATAAAAAGTGTCATTTGATTTTTTTTTAAAACTCTTTCCAGTATAGTTGAAAAGCGTTTATAAATTCGGTTTGTCTGTCTTTCCTTCTGTCCGTGCTCTAATTCACATAAATTTAGTCCAATTGCCATAAGATTGATATATGTTATTTTTGTTTAATTTGGCATGTTCAGTATTGAAAATGAAATGCGTAGCATGTAAGATTCGTTTACAGGGACACGCAAAAGAATGCCGTCACATTACGGTGAATTAGAAAATCGTGTATGGTGTAGTTTAATGATATTACACGATTTTAAACATATTGGAATTTTTACACTTCACTAAGGAGTTGTACACTACAAGGCGATTACTGTAGAATATGATGTGCATAGAATTTATATTTCATTTTCAGGGACACACAAAAAAATTTGGCCTATGACCAATAATTGCTATAAGTTCGTTATCAGTTGCGGTATACGTTTTTAAATTTGACTGTTGTTATTATTATTTTTTTTTATATTATGTGGTGTTTATAAATTCTATAGGTCGTATACAGGGAATCACTATCGCAAGTACAATTCCGTTTATTGACAGAAATTGCTGAATGGGAATTTTCCTGCGGAACTAAATTTTTGCATACATACATACAAAGTTATAGAGCATATACAGGGCTGCACAAAAAATAGATATTTTTCCAACTAACTGACAGCAATTGCAGAAATTGGGTTTTCAAATGCGTTATGTGTTTTCTAATTTATTTATTTAGACACCACCTTTCTCCGTAATAAGCTGTAAAGTTTTGTTTCAATATTCTGAATGTATTGGAAAGTGTTTCATAATTTATGCTAGACACATGATTTTTAGCTCATGTTCCTTTTTACAAATATTCTTTTTCAATTTCTCCAAAGAATTTTTGAGAAAATACGGAGTCTTACTGTACTAAATATAAGAAAAAATACATGAATACATTTCGAAATTATTAAAAATAGTGCTTAGTTTCCATCTGGTCTAAGAATATTCAACTTGTGTCCCGCGGAGTTGCGAACTTATTGTTGTAAAGTTTAAATCCTTTTTATCTCTTTATGGCCGATGGACGCTGGAAGTTTTATGGGAGATAAAGTGAGGGGGGGGGGGGGAGGGAGGTATTACTCTTCACAGATATTTGAAATGGATTGTATTTTTCTCATTTTGAATATGAGAATATATTAGGTACCGAAAATAATTCCTGTTATCGGAAAATTTTAAATGTAATTATTTTTCCTAGGTGGTGAGAAGGAGAAAAATGACACCCGAAAAAAAGGGCCCTTTTATTACAATGGAACTTACAAAAAGCACATTTATTTTGTATATTACTATGCAGACTCTCCATTGACCTATTCATACATAGTAATACCTGTACTAAGCGGAATCTTGCCTTAAAAAAACCCAAAGTTCTTTGGAAAATTTCTAATTCAAAATTATTATATTGCCCCTTATCATTTCGTCTTAAAGGGTTTTATTGTTAAAATTAAAACTTGCATTTAATCAGTAATACAGTCGTCCCCGATTAAACGAATATTTTTGGTTCCAGAAATAACATTCGATTAAGCGGTGTATTTGATTAAACGGGGAATCATAACTGTAATATTTAATGCGTAATAAAAAGGGAAAATACCCATCTACGGTATGTTTAATTAACAAAATAATAAATCGTTAATAGAATAACATAAACTAAAATAAATACGAATGCTAATATAAAGTAAATTCTTATTAATTTAATGTCAGTATATGCATTTATATGGTTTACATCACACTTAATGCAGCTCGTTTGAGTTTGGTCAAAACTTTGCTACTTCTAATTTATGTTACTTATACTGCCTTTAAAAAATCGTTTAAAGTTGTTTGTTTAAGTGGAATTTTAAAGGAGTAAATATAGAGTTATTTTTCGAATGAATGCAAAATATCACAACGACCATCTCGAGTCTCGAAGTGACGACGCATTGCCATTAAAGCCTAATTAACAACAAGAAGCGATGGTGGTGAGATCAAGGTGGGGAAATCATTTGACCTGTCCATTATATACCTGCCGACCGAAATCATTGCAGGAAGAACTGAAAATTTGTTTTCAGCGTAAAGGAACCGGAAATGACAAAAGGTGGAAGGAAATTCTAGCTGAAACGGGCTTTCCGCGCCTATTTTCAAACATCGGTCACACAGTTCTTATTCGATTAAGCGGGGAGGTTCGTAAAAGGTATTGGTTTAAGCGGGGGGAAATAACATAGAACCAATAGGAATAAATTCGGTTCCGGAGAATTCTATTCGAATAAGCGGGGTATTCGATTATCCGTGACCCGATTAAGTGAGGAGGACTATTATACATATGCACAAGTATTACACCTATAATTCATTAATGATGCAATACTATGATCACTAATTAATTACAGTAAAACCTGTAAAAATGAAATCTATGTATAACATAATCCTGCCTTAAACGGAGAATTTTATGTTCCCAAATACAAAATATTACACAATTACACCTAGTAAAACCTGTTTAAAACAGAATTTGTTTTCGTACCTAGTGATCTCGTATTAACCGGTTTTATTGTAATATACAGTGGTACTGTGCAGTGTTACTGATTAATTAATTCTGTAAAACTTAAATAATATATCTTTACTATCTCTAAACATGATTTAAGTATAAGTAATAGTCTACTTTATAAAAAAGAAACGCCTTAACATGTTTGGTTTTACTGTACTCAAACAATTGCCTGCCGAGACGAAAAGAAAGGTTGAAATAATTACTGCCACTTTGATTACACCGATAAATGTTTTTCTTTTAATGTCCTACATTTATCAGTAAAATAATAGGAATTAATAAAAATTCAAATTTGTTATCTGGAAGCTAAATTATAAGATCCAAAAATCCGCCTGTTTTTTTTTTTTTTTTTTTTTTTTTTTTTTTTTTTTTTTATGTATGGCTGGGAAAAAGGTTGTCAGTTTGTATTTTTTTTCTTCTTTTTTTAAACAGGAATTTGCACATTTTGAAAATCTTATTAAAATTTGTTTTAATTCTTTTATTGCTCACAAAAAAATAAGTTAGAAGAATTATCATTTAGAAGAAGATTTTTTCCATTTATTTTGAATGCGCATTTGAAATACTTTATAACAAATCACTTTTTTTTTGGGGGGGGGGGTAGGGGTTAGAATATTTTAATGTATTTTCCTCTGGTATATTCATCAGGATAATGTACAATATATCAGCTATCTCAGATTTATATCACAGAAAATCAAAGAAAGCAGATGTTACACTAACTTGCATAATGAGAAATTCTTCTTCTTATTATTTATAAAAGAAAAAATAAATAATATTAGCATTAATTGAAATTGAGATACGATGAATAACCCTATCTAAAAGTGTAACTAAAGTGTACTAAACGTTTAATTGAGATTCGTTGTATAGTGAGATCTATCGCTATACGTGCGTTTTATAAAATGTAAATTTATTTAAAAAATCGATTACTTCCAGTTTAATTTTGTAATTAAATCATTACAAATTATTAAAATTTACAAGTTTATGTAACAGAAACTGTTTAGAAAAAAAAATGCATTTAGAGGAAATGAAACATGCTTGTTATTACGAAGATATAAATTCTTTTCAAATTTAGATAAAATTTAATAGCATATAAAGCAAATTATACTACATTAACAATTTGCAAACATTATTCTAAGCAACACAGAACACACACCTGTATTCCTGAAAACTGCTATTTCGTTACATACTTTCAGATGTGTTCTGGGATTAACCAAACAATCGTTTTCGAAAGCTATTAGTCAACTAGTTTTAAACGCCCATTCACGCCTCATAAAAGACAGTGGACAGCCGTTTCAATCATTCAGTGTCAGAAAGAAGGGGAAAGAACTAAATCCCTTAGCACTTTTCAACTACAAAATCCCATAACCCCTTCTACCGTTTCGAACAAGTTCTTTTTTCCTATTCAAGGCCTTTTTAAGGTACATTTTTATAATCTAGTGAAACGCTCAATGGGTTAATGTAAAGAAATAAACTTCAAATTGTTTCCGGTGATTGTCATTGTTTAAAAGAAAGAAAAGAGCCCTCGGGCAGGAGTGAGGAACGCCGAACTAAGCGAATTGGTGCTAATTCACACTTTAAAAAATCATTACAAAAAATTGAACTCCAAAATAACAAATATCTGTTCAGGTGTCAACATATTTTTTATTATTATTATTATTATTATTATTTTAATTATAGAAAACACAAAATAATATCGTATGTAAAGTATCGATACACTACATACAATTTTAAAATATACAAAATCTTAACTTAAAACTTAAGACTAATGGATTTCAATTATTTTACTGCTCATTGATACAAATTATACTCAAATGTGAAAAATTAGGCCTGAGATAAATGAGTCAAAAATTGACAGATCTTAGTTTTTGAAAAAAGTTTTTATGTATAACTGCTACTTACTTTTAGATTTCTTCTGAGGTGGTTCATCGGATGGAGGGCAATCGTCGATCTTTAGTAGACACCCGCATTGAACGCCTTGTGAAAATAATTCTTAATTTTATTGCGGAGAATGCATTTAAATCCTTAACCTACGATTTACTCTTGAACAGCCCGAATCCAAAACGTAAACAAGATCGCGCAGCCTTCGAGTCATTTCACGGCTCGGCAAATCGGTCCTAAGTTGTAACAAAGGCGCACAACTTACGGAATTTAAATACATTTGCAAGATACAACTGGTTTAATTTTGTGGAATATTTGATGAGTAATTACAACCTGATGTTATAATTGCGGTAGATATACCAAAAATGGTTTCTTAGTAATCCTTTTAGCCGTTTGACAAATCTCTGTACCAGTGGTCATGCCCCTAATATTTACATTTGGCACAATCGATGAAAGCAAGATCACAAGCCAGGCCAGTGATAATCAGTTTTGGCCGAATACAAGACCACGTGTCTCGGTTAAGAGGTTAATTATGTTCGTTTAGGTACGGAGGCCAGATAGCGGCCAACGGACGTATACGTTATACATTTTTGAACGTAATAATGAATTAATTATTCAAGCAGATTCATACACCGTTTTAAACAAACAGGGTATGAATAAGATAATATGTAAATGTATTTATTTATTTATTTTTAGAATTACTATTTGAATGCAAGTAAAAAAATAATAACTCCTGTAAATACAGATAATAAAATTAATCCAGCTTTAAGAAATTATTTAATAAGAAAAAAAATAAAGAATTTATGATTTCATTATCTCAATATTTAAAAACTGAAGCTCTTCTAAATTGGAAATTTAAAACTCAAAATATCTTTAATGAAACTTAAGCATACGAAAATTAAACGAGAAAACAAATATATTATCAAGAACGACATACTTTAATAAATAAACAATGCAAAATCTAAATATATGTTTTAAAAGATTCCGTGCATAATGATTCTATTCAGATAAAATGTTAATTGCTATCTCTTACAAATAGAAATTATTTTATATTAGATTGCACTTCCTATCAAATGTTATGTTTATAATTTTGCCAAATACCAGACAATTATTACAGATAATTTACATTATCTTTTATTTGAAATCAGTGATGTAAATTTTCCTTTAATTTACTCAGAAAACCTTCATTTTCTTTTAATTTAAAGAAGCTAAATCTGATGGAAAATACGTATTTATTACTAATAAGAAAGAAATTATTTCTAAAGAACTTTCGATGTAAACGTGGTGAAAATATCTTAAATAATTATCGTATTCGAATAAATATTTCAAAATTAAGCATATCTTGAATTTTAATATATACAGGAAAAGGTCCAAATACCGGCTAGGGTCCAAATACTGGCTACTAGGTGTTCTGAGAACTGAGCGCAGCGCAACCTAGCGGTGATAAGCAGAGCTTGTAACTTTAGTTGAGAGAAGAAAGTTACGAAAAGAACGTCGCTGAAGTCTGTGTCATTTACAAATAGTAAATTCAAAAGTGTCGAATCTACGTAATCTGGTATATCAAAAGTTTTTCAGATATGTGTTTCTCATTTTTTTTAAATATACTGATCGTATATTGGCTTGAATTGTTGATTAAGTTATTTTCTAGACATATTTAGCTCTCAATTGCCACGCGCACAGTATTGATATTTTATTATACTAGTAAATCTGCAGATCAGGAGCCTCAACGTCAGCTCTGCAAGTCACTGTTTTTAGACACACTTTGGTAATATTCAATTTCATGCAAACCGCAATTTAAAGTTTTCAAATTATGTAATTATTTATAAGAATAAAAAATACGAAGTTTTCAGACATAAGAAGCATTAAATTAAAAACGTTGTTATGGAAGGATATTTTGAAATAATTTTCATGAGCTACTAATTCTGATATTTTTTTAAATAATAAAACAGATTTCTTCAGGGGGGGGGGGCTCCGCCTCCTGAACTCCCCGTGGTTTCATTAATTTACATATGTAACTTTTTATTTATTGCACTAATGGTTATCGCAAATCTTAAATTTCTTTTTATACTTCCGAGCCTTAATTTTCAATACTGGTGGACAGAAAATGATTCACATTGACGCAATTATATTAAAAGTTTAGGTTTTATGAATGAAAATATAATTTCCTTTTAAAAATAAAATAATTTTCATTCATATTTTCTGAAATGAGACGGCATTAAGAAGTAACACTCGTCATAAAATATTTTTTTAGGTAATCTAGTTAATGCTTGGTTTTTAAGAATGAGAATATTTATTTCCCAATACAATGACGTCATTTTCGACAGCGATAATTTTGCGATGTAAAATTTTGACATTTACTATATATTTGATTTTCAAAAGTTTTTTTTTTTTTTCTCATTGAAATTTTCGATTAAAAATTAACATTTCTGTTAGCTGTGTGCAGACGATAAACCATGAGATATTAGTAACATTTCTTTTAATAATAAGAATTAATATCATAACACAAGCCCTTTTTATTTCAACCTCAAAGCATATTAGTTTTATTTTTGATATATGAGATCAAATTCACCTTCTTTTCGTATTTTAGTTTTATTTCCAATATGAAGACGTATTCATGTCTATTTTTCATTTCATTTTCCTCTTGCACATGAAAATCTTTCAAATCAAAGTTAACTGTTTAGAATAAATTATTCTTCTGGGATAGGATTTTCTTGGCAACGGTAAAAAAAAAAAAAAAAAAAAAAAAAAAAAAAAAAAAAAAAAAAAAAAAAAAAAAAGATTGTTAAATTTATAGCAAAATGTTAATTTATTCATTATGAAAATAATATACTTCTTAATTTAAAAGAAAAAATATTTGAACAAAATAAGCAGAACATAGTCTTTCTTTATTTCTGGGGTAAATTTCATCTTATGTAAAGTCACAAAGGCATTAATTCGTCCCTTTTGACTTTGATTGACTTCAAACAATTACAAATACTTTCACATTTACGATATTTTTAGGTGTAGTTCCGTCGCTAGGCAACAGTTAAAAGAAAATAAAACAATGAAATATGTGCTTTGAAAAAAAGTAAATTTATAAAAAAGATATATTATTGGAACACATATATAAAATACCTCCATAAGTTAAACACCGAATTTAAAAACTCTGACAAATGTATACACAAAATTTCAAACTAATATGAATAATGTATGGTTCTAATTAGAAATTACATCATCCATAATTTACTATTTAAATCCTTCAATCATATGAGCCATTTCCTTTCAACAAATAAAAATGGAAAAATCGTCTGAATTGCTATAGGAAAGCATTAAGTCGCAAAATAAAATGTTCTATATATTCCGAACGCATGAACCAAATTTAACCAAAAACTATACAGCTAAATCCGGGGATTTTACCAACATGCATACTTAATTTTAAGCTAATCGGATGCTTTTTACGGCAGTTATCGCGGAACAGACAGACAGACAGACAGACAGACAGACAGACAAACGGAAACCAAAACATTTTGCGTCTCCACAGTAAGCCTTCACTGACGTTTCGGCAATGAATGAGTAATATCGGTTTTAACTTAAACATAGCAGTGGTCCGAATACCGGCTACCTAGAGTGGTCTAAATACCTGCTAGCCGGTATTTGGACCTCTCTCTCGGCTCTACTTGAAGGGGAGGAAAATAAATTAATTTAAGTAGTTCCATAATTAATAAATTAATTTAAATGGTTCAGAAATAGTCCCCGTCCCATTTCGCATTATGAAAAAAACAACCATGGCCGTAATTCTTCAGGACCGACACTGGTTACCGGATCACTTTCCAAAAAAGAGTAGTTGGACACTACTAAATTGCCTGTAATAAATGTGAAGAGAAAGAAAAAAAATGACGGTGTAAACCAGGCGAAGTGGCAGAAATTTGATTTTAACCCTCTCGCTTCTCAACCCGAGATTTCTTTGGACATCGTAAAGGAAGCAAAATTTGCGCAACCCGAGATTTCCTCGGGGATGCATTTTTTTTCGTCTAATTAACCCTCCTTGATTATTCCCACCAGTTACTTTTTTATTGTAAATTATGCCTTATTTAATCGGAGCATTTTCCCGGTTAAATTAGACAAAAACTTTTGTTTTGAAAAACAGGTGACATAAGAATAAAATTCTTAAAAGACGCTTGTCGCGAAGAATTTATGAAGCTATTTTGATAAAATAATTACACAGCGAGAAGGCTAAAAAAGTGAAAAAGGAAAATATCCAACAGAGGAATATGATAAATTTGTGTCTTCTGCATGGGTGCTTTCTCTGTGGACAAGAATGGGGGAGGGGATTCTGGGTTCAATGTTAAGAATGCGATGTGTGGGCTGATGGGGACTATACGGACGCAGAGAGTGATATTATGCTTTTGATTTTTTCAGATAAAATAATTCTCATTTCAATCAGCAAGCTTTTTTATGTTTTACACGTTAAAAAACAAAATTAGAAACATAAGGCGAAGAAGACTGTGAGACATAGTCGTAAAGAATTTTAGAAATCTGACAAAAATACTTATTTATTAAAAATTGCGTATTTTTTTCTGTACATAAGAAATGTTATTAATCAATACAATTTATTAAAATACTATTCATATTGCTTAATAATTGTCATTAGCTATATTTGTGTGATCTTTAGGAAAGAAACTTAGGTAGCCGGTATTTAGACCCCATTTTAAAAACTCAAAATTCGAAGACTTTCGGAGTTTTGCTTTTTATAAACAGAAAACGCCTTTTAAACTGATTTTTTTAAAACATGTGTAAGATGTGTCAAGGTACCCTGCTGTCACTTTTTATTTTATTAATTTTGAAAATTGTATGATCTAGATTGAAAACAAAAGTGGTAGCCGGTACTTGGACCTTTCCCCCCCCCCTCTCTCTCTCTCTCTCTCTATATATATATATATATATATATATATCAGAAACTTTAACTGGGGAAATGTTTAATTAACATTTCACATATAGTTCATATCAATGCATTTTTCAAAAATTAATCCGGCTGTAAGTCTTTATTTTACACGAGGAACATATTATAAGATTAAAGATTTCATCATTATCTTAAATTTAAAAAAAAAAAAAAAATAAATAAATGAGGATTTTATATTGAACGTGTAAGTAATAAATACGATAAAAATTAATTCCATTTCCCTAAGTACAGTCAGATGTCTAAACCGATCGTTGCTGTAAAGCATATGCTACTAAATATAAAGAATCCAGAATTGTACTTTATAAATATTTTATGATTTTATTAATATGTAAAAATTACGAAAATTACAACTAGACGACATTTAAAAATTAACATTAGCAGATAAATAAAATATAAGGCGTGTTCAAATGAAAGTGATTCGAAGCGTCGCATGTGAACAGTTTTCAAAGTATTTTCGTGAAACAACCGTCATAGTGACGGTGTATGTACCACTCGTGCGCAAGCGCAAGCCGATTTGTGATAACTTCATTCGTAAGTACGTGGCATTAAGTTAAAAAGGCTGGTGTGGATGCAACTGCGTCCAAAGTGGATCAGTGAGCTCTAATTAAGTTTTAACTCTGCAAGGGTGTCAGCCGGTGGATATTCATCGCTGAATGCTGGCTGTGTACGGTGACACGTGTGTGTCAAAGTCCATGGTGATGAGGTGTTTAGCGACGGTCTACGGGAGACATCGGATTTGCCGCGGTCTGGTCAGGAGCACACAGTTGCGACAGACAAGCTGATTACGAATATTGATACTCTGTTACATCTCTGGGCCGCTCAAGAAAAGCCTACAGATTCAACTATTTCACTCCGACTTGGACGTAAAGAGTGCATTTCTGAACTGTTTCGATGATCAACTGACATCGTTCTTCGCTGACGAAATTCGTAACCTTCCATAGCAATGGGCCTAAACGCCATGCGCGATTTTTTTTTAACAAACTTTGTATGCATTTCACTCACTAAATATTGTTGTTTCTATCTATGTATCTGTTTCATTTCTGTCCCTGCGCATCTCATGGATACACACTTCTAATCACTCTCATTTGAACACCCCTCGTGTATTAGAAAATGAAATGGAAGTATAAGACGATATCTGGCCGTTAGTGTTTGGTAACAAAATCAAAAAGATAAGAAACAATGAAGACTTTGTTTGAATCCGAATTCTATATATATGAAAAAAAAATAAACTTCAAAATATAGAAATAGTTGAAATGTTATCAAAGCTGTCATAGTTAAACGATTATTTCTAGTTTACGTGAAAATTTATGCGTAGCAGATTATTGATTTTTGAGCTTGAAAATAAAAACTCTTCATGCGTTTTTTTTTTTTTTTTCATCCACTAGATTAGGTTTTTTTTTTTTTTTTTTTTTTTTTTTTTACGCTAAAGTGTACTTAAAAGAAGTGACGATTAGAAGAACTGTGAAAATGTGATATCTTACTTATTATCTCTACATCTAACCGTATTTTAAAGCGGCCTAACTCCGACATTTATTGGCCTACAAACAATTTTGTGTATGATACTTATAGCGATTCCTTCTGCAAGGAGAGCATTATGTGTTTTTTGATAAAATGGATTCACCAGATTTTATTGAAGAAAAGCTTCGTAAAAACCGATTTTTTGTCTTTTTCATGTTTTCTTTTTCTTTTGGAGATGATGACATACAAGAACAGGAGAGGAGATCGAAAGCTTATTTTTTAGAACAACATCTATGCTTTATTTAATGAACTATTATGTAGTTGTCTATGTGTCTGAATCAATTAAAACAGTGAATAGTGAAACAGTGTAGATCGATCCAGCGGAAAAGAAACTACACCCTCGAATGATGAGCAAGACGTATGTTACAAGTAGAGATGATATAACAATATTACAGAAATGACTATAATTCACATTATGATAACGGTAATAAAAGTTTAAATTGGAATAGGAATTTTATTTGAAAAGAGCAGAGAACACGAAAGAAATCGGTGTGGTTGCGTAAAAAACCAATCTAAAAAATGGATGGTGGGGATCGCCAGAAGGAAAAAGAGGTTACAAATATGGGTCTGTTCAAAAGTGCAGCTCACGCTGCGCGCGCGCTCAGATGTTTTTGCCATGGAATAGATCGTATAGGGGAAAGACATTTTCCAATAATTCAGTTATTTCATTTTTTTTTTCAATTCCTACTATTAGTTCACACTTTCCCTATATTTATTTATTTATTTATTTATTTATTTATTTATCTTGTTCAAATTTTCAATAGTTAATAAAATACATATTATTCAACCTATCAAGTTAAAATAATTTTTTTAAAACTTGTACTGGATGACAATTGATGTTAATACAGTTTTTTTTCAAATATTAATTCATTAATTACATTTTAATTAATTAATTTTAGTTTTGCATGGGAGACAAAATGGCGGGCATTGGTTATTGAAGCATTTAATGCGTCTTTATATCTATAAGGGGGTTACCATAGGTGTAACTTGTTCTGTCGCCAAATACCGCCAAGTTTGTCGCCAACTTGGCGATATCTCTAATATTTCTCCAAATTCCCATAGACTTCCATTGTAAACCTACTTGCAATAGAAAATCAACAAATTGAAATATTTTAATGCAACAAAAACTAATATTAGCTTAAGAGATTATATTAAATTTTTCTTTGATGACCTAAGTAGGAATTGACTTTAAAAAAGAAATTTTTATATTACTTGTTATGTTTCAAAACAGGTAAATCCAACGATTATATTTCTTTATCCTTCCAAAACATCGTTTTCGTAACAGGAATACACGCTTATGTTCCCTAAGATAAAATTCAAAATATCGGGAAAAGTATCACGTGACCTACACCATCTACTTCAACTCAACCAGCGTTCATCAACCTTACATGTACTTAGCGCCCATGAACGAGAAAAATTAAATGGGCGATTTGATCACGTGATTGTGCGTTTTGAGTTTATGTTTTATTCGTTATACTTTGTTTGGTAGGTTGATTGATACAATTTAACAATTCAATTGTAAATCCAAAAATTTAACTTTTTAACATTTTCTTTATTTATTTAAAAATGATTTAACAGTTGCTTTACATTTTTCGTTATAGATAGAATGTTGTTCATAAATCAAGATTGGGATATCAACACATTCATTTGTGATCTACTCTACTGGATGGATTTCACTGTAATTTGCACTGTCGTTTAGGCAATTTTTCAAACAAGATTTTAGTATATACATTTTTTATTTTATGATTAAATATTTTAATACCGTGTGGATAACAGAACAAAATACATCATAAAACATATGAAAAGCAAATGACACTCAAATTCATGTTAGTATAAACAAAAAACTTACTTATATTTTCTGTAGAAAATTTATAAACATTCTAATCATGCATTATTCACTAAAAAACTAGACGGCAAACCCCATACATTTTATTTCTTTCAAAAATATATCTGCAGACATTTTTAGTTAAAATAATGTTCATCTATTACACTTTATTTTTATAATAATTTCCATGTTTATTTTAACACCGTAAAATATGATTCGCATCCTAGTCTCGATAAAAATTCACTCCTAAAGCACTCAAAAAAAAAAAAAAAAAAAAAAAAAAAATACATAAATAAACTGATATTTTTGCACAATACTTATTTTTTCATTTGCTTAATATATATATATATATATATATATATATATATATATATTAATATATGTATAGTAAAACTTTCATCGAGAAGTACCTCATTTTCTGGAATTTAAATAAGCATTTTATTATTATTATAGAAGTACATGTGCTTCTGCATTATTAATATAAAATTATCTTTACCAAAAATATATTATTTATTATGAAATATATAAGGCAACGAATATATATATATATATATATATAAACACAATTTGGGGCGCGAAGAAAGGAGCCCCTTGTCTCGAGTTCCATGCTCTCTATCCATTCAGCCATTTAGATCGCCTTTCGTTTGCAACAGAATATCTTTATAATAAGCACTATAATTAACCCGAGAGTAGTCGCGACATTTTGTAGAACGTTAGTAGTCGCGTTCGGTCCATTTGCCGCTGTTACCAGCAGGCCGAAAACGAAGGGGAAACTTGCCGGTGTTATCAGATGATCGAAAACGGATAACGTAGGGTGAAAATATTGACTGAACTTTAAAAGATTACAGCAATTATTCATTTTACAACCTTTTACAGCAAATTATTTATTTCGCTTAAGTATATATTCAGTTGGCATCTAGATAAATGTTTTTAATAACTCTTTCTTCATTTTGCATAAATACTTAAAAGTAAGTAGTAAATGATTTGATTGAATTTCTGATGTTACTATGAATCAATAATTAGTAGGAAAACATTTACGAATATGAATCTAAATTCGTGATAGGGGTATTTTTTTTTTTTTGAAGGACAGGATCAGAGTCAGGTAGATTTTTATGATACTCCAGCACTCTCTATCCATTTAATAAAATAAAATTAATAAATTTAGCATCAATATATTACACTGACATTAAATTGAACAATTAAACTGAAAATAAAAATGGAACCTATGACATGCAACAGTAAATCAAATACAATACCACTAATTCACCAGCATATTATATATATATCTATATAATAAAGAAAAAGGTAAAAAAAAAAAAACTTAATTTCGAAATTATAAATGTAAATGTTGTAACTACGTTTTATTTGTTTATTTTGTGGGGTGTATATGTGTGTATGAGGGGGGAGAGGAGGGGGGGGGGCTCTCGAGATTTTATGATTAAATCCATTTTTCAAATGAAAATGCACGATTTGTAGTTTTTCTACTTATTTCAGGGTGGGAGCAGCGCCCCTGAATAAAACCTCTGGATACGAACTTCGCTTATATAAAGTAAATAATAAGTTATTGAAATTATACATTTAAGGGGTCTCAGGACTCTTAAAGCTTTAAAATTTTCGAAATTTTATTTTTTTTAGATGTTAAACTCTTATCATTTCTGAACATTTTGATATAATTGTTTCCTTGAAATTCCTATTAGAACTGAAGTTATGGCTTTTACATTTATACACGTTCAATAGCTGAAGCGTCGTTTCGGAAACTTTGAAGCCATTTTTCTCCAAATGACGTTTTTGGGCATAAAGCGCACGATATCTCAAAAACTTATGAATATTTTTTCATGAAATTTTCAAAACGTATGTTTCATGATAGTCTGTATAAACGGAACCTAAAATTTCCTTTTTGTTGTTCAAAACAATATTTTTTTAGGTGATTATACTGTTGAAATTTTCTTAATTTTACATTAGCTAAATACAACTTTGTATTAAAAATATAAAAAGCTTTAAATATAAATTTATTTAGGTTCAGGGTAATTATTACAATCTGATGTACAAGTAGGCACCAAAATTTTTATTCTACTTGTAATACTTATTTTGTAATCGTGCGCGTATGCTGTTATGCCAATTTTTTGCTCGTCAAATGTCTAACGGTTTGGGGCCCCCTGTAAATGCTAATTCTGCATCTTGTAATTTTTTAAGCACATGAAATAAAAGAACATACTTTTATATTTTATTCTTATTAAAATTGTGTCTTAAAATCAAATACATTTTAAGATATTAAATGTTGAAAATGTTCTTTTTTTTTCTTTTTTTCCAATTTTAAGAGTCCTGAGACCCCTTAATTTAAATACATTTGCAATTGTAGATTTAAATCCTAAGATGGATAAATTATTTTAATTAATAGAATCACTGAAAGGTTCATCTTAATAGGGATGTATTTTACAGCAACTATTTAATTAAAATAATTATTCAATTGTACATTTCATAATAAGGTATTATTGTTATAATTTATTGTTTTAAAATAATATTCATTAAAATAATAAAAACAATAAGAATTTTTTCTCCGAAATTATAAATATGCAGCAATAATTTTATTTAAATGAATTTTCTCTCGTATTCTGAAAAACATTATTCTGATAAATAGTTTGAACAATTGATGAAGGACAACAAATTTAAATTTGTTAGATACCGTCCCCAAGCCTCTATTGGATTTCAATAATAATAATAATAATAAACATTTTCTGCGGCATTGTTAAAAAAAAAAAAAAAAAAAAAAAAAAAAAAATGTGTTTTTACTTACAGTATGAAAATTTAAAAATAGATAAATTTTAGAAAAATACTTAAAATATTTTTTAAAATCATAGTATAAATATTCACTGAATTATCCAAAAGATATTTTTATTTGCGTAATTTCTAACCTACATTATAAAATTCTCATTATTGTGCAAATAAATTATATGTATGTTCTTCGCAGATATACATACTACATTTCTGAGAAAACTGTTTTATCTTTCGAGTTTGTTTTATTGTGAAAAACGATACTTTTCAGATTTTGGAGATACGGCAATTTTTTTACTGATTCCCACAATTATTTTTTTTTTTTTTTTTTTTTTGGCTGTGTTATTGTCTGTTTTTTTTTCATTTGTATGTTCCGGTAATAAATGGAAAGCAACTTCTTTCAAATAATGATGATGAATTTCCCTTTTTTTCCATGTTTAAACGATTATCAATTTGAGAATTTATTCCTGCAATGTTTGACAATGAAAAAAAAAAATGTAAGTGACCATCAATCAGTTTTTTGTGCGAACTGACTTCACAACTAATATAATAAAACAATTTTAAGTAACATTCTAAAAGTAAAAAAAGTACTCTATGAACGGGTAAAATAGCAGAAAGAAGAAAGGCGAAATAACAACAGACAGAGAGCCCGTACTTCGAAGAAACTTTCCCCCGCAGATTTCGGGGAAATGGGAAAGGATGAACACGAGGGGGGAAAATTCAACTAACACAAGTGGTCGCAACGCGGTCATTTAGACCGATTGAAACTTAAGAATGCGATAAAATGCTAAGAAATAGCAGGAATGGCTTGCAATTTTACTACACAAGAGTGTGAACACTCAAGGTCAGCTACACGGAATTTGGCTATCGTAACTTTAACAGGAAATGAGTTACATGAAGATAACGAATTTCGGGCGGGGAAAAGACCAACGCGCGACTATTAACGGGTTAAGCAAATCCATGATATGTTCCTGAACGCACTGAACGTGGACTCCTGAGCACGAGCGCGTGGTGTGCGTGCTTTTTGAACAGACCCTATGTAAAAAAAGTAGCAAACAATCAAATGATCTACTAGAAAATGAGAAATTTTCTTATTAAAAAACCACTTCTCATAAATAAACATTTATTTTGTTTAATTTAGAAACTCAGTAAATTAAGGAGTCCGAAAATTAATTAATTTTATTTATTTATTTTATTTTTTTTTTTTACTATTTCAGAGATTTGCAATTTTCTATTAGTGCAGGCGATATTTGTATACAGGAAATATTTAAAATTATTTTACATATGATAGCCAAAATAATTATAATTAAACAGCTCTTTTATCGCAAATTTTCAGCAGCTAAAATCTTTAAGGAATTAAAATGTCTTGGTTTTAATAGAACATTTATACATACAACTATAAATCAATTTCCAGAAGGTCTTTTCCCTCAATCTATTTCTTTTTTTAATTTATTCACTTTATAGGTACCAGTCACGTTTAGTTTGTTAAACATGTGTTACTCGATATCTATCATTCATTGGGGAAGAGATTGATAGAGAGGATTATACTGACCACGAACGCATCGGACAAAGTATCTTAAGAAAACTTTTGTATTGTTATACCAACATTCACGTATTTTCAACATTTGAATGAATACTACTTTTCAAAGAAAAAAAAAAAAAAAGTCTTCTTGTTTTCCGTTTTTTTTTTTTTTTTTTTTTTTTTTTTTTTTTTTTAATATAGATGCATTACTGTTATTTTATGATTGAACACTTTTTTTTTTTATTAATCTAACAGAGTATGGGTTATTGACAAATATGTAAATTCTCTCACACCGCGTTGAAAATCAATGCTTTCAGGCTACTGTTTTCTTTAATTAATTTAAGATTTCAGAAATAAAAATAAATTAAAACTTTTATTTTTTATTACATAATGTACTTCAAATAAATACTGTTTATATTATTTAAGTCTAGGTATTATAAAGCATATGGAATTTTATCTGCAATAAAATTAATATATGGCACCACTTATTTGTTTCATGATAAATCAGTTTGTTTTAATTTACAGTTATACTTAATTTAATATATTTCTGATAAAATCACATTTCAGAGCGTTAACCCTCTGAGCAGTTTGTCCCTAATTTTCCGTTTCTCAAACACAACTTAAATCAGTTGTAAAACTGGAAAACAGGAATTCTGCTTTTTCAGAATGTAGTGTCGCCCCCGATGAAAAAAAAAAATATATGTATATACAACTAGTACAAAACATATTTCAATATTAAGACTTAAAGTACACGCTTTTATTTTATGTAAAATGACGTCATTCGCATCCGCTTAAGAAGTCCACATTTACGATCCACTCTTAAACAACTACAATAAAGTATGCATAGGACGTCACTATCGCGAAATAATACACAAATGAAGAAAAAAGATGCCGTCATTATAAAAACTCGACAAATGCCTTCGTTTGTTTGTAACGCTAATATAGATAATTAAAATTAACTATAGTTTATAATAGCTTCATGTTTTAACGGAAATCATTCGATTATTTTTTTTTCTTTTAAACATCACGTATTTTAATTAAATTGTTTTCGGTTGTTATGAGAAAATGGCAACAAAAAGATATAATTATAATTTTACAACGATTTTTTTCTTTACTTTCTACTTAAATGGAGTACTTCTGTTGCCAACATTAAGCAAATGGCTCTAAAAACTACAAAAAAAAAAATAATATTTCAAAACTAAATGGAGATGCAGTTTTCAGACAACTAGCATTTGAGAGTATTTTTTCCCAAAACGACGGTTTAAAAATTGAAAATGTGCGATGCTTAGAATTTTAAAATATTGCTTTAGAGTTTTTAATCCTACAATGATACATCTACTTTGGTTTACAATGATACATCTACTTTGGTTTACAGCTGGCTTATACAACGCAACGTTATTTTTTGGAGACGACACAAAATAAGATGGGAGAAAGAAGTAGCATACCGGGGAATAATTATATATATTTAAAACAGAATTGTATTTTTCAATTTATGTCAAATAAAGGGGCATGAAGTGTATTTTGGAAACAAACAGGGAAAGAAAATTTAAATTTAGATTATTTTTATAAGCATATATATGAAAATGAAGGAAAGCCTTCAAGACGCTCATCCAATTATGTTTTCTTTTTCAAAAATATAGAATTATTGCATTCTCAATACTTTTATTCATTTCACGAGTCTTCTGCACTAAAAATATTACACCAATTTCTCAAATAATTGAAATCTTAGTAATATTTAACCGTTTTCCAGTTATGAATGTAAGATAATCTTTCAGATTACGTTACATTAATGATAAATTATTCCAAACTTTCTCATTATCCTGTTATCCTGCAGGGTATGATGCCTTTAAATAAAGAAAACATTATTCTTCCTTTTACAATTAGCAGAAACTTTAATTACATGCAATTATTCATTCTTCATCGAAATATTTTCTCGCTGCAATTATATATTTCCACATTAAAATTATCAGCATTTGTAACTATAGAAATATTTCAAACAGATTACAGCGTTTATGAATGAAAAATGTTTAGAAATGCATTTGTTAAGGTGCTAAAATTTAGATTAAATGGATTGTGAATAATTATAGGGAAAAAATTTATGAATTAAATATTTTTGTGTAAATCATAATACCTGGAAAATATGAAGTTATTAAGTTTTAACGTAAATACTTCGCAAAGGTTTAGAATGTTTTAGTGTATGGTATGTGTGGTAAAAAAGTTCACATCAGAATTCGATACTAAAAAAAATAAATGCATACTTTTGGTTAAACTAAATACTGAATGTCAGTGTCCGCAGGCTAAAGAACAGAGACAAATTTAAAGGATAAAGAACCTTTAACATTTCACAAGTCACCGAAATTTTTAAAGATTGTTAATTTATAACTTGTGCGACTTCTGAAAACTTTGAAAGTGCTACTTACATATTCCTTATCTTAATATATCTACTCAAAACCTTTTAGCAATTGAATAATATAATTTGTGGTAAATATAGCATAATTTGTCAAAAAATAAAATGTGATAATATCTTAGAGCAACACCCGTTCCCAACAGCCAGTCGTTTCCCACTTTTATTCCGATAGATAAAGCAGACTGTGTGCTCGCTAGGGTTATTTGAATGTCAAATATAAAAGTAAATTGAAAAGGGCCAGTTAACCTCATGGAATTGAGTTCACAGGCTATTCACACTAATTGTATATTATATTTTAATTTCAAAGAACAATGTCTTCGAAAAATAAATTAAAGGGGGAATAGCGCCCACTCCTCCGTTTTTCATCTTCATACTTATCAAATGAGCTTCCAAATCTCATCAGGGAAGCGCCTTATCAGAATAAAACGGGATACTAAATTTCAAGCAAATCGGAGAGAAAAACCCATCTATCTAAATTAAGGAGGTGATTAGCCCCCGTTTCCCCTTTATACTTAATCAATGAAAACCTAAAACATGTAAAAGTACCTTATCAGAATGAATCTATTTTGCAAAATTTGAGGCAAATCGGATAATTCTGCCGTAAAAAACACATTTATCTAAATTAAGGCCTGGGGATTAGGCCCCCGAGCGTCCTTTTATACTTAACCAATGAACCCCCATAAGTAATCAGGAACAGCCTTATCAAAATTAACTAATTTAGAAATTCTGTTGCAAATCGGATAATTCTGCCTGGAAAATCAACTTATATAAATTAAGGGGGATGCTTCCGTTCCCCCCCTTTATACTTAACCAATGAACCCCCAAAAGTAATAGGAGGAGTACCTTATCAGAATGAACCTATTTAAAAATTTTGATGTAAATTGGAAAATTCTGCCTGAAAAACCGACTTATCTAAATTAACGAGGGGCGGGAGGGGTTAGCCCCGTTTCTCCCTTTATACTTAACCAATGAACCCCCAAAACTAATCAGAGAACCACCTTATCAGAATGATCCTATTTACAAAATTTGATGCACATTGGAAAATTCTGCCTGAAAAACCCATTTAACAAAATTAAGGGGGGAATTTGCCCCTCCCCGTTCCCCCCTTTATACTTAAACAATGAAACCCCAAAACTAATCAGCGAAACGCCTTATCAGAATGAACTTAAAAAAATGAAGCAAATCGGATATTTCTATGAAGAGTTATCGCGTTACGTACAGTCGTGGAAAAAAAAAGTAAACACCCCCTACTAACTCCTCAACAAATTATAGTAAAAGAACGCAACTGGTATCGAACAATTGGAAATAAAGTGTTTTAACTGATGCACATAAAATTTGATTAGGGGTCCATCTACGTTTTAAAACTAACCCAAATTTCATTTATTTCAATAGCAATACCCAATTTTAACAAGATATTTCAAATCTACGGTTCAAACTATGCCTAGACACCAAATTTCAAGTCATTTGAATAATAAGTTTTTGAATTATAAACATTCTAAATTGAGTCCCTCAAATGTTAAATTACATGTTCATATTTTTATTAATATCTCCCGAAATTATGCTCCTACTGTGCTATTTCTTTTGTGTAGCAATAATACTAAAATACTCAAACATAAATGTGATGAATTTGCATTTTTTATAGTTTTATGATATGAATTATGAATTATTAAATTAATACTGGAAAAAAATTATGAATTGCAATCTACAATTATTTTGATGGGTTTACATTTATTAAGTCCTGATTTATGGAAATTCTTTATACTATTCATAACTTTATACCATTCATAAAATGTTAAGGCTTGCATTGAATATCATTCCTAACTACAAATAGTAAACTTGTATAATAATTATTGTAGTAAAATTACGTGAGCTTGAGAAATTAGAATAGTGAACTTTAAAAAGATTTAAAATATACATAATAATTATAAGCAGCTTTAATAAACAGATTTTTATAAAGATTTCTATAATTTAAAGAAAATTATATACCACTGAATAATACTTGTAACCGTTAAAAATGCCATTGATGATTTTACACCGTAATAAAAAATACACACATTTTCATTATAACTTGAAATTTATATTTAAAATAAAAGTTTTGCTACCATAACCCATTCATTTATATTAATGACAATGGATATTATAAGAATACCGAAAGCAAAAAAGGACTGTAGACAACCATCTATGCAAAATTTAAGTATAAGGATCATTCGCAGACATCGTTACTAATCGATGATTAGTAAAATTGATATTTTTAATTTATTCTTTCAAAGGAAGAAAGTATTGTAATCGGACTTTATTCTACTTAAGGTTTTCAAAGGATTTACACGTTATCGAGTGTGAGATTCCAGAAACATGGTTATACAAAATGTCTGTCTACCCGTCCTGTGTGCGTACATGTGTATGTCCTCAATGTATTATCGAAACGTGTATGAAGTTATGAATAGAGTTGTACCAAATTTCATATAGTATATATTTCTGGCTATGGACAGTATGGACAACGGAAATTTGGGAACATTCTGCAAGAATGGTGCGCTATAATAGCGGCTTGTGAGCTATTTTTATTTGGTGTCATTAGAAAGTGTACGAAGTTATGCATAGAACTGAACCAAATTTCATATATATGTTTTTGAATATGGATTTTTGGTCCCTTTTGAAAATGTTGACTTCCCCCAGGAAGAGGGTGCTGCGATAGCGATTTTCTCGATTATTGATAGTTCTGTTGTACATCGGCTGTTTATGCAGTGATTAGCAATTCGCACCCAGCTTACTTGGCGATTCTCAAGAAACTGAGATTCAACAAAATCTCAAAAACTATGGATTTTATTAAATAATATTATCCAGATGAAATCATTTTAACTCCGATTAGTGTAATGAAGCAGAAAATTAAAATGAAAATCAAATTTGGCGTAGTATTGAAGTAATAACACTGGCGGATTAACATGTGTAATAACGTTTTGAAATATAACATACTAGCAAACTCCTCGGCTTTCTCGCGTAATATCTGAAATATGCCAAGTGATGTTTATATGTCTAATGTATATTAAAAGAAATTATACTTTTAGGAATAATTCAAAAATTACTATTTAAAACACAGTTTGACTAAACTTCATTATTACACTGCATTAGGCAGAAATGAGAATTAAATTAATAAAAAGGAATAAAAAGAATTAAATGATAATTTAGAAAATATTTTGAAACTTTTATGCTCAATTAATACGCTCATTTCAGTATTCATTTGAAGTTTTGAATTTTTTAGAAACCAACTTCTTACATCATAAAATTAACCATCATGTCAAATTCTAAGTCCTTCAACCTCTCTTAACATAAAGGGCTATGTTGAAATAGGACCTGTCACCATTAATCTGCCAATATTAATTTTGAAATCGGTTTGTTATTTCCTAATATTCCACGGAAACGTAATTTAGAAAGCTTTTAAAAGACTTTTTTAGAACGTTTGCTGTTCCTGTGAACACCAGGTGGTAGAATCATCGACATAAAAATTATAACCTGTGTAGGATCAGAGACTGTTACCATTGATTCGAAACTATTACTTTTATAATCGATTTATATTCACTGAAATTGCATAGAAATCGTAGTTTAATACTTTTTAGAACGCTTTTCGCACTTCCCCTTCGCTTGACACCTTTTAAATTCGAATTTATTTTCGACAGCCCTTCGAGGGCATTTATTTATTATAAGGAACTACCACGCCATATTTAAAGTTCCTAGCCTCTTCAGTATAACAGAAATCGCAATTTAGAAAGTTTTTTTATCTCCTGCAAACCTTCGGTGGCTGTGGCACTGGCACAAAATATAGCTTATGATTGAGCAGTTTCTATCACCAACAATTTGTGACCATTATTTTATTAAATCGATTTGGAATTTGACAAGATTGCATAAAAAATTGTAATTTAGAACGTTTTTAGAACGCTTTTCGCTCACTTCATCCTTTTAAATTTGGAATTTTCTTTCGACTGTTATTAGAAAGCAGTTGCATCTTGTAAATAAATACCATACCACATTTAAAGATGTTAGCCCCCCAGTGGTGCAAAAACGCAAATTAGAAAATGATTTGCTCTTGCAAAACCCAGATGGTAGTGACAGCAATATAAAATATAGCCATTTGTTGGAGCAGGGACTGTCGCCATCAATTTGGAATCATTACTTTTGAAATAGGTTTGATATTTCCTGAGATTGAGTAGAAATTGCAATTTAGAACGTTTTTTAGTACGAATTCCTTTCATTTTCAGCCCTTTTAAATTTTCGATTTTTAGAAATTGCAATTTAGAACGTTTTTTTAGTACGCATTTCGCGCATTTTCAGCCCTTTTAAATTTCCAATTTTTTCGAAACTGTTGTTGAAGATCATTTATATCTAATAATTATGTACCTTGCCTAATTTCAAGTTGCTAGACCCTACAGATAACAAAAATCGAAATTTAAAATGTTTTTTGCTCCTGCAACCTCCAGGAGATAGTAACAGCGACATAAAATAGCGTCTATGTTAGAGCACAGGCTGTCAGTATCAATTTATTTCCATTACTTTTGAAATCAGTTTGATTCTTCCTGAGATTGCTCACAAATCGGCTTTTAGAATACTCTCCGCGCATTTTCATCCCCTTTAAATTTCGAATTTTTAAAGAAATGCTCTTAGAGATCATTTATATTTAATAAATATATACGATGCAAAATTTCATGAATCTAGGTCCTTCCGTAATTCAAAAATCGCTTTTTAGAACGTTTTTTGCTCCTGCATCTCCTCTGGGGTAGTAGAAACAGACATAATATGTAGACTATCTTGGAGAAAGAGCTGTCACCTTCATTTTTTGCATCATTATATTTGAAATCGGTTCAGTACACTATTAAAAATCTGCAGCATACGCTGCATAGTCACTCCGCCACTATTAAAGAATATCTCTATTTTGACCAATGAGAATGCTCCATAACGTAGTCAAGTAACCGTTTCCTATACAAGCGGTGCAGTGACTATGCAGCAAATGCTCCAGATTTTTAACAGTGTACTTACTGAGATTGCATAGAAATCGCAATTTAGAAAGTTTTTTACAACGCTTTTCGCCCATTTTCACACCGTTTAAATTTCGATTTTTTTTAGGAAATGTTCTTAGAGAACATTGATAACTTATAAGTAACTACCATTCCGAATTTCACGATTCTAGGCCCTTCAGTAACGCAAAAATCCCATTTTTAGAACGTTTTTTGCTCTTGCACCACCTTTGAGGCATTTGGCACCGACATAAAATATAGTTTATGTTAGAGCAAGGGTTGTCACCATCATTTGGACACCATTGTTTTTTAAATCGGTTTGGTATTTCCTGTGATTGTGTAGAAACTATAATTTAGAACGTTTTTTAGAACACTTTTCGCGCAATTTTCACCCCTTTTTACTATTTAATTGTTTCAGAACTGTACTTTGAAATCCTTTATATCTGATAAGTAACTAATATTTCATATTTCGAGGCCCTTCAGTAATGTATGAATCCCATTTTTCGAAAGTTTTTTGCTCATGCACACCCTTTGGTGTAGTGCGACCTACATAAAACATAGACTATGCTAGAGCAAGGGTTGTCTCCATAATTTTATCGCCATTATTTTTTTTTAATCGGTTTGGTATTTACTGAGATTGTGTAGAAGCCACCATTTAGAAAATTTATTAGAACCATTTTCCAGCATTTTCCCCCCATTTAAATTTCGAATTGTTTAAGAACAGTTCTTAGAAATCCTGTATGCCTAATAAGTAGCTAATAATTCAAATTTCATATCTGTTGCCTTTCAGTAACGCAAAAATCGCATTTTTACAAAGTTTTTTGCTCCTGCAACCCCTTTGGTTTAGTGGCATGACCTAAAATATAGTCTATTTATGAGCTAGGGTTGTCACCATCATTTTGACAACATTATTTTTTAAATCGGTTTGTTATTTCCTGAGATTGTGTAGAAACCACCATTTAGAACGTTTTTTAGAACGCTTATAGTGCATTATCACCCCTTTTAAATTTCGAATTGTTTAGAAAATGTACTTAGACATCATTTACATCTTATAAGTAACTACTATTCCAAATTTCATATTTCTAGGCCCTTCTGAAACTCAAAAATAGCATTTTTAGAACGTGCTTTGTTCCTGCACCCGCTTTGAGGTAGTGGCACCAACATAAAATATAGCCTATGTTCTAAGTTGGACTAACGCCATCATTTTGATACCATTATTTTTGAAATCGTTTCGGTAGTTCCAGAGATTACCTCTAACAAACACACCGATGGATGGGGCGTTTGGTGTTTGGAACGAACTGGATTACAGATTAGACGTATGCCGTGTAGCAAGAGAGTGACACATCTAATGTTTGTAACTTAAAAAAAAAACAAACCTTGATATATTTATCTTTAACACTAGAACTACCGAGAACCTTCATTTTGACTGCTACCATATGAATATGTTTCGGGTCAAACCTGAAATTTGATTATGAAATGTTTAAAAGATACAACGAAGAAAAACGTTAAATAATAAAGTTAAACTGTTTTAAATCAAAATTCTGGTGTGAAATATTTTTATAAAACTTCAATCAAATTTCTGGCAATTATAGTGTTAAATTTATCTATGACTTATTGTAATATGTGCAGGAGCTTCGAAAATATATATATATTTTTATATAAGGTTCGTCATTTTTACTCACCATGTATTTATTAACTTATTTATCTCAGCTTCTTATGTCCACTGCTTCAATAATTTAATGCAATGTTTTCATATCAATTAGTGTGAAGCTAGACGTCCAACGGATTTAAAAGAATTCGTTTAAGGAAGCTGTAACTCATACATTTTATTGTTATACTACTTATATGCATTAAATAATTATATATATATTACATTTGATGAACTTCTAATAAAACACAAAAAGGATAGACTGTTATTGAGTCTTTAATTCAATTGTATTCAAAACGTAATCTGAAGCGTGTATTTCAGGATTTTTTTTTTTTTTTTTTAACTGAAAACGATAAATTTCAAACATTTAGTCCCACTGTCTTCTCAGATAAATTAAATTCGCCTTACAAATGGATATGAATCGACTAATGTCAATAAATTGAAGGTTTTAATTATTATTTGCCCTTTATATATACCTTCTTTAGTTATTCAAGAATTTCACGACCCCGGACTCATGTGAATTTACTTTCTTTTTTCGTCTCATTTAATCACTTTCTTCTTTATTTTACTCTCATTGTGGTGTCACTTTCGATAACGAGGGCAATTTTCCGTAAGTCGATATCAGTCTATCTATATCGACTTAGAGAAAATTCTACAAAGCGTATGAGTTTAACTTGCATAGTGAACAGTGTTCCTAATAAGGATGACCCTGGCAGTGGAGGGGAACTGCTTTAGTGAACTGTACACTATAAAAGAAAATGTTGTTGTATTTCCTGCACTTTATGTTGTAATTTTTAAGCACCGATGCTATGAAATCGAATTTAAGCACTGATGCTGTGGAAGCGAATTTAAGCAACAATAGAAGTAAAAATCGAATCCTTTCAGCCACATGCAAAACGCAGTCAATAACAACGCGACTCTCCCTGGACTTGAGAAACTTTACGACACTCTTAAAATCAGCAGCTTGTAAATTTTACAGTAACTTTGTTGGCAGCCGGGGTGCCAGTACCTTTTGTTGTGAAATACAGGAATTTTTCATGAACAGTCGAATTTGAGCACCGATGCTGTGGAAACGGATTCAAGCAAAAAGTAGGGAAGATCGGGGCTAGTAGGCGGAGTTTTTAGTTTTTGATTTTTATAAATTTTTTGTTTGAGTTTTTTAACAAATTTTAACTGTACTTTTAAAGAACAGACATTTGGCTATAAATACCCGGAGTTTTGAGTTTGTAGCTTTTGTAGTTTATGTTTAGCGGAAGCCTAAAGTAAAAGGAAAATTGTGCGCCAACCTACCCCGTCACGGGGCAAGTTGCCTATACCTATGGGGTAAGTTGGCACACGCTTTATAAAAAATTAAATCAAGCTCAAATAAGACACGCAGTTAAGCGAAATCAATTTCATTATTACCAGTAAGTTTAGACTAAGGCGTTATAGCCGTACAATGTAAATTCTAAATTATACAGACATAAAAATAAGGAATAAAACATTAACATTGAGTAACTTCTATCCTACTCTTTATCATCATCAGAGTTTCAGTTACCACAAATAAAAAATTCAGTGTCTCCGTTTGGGCAAGTCACGTGTGCCGAAAATCTTGCATTGCAACCACTTTTCTCGTTGTTTGCTGATTTTCAAGCTACCAGCACAGGCCAGACACCGAGCCAACATGCCCCGTGTTCAATGCGCCTACATGCCCCACAATAAATTTCTTCACAAAAGGGACACGTAATCCCATAAGCATAAATAATCCAAGCAAATCACATATGGGGTAGGTGCAGTTAATCATACACTAAGAAAAACTGCACAAGTTAAATCGCAATTATTAAGATAAGTACTAGAAATTTGAAAAAGAATGAAGCAACAAAAAATTACTCATGGGTGCAAAAAACAGAAAAATCGTAATAAATGTCCACTGCAAGGAGCTAACGATTCAAAATTACATTGAGGATTGTAAAAAGCAATAAGAAAGGTACTCTGTGATTGGTTGCGCAATCTATACACAAACAGACGATTTATGAGAACTGCGCCTACTTACCCCTTTAGCCAACAATCAATTTTTTTCTGTCAGATAAGGAATCCAATCGCAATGCGACTTTCCCCAGATTTTGAGACATTTCACAGAGCTCTTGCAGACAGAAGCTTGTAAATTTTACAGCAATTGTGTTGTAAACCGGGGTATCAGCGCCTTTTGTTGTAAAATGCAAATTTGCTTTTACTGTGCAGCCTCTGTTTCTGGTAAAAGGAAGTTGCATATCGCCCACGAATTCATCAGTAGGATAGACATACACAGTTTTCAAACATTTAGCAGGAATCAATTGATCGGTCACTTACTAAACATATAATTAAGATTGGAGACTGAGAAAGGAGTGTCTTGTGATCGTATGTGAAATATTTAGCACTAGTGCGCAAAGTACATTATTTTGCTCGTCTCGTAGTATTTATTAATCATTTGGGAAAATGGTTATTGTCCTCGGTCAGGGTAGGAAATCAAAAACATAAATTAAGCTTTTTATTAGTTGAATCCCGCATTTTATTCGTTTTCTGATTGGTCTATATAGTAATCTATATTTTCCCTTTACTTTCAACAGAGATGGATACTCCTGTTGCCACTATGACAAAAAAGTAATAAAAAGTACAAAAAATATTAATAACTCAGAAACAAATTGAGATACAGCTTTCAAACAAATTGCAATTAAAAATGCATTTTTTTTTCTATACAACGACATAAAAAGTAATATTGTGGGATATTTAGAAGTTTAATAATGAAATTTCATTTAAAATTGGTCCAAGAATGTCAATGTTTAATCCATGGTGTATAGTACTGTATGACCAGATCCGTAGAAGTTTAAAAATTTACAGTACCGAAAATTGCAAAACTGAATTTTTTTAAAATATTTGTTCTTGATGGGTCCTGGAATGTTAATGTTTAATCCATGGCGTAAGTAATGTATGATCAACTCCGTGCGATTTTTTATGTCTTAAATTTTAGTCTTTGTAAAAATCATAATCCAAATGGTCATTTAAAATTGTTAATTTTATTATTATTATTATTATTATTATTATAGATTTACTAGATTTACTAGAGATTTACTATAGATTTACTATATTTTTGTTTCCTCTATTTATCTTCCATGCGGAGAACATAATACTTTACATTGTTATTCAAGGTACGCATTACTGATTTCTTTTGGTAGGCATGGTGAAAAAGCTAAATAATTTTTTATTTGGACAGATTTTTTTTTTTTATTTAGGCACAAATTTACGTATACAGACATGATCTAAGGATTTACGATTATTGAGAATCTCATATTAATCTCAAATGTGAAAACAAAATCTAAGATTCACATAGTTTCGAGATTTCTTTAGATCAAGATAAATAATAAATATTAATCAAACCTTTTTAACACTTTTCAGCAAAGTTCAAAAGTGTTTATGCATTCGGTTTGTCTGTCCGTCTGTCCGTCTGTACGCACTCTAACTCCCGTAAATATGCTCGGATAGTTCTGAAATTTTTGGATGTTAGTGACCTCTACCATAGCACGAACCCAATTGCAAATGAAGTTTGTAGCATGTTTAGTTAATTTACAGGGCAGTCAAAAGTTTTTCGTTACATTACGCCCTATGGGAAAAATCGTTTAAAATGATTTTTAATGATGTTACATGCTTTCAAACATAATAAAATTGATATGTGCAAACATAATAAAATCAAGTGCACTACAATATGCATTCCGTAGAATATTCGTTACATGACCACACAAAAGAATTCCGTTATATAATGATATACGGGTGGAGGAAATTTTTTCCGGCGTATTTTAATTATGTTAAATTATTTCGTGTACAATGGAATTGATATACGTCGCTGAGGTTTACTATAACTTATTTCATGTATAATACGAAGTGCATAGCATTTACAGGGACACACAAAAGATTTCAGATACTATATTGTATCCGAAGTATTGTACGGTAGCGATGATTGCTGGAAATGCTTTTTTAATTATGTTATGCTCTTTTATGTTTCACTGTATTTATGCATTGTATATGATGTATATAAATGCCTGTAATTCATATACAGGGCTACACAAAAGAATTCGTAATGGTTACTGGGTATGATTGTAAATTGCTTAAAGGTGGTTTTTAAATGAGTTATTGTTAAATGAGTTACTGCATTTTGTTTACAAACATTTTTTTGTAGATAAAATTATAAAACACAGATAAAATTATATACACGGTCACGCAAAGAATTGGATACATGGCCGTCTATAAATGATAATTTCTGAAAATCTGATTCCAGTAGTTTTAAGAGTGTTTTACTTTGAATTAAACTTTAGCTAAATAGCGGCGTGTAATAAAGGTAATAGGTTAACTACAGGGTTGCACAAAAGTATACAAGTAAGTTTCCATCTATTAGTATACATTGCTGAAACAGAAATTTCAGCCTGTTATTCGTTTTCTTGCTAAACTAAATTTCCCCATTATATATCATATATATCAACCTACAGATCAAATACAGAGCTGTTCAAAAGAATTGGAATACATATTTTATATGGATGGTAACTGCTGAAATCAGTTTTTCAAATGTTTTTTTGCGTTTTCTAAAATGTTTACTTAGTTCTTTTATATACATTATTTCCCTAAATAACGAAGTTTTGTTAAAGCACACAGGAAGTGTTGGAAAGTGTTTCATAATATATGCTTAACGCATGATTTTTCTTACTTGTTTTATTAATACATGAGGTATATGGATTATTTTCATTTTAAACAATGCATATTTTTCAGTAAATTTAAATTCTCTAAGTACAAAGGTTATACAAACATTGAACTGCATATTTGTACGACGGAAACTGCTATCGTTCATAATAATTTTACCTGTAAATGAAAGATATAATAAATATGAATTGTACCGCATGTTTTGTTTGAGACAAAATGTTTCCCAGAAATTTTCATTTCAAAGCAGCAGTAGCTGCAACTATTTATAGAAACACATGAACATTATACAAACTCTTTATTGTATCGTTCCTTTTCAGGTCCTTTTGAACTCCAGATAATGACACTGACTTTGAGATTGCGGTCTTCTAACAATGGCGACGTAATGAGGTATTAGTGTGGTACATTACATTAAACAGCCACGTTTAATCATTTGTTTTAGATCTAAATAAGAGAAGTTAGTTTCGACAAAGTACTTTATTACTCTAGAGTTTAAACACAGTACTTTATTTAGGTACAGATTCCTCAAAGTCTGTTTTATGTTTTCGTCTGAATAGGAGTACATGATGTAATTTCTTTGGTATGTTTTGTGATTAAAATAATGGTATATTTAAAGTAAACTTTGTACAATGATTATTACCAAATGTTTAATAACTGTAGAAAATTACAATTAACCACAGTAAATGCTAAATTTGTTTTAAACCTTAACTAAAATAACCCCGATATGAAAGCATCAGGAAAATTGGAGACAATAAGTGACATGTGTTTCAACTATTCTTTTTCATTATTCTGAAAATATACGGTAAGTCAACACCTCAGTAAGTTATTGGTGCATTTATTCTGATGTTTGTAATTTAATATTTACGTTATTTGTTATGGCAGATTTTAATATGCAGTCGTGGCCATAAGTTTAGGACCACCACTGAAAATTAATATACAGACAATAAATTGAATACTTACTCGTTAGTAAAATAATAAACTCTGTTTAATACATGAATATTACATTTCTACGCATATAAATCGCATAAATTAAACACAAATTTTACAGAAAAATAAATATTTTGTTGGTCCGCCGTTAGCTTTTATTACGGCCTGCAAACGTTTTGGCATGCTCTCTACCAGACTTCGGCAGTATGCAGCTGATAATTCATTCACCCAAACTTCCTTAATTGCTTTTTCCTGTTCTTTTGCACTTGTTGGCTATTTCTCAGAGATCTTGTGCGTTAAGAGAGTCCGTAAGTTTTCAATTGGATTCAAATAGGGACTGTTTCCAGGCCAGTCAAGGATTTGAATTTTCTTCGTCTTCAAGAACTGAGTAACAATTTTAGAGCGATGACATGGTGCACCATCATGCATAAAAATTGTGCATTTATGAACGGCCATGTGTAATTCTAACTTCTCCGTCAACAAAACCACCCATTTTTTGCCATTCATAGTCGTTCCTGGAGGTAGGAAGAACAATGCAGCCGTTCCGTTCACTGACATTCCACCCCAAATCATAACACTTGGGGAGTGTTTAACAGTTTGTAAAGTGTAACGTTCATCGAATCGCTTTCCATTAGGTCTAAGGGCATAGTACTTGCGTGTAGAGAACTGCTCTATTATAGATTCGTCCGAAAAAAAAAACCCGTTGCCACTGACGAATTGTCCATTTGGCATGTTTCTTGGCAAAGTCCAAGCGCTTAGTTGTCATGGCCGCTGTTAACCTGGGTTTGTTTCGCAGGTTCATGGGATTTTAAATGAAATTCGTCGAACAAACGCCGACTTACTGTTCTACGACTGACATCCGCACCTTTTGAAAACAGTACTGGCCGTATCTTGCTTGCAGAACTCATTGGAGAACGAACTGCTATTCTCCTAATGAAGTGTTCATCCCTAGGTGTGGTTTTACGAGCTCGACCACACCTTTTGGCATCAACATAAGTCCCTGTTTCTTTAAATTCATTCTTACTACGTCTTACTAGTTCACTAATTAATCGTTCTGAATGTCCTTCATTGTGAAGAATAACAATTTGTGCACGCTGAGCTTCAGAAACTGACGATTTTTGACCTATTTTCATAGGTTTTCAAAACTTGTAAAACAAGCAACAATTGCATCTGCAATGTTTATTACTCAAAGATCAAACGAAAAGTGAATACAGTAATCTACTGCCAGACGGAATGACACCATCTAACGCAATCGATTTGATTTATGACGTTATCGGTGGTTTCAATTGTAAAAACACTAGTTTCTGCACGGTGGTCCTAAACTTTTGGCCACGACTGTACATATATGGATTTTTTCCCAATTTTATTAAATTATAATTATCACTATTGATGCTATCATTGAAACCGGTTCTTTTCTTTGAATGTTAATGTACTTCTTTTCGATTTGTTATATACATTATTTACTTTATTTAATTTATTTTATTAAATTATATTGTTGTAAACATGATACATAATCATATCAGTTACTTATTTAAATATAGCTTTAATCTTCTAATAGTTACTCTTTGAATCTGTAATTTTGTTAAATTTTATAGAACTATTCTTTTCGTGTCAGTTTTCTTGAGACAAAGTTAAATAGTTTTAAAGAGAACAAAGTGTGTTTTTAAGTGGGAAACGTATTTTTTTTTTTTTTTTAATATAAATGAAGCAATTACATTTTTTAAACCCTTAAGGGTCAAATATTTAGAAAAAACATCAAAAAAGTACCTGTTTTTTTATTACAGAAATTGAATAATTATAAGGTTTCTAAGTACAATATGCAATTATGATTTTTTTAAGGCGAAAAAAAAGATGTTATACTCGTAAAACAAACTGGCATTTGTAGAAAGGCCATCATGTCGGAATTCTGTGTCTTAATGTTTCTTTTACATCGTACAAATTAATGGGAATGAGACCCTTTATTTTTCACATATTTATAAATTTTTATAAATAATATTTGAAGTAATATATATACAATAAATTTCGATTATCAATATTTTTTTGTGTGTGAGGTATTTCGAAAGATACAATACTAATTCCAACATCACAATCAACACAAAAATATCGAGTTTCGTTTCGAATATGCTTATTATTTACATTCCTTTTTGAATAACATACTCTGCATTCTATAGATGGTTGTTCCTTCTTTGAAACATGGATTTGTTTTAGAAAGTAACGTTCCGTCAAACGTTTGGGATTGTCTTCGAAACTGGGACTTCTTCTATTTGGAACATTTTCGGATGAGTGATTTTTCCCAGAAAAGACTCTACCAACTCCAATCGAAACATGAAATGAGATTTTGATCCACCTTCTTTTTTGTATATAATGATAGAATTTAATATTATTTGATATACACGATTAATAAATATTTTTCTATAATACTTTTTCTCCCTGTACTTTCTATTGGATAATCGCAAAGATACTGATCTACAATATCTACACTTCCCATACTTTTTTAATAATCAAATATCACAGTTGGTTATTTTACTACATTGTTGTGATACATTACATCAACCATTGTGTTTCTATGCACAGTTGACAACATGGTAACATCTTTTTTTTTTTTTTTTTTTTTTTTGTCTTTCCATTTAATGGCAAGCATCTTACCTCGGCGAAAAGCGATAGTTTGTCCTCTTCCTATTATTTCTTTGAGCTCTACTGGAATTTTTTTCCGATTCTGTTTCACTGTCCCATTTGTATGCGTTTGACTCTTTAGAATTCCTGTCAATTGTGGTGACGTATAAAAGTTATCCGTTATTAGACAGTATCCTTTTTAAATAAAGGTTTTACAACAGACATTGCGACTTGTAAAGACTGGTGTAAATCATTGTATTGCTGTTAAAATACAGTGCCTTATCCGGTATATATAATTTGTGACCATATGCAACCCGATCTTGAATCACACAGCATATAAGATTTTACTCTGTAACGTGACATTTTCGTGGGGATATACTGTCTCCACGACAAACGACCTTTATAAAGCTTCAGTATTTCATAAATAGTTATTCCACTTTGTGGTGTCATAGCCCGTTGGAAGTAATCATTTGATTATTCTAATACTGGCCAAGTCTTGTTTAATTTAGGATTTGGATGATTATTTTGATGGCAATTTTCACTGTTTACAAAATGAATGTATTTATGTAATTCATAAAATCTGCTGCATGCAGTAATGTCAGAGACAAAAGGTGTTGAAATGGAATGCCTTTTGCTCCAGTACATTTTGCTTTTCGTTTTTTTAGAATGCTTTGTAAGATGTTAATATCCCAAATTACCATTAATTCATTATTAGTTACTGGTTTCCAACTTTTTCTACCTTTTGAAAAGCGAAAACCTGGAGCTTCCTGGCATTGTTTGCCATATCTGTTTGTTTCTCTTACAATAAGATCAATTAACCACCATTTATGAAATTCTCAAAATACTTCAAACACCCAAACATGGATCAAAACTTACTTTTACTTTATGCGCTTCCGCTAATCTAAAATTTGGGGGCGCTCGGTCGACAACAGCTTGCCATATGTGGCTAGGTAACAGTGCCACTTCATCACTGGAATCCTCGAATTCATCATCTGAATCTGATTTGTCATAAAATCTGCATTATTCGGAATCACTGCCGGATTCAATAATATTTAATTTGTTATTAGAAATGCTTGATTCATCAGAATCCATAATTTACCAAAATATATATCGTACAAACCAAACCCAACAACTAATATTCAAAAACTTAAAATGGAAATTGCGTTCTGGTTTTTCTGGTTTAGGAAGTTATTTTCAGCAATTAAATCTCCCGCCCGGATTAACCTTTAATGAATATAATATTTGAAGAGGTCATTGTAACCGTTAAGGCCCATGATATTTTTCTAAAATTGTGAGGTTCAGAAATTAACAAGCCTTGAACAGTTCAGGAAAGTTTACCGGACTTTCTTTTTTACAACATATACATTGCGTGTTTCATAAATTTAAAGTACTAGAACATGTTAAGCTTTTTCTATTACCGTCCAATTAAAAAACAAATACTTTTATTGCTGGACTATATGGAGATTTGTTTTGCAATTTGAGCATTACCTAACATAAAATTTTCTTTCTGAATACATGTTGCGCTTTTCCTATTGATTTCAAAGTGCTAAAATTGGAAATGTTGTTAAAATACTTATATGATATTCTAAGGAAATGTACTTTTAGTATTTGTCCTATAAGAGCATTCGCGCACGTCGGCCTAATTGTTCGGAGTTTTCGTGGTTTTCTTTGAACATTGGTTTTCAAAGCGTAAATGCGGGTTAGAATCCCTTAGAAAAACCCCTACGGAGGGCACTCCCCCTTAAGACCTATATCCCTCGTGACAATAATTGCCCGTCATAAACACAACCAACCAACCAACCTGTAAGAGCATTTGCATATATATATATATATATATATATATGTAGCCTTTATGAAAACATTACATTATTATTTTATTTGCGTTCAATTTCGAAACACATCTTTTGAGTTCTTTCACCAGTTGCTTATGTGACTAAAAACTAAATTTTAATTTGGTAATTATTTATATGACCTTGATGATATTTAATAATAATTTCATTTATTATCATAACGTTTTCTGTCTTTTTTTTTATATTTTACATTGTCCCTCATATACTTTGTATTATAAATTTTAATTTGTTGTTACTCTGTGTTATTACTTATATAAATGTTCATTTAATTATTTATTTCATGACTAAACTCAGAGAGAAAAATCTTATGTTATTTTGCCAAATCTCTACAACTCTGCATTACAAATAGGTTCTTTTTTTTTTTTTTAAGTACCTGCGTGATACCACTTTTTCATAGTTTTTCATAGTCATTTTTGTAATCATACTTTTAAATATAATAATTACCACATATTTTACAAAAACCTTATTACTGTTACTTATTGTGTAAATGTGTAATCTGGAATTATACACATGGCTGAAATAAGAAAAATTTGAATTATGAATATTTAAGGCAATATCAAGATCGTTAATGCTTGAAATTAGAGCAGCCTGATTTTACTAAGAGATAAAAAACGCAATGTTGCGTATGATTATGATTGTGGCGGACGGTGTTTTAAGCCTCTATTCTTCCTATTAATGTTTATGCTACCATTAGTATTGTCAATTTAAGGAGGTTTATTTTATTTACATTTGCTTGATTATTGACAGCAGCCAGGCATGAGGATGCACGGTTGTGAGGATGGCAAGCACGTTCTTCAGCTTCAGATCTGCTTCGTTCTTAAAATAATGAACGTCATGACATAGGGAGACGTCAACATATAGCATATAAGCGTCAAACACGACTCCGTGCTCAGCAATGATGCATTTACAATCGCCTTATATTCCGGTACAACCCAACTGATGATTATTGCTTGAGACGGCATGTTCTCATTTGCACTATGGCTGAAGTATGTGCTTATTCAAACCTCTCAAATTTAATAAGAAACGATAGAAATGCTTTACGCTGCCGAAAAATTTAACTGCCTGAACTTGGAGAACAGTCAGAGCCAATAAAATCTTTGCTTGCTTATATATCACCGAATCAAAGACTTTGCTACATAACATCAGGGAGTACAACTCATGCTCCAAATGACATCGTTTGGCACAGAAATTGTAATAACGTACATCATGCCAACTTTCAAAGTAAAATGATAAGTTTATCATAAAGCGGGATCCCTGCTTCAAATCCCAGATGATTATCATGAATTCCTAGAGATGTACGTCATCGGTAATGGTGATGATGAATCGAATTCACGCTGGAAAGATAGATATACTTTATACAAAAGAAGATACTTGTAAATTAGCAACCATAAAATGCGAAATGGCGACATCGAAGTAGATAACCGGTAGGTTGCTCCGTATTGGCTTTTACTATCAAAAACATACAAAGCGCACACAAACGTGGGATACTGTAACTTCGGTAATTTGATCATGTACATTTGTAAGTACGTGAATAAAGGCAGCGACATAGCGATATATTTGGCGTGCAACTAGACAGATGTAATAAGAATGCGGTCATACCTATCAATTAAACCGCACAGTATCCATCTGGAAGATACATAAGCAAAAATGAAGCTGTATGGCGAATTCTTTCGTTTCCCGTACAAGAACGAAAACCAGCTGTGGACAACCTTTCATAATCAAAGAAAATAGGATAGGCACACTGTACATGGTGTATCCCATACAAGATGACTGCTTCTTTCTTCATATGCTGTTGGTAGATGTGCCCGGTCCAACATATTTCCAGCAGTTGAGAATTGTCAACTGCGAATTGACAACTCTGAATTTATTGGAGAACGGCCAACACTGGGATGCATGCATTAATGACGCGTGCAACACGTCACATGAAAATCCAATTCCTCCATCGTTCGCAATCATATTGAAAGGTTGTTCTCCTTCATCTCCAACAGAGTTATTGTAGAAATATCGCTCATTGCTAAAGATATTTTCTGTCGAAATTCAAATATGAACATGGATTTCACAGCAGAAATCTACAACAAATCACTCCAAATAATTAGAGATTAGTGCTTAAAAATCACGAACAAAGATTTCAATCAATTGAGAATGCCATCGCCGATTCGATCTGCAGCTGCTTAGTTCGTTGTAGAATTATGTTGTAATCAAATTTATTACACGGGTGATCTTTAGTCGTATGCTAACGCTCGATCCAAAGCTAACGCTTGAGTAAAAAAAAAAAAAAAAAAAAAAAAAGCATTTACGATCAAATAATGCAAAATGTCAATAACGGGGTTGTAGATATAGTCTTCTTAAATGCACCGGAGGAACTGGTAAAACGTTCATAATTAGATTGATTCTGGCAGAAATTTCGTCCCAAAATGACATACCTTTTCTCTTGCGTCGTCCGGAATAGCTGCAACATTACTACCAAGTTGAAGACCACTCATTCCGATTTCAAATTGCCATTGAACATGCTATTCATTGAAACTCTCACGTGCAACACTATCAACGTATTTGGCATAGGAAAAGTATTGCATAAATGCAAAATTATTGTTTGGAATGAATGCGCAATGGCACACAAAAAAGGCTCTTGATCGATCATAGCAAGATTTGCGTGGGAGCACGAGATCATTTGGAACGCATTAATATTGCTTGCAGGAGATTTTATGCAAACATTAACTGTAATTCCTCAATCGACACGAGCGAGCGAAATAAATGCTTACCTCAAATACTCTTGGCTACATGTAAAGACGTTAAAATTAACTAAAAATATGCGTGTCCAGCTGCAAAACTATCTATGAGCTGGGATATTCTCACATTAATTATTGGAATGTGTGAATGTTAAAGTATCGGTTGATTTGGCGTCAGGACGAATTTCATTGTCTCATAACTCCTGGAATTTACTGTCGTCAAAAGAATAACCGGGGAAAAAATATTTCCCAAAATTCTAGACAATTATAAGAATCACGATTTTCTGAGTGAACAAGCTATTCTTGGGCAAAGAACAAAGACATCTATGAACAACATTATTGAATGTAACATTCAAAGAGAGGCAGTCACATATAAGTCCCCCGACAATGCTGTTTAAGCATATGAAGCGGTTAGTTACCAAAATAATTTTTTAATTTACTTGAGCTGCCAAGGATGCCACACATCGTATTTCAAGTGAAAATCGTCGTTCAAATACCATGTAACAAAATATCCACCAGCCAGAGCTTTGCAACATTTTCAGAAAAAAATTAATGAACAACGTCGTAGAAGAAACAATCTTGACAGAACATTTCAAAGGTGAAGTGATCGTCATTCCTCGCATTCCAATGATTCCAAGGTATATGTCATTTCAATTTAAGAGATTGTAATTCCGAATTTGATTGGCTTTTGGCATCACCATAAAAAAGATCAGTGCCAATCTTTTGAACTCTGCGATTTAGATCTAGACACGGATTGCTTGTCACATGGACAATTATATTGTGCGTGTTCTAGAATCGGCAAACAAGATTATCTCTATATCTGCACAGACAATGGAACAACACAAAATAAATTAAACACATAAGCACTGAGGAATTAAACATGTTAGAATCGTGTGCTTTCTCTTTACTTTCTTTTCCATTTAACCAGACTGGATTCCATTTCCCAGACTTTCCATTTAACCAGAGGTACGGCTAGTATATGTATATATAATTTGCATTTTTCGTAACATTATATTTTCATGTAAATGTAATAATAATATTTAAATTAAAAATTGTTTTAAATAACTTATTAACTATAAGTAAAACTTCTGAAAATTTAATGTTTTGATGGAATTTGTATCATTTATGATTGTTAAAAAATTTATTCTGAATTCTACGGAAATAAATCATTTAGAAGAATTTTTTTTTTGTTTTCTTCACATCGAGGCGTTACGTATTAATGCATGATAAACAAAATCCATTACTGACACATTAGTGGCACTTCAACAGATGCAAATAGAAAAGTATTTTCAGAACTATCCTTATCACTGCTATTGTTTTCAAAAGTATATTAAATAGAAGAGCGAATCATGCTAAGAATTCACGGATTATGAATTTAAACAACTTTTTCTTCATGAATGCGAGAGTAAGATAAGGGTAAGGAAAGGGCGCTCTCTCGAAATGTACTTTTTAGCGTTTGGAGTAAAGCTAGTCGAATTTTTATTTTATTTTGAAGTGAAATAACAGTTTCCATTTCATTTCATAACAGATTAAGACATGCAATTTTAGTTTTTAAGTTTGTTTGTTTTTCAAGAATCGATTGTAAACATTTTATTTGATTAAATACGACTTAAAATAATTGTTTGCATAAATCGCATTAATATAAATAATTTTCATAATTCTAAATAATCCGCTCGTTTCATCAATAATGATTCTGATCAGAATTTGAATTATGTATTAGGTTACAATTGCGTTATAAATTGTTATTATCTCCTTTTACATAAAAGTAATTTTTCTTGTTAACATTTTTGAGATGTAACAATTTTAAATTTTCAGGTATTTCGGAAGAATTATACTAGCTTTGAGTTAAGAATTTAGGATGTGACATTAAAGGAGAATTAGAATTAACAATATATAACATTCTGCAACTCTGAATCTTCAAACCTTTACAGCAGCCATTCATTAAAACGCCCTCCGTTTTATTGCGCCTCGTTATACCGCAGATTCGGACATATCGCTCTTTTAAGATGTTTCCCAAACCGGAGTTTTAAAAAATGCTCTTAATGAAATAAAAAAGAACTTTTTTACTTTTGTATGCAAATAAACGTATGAAAGAAAAAAAACTGTCAATCTATATTTTTCTTTTAATAACAAATCGTATCACGTATATGAACAAACGTTCGGAGACAGATAGATTTTTTTTTATTATCTAGCTACAAAGAACTACTACAGAAACTTCATATAATGCTTTATACTGAGATTTGCTTCAAGGAATAATAAGAAACATTTTATTATACAAAAAGTTTCGGTTCAAAACCTAAAATGTTTTCGCTATTAAAGGATGTGAAGAATTTTGCACTCGGATTGTCACTAAGATTACATATATACGCGGGTGGCTCAATAATCATTGTCCCGAGTGTGTTTAAAATATTTGTACAGCGATGGTTGATGAGGAATATTAAAGCCTAATGTCTTAGATGCATATATGCTCGATTTCAGAGCCTTAGCTGCTATATTAACATATTTGTTTTCGTTTTAGATGTTAGAGGTGGAACATAGCTTGAAAGAGGGAGGGAGGCTGGTTTGGAGCTTGCGGAGACAGACCTGAAGCAGTTCTGTGATAGATGTGTGACAGCGGATGAGATGTGGCTACATCACTTTCATCCAGAGTCCAAACGACAGTAGCCACGTCTCAAACTTTGTCTCCCCCAACCCTCTTTTAAGCTAGGTGCGACCACTGACACCAAAAACAAAAACAATACGTTAATGTAGCAACTACAGTTCTGGAATTGAGCATATACGCATCTAAGACATTAAGCCTAAATATTCCACATCAACCATCGAAGTACAAATATTTTATATACACTCAGGCCAATAATTATTGAACCAACATCCTATATGTTTTCTTCTTTTTATGAATATATATTTTTTTAAATTCACAATATTATTCTATCACCTCATATAAATTAATGTACTTACTAGGTCATAAAATGATTAAATAAGCGGAACATACGAAAATCAATAACCTTGTCAGCAATTGTTTAACAGCTCTATTATAATAGGACAATGAAGTATAAACTAATATATCGATAATATAACAATTAATTATTTGTTTTATTAATTTCAAAATGAACGTTACTTTTAATGAATAAAACAGGATTTTATCTTTACTCCGAATATTTTTGGATTACAAATAAAAAACACATGTAATAGAACATTATTAAAGGAAAGTGAGGATTTTTTTTATTTCCCAAATTAAATACGCAAAAAATACTGTCCTTAAAAAGCTTTGGCCCCAGGTGGTGAAATGTCTTTTTATTTCGATAAAAAGTGTATGGCAAGTATTTTTTTTTTTTTTTGTTATCTCTTTATACCATTTTTTGTGAATAAATATACAAAAAAATCTACTTTCTTAAATATTTTGAAGACTATAGCATTTCAGAATAATATTAGTACAAATGTTGGAAATATAAACAACTTTTTTGACAAAAAATATGTGTTGAAATTTATATAAAGTCCTTGATAAAAAGTTAATGAATTAAAGAAAGTTGTTGAGTTTTAGAACTATGTAATTTACACTTCTTGTACATAGTACTGTAAATTGAAAGATATATTGACAGCTTATGATTAAATTTAAAATTTGAATATGTATTTTTCACGTCCAATATTAGTTTCCATTTTCCATGTTCAAAGAACATATAAATCACACATTTTTGTGTTAAATGAAGTGGATCAAACGACCTTAAATATTCATAATCAATATTCGTATGCTAATTTACCAAATATATTTATTGTTTCAAACTCTGACTAAGTATCTTATTAGACAAAATCTGTTGGTAAAAAAAAAAAAAGGGTAAGACTTATGTCGTATATATTATTGTAGCTGATTGTCACATAACGTATAAAAATAAGGATTTAAATTTAGTCATATAAAAATAAATAGGTTTTCTATTACGATGCCGATGAGATCCGTGCTACACTTTAAAGGTTCGATTTTTTTTAATCCAGGGTATTTTGCAACCACGCGTAAAAAGTTCTTGGCGGGATAATATCATTCAAGGGCGAATCAGATTCACATAACAATGTAGGGTCGAAAACGAGAATCATTGTTTCTAATTTGGCAGAATTCATACCAGATATTTATTTCCATAACCTATTCGTTTTTAGGTGCGTTCGTAATTATATAAATACGTAGCACCTATAGTCGTCGTTCAGTCCGTCCGTCTGTCCGTCTGTCCGTCTGTCCGCATGTAACAGAGCAAAAACTACCCAACCGAATAGTCTGAAATTTCAAATATGTGATTGTTGCAAAATGTTGTCGAGCCATTTCAAATTTTATGAAAATCGGATGTATAGTTTAATTACAGGGACAGTCAAAAGTTTTTCTTTACATTACGGCCAATGGGAAAAATTATTGCAAGTGGATTTTAATGATATTAGAGCCTTCCGAATGATCTGAAATTTTAAAGATATAATTGTTGAAAAATTTTGTCGAGCCATTTCAAATTTTAGGAAAATCGGACGTATAGTTTAATTACAGGGACAGTCAAAAGTTTTTCTTTACATTACGGCCAATGGGAAAAATTATTGCAAGTGGATTTTAATGGTATTAGAGCCTACCGAATAATCTGAAATTTTAAAGATATAATTGTTGCAAAATTTTGTCGAGCCATTTCAAATTTTAGGAAAATCGGATGTATAGTTTAATTACAGGGACAGCCAAAAGTTTTTCTTTACATTACGGCCAATGGGAAAAATTATTGCAAGTGCATTTTAATGATATTACAGCCTTCCGAATGGTCTGAAATTTTAAATATATAATTGCTGCAAATTTTGTTGAGCTATTTCAAATTTTAGGAAAATCGGATGCATAGTTTAATTACAGGGACTGTCAAAAGTGTTCCGAAAAAATTATTGGAAGTGCATTTTAATGATGTATCAGACTATGCACGTTATGAAGTGCAAAAAATTATACATTCAGTACAATATGGGGTGCAAAAAATAATTTTAAAACTAGTTATAGTACGAACGCACCACATTTGCCACGTTTGATGAGCAATTTCCTACTTGTTTTACAATGTAAAATCATTCAAAATATTAAGATTTCCAGTCATTATATGTGCATGATCATAGTTAATGCTTTTTTGTAGAGAAGGTTCATTGCTTTTACTTGGAAAAGTACTTGTTGTAGATGAATTTTTTTAAAAAACTGAATTATAGTTAAGAACACAAGATCTTCTTAAAACACCATCAAAAATGCACTAGGCCTTTCGAATGATCTAAGTCTTTCTTCGTCAGGCTCAAAGAAGACGTGTTTCTATTGTTAAAGCAGCAGCAAGACTGAAATGAGAGATAAGTGAAAGGAACAAGCTAAAGAAACAGTCAGTAGGAAATTAGCAATCAACAGCCAATAGGAAAGTACAAGACAACAGCCAATCACAGAAGAGTATAATCGAAAAAAAAGAACACAGATTAGAAGGGGGATAACAAAGCAAATAAAAAAAAAAACATTTAATTATATATGGGAGCACATGAAATTAAAATATAAATAAATGAATAAAATATAAAAAAAAGACTAATATTAATTAATACAAAAATAAATTGTATGGTAGTACTGAAAAGGTTTTTCCAATCTGCAGAGAGCATTGTGGAATCAGATTTATCATTACCAATAACATCACGATTAATCTTTTACCCACCGCACCATGAATTACTTCTCAAATTTATTTGGAAATTTTTTTTGAGACGATTTAGATTAATTCTAAGGCTGTGTGCGAAATTTTGGGAAGTTATGTAAAATAGAAGTGGGGTTACAGGTATGTTCCACTTGTGGAACATTAGTGGTTCGAATGACATTTGTAAATTTTGGCGAATTTCCTTTTCAAATCATAGCAGCACTACACATATATGAAAAGATGGATGAAGTGTTAATTTATCTATTTACTGGAACAGTAGAGCCTACTTTTCTCTTTTTCAAAACATCAAATCTAACTTTTATGGCAGCAGTTGCAATTTCACGACGAAACCTCGAATGGGTTAGGGCTTCTATTGTCCTACTGCATGGCAATACAATCTCCAAGAAGCAGCAATAGCCATATTTAGTTCTTTTGCAAACATATTTCACTATTATTTTTTGATTGAAGTACTAAATTATATGTTCCAAGCAAACAATTCAAAACATTCATACAACCCACATAATGATAATACAACCAAATCACTCGAGCTTCTTTGACTGAAACTGCTCGCTTCAAATTTCCAGAGTATCATGTTACACTTTGAGTTGACAATGCTCCTTCCCAATTTGATATAACTATAACAACAATGTTGTCGCTCCATCGTACATAATCGACTTTGCTATCTATATTATAAAGGACAAACATATCTGTGCGTAACGCATACGTCATTTTGTGAATGGCAACACTTTGAAATTTGAAATAAAATTTAGGGTTTACAGTTTTCTCTACTGAAAATTTTTAAACTTCTAAACATCACAGAATTTTAATTTTTGCACCGTCGTATAAGGAAAAAAATCTTCTTTTAAATGCAATTTGTCTGAAAGCTGTATCTCAATTTATTTTTGAGATATTAATTTTTTTGTAGTTTTTAATACCATTTTTCTTATCGTGGCATCAAAAGTACACCATTTCTATTGAAATTAAACGAAAATAGTCGAAAATAGGAAGTACTGTATCATTTTGTTGCCATTTTCTCATAAAACCTGAAAAAAAATTGAAATTAAAATATGGGCTATATCAAGAATATTGTCTGTTATTCCGTGATAATGACGTCATATGCATACTTTTCTATAGACGAAGTATAAGACTGTATTGTAATAGTGTATTGCTTTTTCGAATGCAAATGACGTCATTTTATGAAAAAGCGTGTATTTTAATTCTTAAACCTGAATTATGTTTTGTAGAAGTGCGTCATTTTCACAGCCCAGCTGCTTTGAAATTCTTCACAAGTGAAAATGCTTCACTTTTGAGAATAATGTAATCGAAATCACACACTGATAAAACGCGGTGTTTTACAGAAATTCAGAGTGTCTTTATAAAAGAGAGGTGACATGCAAATAATAGCGATTTATATTACAGAAATTGATCATTCTCGCCTGAATGGATTTGCTTCTCCGAGTTAGACAAGCAAACAAATAATTCGTGGTTTAAAGTAATATCATGTTCCTGAAGTTTTGTCCAAAATTCTTTCGAATAATAAAATACTATTCTTTAGGACATTCTACTATAATTTTATCAAAATAACATAATTTGCTTAATTTAATCTTTCCTAATTTTTTATAATCTATATATTTAAAACACAAGTGTGTTATTTAGTCATCTGCCCTGATCTTTCTGCTGAACCATTCTTACTAAAAAAAAATTTTAACTAAAAGATCTTCATTTGTAGGCCTGATCGCACTATATGTTTGTTTTTTTTTAAGTATCCCCACTTTTAAGTTTTAATTTTAAAAGCATTTTATGAAATCTCTTTAAAATGGTGAAAATTAGATAGCTTTCATTATTGCAGACAAGAGAGAAACAATGGGGTATTTTTATGTTAGTTTCAGACACAAGGCGAAATGTTGAATTAAGTGAAAATAAAGTCATATTATAAGTAAACGATCATTTTCTTATATAAAATTAAACATTTTAACACAAATGCGTCTAAAAAACATAAATTGCGGAGTTTTTTGCTCTCCGGAATTGAGAATAGAATCTCAAGTAAAGAGTGCGTCTGTTCACATAAAATATGTTGCTGACAATCGTGACTTCAAATTTTGAGTTAAAATGCTTTTAAAATGATCAAACATTTTTAAGTATCAATATTATAAAGAACAAGCGTATATGTGCTTAAAGCTGACGTCATTTTGCGAATGGCAACACTTCACGATTAAATTTCGGTCTTGAAATTTTTGCTACTGCAATTTTTTAATCTTCTGAGGATCGTACATCTTCAATTTTCGTCGCATACGGAAAAAAATTTACTTTCAAATGTAATTTGTTTAAAAACTGTATCTTAATTGACTGATGTATTATATTTTCTAAAATAATTTTTAAGCTTGATTTTTTTTTTTAGTTTATCGTATCACGTGCCGGTTTCTATACATAATAATAATAAACATTTTGCACATAAAGCAACAAACATTTTAGAGCATTTGTTTTTCACTATTTTTGCATAACGAAATTAATACTTCCTTTATATACAAATAAAAGAATAATATTAAAAAAATCCCCACCAATTTAACCTATTTGTGAAAGACAAATTAACGAAATTAATAATTCTTTTATAAACAAATAAAAGAATAATATTGAAAGAACACAAATCTAACACATTTGTAATCTTACGATTTAAATTTTTAGATCACCTAATAGGATTTTGTTTTTCAAATGGAATTTGTTTGCAAAGTTCATCTCAGTTTACTGATTGTCTATGTTTTTAAAAACTATTTTAATGCGTGAAATATTTTTTAATTCATCTATATCGCGCGGAGCTCGATTACGAAACAAAATAAAATGTTAATCAAAATAAAATGTTCATCATTTTCTTACGGCAGATATCCATTAAAAAAACTTCCCTATGAATAAATAAATAAAATAATATAAATAATACACAAATTTAACAGACATGTATAAGCTCTGAAATTATCAGAATATAAAAGCATGCCGTAAGCAGCAAAATCTTGGTCAAATAACTCTTAGCATGCGGCTAATAAGAAAATATCGCTTTTGATAAATTTCAAAAATTTATTTGATTGTATAATTCGTATTTTCCATTTGAAAAATTCTTTCTTAATGTAAGTGGGCAATCTCAAAAAAATATTGCATATACAAAAATTATTAATTTTCAATTTTAAAAAAAATGTTTTCACCTACATTCTTTAATCCGGGAAGCCCGGGTACGATCCCCTAGTCACTATAATAATCAAAATCTCCTCATTCTTGTTTGCGGAATTATGTTGTACATTTTATTAGGCATTTATTCATTCAAAAATATTTAACAGGTAATTTCATAGCAGGTGCAATAGACATGTATCACAAAATTCATTCTTTAATATTAGTGGTATGAAAATAATCAAAAGTAGTCGCCCGTGTGGGCCTAGTAAAAATGATCAAAATCCTAAAAAAAGTAATAATAACTTTGTACTCTGTTTGTACTCTGAACCGCCAACGTTGCCAATGTCGTAGATAGAGTAAAAATCATCAATAGACGCTAAATTCGGGCTCGAGTTTTTGCACTTCGGGACCCACTCAATAAAATTTAATCTCCTTTTTCCGCATGGAAGATGAGAAAGGACCAAAAATCGAGCCTGTATTTAGCACATATTGCTTACAGCGCCATCGATTGTTTGTAATTCGAACTAAAATCGAAAATCACTGTCAAAAATCTTTTGACCTCATGCACAACTCTCCTGCAAGAATATTTTAAATATCTGTCACAGTTTGCAATATATTGAATTTTAAATCAGTCAGTCCTTTTTAGGACACCAAGTATGTATATATATATATACCTAACATTTTTTAATGATTAATTAATACTTTTACTACATTATAAATTATTATTTGTTTTAAATGTATTCACTTTTGCATTTTATTTAGAAGGAGGCATTAAGTTTTATGGCTCCTTTATCTGGGTAACCTTTTGACATAGGATCCGTCACTTTAGATCGGACCCGTAAGAATCATGCAATGCTAAATTTACCTTCCTAAAAAGTCCTAAATTACGATTTCTACGCAATTTCAGGGAATATAAACCAAATATAAAAGTAATAGTTGCGAATCAATGGTAACAGTCTCTGATCCTACACAGGCTATATTTTATGCAGATGATTCTACCACCTGGGATTTACAGAAACAACAAACGCTCTAAAAAAGGCCTTTAAAAGCTTTCTAAATTACGTTTCTGTGGAATATTAGGAAATAACAAACCAATTTCAAAATTAATGTTGGCAAATTAATGGTGACAGTTCCTATTTCAACATAGCCCTTTATGTTGAGAGAGGTGGTAGGGCTTGGAATTTGATATGATGGTTAATTTTAAGATGTAAGAAGATGGTTTCTAAAAAATTCAAAACTTCAAATGAATACTGAAATGAGCGTATTAATTGAGCATAAAAGTTTCAAAATATTTTCTAAATTATTACTTATTTAATTTTATTTCGTTTTATTAATTTAAGTCTCATTTCTGCCTTATGCAGTGTAACAATGATGTTTAATCAAACTGTGTTTTAAATAGTAATTTTTTTAATTATTCCTAAAAGTAATAAGTACCTTTTAATAAAATAAAATATTACCTTTTAAAAAAATAAAATATTACCTTTTAATAAAATAAAAATTTAGTTAGTACCTTTTAATAAAAAATAGACATATAAATACCACTTGGCATATTTCAAATATTACGCGAGCAAAGCCGCGGGGTTTGCTAGTCTTTTAAATTTGCGCTTTCCCCATCTAAGCCGGAACTACTTTCCTCACAGGCGACGCAGAGGGTCTTATAATATGTCGATTCGGGCCGCTGTTTTCTCAGAAAACGTTCTTTGTGGTTTCGAGAAAATCCTACCGTAATTACGGACGTCATTAGCTGATTAACGACTCATTATCGAAGAAAAATTAATTCAGTGTATGCGCTTTCCCTGCAAAGAAATTTTTAGCATCAAACTATAGCGATATTTCTAATAATATGGTAGTGGTTTTAAATATAGCAAAAGCATAAGCGCAATTATTTATCAAGAAATGTTAACATACTTGCAGAAATATTTAAATTCGCCAAAACAACATTTGGTAAAACAAATTATTATTTTGTTTTTCGTCAGTTAAAATGAATTATACCGTATTCGTGACCTACCTATTTCGTGTAACTAAAAACCGATAACGCTGTATTTTATCGTGTTGATGGTCTGGTCAATGACCAACAGTATTGGCGGGAATTTCGATTACGGAAGATAAAATACGGGGCACAGATGTCAGATACGCACTTGGGTACCTAATTGACACCAAAATGGCGTTACTTTATTTTACAAAGTAACCCGGCTACTGTTGCTTATTTATTAATAAATTGTTCATTTACTTTTATTTTATTTTTTTAAATTGTACAATTGTTTTGTTCTATAGTGATTAATGACATTATCGTTTATTTATTGTTGTTTACTTTTTAAAACAATAGAAAATAATTTAAAAATATATATTGTAACTGGTATTGGAAAACGGGCTTTCGCCAAATTGACGTTAAAAAATCGCGCCAAACCTGGTTCGTGTATCACATCTGTGCCAAATTCTCGGTTTTTTTGATTTTTCGACTTTTTATCCAAATTTTCAGGATTTTTTTTAATTTTCCCTTTTATTGGTTTTCACTTCTATTGGCACTCCCGGAGTGCCGCTGTTTTTTTTTTTTTTTTTTTTTTTTTTTTTTTTTTTTTTTTTTTACACGTGGCCACAAATGTGTAAGGATACTTGTGGCACGTATATTGTGGCATGTATATGTATCTGACGGAGATGAGAGTAGTGTATGATACAGAGAAAACGCTGTCACAACAGCCGCATATATATTATTTCAAGTTTTCAATAAAATGAATAATAGTCCTTTTTCATTGTTGGCACGTTCTTCGTGTCTTTCTCAACAGGCTTCCTCTCATGTCTTGAATTAGATAAGTGACACTTAATTAGCAAAATGATGTCCTTGTCATGTGCGCCAATGCTTATAATAGGCCTACATACAAGTCCTGATTTATCCCAGTCTATATATAAGTCAAACATAATTAGCAGCATTATGTTTGCGAATATTTTCAGAATTAAATGAACTAATCAACACAGAAAAAATCATATAAAGGACATATAGGAGATCCATAAGTCTATTTTGTACGAGGATTTACAATTTGTCTACATATGCCTGATAATCATCAACCGGAAGGATGTGTACCCCTAATTTTTATATGGAGACACTTTCAGGCCCTAAATGTATTTTCTTAAAGAAATCTGCAGCAAATTATACGTTCTTATTTAAATATTTTGTCCACAAGTTGCTGCGTTTAGTATTGTTGTCTGTTCACTTCATTTAGTAAATCAAACACTGATAAGATAATAATAACGAAATTAACATATGGTCGATTGATCGATTAAAAATAAACCACTTTCCGAAAATTTCATCAACTGTTTGTTAATATTTCCCAATAAGATATACATCATCATTTCATATTTAGATTAATAAGGTTTATAATTAATTCCCCTTTCCTTTATAATTTAAATAATCAGGCATTTTGAAATTTCAATTTTAATCTTAAAAGTAAAAAAAAAAAAATAAATAAAAAAAAAAATAAAAAAAAAAATAAATAAAAAAAAAAAAATAAAATAAAATAAAGCTAATACATTTTTAATTAAGCTAATGGATAAATGGATCATTTTGACCGAAAGGTGAATAATTTAATCATTTTGATTAAATTGGTGAATAATTGCGACAATCTCTTATGTTAACCGTGTCTGTAAATCACAAGGCGTCTGAAAGAGTGTCAAATAAAAATTTAAGTTAATATTTAATTAATATTTAGCCTTATATTTTCAAGAAAGTTTAGATAAATTATGCGATTAGATTTTCAAATCAAATTTCACAAAGAATCGATAGTATCTGTTTTAAAAATTAAAATAGAACCGGAATTTAAAAATATTCCGAAATATTAAATACCATTTTTTTTAATCTACTTTATTTAGGTACAACATGGAATAAATTTATTTTAAGTATTGTAACATGTTTGCAGAACGATAATAATGAAATTTGAGCGAGAAGATTTTAAAATAATTTTTAGCACTTATAAATATAGTGATCAATATATAAGTATAAGGTCAATGCATCTCTGCTTAAAACGTATCTCCGGTTAATGATGACAATTTCTTTTACCCCCATCATTTCCTATTTGAAATTAATATTTATGTTATCACTATGTTTCGGATAGTGCGTACAAAGTTTTCTCATTTAGCAATGCATAGTACAAAGATACTCAGGAGTAACAAAATATATAAGTAAGTTGAAGGATAGCGGCAAAATGTTAGCTAAATGATCATGCAAGGTAATGATAAAAATGCCTGGATCTGTTATTATTATCTTTTTTTTTTATTCTTGAGTACATCAATTTTCGAAAGCAATTTTGGTGCCACACCTTTTTACTTACAGATTATAAAATTGTCAGTCACACTGATGAAGTGAAATGTAACATTTCACCACACAACGTGAGATAGTAGAAAATTGCTGCCGGCTTTTTTGTGGATATCCCCCTTTAAAATCAGAGCATTTTTCAGTGTGTCTCAAAATTAGAAATCTACGTGGCAAATTCTTAATTATTTCCATTATCCATTGGAAAGAGACTTAATAATTTATATAACATTAAATTATTTATGTAAGGGAATTTATTTATATATTTTGTTACTCCTGAGTAATTAAATCTCTTCTATTAGCACTGTTGTTATTAATTTGCATATTTATTAAAGTGCTGTATTGAAAGAATGTTTTATTTTTTATCATAAGCTTTTTTTTTTTTTTTTTTTTTTTTTTTTTTTACTGAATTCAGTTCATTCAACACAGAGGTTTATTTTCTCTCGACTAAAATGTTTATATACTCGCTAACAAGTAGATCAGTGTAGTGTATAACTAAGAAAGATAGTAATCGGATTTAGCAACTGTACAACAGCTTCAAAAAATGCAACTGGATATACTTTGCAGTAATATTCCAGCTTCTTAAAATATTTTCTTTTTAATTTAAATATCGAAGCAACATTTAACAGACTAAGGTCTATATTTGTCATGTCGTTTGGAACTGATATATAATTTTAAAGCAATTGAAAAGAAACTTATAAAGATCTGCTTTTACGGTAGAAAATACTGTCAGTTGTCATATCATTGATATCCTTGCTAGTATGTTTATAATTAAAGATGCGAGATTTTAAGGCGCACACACCTTCATTCAGAAAAACATTGAGGGTGAATCGGAACTCATGTACAATATGTGGATAATAGACAGCACATAAACACACACTTTAATAAAGAAAGTAATCACTAGATTTTGTATAAACATGGTATTTGTAATAAAATCCGGAATGAAGTAGCCCCCTTCAGTTTTCGCTGCTTCGGGTACAACTATGCATTTTCTGTTATTTTGAGCTTGTTTAGTGTGTACAAACAATGCTTAAAATGCTGCTCTGATTATAGTTAATAGTTCAATTTCTCTTAAATAATTAATTTTATCTTAAAAGCATAATATAAAACTATTTGTTTTTTGTTTTTTGTATTTTATATTTGCTGAAATGTGAAATAGACACTAAAAGGGAAAAAACTTTGAATAATCGTATCGCAGTTAGGGACAATGGCAATTATATCAGATTACAATCTGAAAGTTCTCATCCAATATGCAACTATTTATCAAAAATTAAGCCTAATAAAAATATTTACAGTCAGAAAACAAAATACATTGTACAAATGACATTAAAAAATGCCATTCGATTGCGAACAACATCTTGCGTACATATATGTTAAAATACATACTTGGGGAACAATTATGCTATTTAAATGGTAATAAATATTAAAATTTCAAATCGAACACGTGATTTGAACATCATAGTCCAATTATTTGATACACTTTACCTGCAAGATACAAAATGGAGAGACATAGGTGAATATATTTAGGACATTTGCAATTGCAAATGATTTGATTCATTTTGAATTCCTACTAGCTGCAAAAAAAACTCAAATGTCAATATATTTTTTAAGCGTATGCCAATGATTATCGTTAGCATTAAATGAGTTTTAGACTGGCATGTTTGAAGCTTGTAGAATTTGACATGTGTTAAAATTTTTATATGTTTCATAAAATAATTTTTCGAATAAATAATTTTTAATTTAAAAATTACATCAATATACAATATATCTATAGCCTGTACTGATTTTTCTCCTGTATGTCTACCAGCTCTCTTCAATGAATTCGTTTTTTACATGTTAATTTATCTTATTGTCTGTTTATAGTATAATACATTGTTTCTCACATATTACCTTTGTACGTATGAACTATCTTCAGCTTGTGCCAGTTTCACTAGGTATCCCGTTAAATACGATAATTATGTATATTTTGGTGCATAATATTTATAATATTTATACAAAAAATATATTTTTATTATTATTTCTTTAAATTGCAACAACAGATGGTTTCTAGATTTCTGTATCCGTTTGAAAATTAGTGTTTTACATTATAGAAAAAATATAATAACACTCGGAATATTTAAGATAACATAATAGCAATAATAGCAATATAAATACAATGATAATAAAAAATAGCAATAATAACAATATAGCATAATAGCATAATAACAATATAAATAATTATAATATATATATATATATATATATATATATATCTTAAGGTTTTAACATAGCAAACTGATTAATATCCGGTAAAATTGCTGGATATTCTTGACTATATAATTAAAAAATGACACTTTTGCAGTCTTTGTACTGTTGTTTGTTGTGCAATGACTAAATGTTTCTTAAATGTTGTATGCAATTACTTCACCAGCATTCTTTCTAAGAAAGACATTAAAATAAAATTTAAAGCCTTTACATTTTTTTCGTTATTTTAAACTATATAAATAAATTTCGAGCTTAAATAAACAAGCGAATACTCCTGGGCTTCCCGTTTTGTAGACTACATGCTGTTAACAATATCCTGAAAAATTATTCTGACCAATGACAATGCTCCATAGATGTTTATGTTGCGTTATCATTGGTCAGAAAATAGTCTAAAAAGAGAGCCAATGTTTCACGACATTTTTAACAGCGCAGTTCACACTTTTAATAATTATATCTCAAAAATAAATTGAGATGCAGCTTTCAAACAAATTGCATTTAAAAGAGCATTTTTTTCCTTATACGACGGTGTAAAAATTTAAAATGTGCGATGTTTAGAAGTTTAACATTTTGCAGTAGAGATAATTGCAAAACCAAAATTTTATTCCAAATTTCAAAGTGTTGCCATTCGCAAAATGACGTATGCGTTACGCACAGATATGTTTGTCCTTTATAATATAGATAGGGTAGGTATAAATGTATATATATATATATGTGTGTATATATATATATATATATATGTATATATATATATATATATATATATATTCATTATTACTATTCATTTAAATTATTCTAAATTGCCGGCATATTCATTATTCTATTTTTAAAAAAAAACTAGGGGATCGTACCCGGGCTTCCCGGGTTGAGGAATACAGATGAAAACATTTTTTTTTATTGAAAATTAATAATTTTTTTATATGCAATAAATTTTTTAGATTGACCACTTACATTAAAAAAGCATTTTTCATATGGAAAATACGAATTACACAATCAAATACATTTTTGAAATTTGTCAAAAGCGATATTTTCTTATTAGCCGCATGCTAAGAGTTGTTTGCCAAGATTTTACTACTTATGGCATCCTTTTATATTCTGATCATTTCAGAGCTTATACATGTCTGGTAAATTTGTGTTTTATTTATATTATTTTATTTTATTATTCATTGGGAAGTTTTTTTTAATGGAAATTAGCCGTAAGAAAATGAACTCTTTATTTATTTTTTAAGGGCAAACGGATTAATCTTTCGTAATCGAGCTCCGATATACATAAATTAAAAAATATTTCATGCTTTAAAATTGTTTTTAAAACCATAGACAATCAGAAAAGTGAGATGAACTTTGCAAAAAAATTCCATTTGAAAAAAAAAAAAAATCCTATTTGGTGATCTAAAAATTTAAATTGTACGATTACAGATATGTTAGATTTGCGTTTTTTCAATATTATTCTTTTATTTGTTTATAAAAGAAGTATTAATTTCGTTAATTTGTCTTTCACAAATATGTTAGTTTGGTGGTTTTTTTAATATTATTCTTTTGTTTGCTTATAAAGGAAGTATTAATTTCATTGTGCAAAAGTAGTCAGAAACAAATGCTGAAAAATGTTTGTTGCTTTATGTGCAAAATGTTTATTATTTTGTGTATTGAAACCGGCACGTGATAAGATAAACTTAAAAAAAAAAATCATGCTTAAAAATTATTTTAGAAAATATAATACATCAGTCAATTAATAGAGTTTTTAAACAAATTGCATTTGCAAGTACATTTATTTCCCTATGCGACAAAAATTGAAAATGTACGATGGTCAGAAGATTGAAAAATTGCAGTAGCGAAATTTCAAGACCGAAATTTGATCGTGAAGTATTGCCATTCGCAAAATGACGTCAGCGTTACGCACAGATACGTTTGTTCTTTATAATATAGATCCATCCTAGAAGCAAATCCATCCAGGCGAGAATCATCAATTTCTGTAATATAAATCGCTATTATTTGCATGTCACCGCTCTTTTATAAAGACACTCTAAATTTTTGTAAAACATTGCATTTTATCAGTGTGTGATTTCGATTACATTATTCTCAAAAGTGAAGCATTTTCACATGTGAAGAATTTCATAGCAGCTGGGCTGCGAAAATGACGCACTTCTACAAAACATAATTCAGGTTTAAGAATTAAAATACACGCTTTTTTATAAAATGACGTCATTTGCATCCGCTAAAACAATCTACTTTTACAACCCAGTCTTAAACTTCGTCTATAGAAAAGTGTGCATATGACGTCATTACAATGGAATAACAGACAATATTCTTGACATAGCCCATATTTTATTTTCAACTATTTTTTTCAGATTTTATGAGAAAATGGCAACAAAGATACTGTATCTCCTATTTTCGACTATTTTCCGTTTACTTTCAATGACTTTCAATAGAAATGAGGTACTTTTGTTGCCACGATAAGAAAAATGGTATTAAAAACTGCAAAAAATTAATATCTCAAAAATTAATTGTGATACAGCTTTCAAACAAATTGCATTTAAAAGAGCATTTTTTTCCTTATACGACGGTGTAAAAATTTAAAATGTGCAATGTTTAGAAGTTTAAAAATTTGCAGTAGAGGAAATTGCAAAACCAAAATTTCATTTCAAATTTCAAAGTGTTGCCATTCGCAAAATGACGTATGCGTTACGCACAGATATGTTTGTCCTTTATAATATAGATACGCTCTATTATTTATATCTAGTTAAATTCCTATAAATTTAAAACGCGTATCTTAATAATAGATTTATTCCAAAACATAATCTAAATTTTAATCCCTTCATTAATTTTTATCGTCTACCAAACTGAAAAATTTCTGAACGCAGTTACATATTTTCGAATGTTTATAAAAACCATTTTTTCATTTTTATTCTATTTTCATCTCATTTTCCCGCCAGCTAGGAAATAGCCTTTTTTCATCGAAATCCTTCCATAACCCGCGTCGGGATACTTTTCTCTGACGTTTCTCGATCGCTCTCCATTGGCTGAGTGACGGAACGCAGTTTCATTTCGAGTCTCGTTCGTGATTTTGTTTGGTTAGCCTGAAGTTTTCATTTCAGTCGGATTTCCTCCGCGCATAATAATAAATAGCTAAAGCATGAGCTCAGGAGTAGATTTTTTGTGCTGTTTGATTGTTTACATAATCTGTTACCTGGTGTCCTAAGCTATGTATAATATTCATTTCGTTATCTATATGTATATATAAGCCGTTCTTTGTGTGCATGTCCTTTATACAAATCTTCAATTTCTGACCGATTTGCACGAAACTCGATGTACATACGTTTTAGAACGTGGAAAAGATCACTGTCTACTTTAAAAAATTATGAGACCACTATTTATCCCTTTTTTCTACCACTTCCATAATTTAACATTATAGAAATATCTCTTTTGAAATCTTTTTTAATTCAAACGTTTCTTTCCTATTGCCAAACCCTAAAAAATGACACAATAATGTGAAAAAAAATAAGGATAACGCGTGTATTATGTTTCTATTTGCTAATAAAAATTCAGATTTTCTTGCTATATTTTTGAGTATTTGATATTGACGTCATTCTAAACAGAAAATTTACATTTTTTTTGTATATAAAATAAAAACTTTAACTATAAGAGCGGGAAAATAACGTAGCACCTCAATTTGAATGGGTTTTGTTTTTAATTAAAACATCTATTTTAATACAAACAGTCAAATTTCATGAAAACAATTTAACAAAAAGAAAAAAAAGGGCTAGATATGACGTCACATTCTATCAAATCTTTTCAACGCGTAATCAAACTCATTGTAAACATATGGCTCCTACATTTTGCTTACTAATCCGATTGTCTACTACAGCCATATCTTATAGTTATACGTTATCGCTAAGTGTTGAATTTATTTAAATTCAGTGCTAACATTTTCTGTGATTTATAGCTAAAAGAGAGCAGTTATTTACATTTTCAAAAAAAAAATATCTTGACAGATGTCTTGATTTAAAATTTAAGGAAAATGACATCATTTTATATATAATTTCAATAAAATTTCAAATGTTCCAAATAAAATTTTAGTAACTACTACCTCATTTGGATTTTTTTTTTTTTTGCATTTTCCCCCGTACTGTGAAGATATTGTATACTTCTGTTACGCGCGCCAAAGAAAACATATATTTTAATTTTAAAAGTTAAAAAAAATTACCACAATGCGTCAAAGGAACATCCTTTTCTGAATTTAAATTTCGCAAGTTCCAAAATTAAAATTATAAATGTGAGTTTTTTCATAAACTTCAAGTTAAGGCTGTTCATAAAGTTAAGGCTGTTCTCTAATCCAAAGGAGCTATTTTCTGAAATATTTTTTAATTAATTTTTGTTCGGAAACGCATGAAATTGACAGGAGTTCTTATTTAGAAACTATGTAATCGAAAGATAGTTTCCATTTGTTGGTAATGGTATAAGATATTTCAGTTGGTGTTTTGAACTGAATTTCCGACGCAACAGTGCAATAAAGGATAAAAACCGGCCGTCACCCAACCACAATTGCTCATAACTCGATAAGTAATTTATTAATGAAAAAAAGAAAAACTCATTTCAATTCCAAATTGCTTTAATAGTCAGGCTTACAAATTTTAAGCCTTTACGTTTAATGAGTCAGAAAATGTGTCAGAAAGTTTCGCGTTGTTGAGCAGGGAACGGGAGAAGCACCTTACGCATTTGCAGGTTAGTATTTTGTAATCAAGTTGCATGCCAGATAGTCGCTTGAAACATAAGTCATTCTATATTGTTTTAAACAAAGGTGCATGCCATAATGGGTGTCAGGCACACTCATTAAAATAAGAATACCCTAGCGCACAGCCCCATTACCGAAGATAAACCCATCAATATACTTAGAAATAAAAATAGTTCTGCATTTTTCATTTAGCTAATAAGACTAATCCTTCATAATTGGGTTCACGTGATGATACAACTTTCCCCTATAATTCTATGACTAAGCAACGGAAAACAATATGTTACGCACTAAAATCTTCCCTAAAAAGCTAATAGTGCTGCAAATCGCATGCAAATCCGTTCCGAAGAATTCAAGTTATATGCACCCGTAACGAAATTCCCATTTGAATTTTATTTACTTATCAGGTTATTTTGAGTAGTTTGATTTGATTGCTGTTAAATTCCTGTTTTATTTTATTTTATTTTTGGCGTTTTAATTTCGTTTGCCAATTTAGTTATTGAATATTACGCGAAAGCAAACAAACTCTGAATTATTTACAATGTTTTTGAACAATTGAGTTAATATTTTGTATTTGGGTTGCAAGCATATTTAGAAAATATGCATGCTTAAAAATTATTTTAAAACCCATAAAAAATTCGTAAATTGAGATAAACATTACAAACAAATATCACTGAAAGTACTTTTGTTTTCTATAATACGTTGGAACAATTGAATGTACAATGTTTAGACGTTAAACTGCAATAAAAGGGGAATTTGTTGTGTTAGGTTGTTGCCACGGAAAATATGATACCAGCGTTACTCATGGACATGTTTTTTCTTTATACTATTGCACTAAGTGTAAACAGGTTCATCTTTCGTAATCGGGTTGCACTCAACTTTAAAAATATTCATGCTTAAAAATTACTTTAAAATCCATTAAAATCAGAAAACTGAGGTACAATTTTCAAACAAATTTCATTTGCGAGAACTTTCTTCTATTCGACATTGTAAAAAATGAAAGTGTGTGATGTTTAAAAGGTAGAAAAATTGCAGTAAAGGCACATTTTATGGGTTACAATTTATGGGGCACAATATATGGGCACTGACATAGTGTTTTTACTTTATAATGTAGATAATACCATACAAACGAGAATTTCACTAAGTGCTGCGCGATTAGGAGGAATTTCTGTTTTTCGTATTGTCAGGAAAATCACATATTGTCTTTATAATGTTTTGTGGATGGGAATGCAGAAATTTCAGTTATTGTGATTGCCGTATTATTTCGTTTTAATTTATTTTACCTGGAAGTCTTCTTATAATTGACACGGGCGAAGCCGGGTACTTCTGCTAGTTTAACATATATTTAGCATGAATAACTAATTCATGCTCAAGCGGAATGCTTTGATTTCTCATCCTGTGGGAATTGTTTGATATTGGTATATTCTGATGGAATAAACAGTTTCCTATGACTGCGTTTCTATGTCTTATTGGGAAAACTCCAGATTTTTTCATAAGCCTTTACTTCTTTCACCACTCATGCTGCCTAATCTGCTTTGTATTCATCATGAATAAATGAGTTTTGATTGGACTCTACCAATCTTATCATCGCTCCACAGCTGCTAAATTTCCACAGAGTTGACACCTCCACTAGCGATGCTTGCGCTAAGTGCTACGTCTGCTATACAACCTCACCAGCGACTGATTAAAAGGTGGTACGAATCCAGTAATATGTCGTAAAAAGCACGACGTGATTGTTCGACTTAATCCATGAAATTGTTTCGTAATAAGAAGACAGCAAAGATTATGTTTACCTACTGTACACCACCTTATTATGAAACTTACAATAAAATGGTTTATTGGGATGGTGAAACCAATAGAAACCTGTTCGATGACATCTGGTAACCACAATTTGATATTCTACGTTTACCCTGAATGTGCGTCTGTATAGATGAAAGTCATTTTGTTTTCTTTTAATAAAAAGTTATAGGAAAGAAAGAAAACTACGATGTATGTAAACAACCCAAGGACGTAAGTTTTGAAAAATTTATTATTTATTTATTTGCTTATTTTATATTTCACCACATTTCCTTAATTACATTTGTTGTATTACTGTTATTATTTATTAGAAAAGAAATTATTTACATTTGTTGTTTTATTTAAATTTTATTTACGTTGTTTATTATGATTATACAATGAATCCATGTATAAATGAGTTATCCCTCTTTTATGTTAATGCGATCGGGATTTGTTAAAAACTCTAGTAATAAAATGAGTGAATTTGAATTAAATATCATCTACTTTGACCCAGGGTCGGAGATGAATACACAATCCTGGATGAAACATTTTGATCAAGCATGCATTTCTGATAAAAAAAGATGAAAAATGGAAAATGCAAAATATCTCTAAATTTTTGAAGTTTCTGAATTTTTGAATTTTTGAAATTTTTGAATCTCTAAAAGTGTTCTTTAATGAGGGTCTAGAATGTACTACTTTCAGTAAGATAGTTGAAATTCTTTCTGAAAAGTTTATAAAAGTACAAGTTCCAAGATTTTCTGATTTTGCTTCTATGAAGCTAAATGATTTTGATGAATTAGATAGTTATTTCAGAAAAAAGATTGAGATTGGTAGACAACTTCATTTATGTGAAACCATCATAGTCCAAGGTTTGACTGATGCTTTGAAACCAGAATATCAGAATTATATGACTATTAACCCTCCAGAGAGCCCAATAGATTGGTACAGAATGGCTAAACAACTAGTAGTCATTCCTACCTCTCATGTAAACAACCATAATGTTAGGAATAATTCTCAAACTCATGGATCTTTCCAGTTTAATAACCAGGCTCCTAGACATTGGGTTCACCCAAACCAGAATTTTCAAAGAACAAATGCTAATTTTCGGCCACAATACCCTCTTAGTGCTCAAAATTCTAGATTCATTAGCCCTAGATTGCCTACTACTCAATTTCAAAATAAGTATCCCAGTCGACCATGTCGAATGTGTATGAATAGGGGTAGACAGGATGCTTTCCTCTGGGAGAGGACTTGTATTTTTAATGTTGAACCTCTGCAAACTTATGTTCCTCCTCCTAGTAAACATCAACAACCTAGTCGTAACATGTGACATTTCGTTGTTAATGGATTGAGTGCTTATTTAAAATAGTGTAAATTTCATTTATTGTTTAAAGCTGTAATTTTTAAAGATAAATTAACAAATTATGGTTTGTTTGATAGAATTTCTGGTTGTAGTTAATGTTAATTCCCAGTTTCTTATAATTTACGTAATTCAGTAAGTAAAGATGGAATTAGCGAGACTTGTGCTAGAGTTTTCTCAGATAAATTATAATTTAAAACGTCATTAAATTTTGTAAATTAAATTAAGATAGCATACAATTTAAATTTTTTTAAATATATTTATGAATTATAAAAGAATTGATTGAATTAAAAAATATATATAACTGTGATATATTTAAGTTTCTATGTTTTTATTGAGCAGAATTTTTGGTTAAGATTAGTTTTCCCCAATTTCTTATAATTTAACTAAATTCAGTGGGAAAAAATGGGATTGAGCGAATCTTTTACAGGGATTTTGACAAAAAAAATAATTTTAATTATTTTTAAGGACCAGTAAAAACTTGTTTCCCTATCAAATTCTTAACAAATTATCTCCTGTAAATGTTCGAATTGATAGGCAAAGTCAAAATAGAAATACGGAAGTTGTCCATGTATCTAAATTGCCTCCCTAGTTTTCGCCAGATCAATTAAAATTATCCCATGAGAATTCACCACAAACTAATGGTAAGGCCCTGGCTTAATATTAAATTTAGAATAGTCATAAATTAATAATAAGTAACTAAATAAATTATTAGTAATCAATCAATGCTTTTCTATATAACGGTGTTTTCTCGAAGGGTCCACGAGAAAATTGCTGCTGAAGTTTTACTTGAATTAGTTGTTTACGCGGGCGTAAATGAGTTGATTTGGGTTAAAAATTTCTTATATTGAATTTAATTAGATTAGAATATTAAATAAATTTTAAATTTATATGTAAACTATGAATAAATGTTAACTGGATTAAAATAACTTTAAAAAAACAATTATTGAACTAAAATGATTAATACTATAACATTATAGAATTTATGTGAATAATTGTTGATTATGCAAGCGTCCTGGATTACAAACCCAACTTGTTTTTCTCTTTCTTACTTATTTATTTATTTTTTACTGATTGCGTAACCATGTAGGAAATGAACGAAAAATTTCGACACATATCGAAAAACACCTGTTAAGATTTTGTTTCAATGACATTGCTGAAGAATTTAAGAATTTTTTTTTTTTTTGACTTGGTATAATTTCATTTCTTATTGAATCTAGTATCGATAGGATATTACATTTTATGCTATGTAACTTTTTACCCAGCAAATATCACTGAGTGCAATAATCTCGTATTATTATTTACTGAAGGGATGAATTAAAATATAACTTTGAAATTATTGATGAGAAATTTGAGTTATTGTTATTATTGAATTAAATTTACTATTGCTAGATTTTGTATGATAGAAAGTATAGATAAATGCATTATTGAATATTGAGATAAAGGAGAGGTAATAAAGAAAAATAAATGTTATGAATTAATGAAGTCAATATATGAGATATCTGAGAGTATTCATAAATTAAATTTAATATTGTGATAACATCTGAACACAATGAAAGTAAAATACTTACTAGAGAATTTATGGAAAAGTGGTAATAGTATGGAACCACTATTATAATAACCATACAATACTATAGAGTGCATATGGCACTACGTTTTTGACAGTTTTTCTTGTGTCAAAAATGAGCAATAATTGAATTTCAATGGACTATAGCATAGTAACAGGACAATATATCATCTCAGTTAAAAAACTGTAGGAGATTGATACTCAGTTGAAATTTTTGTACATAAATTTTAAAATCATTATATTCATGCTTTACCTTTTATTTATATAACTTGGGAATTGTACGGAAAATTTCTACGTTATGGAGTTTAAGTTATAGAGATTAAACTAATGTTTAATCGTGATGTGGAAAGAATGTAAATTCCTAAGAAAACTCCTAGACAATTCTAATATTGTCAATATCTGTTAATATTGTGAGTAATAAGTTGTTAGTAAAACAAGAAGAGATTATTTAGAATATAATTTACTCCCTGTTGGAGAAATATTGATATTATCTTTGTAATTTTAAAAAATAATTCCCACAGTTTCGCGTTTAATCAGTAACTTATTAATTTGGTTTTTGACAGAATTGGAGAAAAATTTCAGACTACCGGGTAACACTATTGTAATCCGAGTTCATGATTTTCCCCAATGAACTTGCGGGTCACGAAGCCAACAGTTCACCGGTTTTTAGGGAGGGAGGATATTGTTATATAAATATTTTTACTTTTACTATTCTTTTAAATTATTCTAAATTCCCGGCATATTCATTATTTCCTCTTTTTAAATACGCTCTATTATTTATTTCTAGTTAAATTCTTATAAATTTAAAAAGCGTATCTTAATAATAGATTCATTCCAAAACGTAATCTAAACTTTTAATCCCTTCATTAATTTTTATCGTCTACCAGACTGTAAAGTTTTGAACGCAGTTACATATTTTCGAATGTTTATAAAAATCATTTTTATTCTATTTTCATCTCATTTTCCAGCCAGCTGGGAGACAGCCTTTTTTCATCGAAATCCTTCCATTATCAGCGCCGGGATTCTTTTCTGTGACGTTTCTCGGTCGCTCTCAATTGGCTGAGTGACGGATCGCAGTTTCATTTCGAGTCTCGTTCGTGATTTTGTTTGGTTAGCCTGAAGTTTTCAATTCAATCGGATTTCCTCCGCGAATTCTAAAAAATAGCTAGAGCATGAGCTCAGAAGTAGATTTTTTGTGCTGTTTGATTGCTTACATAATCTGTTACCTGGTGTTCTAAGCCATGTAGAATATTCATTTCGTTATTTAACATCTATTTCGCATGAATAACTAGTTCATGCTCAAGCGGAATGCTCTGATATCTCATCCTGTGGAAATTGTTTAATGTTGGTATATTCTAGTGGAATAAACAGTTTCCTATGACTGTGTTTCTATGTCTTATTGGGAAAACCCCAGATTTCTTCATAAGCCTTTACTTCTTTCACCACTCATGTTGCCTAATCTGTCTTGTATTCATCATGCATAAATGCGTTTTGATTGCACTCTACCAATCTTATCATCGCTCCACAGCTGCTAAATTTCCACATAGTTGACGCCTCCACTAGCGATGCTTGCGCTAAGTGGTACGCCTGCTATACAACCTCACCAACGGCTGATTAAAAGGTGGTACGAATCCAGTAATATTTCGTAAAAAGCACGACGTGATTGTTCGACTTAACCCATTAAATTGTTTCGTAATATATATATGTATATTTTCAGGAATGTAATTATTAAAATTATATGGTAATTAGAGTAGGGTTAATAATTACAATTAATTTCAATATTTGTTTACTAAAAAAGAAACTGAAACAATATAAACATAAAAAAACAATACTAATTCACCAAATATTTATCGAAATGATGTAAAATAAAATAAATGAAATTGTCGATATTTCGATGAACAAATTACATTTGTAATATAAAAGTGAAAAAAAGTAATAATATGGAAGTAGAAAATTAATTCACATCTGCCCTATATACATAAAATCCTAATGAGATGGATATTATGAAATGAATTTATGTAACGATCTATGAAAGGACTGATTAAAGAACTGATTATGTTTCAAGGCGATTTCTTCTAAAATACGGAATACTTAGTGATGAAATTAACACCAAAAATCCGTATTTATCGGCAAATTTCAAAACTGGTATTAGAATTTTTAAATTCGAATTAGTTTTTGAAATATTCAATTTTTTCTAATTTTATATACTTTTCTCTAATGATGGCAACTCAAATTTTAATCATAACAGATATTTTTTTTTTCATATTTTAGAAAAGGTAACTATTTTATACTAATTTGGCGAACAGTTTGGCATCCCTTAAATGTATGCTAAGAAATGTATTATGTTACTTTTATTCATAATTCAATTTGTATTACATTATCATTTTATTTAATACAAACTAAAACATTTAAAATAAATGGCTTTCACTTCTTTCTTTACTTTTAATCGAGACAAAAAGAAAAAAAGTCCTTCCGGCCAGTGCCGGGAGGAAGAGATAGCTTTCATATTCCTTATTTTAAAAAAGCCAACTTATATCATTCAAACACACGAAGCTCAAATTAGTGGAAACCGAATATAGGAGATTCAATACTAATTTTTATCAATATAATGAGTGAGAATTTCGCGAAATTCGTCAGCTTTATCCAAGCTGCTTTTCTTTAAAGTAACTTATATTTCGCTGCCAAATTCGGCGATTTCTTATAGTGCCTGCCATTTTAAGAGAACATGGTGGATGAGGCTAACGAGTGAACTTGGTCGAGACCTTAGTAATTGCTGTGCACAAGCTCACTCACATCGGAATCGGTTGATATATACGAGTGCTGTCGCATGCAAAAAATCAGATTTTCAAAATGTCACCCACAATAGAAATTGAAACTGCTATATCTGAGCCATTTTTTAAGGTAAAGACAAACAAAAAATGCTCCTGAATCCTTATATCAAGGTCAAATACTTAAGAAAGAAACCTTTTTCAATTTCTAATTTTTTGCACCTTTTAATTTAATGGCCGCCATTTTGAAACAAGATGGCTGATGAATCTGGCCAGCGAACTTGGTCGAGGTATTGATGTATACTATCCACATGCCTTCTTACATCAAAATAGGCGAATACGGGTGTTATCGCGTGAAAAATACAAGATCGTTTCAAAATGTTAGCCATGCTAGAAATTCAAAGAGCTATAATTCAACCATTTTTTAAGATATAAACAAAAGAACAAATTTTTAGAAACAAAAACTGCTCCGGAATCTTTGTATCAAGGCCAAACACATAAAAAAAATCTTTTTCATTTTCCAATTTTTTAATACCTCATTTAAAAATTTTTTTTTTAATGGACTTTTGCAACAAGATGACGAATGAAGCTGGCCAACGAACTCGGTCCAGACATTGGTATGTACTATGTACAGACCAAGTTACATCCAAATCGGTTCATAAATACGCCTGTTATCGCCCGACAAAAATCAGGTCGTTTTAAAATGTCAGCCACAATAGAAATTCAAAATGCTATAACTCAGCCATTTCTTAAGCTATAGACGAAACAAAAACTGCTCCCGAATCTTTTTATCAAGGTCAAACACATAAGAAGATAATATTTTTTCAATTTTCAATTTTTTGGTACCGCATTTCAAATTAAAATTTTTCTTAAAAATTTAAATGGCCGCCATTTTTAAACAAGATGGCGGATGAAACTGGCCAACGAACCCATTCGAGACATTGGTATGTACCATGTATAAACGAAGTTACATCCAAATCGGTTCATAAATACGCCTTTTATCGCGTGACAAAATTCAAAACGTTTCAAAATGTCAGCCACGCTAGAAATTCAAAATGCTGCAACTCAACCATTTTTTAAGATATAGACGAAACAAAAACTGCTCCGAAATCTTTGTATAAAGGTCAAATACATAAGAAAAAAAATATTTCTCCATTTTCAATTTTTTGGTACCACATTTCAACTTTTAAATTTTTTTAAAAATTTTAAATGACCGCCATTTTGAAACAAAATGGCGGATGAAGCTGGCCAACGAACTCGGTCGAGACATTGGTATGTACTATGTACACACCGAATTCCATAAAAATCGGTTCATAAATACGACTTTTATCGCGTGACAAAATTCAGGACGTTTCAAAATGTCAGCCACGTTAGAAATTCAAAATGCTATAACTCAGCCATTTTTAAAGATATAAACGAAACAAAAACTGCTTCGGAATCTTTGTATAAAGGTCAAATACATAAGAAAAAAATAATTTTCCATTTTTAATTTTTTTGGACCACATTTCAAATTTTAATTTTTTTTTTAATTTAAATGGCCGCCATTCTGAAACAAAACGGCGGATGAAGCTGGCCAACGAACTCGGTCGAGACATTGGTATGTACTATGTACACACCGAGTTACATCCAAATCGGTTCATAAATACGAGAGTTACAGTGTGACAAAAATCAGATATATATATATAATATATATATATATATATCAACTTTTGAACGGACGATGGTTTCGGGGTCTGGCGGTCATGATCGATGAAAATATACCAAAATTTTTTGAAATAGCTTTCCTCCGAACGGCTGCAATAGGTAGCTTTTTGTAATGAAAGATACCTAATATTAGGCACAGATATCATATATGCACCGGTGTACCTAATTTGCCCGAAATGGCATTATTTTGGTTGACATGGTAACCCGGCTATTGCTGTTTATTTAATAATAAATGTTTATTTACTTTATTTTCTTTTTTTAAATTACATAAATTGTTTTGTTCTATAGTTAATTATTTTTTTGGTTATTTTCTTTTAAAATTAATAGAAAATAATTAAAAAAATTCGGTACTACTTTGTTATTCCGCTGACCCCTTTCGCCAAATTATATAAATCGCCAAACCATTCGCCAAATTATACAAATTGGCATAAATTTTATTTTAAATAATGAAAGAACAAATAAAATAGTATATTATTAATAAATATACAAATAAAGCGTCGAAATAAAAATCACTTGATGACGTAAAGACGTGTAACTTCCTTAAAGTCAAGGGAATGTGACATTTACGATCAACCATTATTGACATTTAGTCTTATAGTTTAATGATAGATTTTTGGTCGACGGGATAACTAATTAGTACCAAAAATACATATGTAACTGGTATTCGAAAACGAGGTTTTCGCCAAATTTTCGTAAAAAAATGACCCCAAACCAGTTGCGTATATGACATCTGGCCAAATATTAAATCATGTAACAAACCATGACATTTAATTTTAACTTCAAAGCAATGTTTTAATTTACCACTCGAAAAAAAAAAATGCTAACTGGCGTGTTGAAAAAAGCTATTGTCGAGATTTGCACCCGGCTAGCGTAACAGTATCAAGAATTCTTTGCGGCCATGGCAACTTTTATGTACTTTTATTCGAAAAAGAAATTTGATTTTTTAATTAAAATGGAAAACTTTCGGCACAGATGTCATATATGGACACATATTGGCGCTATTCTTTTCTGACGCTAATGTCATATACGCAACGGGTACTTAACTGGCGCCATAGTATCATTATTTTGCTTGATTTGTTAAGCCGGATGTTGTTGTTTATGCTGTTGATGTTTTCACCAAATTAGCGTCGGAAAAATATAGCGCCAATGATATCTGGGCCAAACTTTCATATGAAAAGTGAAGGGATCAGAGCGTATATATTTATGGTAGTTACATGACTTGGACTATTATAATATAGATGAAATGATGGCGGTAATATTTGACGTACCTATCACCTGCGCCTGGCTAACATTAAAGTACCAAAATGGCACCTGGAATATAAAAAGCGAAGTGATCCGCCAAGAACTGTTGATGACAGTCATATGACTTAGGCTATTGTTATAGAAATTGTTTTAAAATACCGGGAGACAAAGACTCTGTACTAGGGTGGTGCGAAAAAAGTCAAGTTGATATTTCCGAGTTGCTATAGTGCGGAAAAGTTGCGATTGGTAAATACAAGAAAAACAAAAACAAAATTATTTAAAGCGGACTTTATCTTCCGATCCCGCAAACCGCCTAAAAATTAAAAAAATTTGAAAATTTCCGATTTTTTCAGAATTTTTTTTCTTTTTTTACGTATATATATTTTTTATCGCTATAGTGAAAAATATTTGCAGATTGTAGTGTTTAATAATATTAAAAATAAACAGTTGCGTTTAAAGAATAGCTTCCGATCACGCAAGCTCAATACAAATCGGCAAAAATTCAATTTTCAGTGATTTTGATGAATAAAGAAAATAATCACCTGAGATCAGTTTGCGTTCCAATATTAACATTTGCATATAAATTGTACAATGTACAACTCTTTGCTTGTTTAGATATTTGATAATGTTTAAACAAACCAGAACTCACCACGGGAAGGTAGCTGCACTTCGAGTTCAAACCACACCCTATCCACCATCCAACCAATGAGGGTATTTGCTATTTACATTACTTAAATATATAGTTTGTTATAATAGAGTCAAAACACTGTATTAAAAAACTAGTGTCGTGACAGTATAAGATATACAATTTATTATGTCATCTGTTTAAGTCTGACTTTTAGACGCAACTTTGTACTGCGATTTGGTGGTAATGTCTGGTATTATGGACATTGATTTCAGTGTGGTCCTGATGCTCTCTTGATTGGGGCCCACATACCTTAAATGATGCTTCCGTTACCGATTTAACGCACCGCTGGACATCTTACTTGTAGTTGGGAAACTTATTATCATACTAGACTGAGATATGACCTGATTGAACGAAGAGATGTATTTCTTCATGGGTTATTCTCCGAAAAAGAGGTGGAAATGTTAATTTTGCTACATTACAATCAATTAATTCTGGATTGTAGGAGTGATAAAGATTCAGATACCTTTACCCTTTGAAACATTTTGCCTGGCTTTTAATACTCTTCTTAGCCCTAGCTCTCTTATGTGGCTCCTCTTATAAAAGAATATTGCCATCAGTAGGTTTTCCGGGTCAGCAAAGAACGAGTTTCGTTCAGTTTCAGGGACTACACTTTCTTCAGGTTGTCACGAAAGTATCCAGATGTTTCAATTGCTCTGTACAGATGAATAGGCCCGTCTGTAATGTACTTACAGTATTTTATTTCAAAACAAACTGGCAAGTAAGATTTTAAAATAAATGTCAATATGGCTTTAAGGCATCCGATGGGTTTTCCACGCTCGCGTAAAGTCGAAGGGCTCTATTTGCACAAATGAGCAATCTGGCATGTGAAATTGGACCGGAGTCACACTTTAATAAGTCATTTGGAAAGTTGCCACTTTTAATTGCTTGACTTATGCAAGAAGATATCTTCGATCCTTACTCAACAGTTGCCTGTCCACTTCTGGAATTTCGCAATCAGTCAATTGAAAATTTATCACCGAGAGCTTTACACAACAATGTTATTGTGTCCAAATGGTGTACTAAATTATCTTGGGTCAGTTGTTTCAACATTCAAACGTTGAAAAAGATGGCGGAAAGGTAATTCAACAAAATGGAATAAACAAACAACCCACTGCAGTGGTCATCAGAGATGAACTTCAAGCTTTCTGATAACACCACCTTTCTATCCAGTATTGGTATTTGTACCATCACAGCCTACCAAATCTAAGTATTCTAGTGAAACCCCTTGTTCAGTAAGACATGATACTATGAAAGCTACAATGTCCTTAGCAGGCCCGAAGTTTGGAGGCACATGGCCTAAATAAACTGAGCCACGTTATTTTATGACAGGAATGTGTTCCTCTTTAATAGTTCGACGAACCTGTTTAGATGCAATCCTTTCTTTAACTAGGATATCGTCCTTTCTTCCGTCAAAATAGTATATGCCAAGCAGTTCATCTGAATCCAGTTGACTTTTCTGTAAATTTTATGGAGTTAGGTGAGACTAGGTGGGAGCGCGTACGCCGACTTCAGCGCTGTTTTCCAACGTGGCTAACGGCAGTTGGGTGCACTACTAAACTTTTCAGACCTGAAACGAACTCTTCGTGGTAAGTTCTAGGTTGTTTAAAAATAACTTAATATGCTCAATAGTATCAATTAACATTTAAATCTTAACCTGAGACTGCAAACTGACCTCAGTTGATTATATTCTTATAGCATGAAAATCACTGAAAATTGAATTTTTTCCGATTTTTATTGAGCTTGCGCGATCGCAAGATATTCTCTAAACACAATTATTATTATTATTATTATTATTAAACAGTGCAAACCGCAAATATTTTTCCCTATAGCGATAAAAAAATATATAAACGTAAAAAAAAAAAATCGGAAAAAATCGGAAATTTTCAATTTTTTGGAATTTTTAGGCGGTTTGCGGGATCGGAAGATAAAGTCCGATTTGAAGAATTTTTTTTTGTTGTTTTTCTTGTATTTACCAATCGCAACTTTTCTGCACTATAGCGACCCGGAAATATCAACTTGACTTTTTTCGCACCACCCTACTCTGTACACTTAAATCATTTTATTCTAGCTTCTTTTGAAATGTGTAACTGATCATCTTTAATCAAACACGGAAACAACCATTGGATGTTTTAACACCAACTATGATTCGGCCTTAAATTTTTGCAATCAAAAGGGAATTAAAAAACGTTTACAGGGAGATCTGCACAGCTTTTTTTAGTATAATTCAATCTTCTCTAATATTTTTAAAACCGATCAGATTAGCATGTTTTTAGATTCTGTGGTGTCTGAACGGGGGGTTGGCGAGCGTAGCTTGCAGGGGGCAAAGCACCCTATTTTAGATATATACATAAAGAAATCAGTTTCATAATTATCTCATTGTAGCGTTGAAATCTGTCCAAAAGTGTTTAGAGTGCTCCAAACATATAATTGTCTGGCAAATCTCACAGCTGAACCTCGTGATTCTAGTACGTTTGTCATTATGGCAAGGTTTGCATCTGTTTTTCCCTGACGTCACTTCTTCCACTTATTCAACACCTAGTTCTACTTTTCTCTTTAGCACTTTTAGTTTCAATTCACTTTGCAGAGACGTGAGTGCTCTTCTCTCAATGCTGTCTTTCGTAAGGACATTTATTAGCTGTTTCAGGTATTTTCTTCTGCATAATTTTTCTTTGTAGTTTATTGGATGAATAATGCACTGGGTGTCCCAAAAATGACTGATGTATTTTAAAATTCAACAACTTGCAAACGGTGACAGATATTACAAACATTGTTGGAGAAATGGTATGTAAGATGTCAGGAGTTTTTATTCTGCTATTCTCAATTTTAGTTACAAATAGCATCGATAGATGGCGCTACACGCAATAACCGCTAAAACCGGGCTCAATTTTTCGGCCTCTCTCTTCTTCCATGTTAAAAAGGGAGATTAAAATTTATTGAATGAATCCCGAAGTACCAAGAATCGTCTCTGTACTGAGTACCTATTGCTCTCAGCGCCATCTTTTGTGTGAAATTCAACTAAAATCAAGAATCACGTCACACACAAAAAAAAAACTCCTGATATCATACATAACCCTTCTACAAGAATTTTTTAAAAATCGGTCACCGTTTGCAAGTTATTGAATTTTAAAATCCATTAGTCATTTTTGGGACACCCGGTAGCTATTTATTGCATCTACATTCAACATAGAGAAAAAAACCACAAGAGGCCAACGTCTTGTTTTCCCGGAAACATCATAGGAAGCACAGAGTTTGTCCACCGCGTACACACCTCCTTTGGTAATATTGTAAAATATAATAATCTGGTGGCTTTTTTTCGTCTCCTGTGTTTTCATCGATTGCTGCGTCATTATGAAAGCTTGAAATCAATATATTATTTTTGTTACGTTTTGGTATATAGGAAAGAAGAGTCATATCTATATTATAGAGGACAAACATATCTGTGCGTAACGCATACGTCATTTTGCGAGTGGCAACACTTTGAAATTTGAAATAAAATTTTCAATTTTCAATTTTCTCTACTGCAAATTTCTAAACTTCTAAACATCGCACATTTTAAATTTTTACACCATCATATAAGGAAAAAATTGCTCTTTTAAATGCAATTTGTTTGAAAGCGGTATCTCAATTTAATTTTAAGATATTAATTTTTTTGCAGTTTTTATTACATTTTTTTGTAATCGTGGCAACTGAAGTACTCCATTTCTTTGAAAGTAAAGGGAAAATAATAAAATAATAGATTACTGAATAATTTTGTTGCCATTTTTTCATAAAAACTGAAAAAAAAATGAAATTAAATACGTGTTAATTACGTGTTAATTACACGTGTTAATACGTGTAAATTAAATATGTTAAGAATATCATTTGTTATAAAACCCGATAAGTTTTGGCTTTATTTCGTTTTTATTTATCAACCAGCTGTTTAATCCGTTTTATGCACAGGAGTTCATGAATTTAATTCTAAAACCAAAATTAAAAATAACTATTTGATTTAGTAAAATATTTTTTCCACTGCTGTGCATTTTTTTTTAATGAAATTTAATCAGCGTGGCGTACGTAATATGCTTATCTCTAATTATTTGCATGCCAGGTAAAAAGGATTATTGTAATACCCGTTACAGCTTTTTAGTAGCTTTTTTTCAGCGTGGCGTACGTAATATGCAATGCGAATTGCAATAGAAAGATAATTGTTGTGGTAAGAATTTTATTGTGAATTTTTAATTGTTAGTAGCTGCTATAACGAAAAATTTTTTAATTTGATAGGAAATTGCTGAAAAATTGGTGTTTTTTTATTAATTAAAAGTTAACAAATTATTTCGATTCCAGATTGCTTTAGTTGCCTCGGCCGTGTTTTAGCACACATGTACATAACATTTCACAATCTTGGCTTCTAAACTGTGGATTTGTATAGCATTACAGACAGACAGACAATTTTTCACTTTTATATATTAGATTAAATGGTTTTTTAGTTTATTGCAATTTAACTTTACAACCGATACAACACTTCCTCTTTACAAAAATGCATTTTAAAGAATTTGTGATTTATTTTCTTCGCATTTACTTAATTCGTATCAAAAATCTGAAAGAGTGCAATTTTATCAATCCGTGTGTAATTACATTTTCCGAATTTATAAAAAATATAAATGAATGACATCTGATAAAACATGGAGTTATTATAAACAAAAAAATGATGTCATATATAAATCATTAGGTACCCGAGATTGTTTTGCCTAGCTTCATAAATGACGTCATTGCTTTCTGCTGGGTTTATGTATTATTCCGAGATAATGATGTCATTTGCATACCGTTCTATAGATGTTGTTGAAGACGGTGTCGTAAAAGTGGGATGCTTCAGCGGATGCAATTGAGTCATTTTATTAAAAAAGCGTGTATTTTAATTCTTAGAACTAAAATATGTTTTGTAGAAGTGCGGCATTTTCACCCCAGCTGCTTTGAAATTCTTCACAGGTGAAAATGCTTTATCTTTGAAAATAACTTAATCGAAATCACACACCGATAAAACTCAATGTTTTACAAACGTTTAGAGTGCCTTTATGGAAGAGCAGTAACATGCAGTGAGCATGCTCTTTGTCCGAAAAATAGCAATTTATATTACAGAACTTGATGATTCTCTCTTGGATGTATTCGCTTTGCCGAGTTAGACAAGCAATCACAGAAGATCTTGGCAATAATTAGGGGTTTAAAATAATATCAGGTTCCCCAAGTTTTTGTCCAAAATTCTCTCGACTAATAAAATTTTATTGCTATTCTTTAAGACATGTTACTTTATTTTTATCAAAATAACATAATTTGCTTAATTTAATTTTTCATAATTTTATATAATCTATATATTTAAAACACAAGAATGTTTTTTAGTCATCTGCCCTGATCTTTCTGCTAAACCAATTTGACTATATATATATTTTTTTAAACTGAAAGCTGTTCATTTGTATATGTGCCTGCACTAGCTGTTTCTTTTTATATCCCATTATTATATTTTAATTTGAAAAGTATTCTATGAAACTTCTTCAAATTGATGGTAATAAGATATAGCTTTCATTATTGCAGAGAAGAGATAAATGATGAGGTTTATTTATCCTTATTCTCATGAAAATTCAAAATTGTTGATGAAAATTGTTGTATAGGGCTTAATGACGCAAAATCTCATTAGCGACATAATATTTTGAACGGAAAATTACGTACTACTTTTGTAAACACGCATATTCCTCATAAAGTTTCCAAATTTATTTTCCTTCTGTATGTGTACTAAGTTTCAGACACTATAGGTGAAATGCTTAAGTAAGTGAAAATGACGTCATATTTAAAAGAAAAGATGATTTTCTTAAATAAAACTAAACTTTTTAACACAAATGCGTAAAAAAAAAACTTAAATTAAGTCAATTTTTACACTCCGGTACTGAGATAATCTCAAGTTAAGAGTTCGACTGTTCACATGCAAAGCTTTTGCTGTCAATCGTGACTTCACGTTTTGAATTAAAATGATTTTAAAATGATCAAATTAAAATACCAATTTTTTAAAATAGTGATTGCGGGTATGACAGATTAATTTTTAAATTTATCTCTATCGCGTGGAACTCGATTGAGGAAGATTAATTTGTTTGCCCTTAAAACAACATAAAGAGTTCATTTTCTTACAACTAATATTCCGTAAACAAAAATAAAACTTTCTTTGTGATTATATAAATAAAATAATATAAATAAAACACAAATTTAACAGACACGTAATTGAACTACGCACTTAAATCTCTGAAATTATCAGAAAATAAAAGGATGCCTTAAGCAGAAAAATCTTGGGCTAATAACTCTTAGCATGCGGCTAATACGAAAAAAGATCACTTTTGATAAATTTCAAAATTTATTTGATTGTATAATTCATATTTTTCACATGAAAAATGCTTTTTTATTTTTAGTGTGCAATCTAAAAAATATATTGCATGTAAAATTAAATATTATTTTTCAATAAAAAAGTTGGTATTCACCTATATTCTGTAACCCGGGAAGCCCGGGTACGATCCCCTAGTATTTTCTAAAATCAAAGAGACTCGTACTGGGTTCCAGTTTCTTTTTTTTCGTTTTTTTTTCTTTTTTTTTTTTTTTTTTTTTTTTTTGTCAGCTTGAACTGATCAGAAAATTTGAGATTTATTATTTTTTTTAAAGTGCAAAAAAATGATAGTTTTTTTTCTTTTTTTTTCAGCCAGATATTGCACTAAATCAAAACTTGAAAACCAGTTGTCTGTGGCCACGTTTATTTTAGTGTTTTAAATGGGTATTATTAATCTTTTTACAACGTCTAGTGCCTTGTTGCTTATTGAAAAATTACCATCCGGTTGCGTTCCAGCATATATTTCCATATTGTACGTGTAAAACATGCGAGTATCCAACATGCGTAAATTTTTATGCCATATTTATTCGATTTCTTTTTTTTTTTTAATGTATTGATTGAAAGCACATATTCCGAGAAATCCTTCTAATTTCTCGTCGATTAACACTTCTGACAATACCGATAAATTTCTCAAAAATGTTTCGTATTGAAGCTAAGCGATCTACTATTCTCCGTTTTGCACTTGTACTTATGTTATCAAAACGTATAGCTCTTAGTAAGAATAAAAACCTTTTCAAGATCATTACTACTTTGAAATCATACATTTTCCACAATTCTTCAATGGTAACTCTATTGCCATGATAAACACGAGCCAAATACACTAATCCTAAAAGACCTTTTATTTCTGCTTCGGCTGTATCTCTGGCGTCCCTTAAACGACAGTAATTAGCCCTTACAGAACAAATGTATTTGTTAGTGTCTTGAACGATGCTTTCGATTATGGGAACAGTAATGAGACATTTCCATATATCAAAAATATCTGTTAGATTTTTAGCGGGCCCAATTACTGCAGGAAGATGAATACATATGTTGCGAGGTGCTCGTTTGGTTTTCTTAAATGGTTTATTATGCCACATGCATGAGTCGATATATTTTTTTGTATGCTACGCACGCCCCTGTAGAACTGTTGTCATTATCTCCATCTTTGGAATCACTTGCTGCACTTAACTATGATTCCGAATCCCCTTCTCTTCCTGAAGAGCTCACTGCAGTCACGGACAAAAAGAATTCAAGATGGCTGCTGGCATTTTAACTGAATTGAAAGGATGGTCTAAATTCAAATGATTGACAAGCTAACTCTTCCAATCAGCAAATGGCCAATTATCTGGCACGATTCCAACCCCCCACCCCCCTCGGCTGAGCGCTACATGTGATAATTTCCAGTAGGTTTCAGGTCTAAGGGATTTTTTTTGCAATTGTCTTCGCTTTACTAGTGTAGATCAAAGTCGTACTCGATAACGTTAAAAGCGGTAAAAAGAATTTTAATCTGTTTATGACAAGAGTGCAAAAATTAAAACATTTGACTTTCAGAAAATAAATGAATATTTTATTTAGATATGTTTCTTTTTTTTCATTTTTAGGTTCATTTTACAGCTTTTACAAACATAAAATTGAAATTAGTGCAGTATAAAAACTATTTTATTTCACATAATGCAATTTCATTTAAAATCAAGGGGGAGATACTGAATAAGGGGGAAAATATATCAGGAACAAATATTCTAAAATAACTATCTTTTGTGGGAATTCTTTTTAGAACATGAATTTTTCAAGAGATTTATAAAAGCTAAATAATATTGAATGTTAAAAATAAGATGTTCATAAAATTAGGAGAGAAAAAGTTAAACAAATAAACTGTATATTTTGTACTGTAGAGGGGTAGGGGGGGGGGAGAACGGGAAATACAAATTTTGAGGAGAGGGGGTACACATCTAAATCCCAGCGTAATCATTTATAGATATAGTACACAATTTATTGTTGTTAGCACTAAAAAATGAGACAGAAAAAATAAAGTTTTCCAAATATTCAAAACTTTGTGAGATGTTAGTAGTAAGGAGGAGGGAAAAAAGTTTGGTGAAATTTTCAGGCGGAAGAAAATTTATATTATGGATTATTTTTACAAGCATGTTATAAAACATAAAGGAGTTTTAACAATTTGAAGTTTTAAGTGCATAGGAGTAAATTCATGTGTGTGTGTAGGGGGGGGGGGGATTTCTGCACACTAAATATTTTTTAAATGATACAGTCAGATAACAATTTTTTTGTAGCTGTTCGTAATCTAAATAATACTAAAATACTTTTATTTTCATTGCATTTTTTCAATTTTAACACTTTCCAAGAAAGTTGTAAAGTGTTTATGAGTTGGGTTTGTGCTTCCGTCTGTCTGTCCGTGTTCTAACTAGCGTAAATGTAGTCGGATTGCCATGTAATTTATATACGATATTCAAAATCATCATGGTATGTTCGGTATTTAAAATGAAGTATGTATCATTCAGGGTTCATTTACGGATGCACTCAAAAGTATTCCGTTACATTATGGTCTATGGGGGGGGGGGGTCATTTAGGGTGTATTTTAATAATGTTACACAATCTTAAACATAATTAAATTTATGTACATTGAGATACACTTTAAAATGGTTACTATAGACTATGTTATGTGTAACGCTTAAAGTACAAGTATAGGGGACTCAAAAGTATTCCGTTATGTTATAGCCCATGAAGAAATATCGTTTGCGGCGTATTTGATTGATATTACTCTGTCACAAATATAATGAAATCGATATGAATTCTGAGGTGTCCTAAGCCTACTTTCTGTACAACATGAGCATTTAACAATTATTTACGGAGTCAGACAACAGAGCTTGGTTATATATGGTCTACGAGGAAAAACTGTTTGTAGCGTATTTCGATTAAATTATATTATTTCAAAGATGACGAAATAGATACAGATTAATTCGATTTACTGCAAGATGCTTGCATTCGAATATGGTTTTCATTTCATTTAGCGCTCATTTACAGGGACACATAAAATATTTTGATACAATACTGTATCCGACGTGTTAGCTATTAAAAATTAATGCTGAAAGTGCATTTTCAGTTATAGAATGCGTTTTTAAGTTTAAGTAAATTTTTGCGTACTACATGGTGTGCATAAATTTTACAGACCCTATACAGGACTACACAAAAGAATTCATAACCATTACTGAGAATGAGTATGAATTGCTTAAAGATGTTTGGTTTTTTTAGTTACAAATGTACAAGCTCAACTACATTTAGTATGCTAAGAGATGTTTGTATCATACAAATAAAATCCTATACAGGGATATTAAAAAAACTGGATACATGGCCGCTATGGAAAATAATTCCTGGAAGTGTGATTTCAGTAATTTTAAGCATGATTTTGCTTGAATTAGATTTCAGCTTAATATTTGACGTGTATAAAAATCTGTATGCTTATATAGCATACAGATATATAGGGCTGCATAAAAGAAATCAAGTATGTTTCCGTCTATTGGTAGAAATTGCCGACGGTGAATTTTCAACTGTTTTATGTATTTTCTTACAAAACTAAATTTTAACACAGTATGTAGAATCTGTACAAATATATGCAGTACAAAAAAATCATATATAGATCTGCACAAAACAAGTGGAGTACCTTCCGGGTTATGGACGCAATTGTTGAAACCTGCTTTTCAAATGTGTGATACGTTTTATAAATGCTTAGTTAGATATCTTCTTTACTTTATTAAACGGCGAAGTTTTTTTACAGTATTCTGGAAGTTTGGAAAGTGTCGATGTTGATGCATGATTTTTCTTTTTTGTTTATGGATCAGTCGATAACTCAGGCACATTTGGCATCTATGTTTGGTGGTTCTTTCTGAGCTAGTCGGAATGAAATGATTTCGGAAGGTTCTGACAATTTACTTGCACGTTGACGAGAAACCACAATATTTTCCTTAGAAATATCTCTCTAAAGACATTTTGCTTTGAAAAATACAGTAAAATGTTTTTTATGCACAATTAAATGTATACCTATCGCTTTATTGTTAACACTTTCGTACATAGTTGAAAAGATTTAGTTAATTTTATAGATAGTAAGGATTTATAATTAGGACCAAAAAAAGTGTAAATTAAAAAGTTTTAAAATCTTTAAATTATATTTTTTAACTTCATGGGTTGAGGGTAAGACAAGGGAAGAAACAGATTTTTTCTTATTTTTTGTTGGGGGGGGGGGGTTAATAGATGACTGATTATGTAACTTATAAAAGGTTTACAAATAGGACAAAAACATTGAAATTAAGAGTTTTAGAGACATTAAATTTTGTGTACATGGAAATAATGGGGGGAAGAAAGAAAACGCCAAATTTATATGGGGGTGGAAGAAATTATATAATCGATTATTTATTGTTGAATAAGAAACAGATAAAGCTGAAAATGTGTTAAAAAAATTTTTCAAAGATTTTAAACTTAGTTAAGCGAAAGAAGGAAAAGGGGGAGGGGGGGATTTTATTAGATGACTTATTTATTTACCTTACTAAGGACTATCAAATTGGACAAAAACAGACTAAATTTTGTGTGCGTGGTAAGGAGAGAGACAGAGCAAACGTCAATTTTGGTGGGGGAGGAGTATAGTTATATGATTGATTATTTATGATATCAATAAATTAAGAGATAGAGTACAAAATGTTTTAGAAAAAGCATTGACTTTTAAGGTTTAAATTTTGTGACCTGAAGGAAAAAAGAGGAATAAGCATAATTATTCCTTTTTTTGGGGGGGGGGCGAAAGTTTATTGGATGTCTTATTATTAATTTACCGTAGAAAATATTTACAAATAGGTTACAAAAATAATAAACGAAAAAGTTTTAAGGATTTTAAATTTCTGATACTTGGTAAGAGGGAGAGGCGAGGGGGGAATACCAATTTTAGTTGGGGGCCGGAGAGAAATTTTTATGATCGTTTCGTTATTGTTAAAATAAACTGGCAAATTGAGCAGAAATATTTTTTTAAATTTTAAAGAGTTTTAAAGGGTTTTTATTTTAAAATATGGGTACTGTGGGGGAGGGAGCAAAAGGGAGAAATTACATTTTCGGAAGGGGCAATTTACAAGAACTTTTAATGAAATGAATACGGTGAAATAAATCGATAATAAAATTTATGACTGATCATTTATTGTTACTTTGAAGTAACAAATAAAACAGAAAATTAAAGAAAAAATTAAGGAGTTTTAAACCTTGATAATTTAAGGCGAGCAAAAGGGGAAGCGAAATTTCGGAAGAAGAGGGGGGGGGGAAAGGTAATTTACATTATTATTTTTTTAAATCAGAATTTCAAAGAAATTGGGAAGAGTTTCACCTTTGATTACGAAACAGTACAAGAGCAAAATTAAGAACTTTTAAGGCACTTTTTGCAGATTTTGCCTAAAAATATATACTTTTATGAACCAAAAATTACTTTTGAAAAATTTAAACATCTTTAACGACTAACAAGGACCCATTGCAGGGTCACTCAAAAGCATTTTGTTATATTATGGTCTATGTGGAAAAATCATTTGGTGGTGTGTTTTAATAGCGTTATGCAAATTTATACATAATGAAATTCATTTACATTATTAAGGTGCACTGGAAAATTGTTATTACACAAAAGAGTCATAGAACAGAGTTCGGTTTTATAAAGTTCTTCGTAGAAAAGCTGTTCGCAGCGTATTTTAATTATGTTGCACTACTTCAAACATAATGAAATTTCTGATGGTTTTACTGCAAGATGTTTGGATAAGAGTATGGTGTGCATCGCATTTATCGTTCATTTACAGGGAAAGATTAGGGATGATTGGTGAAAGTGAGTTTTAAATTATGATATGTTTTATTTATGATAAGTTATGGTATAAATTAAGTTAAACTAATTTTTTTGCACTGGCACATAGGTGGTGTATATGAATTGCATAGACGCTACATAAAAGATTTCATGAGTATTACCGAGAATGACATGAATTACTTAAAAGTGTTTTATAATTTGAGTTATTCATTTTCAAGCTCAACTACATTTAGTTTACTAAGAGATGTTTGACCCGTAGCCGGTCGCAGACATCTAGCCGACAACCAAATAGCCGTCAAGACATTTAGCAGATAGCAGTTAGCTGACACGTGCATTAAGCCGATACGTACATATAGTCAACAACACAATTAGCTGAAATTTACATACAGCATACGGACATATAGCAATAATTTTAGCAACATAGACAATTGGCCGACAGGCAACTGGCCGAACGTGGCAATTAGACGGGAGGACATTTAGCCGAAAAGACGATTAGCCGACAGGACATTTAACCGACAAGACGATTAGCCGACAGGACATTTAGCCGATAGGATAATTGGCCGGCACTTTTCTAACTTTTTTCGACACCCCTCATGAGATATATCGCATTGGAGCCCTTTGATCACTCTTTCATTTTATGTACCTCCCGTTCCCTCTCCATCAATTTGTATCACCGGAAGCATTTTTCTGGCTTTTCCGACATCCCTCAAGTGACATATCATTGGAATGGGCAGCCCTTTGATCACTCTTTCATATCATGCACCTCTCGTTAGGTTACAGTTAATTCGCAGTTTGGTTACAGTTAGGATACAGTTGCGATTAGTTACTCTTGGATTACGGTTAGGTACCGGTTAGGTTATAATTAGGTTACGTTTAGGTGATAATTAGATTTGCTTAGGTTACAGCTACGTCATGGTAAAGTTATGTTACAGTTACATTACAGTTAGCATACGATTATGTTATAATTAGGCAAACGTTAGTTACAGTGTGAGATTACGGTTACGTCCCAGTAGGTTACATTTAGGCTACAATTAGGTTACTGTTAGGTTGCAGTTAGGTTACGGTTACTTTATAATTAGGTTACACTTAGGTTACGGTTACGTTACACTTAAATTACATTTAGATTACGGTTAGGTAACTGTTAGGTTATAATTAGGTTACGTTTAGGTGATAATTAGATTACGCTTAGGATACAGCTTGGTCATGGTAAAGTTATGTTACAGTTACATTACAGTTAGCATACGATTAGGTTATAATTAGGTAAACGTTAGTTACAGATAGATTACGGTTACGTCCTAGTTAGGTTACATTTAGGCTACAATTAGGTTACTGTTAGGTTGCAGTTAGGTTACGGTTACTTTATAATTAGGTTACACTTCGGTTACGGTTACTTTATACTTAGGTTACGTTTATGTTACAGTTACGTTACAGTTAGGTATGGTTGGGCTACGATTATGTTCCGGATAGGTTAAAGTTACGCTAAAGTTAGGATACGCTTAGGTTATAATTAGGTTAAGGTTAGGTTAGAGTTAAGTTACAGTTAAGGATAGGCTACAGCTACGTTATGATTATGTTACAGTTAGGTTACGGTTAGGTGATATTTAGATAGGTTACAGTTAGGTCATGGTAACTTTACGGTTATGCTACAGTTAGGTTAGGTTATAATTTGGTTAACGTTAGTTTACAGTAAGGTTAGAGTTAGGTCACGGTTAGGTGGCATTTAGATTACGGTTACGTCACAATTAGGAAATGTTTAGGTTACAATTAGGCCGGTAGCACATTGAGGCGACTCATGGAACATGTTGCTTGATTTCGGAGAAAAAACCGCTTTAAAACATGTTTGAAACAGCTTTCTTCTATGTTTCGATATTTTATTTCTCCTAAATCGTACTTTGCCCCACCAGTGACTGAGAGGTTCTGCTCTCGAAGCTGGTAGACGGGAGGTGCTGTGTTTGATCCCAATCGCACCCGTCGGCCTAATCTTTCGGAGTTTTCGTGGTTTTCTTCGAGCCATGGATTTCCATGCGTAAGTACGGGTTAGGATCCCTTAGAAAGACCCCCACGAAGGGCACTCCCCCCTCGGGCCTATATCTCTAGTGTAGATAATCGGCCGTCAAAAATCAACCAACCAACCAACCAACTTAAATCGTACTTCATGTTGCTCGTGTTGGGTCAGTGTGCGGCCTACCTAAGGTTACGGTTAGGTTGCAGTTAGGTTAAGGTTACGTTACAGTTAGGCTACAAATAGGTTACAGTTACGTTACAGTAGGTTACAGTTAGGTGATAATTTGGTTACACTTATGTTACGGTTAGGTTACCGTTAGGTTATAATTAGGTAACAGTTAGGTTACGGCTTGGATACGGTTAGGTTACGTTTATGGAACAGTTAGGTTACAGTTACATTATAATTATTATCACGGTTACTTATTTTGCAGCGCGTGCACGCCCACTATACACATGAGGGGTAACGGCAAAATTTTAAAAATTGTCCCTCGCGAGAACCAAAGGGGCAGGAGAGACGCGGAAGCTGCATAATATGAAATAGTGGTCACAGTGCTTTATAAACGATATGGCCCATGAGGGGTGTCGGCAAAATCTAGAAAAGTGCCTCCCACCGTGAGGGCAAAGTGGGGGAGGGCCGCGGGAGGTGCATAACATGAACAAGTGATCACAGGCCTTTCTAATGATATGTTGTATGAGGGCTGTCGAAAAAATTTAGAAAAGTACCCCCCGGAGACAAAGTGAGGGGAGGGGGTACCGGATATGCGTAATATAAATGGTCACGGGGCTTTGCACCGATAAGTCTCATGAGGCGTGTTGGCTAAATTTAGAAAAGTCCCTCCCATTGGATGGGCAATTGTGGCTGGGGTGCGGGAGGCGCATAACATGAATAACTGATCACGGGTTTTCCAAACTATGATATCTGCATAGCATTTTGGTCATGTGACACACGTGACGTGCGAGCAAAGGAGAGAAGGGAAGGAGATTTCCTTTTTAGAGAGTGAAGGTTGGAGGTTTTTATGCCGCGCATGTGTGCCGGGGGGGTTTTTGAAAAACCGAAAGTTAGATATAAAATTACACAGGTGCTACGGGCAATGGTATGTAAAAAGTTTGTATTGTAGGTGAAGCGAAATTGTGTAGTATTATAACGTGTGTAATAATGGAATATTATAGTGTGTTCCACTGGATATAATTCATATATACTTTGTATGCGTATTATCGTCTTGTCCTCGTCGAATATCTTTACTGTCTTTCTGCATTTTTATAAATAAACTTAGTTTTGTCTTAAAAAAAACTAGTGATCTACGATCTAGGAGTATACATCTGACATCAAAGGGGGAACGTGTACTACACAAACAATATATCATATGAGGGATGTCAACAAAATTTTAAAAAGTGCCGCCCGGGGGAAAAGTGCAAAAGACGCACGGAAGATGCATAGTATGTATAAGAGGTCATAGGGCTTTCCAAGGATATATAACGTAAGAGGTGTCGGCAAAAGTTAGAAAAGTGCCTGCGGGGAGCAAACTGGGGGGGGGGGAGCGGCGTGGAAGGTATATATTTGAATATGTTATGAAATTTGGTGTCACACTGCCTTTCCAACTATACATCACATGAAGCGTGGCGGCAAAAGATATAAAAGTACCCCCACCTCTTTGAAATTTGTATATAGTATTATAAACAATATTTCTTAAAGGGCTTCGTACAAAAAATCGGATCTAAAATGATGAAAACTCTACGATTTCGAAAAAATCGAAAAATGCCCTCTTGGAGGGGTGGCGAATAGGGGGAGATGAGAAGAAAGGGTCACAATATGAAAGAGTGGTCCGAGGACTTTCCGATGATATATCACATGACAGATACGAAAAAAGTTTAAAAATTGCCACACCGTGGGTCCTGTCTTTTGTTCCCGGAATTCACGCACTCCTTTATTTTAAATTCTTATATTTATTAAATAATATTTATCGAAGGGATCCATCAAAAACAGCATTTTAAACCATATTTATAGTAGAAAACGTTATTTTTAAAATAAATTATTGGCTCCTCTCCGAGTTATCGAATTTTTAGTGTGTTATAAATATAACTATATTTGTAAAATATAATGGCAGTTTAAGAAAATGAAGAGTTATTAAGGTATAATGAATAATTAAAATGAATTATTTCCATTTTATTTCATAAATTTCTTACTTAATGAGTATAATGAGCGATCGAGAGTCGAAGGCTTAAACATAAGTTAATATTTATGGGAGGGATCCGTCTAAAATCCGCATTTCAAACAATAATTTTTGTAGAAATGTTACTTTTCTATATAATTTTGTTTAAATGAACAAAAGAATATTACGAAGGTTAGTTAATGATGTTTTATTGAAAAGCTTTACAGAATAACAGTGATTGAAGAAAAAAATTACTTTATGAGAGTGACGAAATTTCGATGTTTAATTGTATATCATAAACAAAAACGCTGAAACAATAAAAAAGCTGATTTATGATGGTGACGAGCTACTGAGGTGTACATTGTTGATGTAAAACCGAGTCTTCTAAATTCTTTCGGAAAAATGTATGTGTCAGCTAAATTTCGTGTCAGATAATTCACATATCGGCTATTTGCTCTGTTGGCTAAATGTCCTTTCGGATGAAAGTCCATGTCGAATAATTGTCCCCTGTTGGCTAACTGTCTTGTCGGCTAACTGTCGCTGTCCCCTAATTGCCATGTTGGCTAAACATCCTGTCGCCTAATTGCTGTCTGCTAAATGTCTTGTCGGCTAAATGACATTGTAGAATATAAATATATAGGGCTATGGCAAAAAACTGGGTACATGGCCGTCCATGGATAGCAATTCTTAGGCTAATGTCGGACGGACGTCTTTTTGCACGCTTTTTTCCTTATGTATTATTCCTACACAATGCTAGCGGCATTATGTAGGGATAAAACGTAAGGAAAAAAGCGTGCAAAAAGACGTCCGTCTTACATTAGCCTTAGAAGTGTGATTTCAGTAATTTTCAGCGTATTTATTATTGAATTAAATTTCAGCTCAGTATGTGGCGTGTATAAAAATTTATAAGGAACACACAGGGCTTCACAAAACAATTGAATTACGTTTCCTTCTATTGTTAGAAATTAATAAATGTGTAGTTTCAAATGTGTTATGCTTTTCTAACTAAACTAAAAATGTAGGAAAGGGTTCATAATCCATACTTGGCACATGGTTTTCCTTTCTTGTTTTATTTATTGTCAATAATTCATCTTCTTATGTTTTTGTATTTCTCAGTTGCAATAATCATGATTTTACGGTTTCGTACTTAAAAAGTAAAAACGGAACCATTATAAGATCACTCCTGTGTCTGTCTGTCTGTCACAGCCATTTTACTCGCAAACTATGGAACGTTGAAAGTTCAAATTGGGGGATGTAATAAAGACTATTGACTGACATATTTACAGATTTTTAAACATTCACAAATAAATTTGGGAAAAAACGTAGAGGGGCTAATTACGTTATTTGAAAGAAAATATTTTTTTTTGTATATCATCTGTGGTATCGGTTAAAAGATTTCGTAACGCCGTAATCTAAAATACATTTCGTTTAATTTTAGGTATTATATTTTCAGAGATATCGTCGAAAATGTAGTGCAAAAATATGTCCCCCCCTCCCATCTGTTTCCGAATCTACTGAAACTAAAATTATGAAAAAAATTAGAGGTAGTAGAGGTTAATTTAAGCCTTGCAGGAAAATTATAGTGATTATACCCTATGTCGCATAGTTTTTCATAAAAACGTATTTTTCTGTTACACATAGATTCCGATTTGCGAGCATTCAGCAAAGGTATCGAGGAACGCTAAAGGTACCTATCGTATCAAAATTATAAAAGCATTGTTTATAATGATTTTCAAAAAAATCGTCGGTAATTAGCCTAGATGTTAATGCTCCTGTCCCTGCCGGCGAAGACACTCACGAGCTAATGTTAATCGTATGGGGAGGGATTTTTCTAATATCTCGTTTGCATTTCGACATTTTTAAATATATATATATATTTTGCATTGGATAGCCGAGGTTCGTCTCTACATCGCACCTTTTTTACTTTTTCGATTTTGGTTCCAGATTAGACCTACGCTCCGATGGATTGATCAATGGAGCCGGAACAGGCTGATTTAGCATAACCCATGATGAAGATGATGATGATGATGATATTTTTTATAAAGTTACTTTCACTTTCAAAACTGGTTCTGAAAATGAAAGTGTCATTTAAAAAAAATATCTACAACCAAAATCGAAAAAGTAAAGAAAGGTGCGATGTAGAGACGGATCTCGGCTATCAAATGCAAGAAAAATATTTAAAAATGTCGAAATGCAAACGAGATATTAGAAAAATCCGTTCCCATACGATTGGCATTAGCTCGTGAGTGCCTTTGCCGGCAGGGACGGGAGCCTTAACCCTTAAAGATACGGGTGGTTTGGCCATACATAATGGCAGAGACGGCGTACTCTATATACCATCGATTTTTAAATACTAGATAACGACTTTTAATGATATATTTGTGTAATGCAATACCCAGTAGCAGCATAAAAGCAATAAACGTCAAATTATTAAAAACAGACCAATTTAATTAGAATTAATCACATAAATATTATTTGATTCGCAACTAGTTTGCGTTGAGTGGATCTCTTAATATACCTCCCGTGTCTTTAAAAGTTAATTAAAAACCTATCTGGAAAAACGCGACACGGACAAAGACGAGTTTCATCTTTGCGACCTCCTTTAGAAGCGCGCTTAGTACAACGCCAAGTTTAAACTTTGAACAAGGATTTTGTTTCAGCTACACTACAACCAATAAACATAATTCTTAACAACCCAGACCAACAGAATAAACAATATCTACCTATAGAACTAACATTTATACAAATAAATCTTCAGGGATCCAAATCAGCTACCTCCACATTGATGGGTTATGCCAATCAGAACAAAATTTTAGTGCGAGTAATACTCATACTTGACTGTTTATTTTATATAAAACTTATATGCATTGGTCTGCTAAGTCGTATCTTGGTGGAAACCATCTGCAGAACCTCAATTTAGTGGTTGATCTGCTGGTTTATCATTGTGTTTTCATCCACACAAACTTCAATGTTTTCTTACATTTGGGTGCAGGAAAATACAATGGTAAACCAATCGATCAAATACTAAACTCCGGCCTTCAGGTGTTTTCTATCAAGATATGACTTGGCAGACCATTTGCATTTTAATATGCTTGTTAAGGTCTATATAATCCTAAACTTTCAGCCTTGAACTTGATGAGCTGATAGTCTGTGCAATTGCCACCCGTCGAACAAATCCCTTCCTATGAAATCTTGTATCATTTTTTAGGAATCTGTGGACAGGCACAAAAACATTCTGTGTTTTTATACCTAGATAGTGTATAAAAACATTTTTTAATTCATTAGTATCAATTTGGAGTTTTTTGTAACAAGTACAGCTGTAATTTTTTTTTTTTATAATTGTTTGAGAAAGACTTTGTTTTTATTTTCTTTGAAAACTGCATGGATTTTTCATTACATTGATATGTAATTCTGATAATGAATTTCTTAGAATTCCATTTCAAAGCAAAATTTTGAATTTCTTCCAATTTTACCACAGCATTCTTTTTCTTTATCAGAAGTCAGAGGAAATAAATTTATTTTTCTCTCCATCTTTACCTTTAGATTAAGTTATAATTTTATTTTCCCCACATTGCTGATAGATTTTTTTTTTTTACTTTGTCAGTTGAAAGCTCACTGTCACATGTCTCCAGAAATTCTCAATCTTCTTCCTCTATTTCCAAGTTAATAATCAGGAAGAGTTGCCGTAATATCCTTTACCAATCTATTTTTTATTTATATTTTAAAGGATGTATTATTATATTATTACTTATTATGTATTTATATTACCACTAATTTACCAATCCTATATCGGAATTGGTAAATTAGCAGTGCTTTTAGTTTATAGTCTCTACTTGGACTTGCCGATCAAGATAGTGTTAAGCTATCATTCGTTGTCGCTCAGAAACTGCTTTTATTAGTTTATAAATTAATTTGGTAAATTAGCAGTGGTTTTAATTTGCAGCCTCTACTTGAACTTGCTGATCAAGACAATGTTAAGCTATCATTCATTCATTCCCATAAAATGTTTTTATCAGTTTTTTAAAAATGTCCTACTGACATTTTCTATGTAAATAACGCAGTCTTTCAAAGTGACAGACTGGTTGATGACGGTATTATCCTTCTCGTATAATTCTTGAAAAGCTAATGACAAATTTACTAACTGTTGCTTTGTGAGCCTTAATTTTCTCTCTACTCATTTTATAAAACTCTGTCATTGAATAATGAATTTTAGTAAACGAAAGTATGTGCCATTACAAATACAACATGAAATAAAAATGTTAACTAAGGCAATCTTTAACCAGGATACCAATGTAAATTGAAAGTAAAGATGGAGTGTTATTAAAATTCATAGATAAAGACCAGAGAAGAATCCGTAACCAAATTCAGATTTTTGGGACTGATGTAAAAGTTTGTCGCATATTGTTGATGGAAATTAAAGAAAATGTATTTCATGAAAATTTCAATTCCTAGCAGTTACATAATTAGAGCTCATCTGGCTAAAGAATCGATGTATTTTCTCAAATCTTCCAAAATATAAAATACCTTATCCTCAAAATGTTTTGAAGTGATTTAAATAAACGGTCATTCGACGAAGTAAGTTTTGGAGATTGGTACTTGGATTGAAACATTTGATCTCAATTATAATATTTTGTGTCTACAGTGGGCAAAGATACGTGTGGTCTTGTTGGAAAACAATGCCTAATTGTTGATTATTTGAAGCTGCTTCTATTGCTTGATTTAATTCACTTAATTATAAACAGTATTTCTGCAAACTAATGCTATAGTTTCTAAGTAACATCTATTAATATACAATTTTCTTGTCTCACTGAATGCGAAGAAAAATCTTCTGTGGGTAAGAAACTCACTTTTGCTTTGATTAAAAGGCCTCTTCGAAGTAGTCATCAATGTAGTCTAAATAAATACTAATATTGTTATTATTCCTTATATTCCATGAATTACGAATATAATCTGAAAATAAAAACTATGCGTAAATCTGGTTTTTGAACAATGTAGAATAACGTTGTTTTAAAAATATCGACATATTCTGTAGAAATTGGGTTGGGCCAAAGTTTTAGCTTCATAATACGTAATTTTTTTGTACTGCTAATTGTACTGTCCGGTTCCGGGAACAAGAAATTTCCGTCCGAGGAGACCTGTAAATTCAAATTTTTAGACAACAAAGGCTTAGAAACTGATACAATCAATTATGACTCGTATTCAATCATAGAGCCTCGCTTATAGAAAAAATTTCAGGCCGAAACGTGCTGGATCGAACCGTAGGTTCCGACTTCACGAGGATGAAGTAGGCAGACTTCTATTAAAAATTGTTACTTTTTTTATCCTATTTAATAACTTCAGTTAATTAAGACAATAATAACATTTTAAAATAAGTGGTAGAAATTTGCTTGATTTGCCTCCGTTAGAATATTGCTTATAGATCGAATTTGGCAAGCTCAAAAGTGGAGGTTCTATTATGATTTTATGAGACATATACTTTGCAATGAAATGCTGATTTGGGTGGACTTTCTGCAGAAAATGCCTTCCTGAAAATATTTCATTTATTAACATAATCAAATTAAACCTCGTGAATTTGGTCTCCTTATTCACCAACCCTCCTTTCTTTAGCATTTTATGAGTTTCTCCATCTTCAGTGTGTTTTTTTTTTTTGTATGAAGGTAGTGCAGATGGCCCAGTGCCTTTAGTAATGTGGACTATGGTGATCTCGAGTTAAGTTAGAAAACTTAAACAATCGGCTGATTTTCGTCAATGTTTTATAACGGTGGATGAAACATGAATTCGCCATTATTCCCCAGAGATTAAACAGCAATCTAAACAATGTGAAAGAGCTGCTGAAATTGCACCAAAGGAAGTGAAAACGGTTCCACCTGCTGGAAAAGCCATGGATACGGTTTTCAGGAATTCACAAGATGTGGTGATCATAGACCACCGGCAAAAAGGCAGAATCGTCACCGGACAGTGTTATTCTTCTCTACAGGACCAATTGAAGAGTGCTTATCCGACAAAATGTCCATACCTGAGCAAAAAGAAGGTGTTTGTTCACCACAGCATTGTTTTCGCTACGTAACAACGTTACGTTCAACATGTAGTTTTCGCTACGAAAGTCAGTCACCTACGCTCTGTAGTACTTCCACATGCACCGGATTTTGCTCCCAGCGATTATTTCCTCTTCCCAAGCCTGAAGAAATGGCTCTGTAGCCGGAAATTCATTTCAAAATATGGGGTTAAACAGACACCACCACTTCATTTCCAAAGGTAGATAAGGCTTATTATACTAAAGATAATAAAATTCGGAAACTCGTGGGTTTAAATTTTATAAGTTGTAAGGAACTACGTTAAAAAAATGAAATATTGTCAAAACATTTCTATTTTCATTGTCGGGCTGATAACCTTTCGAAACACACTCGTATCGACATCAAATTTTATTTTCCCTCCAAAAAAAAGGCGGTGTTCATGAAAAATGCGGGTCCTAGTTGTAATTAAAATTCGACCCCCTCATGCTAAAAACATGACACTATAAAACCTGGTAAGACGGAAACATAAACAATATATACGAAATACCGTTTTAGATGGGTTATTTGCGTCTTTGCAGATACACTTGCCAGGTATTTTTAGGGAAATAATGAAAAAATTCCGTTTAAATCAGAATTCCGTTACAGCTGCATATCAGAAAATAAATTTGTTAGCTAGTAGACTTTCCTCTCTCTTTGTCTCTCATTCTGTCCTTGATTCTCGGCAGTATTGATGGGAGTTATCGACACTCTCTATCACAGTAGTGTTTCACTACACTTAGACTAACATTTCCTGTTTTTTCTATGATGTGCTATGTACCAACTCATCGACAGGGCGTGGATTTGATCTTCAAATAGGTAGCCCCTGGAACTACGCTGCTGTTTACTGTTCAGACATTTATAAAATGTAATATTTTACCTTACAGTCTCAATATTTTCAGATTTACATTATTATAGTTAACGATAAATTTTCGCGTTTCCTTACCGTTACAAAAAATGTCTTTCCGTTACCTTTGAGAATATACACTAGTAACGGGGGGGAAATGTAAGCGCTAATGTTAAGTCTATGGGAGCGTTATTTTCAAATATCTCGCTTTCTTTATAATATTTTAAAATGAATTTTTTTGCATAGGATTGCTGAGGACGATCTACAACCGGGCTGTTTTTTATTTTTCGATTTTTGGTAAAATTTTTGGTTTTTATTTAAAAAACATACTTTTATTTTCGGAACCGGTGGAATCGTTTCTGAATTTTAAACTATCCTAATAAAAAGAAAAACTATAACTAAAATCGAAAAAGTAAAACCTAGCTTGGTTGTCGATCGCCCTCAGCTATCCTATGCAAAAAAAATATCATTGAAAAATATTAAAATCAAAGCGAGAAATTTGAAAATAACGCCCCATAGACTAAAAATTAGCATTTTCATTTCTTCCCGTGTCTGAAGTGGGCTCTTAAATTAAGATGTGTTACACAGGACAAATTTCGCATTTTCTGCGACTTTTAAAAGTGTACTGCCCCCTTAAAAAGGACAAATATTAAAAATAATAAATATTAAATTATTTTTTTAAAGTTTCGAACAAATTCATTAACCCTTTTAAAGTTAACAATCTTTAAAACTTACGAATTTTAAGTTCTTGTTAAATCTTAGTAAATTTAAATTGTTCAAATTATGATAAATTAAAATGATAAAGTCATCAATGAAAGTTCTTAGGCATGTTTTAACGGCATGGAAAATATGCTAAAAATTAATATAATAAGGAAACAAATAATGCAGATGAAAATCAACTTTCAGGAATTTCTACAAATTAACGGAAATATATTTGCATTCTTTTGTACAGCCCTTACATTAGCAACAAGTTTTTATACACGCCACATGTTAAGATAAAATTTATTCCAATATAAACTTGCTTAAAACTACTTAAATCGCACTTCCAGAAATTATCATCCATGGCGTGCATGCATACAGTTCTCTGGATAGCCTTGTATATTATTATATTTATATTTTCCAAACATATCATTCTAAATATAGTTGAACTTGAAAATGTAGGATTTAATTTTTAAAAAATATTAAGCAATTCACTCTCATTCTCAGCAATTCTTCCTAGTTCTTTTGCGTAGCCCTATACATGATGTATAGAATTTATATATATAACCTTGTATGCAGAAATTTAGTTAAAAACGTAAATCATAGCTGAAAACTCAATTTCAACAATCATCCATAATAGACAATAATTCATGTACAGTATTTTATCCAATATATTTTATGTGCCCTGTAAATGAAATAAAATGTGATCAAAATCATATTCTAATGTAAGCATCTTGCAATAAACCTCAGTAACATATATGAATTCCATCATGTTTAAAGTAGTAAAACATAAGTAAAACACGCTACAAGCAGTTTTTTCTGTAATTAAACTGAACTCTTTTCTGTGACCCTGTAAATGAATGAAAAATGCTTTGCAACCCCTTCAGAGAGTATGTTTTATTGCACCTCATAAATTCATATCAATTGCATTATGTTCGTAACAGAGAAACATTAAAATACGCCGCAAACGTTTTTTCTTCATAGTCCTTAATATAACGAAATGTACGTTTGAATTCCCCTGTACACGTACCTGTGCACTTCAATAAGGTGCATAAATTTTATGTTTAAACTGTTTTACATCATTAAAATACACCGCAAATGATTTTTCTCACATAGGCCATAATATAAAAGAATACTTTTGAAAGTCCATGTAAGTGAAGTATAAATGATTACACGCTTTATTATCAGTGCCATGTATTCCATGATAAACTTCAACAATTACATCACAATTCAAGTATATGTACGCTAGTTAGACCACGGACAGACGGGCAGTGAAGCCAATTCATAACCATTTTCCAACTATGTTGTAATGCGTTAAAAATCTGAGTACACGTCCAAACGTTTTGTGTTGGATATACATATAGAAAATATAGAGGTTGTAGAGAAAAACGCGGGACCTGGTAGTAATTGACACTATATAACCTGGTAAGACGGAAACACAAACAATAGGTGCGAAATATCGTTTCAGATGGGCAGTTTTCGTCTTTGCAGATACAATTACAGTAGAGCGAAGATTATCCGAACTCCAATTAACTGAACTTCCAATTATACGAACAACCTATTTCTTTCAAAAAAAATTTTTATCCGAACAACCTATTTCTATCAAAAAATTTTTTTTTAATGATGATGAGATTGTGGATGAGATTTAAGATGCAAAAGAAATTGAAGAAATGAAAACGAATGCCCTGAAAATGACCCAGGTCCATCCCATAACGAAGCCTTTGAGTGTTTGGAAACAGCTATGAAATGGCTTGAACGGCAGAAGAACTCTGATCCTATTCAAATAACGTATTTAAGAAGAATTCGAGATATGGCAACATTGGAAAGAACGTCTTATTTGAAGCAAGCAACAATCGAAAGCTTTTTTGTTTAAATTATAATCTCTGGAGTTCAGAAAATGATAAAAAGAGAAAAAGAAAATTTTAAATGATAAAAAAGTATATAAAAAGTCCTTCCGGCCAGTGCCGGGAGGAAGAGGTAGCTTTCATATTCCTTACTTTAAAAAAGCCAACTTATATTATTCAAACACACGAAGCTCAATTAAGTGGAAACCGAATGTAGGAGATTCAATACTAATTTTTATCAATACTAAATCATTATGAATGAGAATTTCGCGAAATTAGTTAGCTTTATCCAAGCTGCTTTTATTTAAAGTAACTTATATTTGGCTGCCAAATTCGGCGATTTCTTAAAGTGCCTGCCATTTTAAGACAACATGGTGGATGAGGCTATCCAGTGAACTTGGTCGAGACCTTAGGCATTGCTGTGCACATGCTCACTCACATCGGAATCGGTTGATATATACGAGTGCTGTCGCAGGCAAAAAATCAGATATTTCAAAATGTCACTCACGTTAGAAATTGAAACTGCTATATCTGAGCCATTTTTTAAGATAAAGACAAACAAAAATGCTCCTGAATCCTTATATCAATATTCAAATACTTAAGAAAGAAACCTTTTTCAATTTCTAAATTTTTTGCACCTCACTTTAAATATGTATATTTTTTAATTTAATGGCCGCCATTTTGAAACAAGATGGCTGATGAAGCTGGCCAGCGAACTTAGGTCGAAATATTGATGTATACTATCCACATGCCTTCTTCCATCGAAATAGGCGAATACGTGTGGTATCGCGAGACAAATACAAGATCGTTTCAAAGTGTTAGCCATGATAGAAATTCAAAGTGCTATAATTCAACCACTTTTTAAGATATAAACAAAAGAACAAATTTTCAGAAACAAAAACTGCTCCAGAATCTTTGTATCAAGGCAAAACACATAAAAAAAATCTTTTTCATTTTCCAATTTTTTAATACCTCATTTTAAATTTTAAATTACATTTTCTTTTAAAAATGGCAACCCTTTTGAAACAAGATGGCGAATGAAGCCGGCCAACGAACTCGGTCGAGACACTGGTATGTACTATGTACAGACCAAGTTACATTCAAATCGGTTCATAAATACGCCTGTTATCGCGTGACAAAAATCAGGTCGTTTTAAAATGTCAGCCACAATAGAAATTCAAAATGTCATAACTCAGCCATTTTTTTAGATATAGACAAAACAAAACCTGTTCCGGAATTTTTGTATTAAGGTCAAACACATACGAAAAAACTCTTTTCATTTTCCAATTTTTTGGTATCTCATTTTAAATTTAATTTTTTTTTAATTTTTTTAAATGGCCGCCATTTTGAAACAATATGGCGGATGAAGCTGGCCAACGAACTCGGTTGAGTTATTTGTATGTACTATGTACGCACCAAGGTACATCCAAATCGGTTCATAAATATGTCTGTTATCACGTGGCAAAAATCAGGGCGTTTCAAAATGTCAACCACACTAGAAATTCAAAATGCTATAACTCAGCCATTTTTTAAGATATAGACGAAACAAAAACTGCTCCCGAATCTTTTTATCGAGGTCAAACACATAAGAAAAAAATATTTTTTCAATTTTCAATTTTTTGGTACCACATTTCAAATTTAAATTTTTCTTAAAATTTTAAATGGCCGCCATTTTTAAACAAAATGGCGGATGAAGCTGGCCAACGAACTCGGTCGAGACATTGGTCTGTACTATGTATAAACGAAGTTACATCCAAATCGGTTCATAAATACGCCTTTTATCGCGTGACAAAATTCAGGACGTTTCAAAATGTCAGCTTCGCTAGAAATTCAAAATGCTATAACTCAGCCATTTTTTAAGATATAGACAAAACAAAAGCTGCTACGGAGTCTTTGTATAAAGGTCAAATACATAAGAAAAAAATATTTTTCCATTTTAAATTTTTTGGTACCACATTTCAAATTTTAAATTTTTTTAAAGTTTTTAAATGGCCGCCATTTTGAAACAAAATGGCGGATGAAGCTGGCCAACGAACTCGGTCGAGACATTGGTATGTACTATGTACACACCGAATTACATCCAAATCGGTTCATAAATACGAGAGTTACAGTGTGACATAGGTCAGATATATATATATATATATATATATATATTGATATATATATATATATATATATATATATATCAATTTTGAACGGAGGGTGGTTTCGGGGTCTGGGGGTCATGATCGATGAAAATGTACCAAAATTTTTTGAAATCGCTTTCCTCCGAACGGCTGCAATAGGTAGCTTTTTGTAAAGAAAGCTACCTAAAAGACAGTTTTTAAACATGCTAGCAATAACTGGCGCTACCAGTCCTAAGCCTGGATGAAGTGTGACGGTTTTAGTATAGTGAGAAACACCCCTTAAATTGTCTGTCCATTTATCCGAACTTTTGCTTATCCGAACTAGGTTTGGTCCCGACTTGTTCGGATAATCGTCGCTCTACTGTATAAGATATATTAAGGGGAATCAGGGAAATATTCCGTTTAAACCAGGATTCCCTTACAGCTGCGTATTAGAAAATAAATTTGCTAGCTAGCAGATTTTATAAAATGTTATATTTTACCTTACAGTCTTTTTTTAGTTTTACATTATTATAGTTAATGATAAATTTTCGCGTTTTCTTACCGTTACAAAAAATACCTTTACGTTACATTTGAGGACCCACATTAGAAACGGCAAAAAAATGTAAGCGCTAATGTTAAGTCTACCGGAGCGTTATTTTCAAACATCTCGCTTCCTCTTTAATATTTCAAAATCCGGTTGGAATCCGTTCTGAAATTGATACTATCCTAATATTAAAAAAAATTAAAAACAAAATCGAAAAAGTAAAAACTATTCTGGTTTTCGATCGTCCTCAGCTATCCCATGTAGAAAAAACAAAAAAAAAATCTATTAAAAGAAAGCGAGAAATTTGAAATTAACGCCCCCATAGACTTAAAATTAGCGTTTTTATTTCTTCCCGTGTCTGAAGTGGGCTCTTAAAGAAAGATGTGTAATACAGGACAAATTTCGCATTTTCTGCGGCTGTTAAAGGTATATTTTTTCGTTAAAAATAACAAACATTAAATGTAATAAATATTAACAATATTGCTTTAAAGTTTCAAACAAGTTGATCAAAACTTTCAAAGTAAACATTCTTTAATACTTACTAACTTTAAGTTTTTGTTAAATCTTAGTAAATTTAAATTGTTCAAATTACTGAAAAATTAAAATGATAAAGTTATCAATGGATGTTCTTAGGCTTGCTTTAACGGCATGAAAAATATCATAAAATTTAATATAATAAGAAAACGAATAATGCAGATGAAAGTAAACTTTCAGCAATTTCTACCAATTAACGGCAGTATATTTGCATTATTTTGTACAGCCCTTGCATTAGAACAAGTTTATATACACGCCACATGGTAAGATCAAAATTATTGCAGTTTAAACATGCTGTAAACAACTGAAATCGTACTTCCAGAAATTATTATTCATAGGCGTGCGCATGCATCCAATTCCTTGAATAGCCTTGTATATTATTATATTTATATTTTACAAACACATCTTTCTAAATATAGTTGAACGTGAAAATGTAGAATTTAATTTAAAAGAAAAGCAATTCACTATCATTATCAGCAATTCTTCCTAGCTCTTTTGCGTAGCCCTATACATGCTCTATAGAAATCATATATATAATCTAGGATGCAGAAATTTAGTTAAAAAAGGATATAGCTGAAAACTCACTTTTAGCAATCGTCCCTAATAGACAATACTTCGTATACAGTATTGTATCCAGCAACTTTTATGTGCCCCTGTAAATGAAATAAAATGTGATTCACATCATATTCTAATGTAAGCATCTTGTAGTAAACCTCAGTAACGTATACGAATTTCATCTTGTTTAAAATATTGAAACAGAATTAAAACACGCTGCGAGCAGTTTTTTCTGTAATAAAACTGAATTCTTTACTGTGATCCTGTAAATGAATGATAAATGCTTTGTAACACCCTTAAAAAGCATGTTTCAGTGCACCTCATAAATTCATATCCATTTCGTTATGTTTGCAACAGAGAAACATTATTAAAATACGCCGCAACGTTTTTTCTTTATAGTCCATAATATAATGAAATGTACTTTTGAATTCCCCTGTACACGTATCTGTGCACTTCAATAATGTGCATAAATTTTATGTTTAAATTGTTTTACATCATTAAAATACACCGCAAATGATTTTTCCCACATAGGCCATAATATAAAAGAATGCTTTTCAATGTCCATGTAAGTGAAGTATAAATTATTACACGCTTCATTATCAATGTCATTTATGCCATGATAAACATCAACAACGTATTTCTATTACATCACAATCCGAGTATATGTACGCTAGTTAGAGTACTGACAGACGAGCAGTCAAGCCCCACTCATAACATTTTTCAACTATGTTGGAGAGTGCTAAACATCTGAGTACCCGTCCAAAAGTTTTGTGTTGGATATACATATAGAAAATATAGAGGGCGTAGAGGAAAACGCGGTACTTGGTAGTAATTAAAATTCAACCACCTCATGCTAAAAACATGACACTATAAAACCTGGTAAGATGGAAACATAAACAACAAGTCCGAGATACCGTTTTAGGTGGGTTGTTTCCGTCTTTGCAGATACAATTGTAAGGTATTTTTAGGGGAATCATGAAAATATTCCGTTTAAACCAGGATTCCGTTACAATTACGTATTGAAAAATAAATTTGCTAGCTGACAGACTTTTATAAAATGCTATATTTTACCTTACAGTCTCATTACTTTTAGTTTTACATCATTATAGTTAATGATAAATTTTCTTGTTTCCTAACCGTTACAAATAATACCTTTACGTTACATTTGAGAACCCACACTAGTAACGGGAAAAAATGAGAGCGCTAATGGGAGTCTCTGGGAGTGTTATATTCAAGTATCTTGCTTCCTTTTTAATATTTTAAAATGAATTTTTTTGCATAGGATAGCCGAGGATACTCTATAACCGGGCTAGTTTTACTTTTTCGATTTTGGTTTCAGATATTTAAAAAAAATACTTTTACGTTCATAATCGGTTGGAATCCGTTCTGAAACTTAAACAATCCTAATATAAAAAAAACTATAACCAAAATCGAGAAAGTAAAAACTAGCCTGGTTGTCGATCGTCCTCAGCTATCCTATCAAAAAGAATTAAACTAAAGTAAGAAATTTGAAAATGATGCCCCCATAGATTTAAAATTAACGTTTTCATTTCTTCCCGTGTCTGAAATAGGCGTGCATGCGTCCAATTCTTTGAGTAGCCTTGTATATTATTATATTTGTTTTCCAAACATATCTTTCTAAATATAGTTGAACTTGAAAATAAAATTAATCAATTCACTCTCATTCTCAACAATTCTTCCTAGTTCTTTTGCGTAACCCCATACATAGTCTATAGAATTTATATATATATAATCTAGTATACAGAAATTTAGTTTAAAACGTATATCATAGCTGAAAACTCGCTTTCAGCAATCATCCCTAATAGACAATACTTGATATACAGTATTGTATCCAACATCTTTTATGTGCCTCTCTAAATGAAATAAAATGTGATGCACATTATATTCTAATGTAAGCATCTTGTAGTAAACCTCAGTAACGTATATGAATTCCATCTTGTTTAAAATATTTAAACATAACTAAAACACATGCTGCAAGCAATTATTTCTGTAATAAAACTGAACTCTTTTCTGTGACCCTGTAAACGAATGATAAATGCTGTGCAACCCCTTCAGAAAGCATGTTTTACTACGCCTCATAAATTCATATCAATTTCATTATGTTGTAACAGAGAAACGTTATTAAAATACGCCACAAACGTTTTTTCTTCATATCCCATAATATAACGAAATGTACTTTTAAATTCCCTTGTACACGTACCTATGCACTTCAATAAGTTGCATAAATTTTATGTTTAAAATTGTTTTACATCATTAAAATACACCGCAAATGATTTTTATCACATAAGCCATAATATAAAAGAATACTTTTGAATGTCCATGTAAGTGAAGTATAAATTATTAGAAAATAGCATGTATTAGAAAATAAATTGCTAGCTAGCAGATTTTTATAAAAGGCTATATTTTACCTTACAGTCTCATTATTTTTAGGTTTACATTATTAAAGTTAATGATAATTTTAGTGTTTCCTTACCGTTAAAAAATACCTTTATGTTACCTTTCAGAACACACACTACTTACGGGGAAAAAAAGTAAGCGCTAACGTTAAGTCTATGGGAGCGTTATTTTCAAATATCTCGCTTCCTTTTTTAATATTTTAAAATGAATTTTTTTGCATAGGATAGCTGAGGATGATCTACAACCGGGTTGTTTTTTACTTTTTCGATTTTGGTTTCAGATATTAAAAAAAATTACTTTTACATTCGTAACCGGTGGAATCGGTTCTGAAATTGAAACTATCCTATTATTAAAAAAAAAAAAAAACTATAGCTAAAAGGGAAAAAGTAAAAACTATCCTGGTTTTCGATCGTCCTCAGCTATCCTGTGAAAAAAAAAACATTCAAAAATATTAAAATCAAAGCGAGAAATTTGAAAATGTCGCCCCCATAGACTTAAAATTAGCGTTTTCATTTCTTCCCGTGTCTGAAATAGGCGTGCATGCGTCAAATTATTTGAGTAGCCTTGTATATTATTATATTTGTATTTTCCAAACATATCTTTCTAAATATAGTTGAACTTGAAAATAAAATTAATCAATTCACTCTAATTTTCAACAATTCTTCCTAGTTCTTTTGCGTAGCCCCATACATAGTCTATAGAATTTATATATATAATCTTGTATACAGAAATTTAGCTTAAAACGTATATCATAGCTGAAAAGTCACTTTCAGCAATCATCCCTAATAGACACTACTTCATATACAGTATTGTATGAAACATCTTTTATGTGCCCCTGTAAATGAAATAAAATATGATGCACATCATATTATAATGTTAGCATCTTGTAGTAAACCTCAGTAAAGTATATGAATTCCATTTTGTTTAAAATCGTGAAACATAACTAAAACACATGCTGCAAGCAATTATTTCTGTAATAAAACTGAACTCTTTTCTGTGACCCTGTAAATGAATGATAAATGCTGTGCAACCCCCTCAGAAAGCATGTTTTACCACGCCTCATAAATTCATATCAATTTCATTATGTTGTAACAGAGAAACGTTATTAAAATACGCCACAAACTTTTTTTCTTCATAGCCCATAATATAACGAAATGTACTTTTGAATTCTCTTGTACACGTACCTATGCACTTCAATAAGTTGCATAAATTTTATCTTTAAAATTGTTTTACATCATTAAAATACACCGCAAATGATTTTTATCGCATAAGCCATACTATAAAAGAATACTTTTGAATGTCCATGTAAGTGAAGTATAAATTATAAGAAAATAGCATGTATTAGAAAATAAATTGCTAGCTAGCAGATTTTTATAAAATGCTATATTTTACCTTACAGTCTCATTATTTTTAGGTTTACATTATTAAAGTTAATGATAATTTTAGCGCTTCCTTACTGTTAAAAAAATACCTTTATGTTACCTTTGAGAGCACACACTAGTTACGGGGAAAAAAAATGTAAGCGCTAACGTTAAGTCTATGGGAGAGTTATTTTGAAATATCTCGCTTCCTATTTAATATTTTAAAATGAATTTTTTTGCATAGGATAGCTGAAGATGATCTACAACCAGGCTGTTTTTTACTTTTTCGATTTTGTTTTCAGATATTAAAAAAAAAAAAAAACTTTTACTTTCAGAACCGGTGGAATCGGTTCTGAAATTGAAACTATCCTAATATTTAAAAAAAACGATAGCTAAAATGGAAAAAGTAAAAACTATCCTGGCTTTCGATCGTCCTCAGCTATCCTATACGAAAAAAACATTCAAAGATATTAAAATCAAAGCGAGAAATTTGAAAATGTCGCCCCCATAGACTTAAAATTAGCGTTTTCATTTCTTCCCGTGTCTGAAATAGGCGTGCATGCGTCCAATTCTTTGAGTAGTCTTGTATATTATTATATTTGTATTTTCCAAACATATCTTTCTAAATATAGTTGAACTTGAAAATAAAATTAATCAATTCACTCTCATTTTCAACAATTCTTCCTAGTTCTTTTGCGTAGCCCCCATACATAGTCTATAGAATTTATATATATAATCTAGTATACAGAAATTTATCTTAAAACGTAATCATAGCTGAAAACTCACTTTCAGCAATCATCCCTAATAGACACTACTTCATATACAGTATTATATCCAACATCTTTTATGTGCCCCTGTAAATGAAATAAAATATGATGCACATCATATTCTAATGTAAGCATCTTGTAGTACTCATATACTTTCGGAATCGGATCTGAAATTGAAACTATACTAATATATATATATATATATATATATAAACTATAACCAAAATCTAAAAAAGTAAAAACTAGGCTGGTTGTAGATCGTACTCAGCTATCCTGTGCAAAAAACATCATTCAATAATACTAAAATCAAAGCGAGAAATTTTAAAATAACGCCCCCATAGACTAGAGGTCTGCACGGGCCCGAGGCCCGTACCCGGCCCGGCCCGCGGGCCGTGCCGGGCCGGCGGAATGAAGGAGAATTTTCAAACGGGCCGGGCCGGCAAAAAAATTAATCGGGCCTATCGGCCCGCTATAAGAATTTAAGCGAAGCAGATAAAATACGAGCCATTTTCAATGAATATGATTTTCTCGAGAAGTATAAATCTGCTCAACAATGCAAAGCTTTCAGACACATGTTTCTGACAAAAACTTTAACTATAAAGGCATAAAATTGACAGGCCTGCCTATTGAAGGCATTTGGAAACTAATAGCTTTTTCCATATTTAATAAATTACTTACAGAGATAACAGCGATTCCTGTCACGTGACTGTACGTTTTTCTCCTTTACTGTGCTATCGCTTCCGGAAATTCGATTCAAAACGCTAACTTTGACAGTATTTTCAGAAAGATATATTGTTTTTATCTATGAAAAAAACGACATTTACATAGCTTTTGAATAAGAATACCTGCCAATCTTACGCGTTTCCAAAAAGAAAAGACTTCATAAATGTGTCGAAATGTAGCTCCTTTGGATTTGAGAAAAGTCTTAAAAATGAGAGAAATATTTTCACAAATCTACTTTTTATTATACAGCTTCAAATGTTATCTTGTTTTTAATCCTTTATTCTGAACTACATTAATCTTTTAATGAATCCTTATTTCCATTTTGAAATGTCTGTAGACACGATGACTGTAAGTAATCGTTAATGTTTATTATTGTGCGTTTTCTGTTTTGCGAACATCATAGTAATGTAAAATATACTGTAAAATGTTCCCATAAATATGTATGTAGTATTCATTAAAAGAATCTTAATTGTATGTTGAGGAAAAATGAATTTTTTTTTTTTTTTTTTTTTTTTTTGTAGAAATTGTATCTGATTGGGCCCGTTTTCATTGATTTTTGTACGGGCCGGGCCGGGCCGAGAACTGTAATAATGCAAACGGGCCGGGCCGGGCTCGGGCCGAACTTCCAATTTTTACAACGGGCCGGGCTCGGGCCGAACTTCCAATTTTTACAACGGGCCCGGCCGGGCTCGGGCCGAACTTCCAATTTTTACACCGGGCCAAGATAGCTTTCGTACGGGCCGGGCCCGGGCATGGAAATTCCGGCCCGTGCAGACCTCTACCATAGACTTAACATTAACGTTTTCCTTTCTTCCCGTGTCTGAAGTAAGCTCTTAAAAAAAGATGCTTTACACAGGACAAATTTCGTTCTGCGACTGTTAAAGGTGTACTGTCTCCTTAAAAATAATAAATATTAAAGTAATGTATATTAAAAATATTTCTTTAAAAATTTGAACAAGTTGATCTACAATTTTAAAGTTAACAATCTTTAACACTTACTACCTTTAAGTTCTGCTGATTTTTAATTAAGAAAAACGGTTTTTCGAACTTAAAATGTTAAATTGTCGAATCTTTTATACATATACGAGAATAGAAAACTTGAAACACAGTCTCCTGGCCTGGGCCACAAACATGTTCTAGCAAATTCTAACTTCGAAATTTTATTATTTGTCAACTATTTTAACTTAAATAATACTTTAAAAAGAACGCGTCTATTTTTTTACCGTTTTACTTAATAAACCAATGTTCAATTCAGGGGGTGGCCCGGGGGGGGGACATCGCCCCCCCCGGAGCAGTAAGTTGTCCCCCCAGAAGATTTGATATTTTGTGTTTTCAATCGTCAAAAAATGCAATCCCCCTCCCCCCAGAACTGTATTATGTCTCCCACCGGAGCCTCAGAAAACCTTCCCAGAGAAAAGTGTCTGAATTCAACACTGTAATAAACTCGGCCTGAAATTTGGTCCCCTAGTAATTTGTACAATTTTTACCTTCCTGTGTATGGTTCTGAAATTTTATATATGCAAACTTAATGCTTAATTTCCTTCGTTATTCATAGAAATATAAAATTTGAAATATTTCATTCTTTCAAGAGTATTTTGTTGAAAATAAACAATAGTCTTAGAAAAAAATAAATCCAAGGTTTGAAATAGGAGTGATCTATTTTAACACGTTACAACAATCCAATCACAATTAAATCGTTTCCATTTGCTAAAATGTTTGGATATTAGCCAATCAGATTTTTAATAGGCGGTCTTTTCATCGTCTTGGTGGAGGCGGAGAGCATAACATTACGAGGCCATTTTTGACACATTTTTCATCAAAATCTTTGCATATTTTGCTCAGCCTAATTGTAGTAGAACTATTGAAAGCATGTTATTGGAAAGCTTAAACTCTATATTTTCGTTGTTATTAAAAAAATTTTCCTGAATTTTGCTGATATGAATGTTATAAGACTAAAAAGGACACAATACCTCGAATTTCACTGGATCCTAAATTGACAGGATCCTGAGAATTAAACTACAACGAAAATCGGAAAAGTAGAAAATAGCCCGTAAACAGATAGTCCTCAGCTATCCTGTGCAAAAAAAAAATCATTTAAAAATATTAAAAATCAAGCAAGATATTTGAAAACATTGCTCCCATAGACTTAGCATTAGCGTTCGAACTTCAAGCCGTGACTAGTGTGGCCTCTGAAACATGCTCTTCTTCATCAGTATCACTTTCATCTAAAACTATATCCTCATCATCAGCACTGTCATATAAAAGAAAGTTTCTTATAGACTCGAGGTCATTATGGTCATTCATGTTATGCAATTTTTTTCTACACGCCATAACTTAAAAAAAAAAAAAAAAAAAAAAAAAAGAACGGAAATAAATATATTACAAACAGTCGCGCGTATGTGACGGATACAGTGCCTCTATTCTAACACAAAAAGCAACTGAATGCAAATTTTACATCATATCATAATGTCTAAATCTAAAATAATAAAGAATTTTTAAAAATAACATAAAAAATCAGATATAACAAAAATGTACCAGAACGGTCGCGCGTATCTCTAAAATACATATACGAGATCGGTAGAACCCTATTCACGTCTCAAGCTTCACACGACGACTGAAAGTAAGTCAAAAGGAGACAGAGGAACAGCCAAGGTCAGGCGTTCGCAGTGCCCTCAAGACTATATATATAAAACGCAATCCATCTCTAGTGTATCTCTCACATACGTGCGCCCGCTGGCAGGTTAAGAACGAAATCCAATCTCGTTATATATGCTTCGCTTTCATTAGTCAAAATGTCTTACTACAAGGGTCAGTTAAAATGTGGGTATGTTTATTTTAATTAGATAAAATTTCGCATAGGTGGTAATTTTTGATATTCAGAAATTAGTAATGTAAATCAAGAAAGAGGGCAGTATAGCAAAAAACTAATGGAGAAATATATCATATAATGGAAAACAAAACTAAGGAGCATTTAGCGACCAGAACTCACACAGCATGAATATTGAAATTTCAATAAATATTGTTTTAACCCATTATGATTATAAATCAATATATCATACAATTTTTTGAGAATGGAATTTTTGTGCAAAAAACAATCGCTTTGAACATGAAATAAGAATTTGAAAATTCCTCTTTTAAAATAATTCAAATAAAATTAAAACGAAAAAAATATTATTATGTTACAAAATATGCTACAAATACAAAGTTTTTAATCAAGATTCTACAGTATAGCTCGTTGATATAATACATTGAATTACAATAAAAAACTTTCGCTTTTCTGCAGATGTCTATAAAACAAAACTTAACGATTCTAGTTATTACATTTTTGGAACATAATAGAAACAAACGAACTCAACATTTAAAAACCCTTATTCACGTACAGAGCAGAAAAATTAATGAGGCATTTGCGAGGCACCAATAAAGAATGATTTAATTTATGTTTCATACATGGAGATTCTGATATAAACTAGCAGGAAATTTAAGTATAGAAAAAAATGAGCATATAGCTGATATTAAATATAATATAAAAACCAAAATCCTAGGAAGATTTTATCAAGAAGTAACCATCCAAATAAATTTCAATGAAAGTAAAATAAATTTTCCCTCCAGTCTATACCACCCATCCATTATAAGAGAAACCATACAGATTGCAACGCGCAAAAATTCAATATATGGGCATTCTCACAATCTTTAACTTTCATGTCCTTGAATAATAACTTTTTGTTTAAAACACTTTTTTGTGTTTTTTTTATTTCATATACTGAGGAACATCCCATTGCATGATTGCATAACAATATTAACGAGATAAATAAGTTTTGGACGATGTTGGGGGTCCAAATACCAGGAAAACTCATCTACCGTCCCGTGTCCCTGATGCTGATTTTTAAGCTTGGAGCTGTATGGATAAAATTGTTTCAATAAAAATAATTCAATGTATTTTTTTTTCTGAAACGGGAACTATTGTTTTATATAAATATGTAGCTAAACATTAACCTGCACACATTTTTAGGGTTGTTATTATTTTTTAAACTCTGTCCCTTGGTTTTAGATTCCTTACCATCCCTCTTCTAAAATTAGGACTTCCCTTTGAGGGATTAGTCTGAGCGATATTGCTGAGAACATAGATTTAATAATAACATGTGAAAGCAAAGAAAATGAGATGTTATCTTTAATTGTCCATATACTGCGATAAATTGAGATGATAAAAATAAACGAGTCGTAGAATTACAAAATTTTATATATAAATTCGTATACACTGTTTAAAAAAATGGGAAAGCAAACCATGCAAGACAGACATGCATGGATATAAAATTGTAAGTACGCAATATATTAAAAGTAAAATAGAAAATGAAACTCTAAATTATTTTATATCGTAATTGTAACTGTATAAAATGATGTCAGAAGCACAATCAGACCATCCGCACCAATTTGAGTAACTTTAAATGACAAATATATGATGTTTGAAAAGAATGGACTATACTTTAGATAGTGTGTGTTCCCCCGGAAAAGTTAATATTGTACAATATCTGTTTTCCACGCATGCAATGAGGTTTTGGATAAGAATTAAGGAATTATCACTTCTAAATCTGATATAGTATCAAAGTACCGAACACATCAATAGTTGCATGCAATGCATCGTTAGAGTCTGTTTTAGATATGCTCGATCGGATTTAAATGATGAGTGCTTGCTGGTCACTACACACGCTGTATTTTTTTGTTCTCAAACATATTCTGCACAAGTTGAGCTGTATTTAGCATGTATTAAATAAAAGAAATCGGCAATGGTTGCAGCATAAAGTATGACACAAAATCTGAATATATCGTCTGCATAACCTTTGAGCTGTCAAAGTGTCATTTGAAGTAATTTACAAATCCATAGATATTTTTTCAGCAAATCATGCAAGCTAAAATACGCCCATATGAACCCGATTACGAAATTTCACCAGAATAAGTTAATATATAAAAAAAATCTACTAATGACAATTGACAATATGACCTTATGATAAAATCTCTAGAAAAATGAATCAGAAAAAAAATCATATCACATTTAAAACGGCACTTCCAGCTGTTAGTGGCCTTGGCGAGAGAGAGAAAAGCCTTGAGAAGGAACACTTTAACATGTACTTTCGGGCAACCTACTCACTGTTTCATACAGGTCTTTATTTAATATTTACACAATTTATTTAATACTAGGTGGGTATCTATCTGTTTTGTTGCATTTAAATTGCATGTTTTGCGGAGGAAATGCGGCATTATGAAAAAATTTTCTATACCTAATAATTCCAAATTAATGTTAATTGAGAACGCTTTCCGTTCATTTCATCTTTTTAGATTTAAAGTTTTTTAGAAACCATTCACAGAAACAATTTAAAATTTTAAAACTAACCCGAAGCAAAATTTCAAGGTTTTGGGCTCAGCAGTAACACAGAAATAGAACATTTTCGAACGTTTTTTGTTTCTGCACTGTTTTATATAGCAACATTTTTAGAAACTGTTCTATTGCGAGAATTTACGTCATGATAAATACAGCCATGTCAATTTTCATGTTTATATTCCTAACAATTCCATGTACTTTGTTACTTAGATCATATTTAGATCTTTTTTTTCGCTTTGTTTAGTCTTTTGATTTTTTAGAATTCATTCTACAACGAGCATTTATATCATATAAATTACTGCCATGCCAAAGTTCTAGTTTCTAACCCCAACAGTATCCCAGAAATTTCCGTATTCCAAATAAATCATAATTTAGAACCTTTCTAGAAATTTTTACGTTTATCTGTCACATTGAATTTTCGAACCTTTTAGAGAGCGTTCATAACGAGTATTTACATCTTAAAAGTAACCATCACACCGAATTTAAAGTTTCTAACCCAATCACTATCACAGAAATCGCAATTTTAGAATTTTTTGCTCCTGCAGTGATGTAGGTTGTTGAACTGATATAAAATATAGACTTTTCTTCGGAGCAGAAATGGCCACCAACATTTTTTTAAGTTGGCTATATAGTTTCAGACTTAACACCTCACAAACGCGCAAACATTATTAATATTATACACTTTATAATATTATATCGCTTTATAATATTAGCATAGATGTACAAATACAGAACCCATTTATCTGTTTCCGGCGTTGCCCAGAATTTCAAGAATGTATGTTCTGAAAAATTAATTTCAAAATTTAACATACAACATAAAACAAACATTAAAACAAGTAAGAAAAATCATGCGTACAGCATAGATTATGAAACACTTTCCAACATTCCCTGAAAGCTTTAACGAAACTTCGTTACTTAGGGAAATAATGTAAATAAGATAACTAAGTAAACATTTAAAAATCTGATTTCAATAGTTACCGCCCGTAGCCAAATATGTATTCCAATTCTTTTGAACAGAGCTGTATTCGATCTGTATGTTGATATATATACTATATAATAGGAAAATTTAGTTTAGCAAGAAAATGCATAACAGGTTGAAATTCATCTTTCAGCAATTTATACTAATAGATGGAAACATACTTGAATACTTTTGTACAACCCTGTAGTTTACCTAGTACCTTTATTACATGCCACTATTTAACTAAAATTTAATTCAAACTAAAACACGCTTAAAACTACTAAAATTACATTTCCAGAAATTGTCATCCATAGACGGCCATGTATCCAACCCTTTGCGTGGCCCTGTATATCATCTTATCGATATTCTACAAATATTTCTTAATACACTAAATTCAGTTCAGCGTAAAAATGCATAACTCCTTTAAAACCCACCTTTATGCAATGTATGCTCATAAACAGTAACCTTTACGAATTTATTTTTGGTGCCCTGTATATGAACTATAGCATTTATACGCACTTTATAGTATGCATAAATATAGTGAAAGAGTAGGTAAGTGTGATCACAGATCGCACAGAATGTTTCGTTTAATATTCCTTTCTAAACACTTTATCCTTTTGAAAAATCTCTTAGCTCCACATTTCGCAACCAGGGGCGCACTCTATTCTAAACAAACCTCTATCCGAACGAAACTCCGTTTTATAGACTATCCGTATATATATTAGTCGAGGGGATTGGGCCGATAGCACCCGAGATAAGAAGGTGCCCTGGCGGTAAAAAGTGGGGCTAAAATATGTAAGGCTATCGTGCATAATATGAAAGAATGGTCAAAGGGGTGTCGGCAAAAGTTGGAAAAGTGCTCCCCGGGTGAAAAGGGTTGAGGTTAGAAAAATTGCTTAAAATACCCAAGTCCCGGAGGAGTAAATAATATAAGACTTTTTAAAAATTTTATGATTTGCCGTGTAATCTGGGATATTCATATATACGTATGCAAAAATTCATGTCTCCAACTTAATTAGGGGCTCTCTTAGAAAGAATTGCTTTAAATACATATGTGGTAGCTCAAAGTGTTAAACGTAAGACTTTTCAAGATTTTATGATTTGTCTTCTGGTCTCAGATGTTCTGCTATAAGTATGCAAAATTTCAAATCTCCAATTTCTCAGTTAGAAAAAATTGCTTAAATTACGCATGTGGGAGCCCAAAGGGTTAAATGTACGATTTTTTCAAAATTTTATTATTTGTCGTATGATATGTGGTGTTCAGCTATAATTATTCAAAATTTCACGCCTCCAACCTAAGTAGGGTCTCACTTAGAAAGAATTGTTTAAAATACACATATGTTAGCTCAAAGAGTTAAATGAGCGACTTTTTCAAAATTTTATAGTTTGTCATTTAATGTGAGGTGTTCAGCTATAAGTATGTAAAATTTCACGCCTCCAACCTAATTAGGGCTCACTTAGAAAGAATTGTTTAAAATACATATGTGGGAGCTCAAAGGGTTAAATGAACGACTTTTTCAAAATTTTATAGTTTGTCATTTAATATGAGGTGTTCAGCTATAAGTATACAAAATTTCACGCTTCCAACCTAATTCAGGCTCAATTGGAAAGGATTTTTTAAAACACACATGTGGAGCCCAAAGGAGTACGAGTTTTTCAAAATGTTATGATTTGTCATATGATATGTGGTATTCAGCTATAAGTATGCAAAATTTCAAGTCTCCGACATGTATAGTTTCTGAGAACGGGCTTTGTGACAGACGGACAGACAGACAGACAGAGGAGCGACACGAATAGGGTTTTGTCAGATGTACGAAACCCTAAAAAATAAAGAAAATAAGAAAAAATGATGATATAAAGCAAAATATTTTATTAAGCATCATATAATTGTTTCTAAATTTCACGCGCGAAATATAAAATATGCTTTTGGCGATTAAAAAATGCTATTGAAAGATTATCGATAAATCTCAAATCAAAATTTTTATGCCTTTTTTCTTTTTAATGGAATAACAAACAGATTTCTTTTCCTGTTTTATTAAATTAAAACTTTTTATGGCACTTCATTATTACTGCGTTTTTTTTTCGTTTTTTTTTATTACTTACTCCATGCGTTCAATCCAGTTGTCTACGAAAACATCTACCAGTGAAAGTGACGCACAACAAATATCTGTGACGTATGCAGATAAATTTTGCTTTTTTATCAGTTTTTTTTATATACATATATAATATTTAAGAGGTTTGGAACTTATTTTTCATAGTAGGTGCATTCAGCAGGAGACCCTCATAGAAACCTTCTGGTGCAATCAGAAACGAAATCCGGCAAATATTTTTTGAGTTATGTTTGACGAAAGTTTTTATTGGGGCTTTTTTTTTAGTAGGACATGGCCTTAATATCAATCGTAGCTGTAATATTGCTTTGAGTATTAGCCTTCGCTTCGCTCAGACAATTATGCATTATCAGTGGTTGTTCAATGACACTCCCGCCACTTAAGCATTTGACGTGTGAATTCTTGTATGTTAATCTTGTCTAAATTCCACGAGTTCAATAATAGTACAATACTTTTTGCAGTTCTCCACATTTATTCAATTTCATATAGCAATGAACCTGCCCAAACTAAATAATCCATCTCTTCCATAAATTTCTTAATCCTCGATAACACAAATGTACTGTCTCATGGATTAAACTCTCTTCATTTTTTTGATTCAGCTTAGATAAAAAAACGCATAATTCACTTACTGCTGTTACTGTTTCTGTATTTATTTATTTCTTTTTAACACTTTCCAACAAAGTTGAAAAGTGTTTATGACTTCGGTTTGTCTGTCCGTCTTTCCGCGCTGTAACTCCCGTAAATATACTCGCATCGTTCTGAAATTTTTTGATGTTAGTAACCTCTACCATAGCACGAACCCTATTTCAGATGAAGTTTAGCACGTTTAGTTCATTTACAGGGACAGTCAAAAGCTTTCCGTTACATTACGGCCTATGGGAAAAAATCGTTTAAAATGATTTTTAATCATGTTACATGCTTTCAAACATAATAAAATTGATATGAATTTATCAAGTGCACTAAAATATGCATTCTGTAGAATATGCGGCGCAAGGAATAGTTATTATTAATTTACAGGGCCACACAAAAGGATTCCGTTACATATTGATATAAGGGTGGAGGGAATTTTTTCCGGCGTATTTCAATTATGTTAAATTATTTCATGTATAATGAAATTGATATACGTCGCTGAGGTTTACTATAAGTTATTTCATGTATAATACGAAGTGTATAGGATTATTTACAGGGACACACAAAAGATTTCAGATACTATATTGTATCCGAAGTACTGTACATTAGGAATGATTGTTTGGAATGCATTTTTAATTATGGTATGTGCTTTTATGTATCACTATATGTATGCATTGTATATCGTGTGTATAAATGCTCTAATTGATATACAGGGTTACATAAAATAATTCGTAATGGTTACTGGGTATGATTGCAAATTGCTTAAATGTGGTTTTTAAATTCGTTATGCATTTTTACGCTGAACTTAATTTAGTTTGCTAAGAAATGTTTGTAGAATATGCATAAAATTATATACAGGGTCACGCAAAGAATTGGATACATGGCCGTCTATAAATGATAATTTCTGGAAATGTGATTCCAGTAGTTTTACGAGTGTTTTACTTTGAATTAAAACTTATATAAATAGTGGCGTGTAATAAAGGTACTTACAAGGAAGGTCTCCTTACTGGACATACTCAGAGTATTTTGAAAAAAATACCAATTACACTACTTATGTATGTAATAAAGGATCAGTCAAATTTAGCTACGGAATTACAGTAGAAAGTCTGTAAAAAAATAAAATACTTTCGAGTATTTGGCGCGAAAAGACGAAAACGTCACACGAGATGGCGAGCTGTACTTTTCCTCGCCAAAAGCAAACGAATTTAATGCACCTGAAAATTGTTTTTTAATTGATTTTTAGAATGCGTGTAAAAAGTATTTAATGAATTTAAACATAAAGAATGAGCGAGTTTAATAAATACATTTTTTTTCGTATTACATATTTATGTAGCTTGTTATTTAATTTTATTACTTTAAAAACAATTTCATATATAAAAAATACTTTCATATATTTAAGTATATTCCAAAATAAAGGCAAGATTCATTTACCAGTTATTCATTTCAATGACAAAGAATTCGTCGTTTCCATAGCAACAAAATTCATTCGACTGTGCTCAATTGGACTTAATTTTGAGATTGAAAAAAGTTTTAATTAATTTAAATTTTGTTTTAATTCATAAAAATTGACAGTTAATTTTCATTATATATATATATATATATATATATATATATATATATATATATATATATATATATATATATATGACAAAACTATAGTTAAATTAAACTAAAACTGACAAAACTAAAGTTATTTACATTAAATTTATTTAAACAAGTTCAATATGAAACATTTTTATCTTAAAGAGTATTCGACATAAAAAAGTAATTTTCGAAATTTCATTTCATCGCCAACCGATGATAAATCGCCAAGTAAACGAAATTTTTATTATTTTTTTTGGAACGTTCTACCGAGGTTCCGCCAAGAATTTTTTTTATAAACATATATATCCACATGAGAAGAACACTCTGTGATGTTTTCAGATTTTTCTGAATATGCCCGTATGGAGACCTTCCTTGTTAGTTAACTACAGGGTTGTACAAAAGTATACAAGTATGTTTCCATCTATTAGTATAAATTGCTGAAAGAGAAATTTCAACCTGTTATATCTTTTCTTGATAAACTAAATTTATCCATTATATAGTATGTATATATATCAACCTACAGATCAAATACAGGGCCGTTCAAAAGTATTGGAATACATATTTGATATGGATGGTAACTGCTGAAATCAGTTTTTCAAATGTTTTATGCGTTTTCTAAAATGTTTAGTTAGTTCTCTTATATACTTTATTTCCCTAAATAACGAAGTTTTTTTAAAGCATTCAGGAAGTGTTGGAAAGTGTTTCATAAGCTATGCTTAACGCATGATTTTTCTTTCTTTTCTTTTTTTTAACTTATAGTCGAGTAAAGTTGAAATTTTCATTGTGAAAATACTTGTTTGTACCAAATAAATTATGTAATGATACACTTAAATAAACGTCCATTGAAATGCTTTACAAAATACGACCTGTTTAAACACGATAGCCAATTCCTTAGAATATGCATACATATTTTTCTTCATTAAATATTTAAGACTTTATGAGAATGCATTTTTATCTAATTTTACATAATATAAAATTCTAGTTGTTATCCATGACTTATTTCATACAACATTGAAAACACAATCAATGGATTAATTAAGCAAAAACTTTCATCACGATAATTAAACACATATACATATTACCAAAATTTTGTTGTACTTACTGTGGAACATACTTCTGATAATTAAATTGCAGGTTTGCGTTTTTATAGATAAGATTATTATTATTATTATTATTTGGTTCATTAAATTTTACACACTTTCTCTAATATTAAGTGTGATGAGTAAATTTACTTCATTGTTATCCTATTCGATCAATTATATTTATTCTATATTCCATTTACTTCTGTCCGATCACTTACTGCATATAATCTTCATGAACTATGTAACTATATTACGAAATTCGTATATGCAGGTAAAAAAGTTATTAATTATATTATGCTGACAAAGTCAAAGAACTTTAACAGTTGTATCATATTTAAATTATTAGAGAAAATAACGGAAGTTTACGGCAAAATATGCAACAAGTAATTTATCTATAGGTAAACTATTATACACATACAAAAATACGAATATTTAAAAGCATTTTTATAGTAGCATCTTTAGACATTATGTAAGATTGGGCCTTTTAAAAATAATTCTTCACATAAAGAAAAATAATTACATCATATTTCTTAAGTAGAAGGGCAAATATAGTGTATATATAGTGTATATATAATGTACATGAAATTTGTATGTGTCGATAAAACTACTCTTATTAATATTATGACCAGAAGATTTTACGCAATTTTAATAGTTGCAACAGTGTTACATCAACAGATAAAAAACAAGTTGGAAATTGCTCGTCAAACGTGGCAAATGAGGTGCATTCGTACTATAACTAGTTTTATAATTATTTGTTGCACCCCATATTGTACTGAATGTGTATTTATTTGCAATTCATAAGTGCATAGTCTGTAACATCATTAAAATGCACTTGAAATATTTTTTTTCCCATTCCCCTTAATGTAACGGAAAACTTTTGACTGTCCCTGTAATTAAGCTATGCATCCGATTTTCATGAAATTTGAAATGGCTCGACAAAATTTTGCAGCAATTATATATTTAAAATTTCAGCCCATTCGGAAAGCTGTAACATCATTAAAATGCACTTGCAATAATTTTTCCCATTGGCTTTAATGCAAAGAAAAATTTTTGACTGTACCTGTAATTAAACTATACATCCGATTTTCATAAAATTTGAACTGGCTCGACAAAATGTCGCAATAATTATATGTTTAAATTTTGAGACCATTCGGAAAGCTTTAACATCATTAAAATGCACGTGCAATAATTTTTCCCATTGGCCGTAATGTAAAGGAAAACTTTTGACTGTCCCTGTAATTTAACTATACATCCGATTTTCATAAAATTTGAAATGGCTCGACAAAATTTTACAACAATCATATATTTAAAATTTCAGACCATTCGGTTGGGTAGTTTTTGCTCTATTATATGCGGACGGACGGACGGACAGACGGACGGACAGACAGACGGACTGAACGACTACTATAGGCGCTACGTATTTGTATAATTACGAACGCACCTAACAACAAAGCATATATCACAATATCAACAACAAATTATTCTAAATATAAATCGTTCTACACATGCATTAATATGTATTTATGTATCAACAGATTTTAAAATATTATGTATTAAATATAAGTATGTATATGCATGGTGCAATATGTTATCTATCGCCGACCTTTAATTTCTCAACCGTTGGTCGTAGACATATAGTTTCACTTACAAAAACATTTCAAATGAGGTAAATATTCATGCTGTGGCATTACTTAAAGTAAAAAATCAATTTTACAAAAAATAGAAAATCTAACTTTTTAGCTCACAGGCTATCAAAGCCTGAGAGCTAATGTGCCCGCCCGTTCTGTATGTATGTACGTACGTAGGTATGTATGTATGTATGTATGTACGTAACGCGATAACTCTTGATAGCAACATCCGATTTGCTTCAAAAAAATTTTCTAGGTTCATTGTGATAAGGCGCTTAATTAATTAGTTTTGGGAGTTCATTGGTTAAGGATAAAGGAGGAAAAACGGGGTTAATCCAACCCTTTAATTCAGATAAATGGGATTTTCATGCAGAATCATTCGATTTGCTCCGAATTTGGTATACCGGTTTATTATGTTAAGGAACTTCCCTGATTAGCGTTTGGTGTTCATTGGTTAAGGATAAAGGGGGAAAGGGGGGTTAGCCCGCCCCTCTTAATTTAGATAAATGCGTTTTTCATGCAGAATCATTCGATTTACTCCGAATTTGGTATACCGGTTTATTATGTTAAGGAACTTCCCTGATTAGTTTTGGGGGTTTACTGGTTAAGGATAAAAGGGGAAGGGGGGCTAGTCCAGCCCCCTTAATTTATATAAACGGGTTTTTCATGCAGAATTATTCGCTTTGCTCCAAATTTGGTATACCGGTTTATTATGTTAAGGAGCTTCCCTGATTAGTTTTGGGAGTTCATTGGTTAAGGATAAAGGAGGAAAAACGGGGTTAATCCAACCCTTTAATTCAGATAAATGGGATTTTCATGCAGAATCATTCGATTTGCTCCGAATTTGGTATACCGGTTTATTATGTTAAGGAACTTCCCTGATTAGTTTTTGGTGTTCATTGGTTAAGGATAAAGGGGGAAAAGGGGGGTTAGCCCGCCCCTCTTAATTTAGATAAATGCGTTTTTCATGCAGAATCATTCGATTTAATCCGAATTTGGTATACCGTTTTATTATGTTAAGGAACTTCCCTGATTAGTTTTGGGGGTTTACTGGTTAAGGATAAAAGGGGAAGGGGGGCTAGTCCACCCCCCTTAATTTATATAAACGGGTTTTTCATGCAGAATTATTCGCTTTGCTCCAAATTTGGTATACCGGTTTATTTGGTAAGGAGCTTCCCTGATTAGTTTTGGGAGTTCATTGGTTAAGGATAAAGGGGAAAAAACAGGGTTAATCTACCCCGCTTAATTCAGATAAATGGGTTTTTCATGCAGAATCATTCGATTTGCTCCGAATTTGGTATACCGGTTTATTATGTTAAGGAACTTCCCTGATTACTTTTGGGGGTTCACTGGTTAAGGGTAAAAGGGGAAAGGGGGGGTTAGTCCACCCGCTTAATTCAGATAAATGGGTTTTTCATGCAGAATCATTCGATTTGCTCCGAATTTGGTATACCGGTTTATTATGTTAAGGAACTTCCCTGATTAGTTTTGGGTGTTCATTGGTTAAGGATAAAGGGGAAAAACAGGGTTAATCCACCCCCTTAATTCAGATAAATGGGTTTTTCATGCAGAATCATTCGATTTGCTCCGAATTTGGTATACTGGTTTATTATGTTAAGGAACTTCCCTGATTAGTTTTGGGGGTTCACTGGTTAAGGATAAAGGGGGAAAAGGGAGGTTAGCCCGCCCCACTTAATTTAGATAAATGCGTTTTTCATGCAGAATGATTCGATTTGCTCCGAAGTTGGTATACCGGTTTATTGTGTTAAGGAACTTCCCTGATTAGTTTTGGGGGTTCATTGGTTAAGGATAAAAGGGGAAGGGGGGCTAGTCCACCACCCTTAATTTATATAAACGGGATTTTCATGCAGAATTATTCGCTTTGCTCCAAATTTGGTATACCGGTTTATTATGTTAAGGAGCTTCCCTGATTCGTTTTGGGGATTCATTGGTTAAGGAAAAGGGGGCTAGCCCACCCCCTTAATTTAGATAAATGGCTTTTTTTGCAGGATTATTCGATTTGCTCCAAATTTGATATACCGGTTTATTATGATAAGGAGCTTCCCTGATTAGATTTGGAGGTTCACTGGCTAAGTATAAAGGGGAAAACGGGGGCTAATTCCCCTTCACTTATTTTTTTGAGGGGCATTATTCTTTAAAATAAGAGTATAATATACAATTAGTGTGAATAGCCTGTGAGCTCAAGGCCATCAGTTTAGCTGGGCACTTTTCTTTTTTATTATACGGTCCCCCAGTCCCTATAGTTATATTTAGTAAATGTTTACACATATCATAACAGATATAACACAAAAAGTTTGAGATCTATACTACAAAAATTGGCAGAGTTATTAAATTTCAAAGTTTGAGATTTTTTTCGCATCATTTTGCCTTTCAATGAGGGATCACCCAGCAAACACATACCTTTCGGCACACGATCGGACCGCAGCCGGCAATGTCGGTTAAGTGTTGGCATGGGCACAGTGATTTCGGTGAAGTGTCGGCAGCATGTCGGCAACTGAAACATAAGAATCTGCTTTTTCGACTGCCGGTTACCGTAATCGGTCCCCTTTCGGTTATATATCGGCAAGCGATTTACACCGGCAAGTGACGCAGGACCGATATGTGATTTCTGATAGTGGCCCGATTAGATTTGCCCACATCGGTCCGAATTTGGAACCGAATTTGGAAATGTCTTAGCCGACATTTTTTTTTTCTTTTTACTAATTTTGTTTGAATTTGAGTTTTGATAAGATATGTATATTTCGTGTATTTCATATGAAATTCTAACAGTGATAAAAAAAAAAAAATCAAAAATAGCTCTTATATAAATATATTTTTAAAAGCTGTTATTGAATTCATTTTAAAAAAGGTATACAATTATTTGAATCATCAAAAGAGTTTCTTAAATCGCCCCTAAAATTATTATTCGTTATAAAGTTAATCGTAGAAAAAAAAAATTCATAAATTAATTATTTTCTAACTATATATTCATTTTAAAAGCAACAGCTATGTTTCTTATTTTATTTAAAAATCAAATTATTAAAAAAGTGCTTAAAATTGTTTTACAAGCTATAAAAATATAAAAAAAAACTACCCAACTTAAGCATTAAAATTTAAAAGAAAGATTCAGTAATCTCCCACTTCTAAAAATTTATTTACCAAAAGAAAAAAAAAAGATAAATTAATATTTCTATTTTATTTCATGATTAAAAAATGTTGATAAGTAAAATAATCATTTTTGCTACTTAATCACTAAAAATATATTCTACATTAAATCATCAAATGATAAAATGAACTCTTATTCTAATTAAAAGTGATTAATTACCAACCTCTTTTTCATTAAAATTAGCTTTTCTATGTTACAAATATATATTTCTTGAATTAATGCATTTAGTTATTTATAATTCCTAAGGAGAAAATTTTATTAAGAGAAAAACCTCTGAAAGTCACTTATTTTATTTAATAATTATTCTTATATTTATAAGAAAGATTCAGAAATATCCCCATTTAAAAATTATCTTCGAAAAGAAAAAAAAAATTAAGTTGATATTTTTATTTTATTTTTAAATTAAAAATATTGATAAGTAACAAATTAATATTGCAACATACTCATTAAATATTTGTTCTACTTTAAATCATCAAAACAACATAAAATGAATTCTTATTCTAATTAAAAGTTAATAATTACTAACTTTTTATTTATTAAAATACATTTTTCCATGTTAAAAATATATATTTTATAAATTAACGCAACACATTTAATTACATTATAATCCCAATAAGAAAATTTGATTAACTGAACAAGACCTCTAAAAATATTTTTTAATACTTAATTATTCTTAAATTTCTTCTTATTAATTATTCTTAATAATTATTCTTAAATTATTCTTAATTATTCTTAATAATATCTATATCTTAATTGAACTTAAAATTATTCTTAAATTCCTTTGCTTTAATAAATTCGCTAAGATATTTATTTCATTCATTTAAATTTTAAACTAACTTTTAAATAAACGCGCGTAAGACAATTATAAATAAATAAATAAAAAATAAAATAAAATCAGTTCAAAATTCTAATTTTCCCATCTATTTTTAATGGCAAACCATTACGTATCGATAAGACTTCCCCTTATTACCTCATACAATCCTCCCCTGATCAAGTCTGAGTGGTCAAGTGGTTAAGGAGCCCACTTCCTGTCCTTGGGTTCCCGGGATCAAACCCAACCTCACCCAGCGCCGAAACACGTTCTTTTCAAAGATGCATTCCGTGATGGCCAATAGATGGCACCATCAAAGCCGATTTTTTTTTCAATTGATGCTGGTGTCGGGCTGCGACCGGCATTCATATGGATAGCTATCGGTGTGCTGCCGGCATAGTGGTTTGCTGATACTGGACCGGCTGTGCGCCTATCTGTCGGGCGTCACTCGCCCGGCGTGTCGAAAAAGATACGGAACCGGTACGGCAGCCGGTATCGTGCCGATACCGTCAGTAATGGCAAAGCGGCTGTCGGCCGATTGTTTACCGATAGCTCTGTGTTTGCTGGGCAGTTAAAAGATTAATTAAAGTAATTCGAGATCAAAATCAACAGGACGAAAAGGACAGGGTGCAATGTCCGTTTTACGGCGAAACCACCTTTAGCCGGTATCGCCAAATTGGGGTATCACCAAAGAGGGTTATTTAATTAAAAAAATTAACTGGCTTTTAGGGGTCGTATACAAAGCGAAGAATGAAATATTGAGATTAAACTGAAAAATAAATATCAATTTATTATAATATTAGAAAACGGTCTACTATAAAAAATGAATATGTCAAATGATGGAATCTACTAAAGATACTGCTCATAGTGTTCTCCATTGGTGGCAATGCATAATTGAATGTGTGACAGTTCTGAGTCCTGGACACGTTACAGCTCAGAAGGTGTGCAATCTGTGCAGCAATCAAGGATGATGCGCTGCTTCAGATAAACCAAAGAAATGGTCTCCGTCACATAGACCCATCCCTTGATGTAACCCTAGAGATAGAAGCCCATAGGTGTCAAGTCCGGCGAAAACGGTGGCCATTCTAACGAATCACCATATACAAGAATCTGTTGACTGAATTCGGTGAACAGATACGCCCGGATGTTTCATGTTTTGTGTAGAGAGGGTTCCATTATGTTGAAACCACACTCGGAATGCATATCGGAGAGTCAGATCTTCATACCAATCACGTACCATGTTTGTAGAAGACGCAGGTGACGATCGCCTGTCAATGTCCCATGGCAGAAGATGAGTCCAACAATCTGGGTTCTCCATATACCGAATCACACGTGTCGTACTGCGCGGGCGATGTGGAGGTTTTCCAGAGACCGGTAGCCCACATTGTGCACGTTCACAATGTCACCCCGTATAAACATTGACTAATCTGTGACACAGAATGTCACAAAGGAATGGCGGATTTTCCTCTAAGGTATTGAGCATGAAATTACAATAAAAAAATCGTCGTTTGTAGTCACCCAGCATCAATGCTTGTACCAGTGTCGGATATGGTATGGTTGCTCATCAAGTGCATGTAACAAATGCCAGATATGCTGACCACATGCCTCGCTTATTTCCACCGAGCTCAATTGTGGAATTAAAAGGGCGAATCCCAGCACCTTCTCCGGTGTCACTCGAACATTACACCTTGCCTGTCTACTTGTTCTGGGTCATGGTGAAACAAAGGCGGTCCTCTAATATGGTGCAATGCATTAGTTATAGTTTCATGCGTTGGATGTAGATCCTTAGGGAAACGTTATGAATAAACACTGGCAGCCTCTCTGGCATTCCTTTGATATTTATGACATTCTAGTCTGTCCACTGCTAGATGGCTCGTGTTTTATCCGGAATGTGTGGCGGTGCGGTACTATTGTAATTTGCATAATCTCAATTTTCACGCTCGCTATAGCTGGGCTGGTCGTTTGCATTCCGCTGCCAATTATCTAGTCCTTAGTGAGTATGTTTTATTTTCCGGTTGTCGATTCTATCTACTTTGACGTTTGAAGGTTTTTCGACCCACAATAGTGTTAAACAACACTTTGAGCAGTATCTTTAGTAGATTCCGTCATTTGACATATTAATTTTTGATAGTAGACCGTTTTCTGATATATTATAATACATTGATATTTATTTTTCAGTTTAATTTCAATATATTATTCTTCACTTTGTATACGACCCCTAAAAGTCAGCTAAATTATTTTAATGAAATAACCCTCTTTGGTGATACCCCAATTTGGCGATACGGGCTAAAAATGGTTTCGCCATAAAAAGGACATTGCACCCTGATTTTGATTTCGAATTACTTTAATTAATCTTTTAACCGATCCCACATTGAAAGACAAAATCATACGAAAAAATCACAAACTTTGAAATTTAATAACTCTGTCAATTTTTGTAGTACATATGTCAAACTCACTGTGTTATATCTGTTATGATATGGGCAAACTTTTACTAAATACAACTTTAGGGACTGGGGGACCGTATAAAAAATTAGATTTCGTAATTTTTGTAAAATTGATTTTTTACTTTAAATAATGCCACAACATGAATATTTACCTTATTTGAAACGTTTTTGTAATTGGAACTATCTGTCTACGACCAACGGTTGAGAAATTAAATGTCGGCGATAGATAACATATTGCACCCTGTATAATATAATATGCATATTTATATGTATTTATATATTATTATTTTCTAAAACAAATAAATGACTCGATATTTGTAAAAAGATATTTTTCCACATCAAGAAATTCAATAACATATATTGCCGGTATACATTCATTCCATTATACCTTCAATATCATACTAGAAATCACTATCTCATTTAAGCCATGCACTTACATGCAGACGTAATAATGTGATAGCGCTCAGCATATTAAAGTAATGACAGATATAATGCATATTATGGTAATCCGACTATGTATGTCATTATCTCAATCTGGCTTATTAAGTTTATATATACCGTTGCTTAAGAATGAACATAACTACAGACTTAGCATAAATCGTAAGAAACATGTATTTCTGATATTATTTACATTTGAAATGCTCATTATTTTGCAACATATATTTTGATCAATTGCAGTATATTCTTCTGTGTATGTATTATGTGGATGAATAACAGGTTTTTATAGCAATTGTAGTATATTCCGAGAAAGACTTTTTACTTAATCTTGTGCGGAGGTTTAAAAAACGAAAATAATTGATATGAAATTCTTAAATAAAATTATTTTAGGAGCTATAAAGTAAAGTGCATATTATAGTACAATTTCTTCTTAGAAATAACTGTATTTTTTTAATAATGCAAAATTAAAATTTCTCAACCATATTAAAAGCATAATTACAATCATAAGAACGTTATTATATTTTTTATCATATAAATTTGAACGCAGAATAATTATTTTCTAAATGGTTATTTTTTTTTTAAATTTATAATCGTAACAGTTTTAATGTTTTAAGATTAATTAGTGCAAAACTTTTTAATTAACGTAGGATATAAGTAAAGTATTAGAAATCGGAACCTATCTGGAACAAAATCCTATCTTGAACGAAAGCATTTATTGATCTCGAAGACAGGGATGCCATAAAATTCCTCCTCCCCAAAATAGAACTTGCATAAAAGATAATTATGTCCTCGTCCCTGGAGATTTCGGTCCCTAATTAAAATTTACTTTTTCGCTAAGAAAATAACTTAGTATGTGATACCAAAGTGAAACAAAAATCAGATTTTCTTTTGTCAAATATTAGTTTCACCATGTTATTAAACTTTCTGTAAATTAGTACTTAGTATTTACTTTCAACTCTGCAGTGACATAAAGTGTAATGTTGCAGATAATTACAAGCGTAACAACTTCGTGTTTATCTGATAAAGTTTTCGAAAGAATAAATATTTAATTGTTTCCATTTATTTCTTTAATTACCTTTTACTAAATTGCAATAGAAATGATAATATCTCAAATAACAGAAATGTCATTCGCTTCGTTCATTCCAACAATTATTAATTTATAATGGCTATAATGGTTCACATTATCCGAAAGAACAGCCTTAGTCAATACAATAAAAGCACTTTGTATTTAACGACCCACAAAATTCAGGATCGCTTGTAATTGCTTTAATAAATAATTAGAGATGTATTTTTTAAATGCCTATTCATTTAATGATCTCAGACTCGAAAATGATTTGCAAAATACAGCAAGTCACTATTATTTATTATCACATACAATTATATCTATATAATCATTTGAAGATGTATTAAATATTTTCAGTTCTGATGTATAAAAAGATATATATATCAGAACTGAAAATATTTAATATATATATATATATATATATATATATATATATATATATATATATATATATATTTTATATATATATATATATATATATATATATATATCCATATTTACTTGTATAGCAGTATTAACAGTATAAAATAATTTCAATTGTGAAATGTAAATCAAATATAAGCAAATTTTAGCACATATTTTGATATTGAACACGAGAATGCGGCCGATTCTTAAAATTGATATGATGCAAAATGTGTCGTAGAATACAAAAATACTTCACAGTAATATGCTTTTTTTGTATAATAATGAAACAAATGTCACTTTTTTTTCACTAATTTATTATTGTTATAATTTTAAAATACCTGGTATAACTTTCCAAATATAATTAAGATACACGAGTATGTCAGCGTTAAGTATTTGGTCATTTTTTTTTATTATTTTTTTTTTTTATAAGCCTAATAACTTTTTCACGCTGGTAAATCTTTTGAGAAATTATTAATGATATGATCTTCAAAACATCAATGTTTAGGGGGCACGTTATATGCCGATTCAAAACAATTGATGAAGGACAAATCAATCGATGAAGAACAAATCAATTGATGATGATAATAAATAAGAGTAAATTTAATGAACACGCTGTTACTTTATTAATTCTCGCCATCACATTACATGAAAAGTAATATAAATGAAGATTTTTTTCTCTGAATGTCTCACTTAAGACAATATTTTAAATACAGAATCTGCGAAATAAGAAATATTAAAAATTTAAATGCATACGTCTGCCGAGGTTTTTCTTTTTCAAATAGAGAATTAAAAACGTTCTTTCTACGTTTTTGTCAGGCGCAAGAAGGGTCGAATAAATTAAAGATCTTCATATAACTGAAGGTAAATTATATATATATATATATATATTGAAAATATTATTATATTTTATATATAAAAGATTTCTTATTGAAGATAAATTTTATATTTAAATTGAAAAGAATATAAATTTCAAAAACTGAGCATAAAAATTAAGTAAAATCTTCATCAACAATGGATTATGGAGCTTTCGCTTCACTGGCGAAAAATCCTTGGTTTCTTTTCTGCTTTTACTGTTTAATAATTTTAAGTCACTGCAGAATTATGTACTATTGCTAGAAAATCTTTTATTTTGCTTTAAAAATCCGATAAAAAGAAAATTTAGTTAAATAAATTTAAAAATACAAGAGTGAATAATGTATATTCACTAACCCTTTTGGCAGTACGACATGGGGTGTAAGTCTACGAGGGTAATTTCCCTTTAACATTTAGTAAAACTACCAATCGTGGCATTTCTCCGGTTTTTTAAGATAACGTCAAATTTTGTAGCATGGTAAATCTTGTAACATAAGCCGTGGTAAAGTGGTTCTTATATAAAAAATTTACACCATTCCCCAGCCGGGAGGAAATGCTTAATGTGAAACAATTAAGATCATTTTGTACAGCTGGGCAAATTTGTTGCAGAAATATAAAAGTTTAACGAATTGAAAAATGTATAATTTTTACACTGAATTCTTATTTCATGTCATAACGTTTTATATAATAATCACACTAATTTAATTGTGTGTAATTTCCGTTTCCAATATTTAATTTAATTATTTTTTATTAAAAATCATTGTTTTTCGCACATCATATTCGTTTTAGTTCATATTAAATATCGATGAAGAAAAAGCCTTTCCTTCCTCTTGTCCGGATTTTGACATTTTTTTTTTTTTTTCATATAATACTCTTCATCTTATATATGATGCAAAATTCCCGTTTAAATAAAAGTAAAAATCTGTAAAAAATAGTTTCATTCAAGAATCTGCATTTTTTTACATTTCAGCATTCAAACTTTTTGATAAAATTTTAATTGAAATTTAAAATGCCCGTACCTACATACTACTAAAATATTCTGACAGATTTTCCGTGAGCAAGTTTCTCAGAATATTTCTGTCACAAAAAAAAGAATTAAATAAATAAATAAATAAATATGATAAAATATATACATGGTGAAATATAAAACTCTGAAAGTATAAGCTTATCTGTTTAGTACGTGTATTTTTCTGACCTAATCCTGAAATAATCTGGTAATCTTCCGGAAAGATGCAAAATGGAGTTTAATGTTTCAGAGATTATGAAATGCTCTTTCCGTTAATAACCACGGCGTTTCAAAGACGCCCTCCCAATTAAAGTGCTTCTCTTGATAAATTCGTTTCGAAGATTACACTTCGACCTAGAATTTGCTAGAATAGTATTTATTGGAAAGGATTATATTTCATACTTAGATTCTTCAAACTTTTTGGCGAATAGGCTAAATTATTATTTGAAAGTCTTTATTGTACGTAGCAGAGAAATTCTTTAAGCACATAGTATGAGAAGCTGAAGTGCATAAGTTTATCTTTTTTTCAGCAAGTATAATACATATAAATAGATTTTAGAGAAATGTTTTTATATATATATAATTTAATTTTACAGCAATGTTTGAATACTTATAATTTACGCACCGATATTATTCTCTAGTCCTGTTCAGTAAATATATTATTAGGTCCGTTTACAATATTTATCAGGAACAGGATATGTATTATAGGGGCTGCCCGTTGCGGAGCAACTCCACGCCCTGGTTCTGAGTATTTATAGAGCACATGAAATTATTTTACTTATTACCATTTATATCTCTCTATATATAAAACATCTTATATATAAAAATTATACTGATCACTATTTATCTTCATAAATCTGTTAAATATCACTGTGTATATTTTTCTTTTTTGCATTTCTAGCTATTTCTGTTTTATATATCACTGAATATACTGAAGTATATTATTTTATGTACTGCATAAAAATACAGTAAAATCAATTAGATAGGCTCAAGATGTGTGCACAAAATTACATAGTATTAAGTATTTATTTGAATCAGAGTTTAGAAAAATAATACGAAAATATTTTGGTTGAAATTAGAACAGTAATTTTTAAACAAAATTCTATTTAAAAATATATTTATTATAAAACTTATACACCATGAATAAGTTGAAATAATTGAATCCATATTTTCTTATCAGTTTTAGTATGTACGTTGTTTTGAGACTTGTGATAATCTGGTAAAATTACGTAAAGATACCAAAGAGACTTTATGTTACGAAGATAACCAAATGTTTTTTCGATAATAGTGATGCTCGTTTCAGAAACACTCCTCTATGTTAACCTCAATAAAGAATAATCTTCTTACATTAGGTTGGGAAGACTAAATTTCCATCCATATTCTGTGAGAATATTATTTAACTACAATGATTTCATTGTATCCTGATTGTCTTTATACATAATGATAAAATATTAAGTTGTCCGATAATATATTAACTTTACATATTTATAAATTTTATGCATAAAAACTATTTAAATACATTGTACGCTTTGAATGTTTTTTTCGAATTATTATCCATATATTTGAAACACATATAATTCTTAAATAAAATTAATTCATGTTTATTGCGCACGGGTGTAATACGTTACTTTTTACTTATGTTATGTTAAATGTATATTTATACTTTATTTTTTATTAGAAAATGAGGAAAACAATTCTGAATCGTGTATAATATGCCACATCACATTCTAATGCCACGAATACCAGGGTAAAAATTATTAGAAATCTTGACTAAAAAATAATATTTTAAAAATTGGTCATTACATTACGAAAATTATACAAATGTCAAATGTAGTTTATGTAAGTGCAATAGATATCTTGTATGAATATATATATTACTATATTGATGATTCTATTAGCAGTAATAGTATTTCCAATGACCGGCGTGTTTGTAAGAACTTGAACCACATGTAGAAAACATTAAACGCGTCAAAATGCTTTTTTTGCTACTCTTTTAGTTCTGAAATGCCAATCTAGTAAATTTGTGTGTTGTATTTCTGTTTGATAAATTTGGACTCCATTTGCTCTTCAATTGTGCAAATTTAACATTAGTTAAAACTACTTATTCCTTTTTCAGATCATAAGTGCAGAAAAGAGATAAATGAGTATTTACTGCGTTGTTGTTAACAATAAACAAACTGCAGTGAATTAAAATGGTGAAGAACTTGTGAGATAGATTAAATGCAGAAAACGTCTTATTAACACAATGAATTTAAGATATGCACAATGCCTTTCGATAGAACTGCGTATTTTTTTTTTTTATTATTTTTTTTTTTTTCACAGCAAAGAAAGCGTGTTCCCGCATCGAAGGCAGGAGCAAGATTGAAGGAAAACGGAAGGGAAAGGAACAAGTTAATCAAAGCATACAATAGGAAAGCAGAAGACATCAGTCAATCCCACAAGAAATACATTCTAACAAAAAAAAAAAAAAAACAGCAAACGTAGAAACCTAAATCAAATTGAATAAAATTAGAATAAGATTAGAAAACAGGATTTCTGCTTTTTCAAAATTTAGTGTCGCACCCGGAATTTCCGTTACTTAATTTTCTACTGATGGGCTGATGGCTAACGCTTCATTTATAATGGCTGTTTCATAGTAATACAAGCCACCAGTCCATCAGAAGAAAATAACTCGGTTAAGCGGGACTCTACTGCAGTACAAAACATATTTCAATTTTAAGACTTAAAGCACCCGTTTTATTTTATGTAAAATGACGCCATTCGGTTCCGCTTAAGAATTCCATATTTACGATCTACTCTTAAACATCTACAGTAAAGCATGCATAGCACATCACTATCGAGAAATAATGCATAAATGCAGCAAAAAGATACTGTCATTCAAGAAAATTGACAAAAAAAAAAAACCCCCGGCTATCTAAAGATCCATCGGCACTTAAAATTAAACATAGTTTATAATAGCTCTATTGTTTTAAGAGAAATCATTCGTTTATATTTTTTATCAATTTTTATTTACATTTACTTTCGGTTATTATGAGAAAATGACAACAAAAATATAGAATTACTATTTTAGAACTATTTTTCCTTTATTTTCAACAGAAATGGAGTACTTCCGTTGCCAATATAAGAAAAGGGCTCTAAAAACTGCAAAAAAATTAATATTACAAAAATAAATGGTGATACAGTTTTCAACCAAAATGCAATAAAAGAACATTTTATTTTCAATACGACGGTATAAAAATTGAAAATGTGCGATGCTTAGAATTTAAAAAAATTGCTATAGAATATTTAACGTACTGTTTAGTTTTACGGCTGGCTTCTGCAAGGTAACGTTATTTTTTGGAATACACAAAATAAGCTGAGAGAAAGAAATAGCATACCGTACCGGCGGCTAAAAAATTAAAGGAAATCACAAAAAAATATAATGTATATCTATATAATAAAAAAAGAAACATATAATTAATTAAATTAATTAATTAAAGAAACAAAAAACAAAAAAGCTACTATTAAACTACTACTTCTAATAATAATGATAATAAAAATGAAAGTAAATAAAATACAGATTATAAATTACAGAATTTATACGTATTAATAATTTAAATAGATATCAAAGAGAAAATTCTTTGAAAAGGAGGTACACATTTATTAACATGTTAAACGCGACGCCGGTCCCTGGGGACCGGCATTGATCTTTCCGTTTAAGCGACGCCAGTCCCTAAGGACCGGCGGTATAAAATTGTAAAAATAATACATTTTACAATTTTAAAAACATTTTTCACATTTTTAATGTATTTTATTAAAACATTTCAAAGATAAAAAGGGTTTTCCTTCACAAGAATTACTAAAATATATTTCTGCAATTCTCGGTAAATCCCCTGAAACATTAAAACATTTTGAAAAACATTTGAAAAAACACAGGTTTACTGGGTTTTTTTATTGTACTCGAAAAAAAAAAAAAACAATTTGCGTATTTTCACAATTTATGTGCATGCTGTCTCTTAAACGGAAATTAGAGTAAAATTAGTGTCGCGTTTAACGTGTCTGGTATTTTTTAAAGTTTTCTTTGTCTTAAACGATATTATGTAAAATTTAAATTACTTTACTTATTTCTGTCACTATATAGAATTATTATGTATTAACATATATAATTTTTTAATTCAACTAGGGGGCTCTGCCCCTTACGAGCTACGCTCGTCAACCCCCGTTCAGACACCGCAGACTCTAAAAGTTCGCTAATTTGATGGGCTTTAAAAAGATTTCGGAAGATTGAATTATAATTTAAACAACAATGTCGATCTCCCTATAAACGGATTTCTTTTCATTTCTCTTTGAGTGGGGAATTTTGAGGCCAAATCCGCTGCGGTACTACTTGATTAACCCGTCGACCAATTTCGCCAAATTATATAAATCGCTAAAGCACGTTTTAAATAACGAAAGAGCAAATAAATTAGTGCAACATTAGTAAAAATACAAATAAAACTTCGAAATAAAAATAACTTGATGACGTAGACACGTGTAACTTGCTTAAAGTCAAGTTAATGTGACATTTACGATCAACTATTATTGAAATTTAATCTTATAGTTTGGCGAATGGTAGATTTTTGGTCGACGGGATAACTAAGTAGTACCAAAAATACATATGTCAAACGCTGTTTTCGTCTTTGATTAAGTAAAATAAGATAAACATTTCAAAGTAAGCTAATATAAAAGGAATTAAGTAAACAGAATCTTTGTCTCCCGGTATTTTTTAACAAAGCGAAAAGAAAGTTCTTTTAAATAAGACATTTTAAATTAATCGTTTTTAATCTGACGTAATTTTGACCAAACTATTCTTTCTCTTTTTAATATTCAAGTGAAAATACTTGTGTTAGAAATGAAATATTATTTGCGCTTTCATAACAAAAATAGTTGAAAAGTATCCTCTCAAAATATCAAATGAATGTCTAGCGCAATTTCCAAATTTAAACAGTTTTGCAATATGATTTGGTGTTCATTTTATGTAATAACTGTAATGTAACGTAAATATGACGTAATTTCTCCTATTTAAGACTTCTAACGCATGTTAATAAATTTATTATTTTACAAATTCATTTCTCTCTTAAAATTCACGTGTAATTATAGTTTTTATGACGTAATTTTTAATAAGTTCCTGCTTTTTGTACATAATTATTTAATTCTAATTTCAAATGTTTTTTCTGTTTATAATAGTCACGTGTAAATAAATTTTTAATTTATTACACGTATATATATATATATTTGAAGCAAACATTATTGTTTTAGCTGTTTATACAGTTGGCAACAGTTTAAATTAATATCACTTTCTAAAATCTGTAAAAAATATCTTTAGAAATCCTGAAAATTTGAATTTAAAATAGAAATAAAACCTCAAAAAATTAGCCAAATTAAAAAAAAGAAAGCAGTCTGCACACCGGGAACTTCAAACGTATAAAATGATCTAAAAATGATTAAATTCCTATGTACAGTTTTTGCTCCTATAAAACTTTTTTAATGGAACGATTTTGTCCAACTTTGGCATTAAATATCTCTTGAAATAATTCTTCGATTTGAAAACTGTCTGCATCAGCGTGTTTATCAAACATTTCTGGATAATACTACCGATTTTCATATTTTTGTATGCATTTTTTTTCTTAATATTAACGAAGAAAGACCTCCGGTCACAAAAAATTCAAAACCGGCGGCGGCGGTGACAGCGGTAGTTACTTTTTTTTAGAATAGAGAGATGCCGTTGATAAAGCGTGCATGGCTTTATAGTAGATGCGGTAAATGTTACGTGTATAATTAGAACCCCATTCTTTAACCCTAAAGTTACATATAATGCAGTTATTATTTTAGTAACACAATGATAACATTATAATTAAACTTGATTACAGTTATTATTTTAGCTATAATTTGTAAGTTTCAAATAATAAAGTTACAAATCTACCCTATATATAAAATCCTAATGAATCGAATTGAAACGAATTTATGTAACGATTCTATGAAACGGCTGATTACAACTGATTACGTTTCACGACGATTTCTCCTAAAATATAGAATACGTTGCGATAAAATTAACACCAAAAATCCATATTGATCCACAGATCTCAAAACTGGTATTAGAATTTTAAAATTAGAATTAGTTTTCGAAATATCATCTTTTTTCTAATTTTAAATACTTTTTTTTCTAATGATGGCAACTGAAATTTTAATCATAACAGATATTTGTTTTTCATATTTTAGAAAAGGTTATTTTAAATTAATTTAGCGACGAGTTTTGTCTCCCTAAAATGTATGCTAAGAAATGCATCATGTTACTTTTATTCAGAATTCAATTTGTATTTCATTATCATTTTATTTAATACAAAACTTTCATTTAAAATTCAAGCCTTTAAAATAAATGGCTTTTACTTCATTCTTTTTTTTAAATGAAACAAAAAGAAAAATATTAGACGCAGATGTCATAAACGCAACGGGGTACCTAATTGGCGCCAAAATGGCATTATTTTGCCTGACATGGTAACCCGGCTATTGTTGCTTATTTATTAATAAATGTTTATTTGAATTAATTTTCTTTTTATTTACAAAAAATGTTATAAATTGTTTTGTTCTATTGTTATTAATTAATTTTTTTGGTACTTCTTAGTTATCCCGTCGGCCAATTTTGCCAAATTATATAAATCGCCAAACCACTCGCCAAATTATACACATTGACCTAATGTTTTATTTTAAATAACGAAAGAACAAATAAATTAGTAAAACATTAATTAAAATACAAATAAAACGTCGAATTAATGGTTTTATTGGCCATTATTGGCATTTAACCTTACAATTAATTAATTAATGACAACCATTATTGGCAATTAATCTTACAATTTGGCGACAGTAATTTGGTCGACGGGATAACTAAGAAGTACCATTTTTTTATTTATTGTTATTTCATTTTAAAAATAACAGTAAATAATTAATAAAATACATATGTAACAAGTATTTCGCCAAATTGTCGTAAAAAAATAATCACGCCAAACCCGGTGCGTATGTGACAATGCAACAAATCATGAGACATAATTTACACTTCAAAGCAACGTTTTGATGTTATTACTTCTCCAGTTGACCAATTTCGCCAAATTATACAAATTGACATATTTTTTTTTATATTTTAAATAACAAAAGAACAAATAAATTAGTATAACATTAATAAAAATACAAATAAAACGTCGAAATAAAAATCACTTGATGACGTGAACCTGTGTAACTTCCTTAAAGTCAAGTGAATGTGACATTTACGATCAACCATTATTAGCATTTAATCTTATAGTTTGGCGACAGATTTTTGGTCGATGGGATAACCAAGTAGCACCGTTTTAATTAACCACTCGAAAAAAAATGCTAACTGGCGAGATAAAAAAAAAAAAGCTATTGGCGAGATTTTCTCCCGGCTAACATAAAAGTACCAGGAATTCTTTGTGATCGTGGCAACTTTTATGTAGTTATATTAGAAAAAATAATTTTGATTCTTTAATCAAAATGGAAACCTTTCTTATGAAAAAGCGAAGGAGTAAGCCCGTTGTTTAAGGCAGTTACATGACTTGGACTATTATAATATAAACTAAATAATGGGGATAGAATAATATTCGGCGACTAATCACACCTGTGGCTAGCTAACATTAAATTACCAAAATGACCGCCTGCAATATAAAAAGCGAAGGGATCCGCCTGGAGCTGTTGATGATAGTCACATCACTTAGGCTATTATTATAGAGATCGTTTTCAATTTTAAAAACAGCGCAAAGAATAATATATCCTAATGATTAAAAAATTATTTTCACGTGACTATTAATACAGAAAAAAACCCCTTTAAAATTACTATTAAATCAGTACGTGTTAAAGGCAGGAAAATATTGAAAGTTATGTCCTGAAAATTGTATTTACACGTGAATATTAAAAGGGAAAGGACACTTTAAAATAATAAATACATTAATATGCGTTTAACCCTTTCACGGACAAAGCACTTCTATTCGTAAAATCTTGAAATCAGTGAATGACACCAGAATTTACGAACAAATTTCGAAATACAAAAATGCTTTTGTTCACTTACTTAATAAAAGGGAAATTTTCATCCCTATATTCTATAATAATGTGACATATAATAATTAAAATTAAGTGGTCCAAAAATGAACCAACGCCCTTGAAGGGGTTAAAGCAGCAAATTTTAGTAATTGTATTATGTCAATCGTTTTATAACGCTGTTAAAAAATACCGAGAGACAAAGACTCTGTTTACTTAATTCATTTTATTTTAGCTTCTTTTCAAATGTTTAACTGATCTTCTTTAACCAAACACGAAAACAACCATTGGATGTCTTAACAGCAACTGACTCTAAATTATATTTTTTGCAATCAAAGGGAATTGAATGGAAACCCGTTTACCGGGAGATCGCTTCAGGTTTAGTATAATTCAATCTTCTCTAATCTTTTTAAAACCGATCAGATTAGCGTGCTTTTAGATTCTACAGTGTCTGAACGGGGGTTGGCGAGCGTAGCTTGCAGAGGGCAGAGCCCCCCTAGTAATGTATAAAGAAGTGTGCATTATGTTCAAGTAAATACGGTAATTTGATTTTAAAATATGCAATTCATTCTGAAAATAAGTTTAACAAACGTCACATTTTGCTTATATGCATATTTTATAGCGAAAACGTGTGCACGTAATGCGGACATCATATTGGTTGTTGCAATACTTGAACAATTAGTTTAATTTTTTAATGCAATTAATAAAAACTTCTAAATTTTGCGCTGTTTAAATTTTCATATCATCGAATAGGAACAAAGAATCTCATTTCAAATTAAAGGTTCAATTACTTTGAAATGCGATTTATTTTAGAACTGTGTCGCAATTTATTAGTTTTGTATGTTTTTAAAAATAATTTTGAAATATGATTTATTTTATCTGTCTCTGTCCCGGGTAGACCTATTATGAAATACGAATCCGTTTGCAATTAAAACAATGTACACAATTCAGGATTTATTTCCGTATAATATTGCATAACTGAGTAATATAAATAAAACACAAAAAATTAGTAGACATGTAATCGAAGTAGGCGCCTAATCCACTAAAATTATCAAAAGCGAGACAGCTGCTGTAAGTATCGATGCTTGTCAATTTCTTCGGCTAATTTCTGGCATGCGGCTAATACGAAAATATAGCTTTTTTATAAATTTTAAGACAGTATTGATATTTTTCATTATTAAATGCTTTTGGGTCATGATAGTGGGCAATCATAAAAAATACATTCATTGTAAAAAATCTATTATACTTTTTAATATAAATCAAAATGTTTTTGTCCTATGTTAGGTAAACTTGGAAGCATGGCTGGATACAGGACTTTTATTAATGACGTCTGTTAATGGATACATTGAGCCTTTTATGCATCTTGTTTTAAACATACTTTCAAAATATGCCTGGGTATTATATATATATATATATTCAGTATTTGAGGGATTCACAACCATAGTAGACCATGTCTATTTTGAAAATAAAAATGTGACAGTCCATTTAGAATGTTTTATCTACTTACACAGTGAATCAAATCCCTTATCAAATACTTTCGCATATATGACATCTGTTTACAAAATAGATATTATGCATCTTCTAAATAAACTATATATATATATATATATATATACACACAGGGTGTCCCAAAACGACCGCATAAACTCTGCACAGCTAGATTCCTGTTTGGGAGTACATAAAAACTGCCCAAAGAAGCGTTCCTGTACGATCCATAGTTTACGAGAAAAAAAACGAAAAACAAAGTATGACGTCACTGCCGGTGCAAGAAAAAAACACTTTATTGGACATATCAACAGCAGTATTTGCATATATTTCCAGACGGTAATGTTTAAATACACAATTGTGCACAATTTAAAGCAGATGTTCAAAGTGTCCGCTGTGCAGTAGTCACGAACGGAATACATGGCCACCATACGAAGACTACCGGTGGCTGCAAGATGCAGCCTTTTAAAAATGCGAGTTCAACGTTGGCTTAACGTCATTCCATGGCGCGCGCGCATGCATGACGCGATATGCGCGGCGAACGTTTTAAACATTATCGTCTGGAAAGATATGCAAATATTGTTGTTTATATGTCCAATAAAGTGTTTTTTTTCTTGCATCGGCAGTGACGTCATACTTTGTTTTTCGTATTTTTCTCGTAAACGATGGATCGTACAGGAACGCTTCTTTGGGCAGTTTTTATGTACTCCCAACGAGGAATCTAGCTGTGCAGAGTTTATGCGGTCGTTTTGGGACACCCTGTATATATATATATTATTATTATTTTTTTTAAATAGACTTGGTCTACTATGGATGTGAGCCCTCAATTATGAACAGAAATTTAAAATATAATTTTAATTACGCTTATTAAAATCAATTTAATCTGTCTTGTTATATTATACGTCCAAGTGTAAGCATTTTTATTTCAGATTGTATTTCTATCTATACACGTTTCATTTCTTTTTTCCTTAAAAAAAAAAAAAAAAAAAAAAAAAAAAAAAAAAAAAAAAAAAAAAAAAAAAAACTTTGTATAACTTAAACATATTCCAACATTAACTAACATGATAAAATAAATATGCAAAAATGAGCATGGTACTGAACTTATACTTAATTTGTAATTTAGAAAGAATACTACTAAAACACTTAAATGAAATTACATCTGTAAATTTGGAAAAGAATCTTCCATGCCAAAAATTATTTTGATGAGATTTTTACACAATGAACATAAATTACTTGAATTTAGAAAATATTTTCTTATCAATTTTAGGATGTGAATTGTTCTGACGTAATCAAATCATAATCGTGTAATCATCCGGAAAGAGTTCAAATGGAGTTTAATGTTCCACAGAGCACTAAATGATATTTCCGATAATAGTCATGGCATCCCAAAGTTACTTTTCTAATTAAAGTACCATTAAGTACCCTCTTGTGATATTAGGCTGAAAAGACTAAGTTCCTATCCATATTCTGTCGGAATACTATTTCTTGAAAACGACTATACTTAATTCTTAGATCTTTCATATTTTTAAGTAAATATGTGTGAATGGTCTTGTTTATACATTCGACAGTGCGGAATTTCGTTAGGTTTCGAAAGTATAGGGAAATTATTTTATGTATATTATTTACACGTTTATAGATTAAAGTTATTTTTATACAAACTCTTTTTTATTGTTAAAATAAGCTTAACTATTTTTGTTATGTTGCATCAATGATGTATATAAAGGAGCAAAAAGGTTTTGAAAAGACGGAAATTGACAAATATTTGATTGCGAAATCTGAATGATGCTGATATTGTAGACTATTACATTTTTTTCCCCATTTATATATTTATGTTTTACAAAAATAAAACATAGTTTTAAATTGATAAAAATATAACAAATGTATTAATATTATATGATAAATGTAATCTTGGAAAACGTTTTTTACAACGTTCTTTTTATATAATTTTCTATAATATAACTCATTAAGAAATGCATCACAAATATAAATCCTCCTTATTTTGGTACAACTAATTTGCATACATACACTGAAAAAAAAAACTTTAAAGTTACTTATTTTTTTCTAGGAAACTGTGATTCCTAGGAATTTTTATGTAACATCAACAACAAAATTTAATGTAACAGATACACATTTGCATCGGAAATCAAAAAACTTGTAATGATACTATTTGTTTTTTAGAAATCGGGATGACTAGAACATTTTATTATGTACAGATTTCTGTAGCTTATAAAAACTAGTTTTGTACATTAACATTTTTTTTGTACATTGTACAGATGAAATTTTAGTAAGCATACATATTTCCTAACTTTACAGAATTAGAGATTTTTTTTTTCTTTTTTACAGTGTAGACGGGATTTAGTTTTTTTTCTATAGATTTGTATATTATTTATACTTATTATACTTTGAACGCATTATTATTCATATATATATATATATATATATATATATATATATGGGGCATTCTCACAATCTTTTGACTTTCACGTCCCTGAATAATAATTTTTATTTTAATACACATTTTTGTGGGGTTTTTTTTATTCATATATTGGGGGACAACGCATTGCATGATTTCATAACAATATTAACGAGATAAATAAGCTTTGGACGATGTTGGGGGTCCAAACTACTGGGAAACTCCTATACCGCCCCGTGTCCCTGATGCTGATTTTTAAGTTTGCAGCTGTCTGGATAAAATTGTTTCAATAAAAATAATTCAATGTAATTTTTTTCTGAAACTAGAACTATTGCTTTATTTATATAAATATGTAGATAAAAATTAACCTTCACACATTTTTAGGATTGTTATTATATTTTAAACTCTGTCCCTGGGTTTTAGATTCCTTACCGTCCCTCTTCTAAAATTATACAGAAAATTATTTCAGATGCAGTCACAGAATTTTTTTCAAGTTTTTTCTCATGCTGAAGTATACTAGAGAAATAATGTCTAAAATTCTTTGGCAGGAAATTTACTGTAGAATTTAAATCAGCATTTAAATATCAATTTCAAGCATCGTGGCTGTATTGGTAGTCTCACCGTCCCCAAGGTTTATTCCTGCACATTTCGAGGTAAATAAATAAAAAAAAATAATCCAATGTTAACAGCTGATTCTAAAAATCATTGAGCATTGCGGCTATCACAGTTTTAACATGATTTTCCTAAAAATAGGAGGTAATTTTCCTTACCGTTCCATCCTTACAGGGTTTTTTATTTTATTTTATTTTATTTTGTTTTGTTTTTTTTACCTTACGTTCCGTCACTTTTTTCCAATACCATCCCTTTTTTTTTTTTTTTTTTTTTTTTTTTTTTACCTTACCGTCCCTTCTTTAACACCCCTTTAAGACAATGTTATACAAAAATTCTGTATTAAAAGTACTACATTGTTATTATTTCTTATTTGAATGTCCTGTGGGTTTTAATCAAATTCATTATAATTAAAAATTTACAAGAAAATAAAAAGTTATAGATGTAATATTTTAAGGAAAATTAAACTCGCAAGTTTAACTTAAACGTCGGTGAAATAAAAATAAATTCGCTGCTGACCATTTTTTCTTTATTTTGAATCATTAAAGCATTCGTCTATCTGATTAAAATGTTATTTTATCAAGTTTAATTTTGTCAGATTTTTCCCCCAAACGTCAAAAGATTGTGAGAATGCCCCATATATATAGTATGAATATTAAATTACCGTGCTTCATTAAATTTATTTCATAAAAATTTCCCTTCGAAAATTTTTCTACAATCTCAGTTTATTAAATTAATCGCTATCTTGAATAATATCCCATTCATATCTTTTATTTAAATTAATATCTATTTAAAATGCGTATTTTAATATTTTATTTGGTTTTAAAATCCATTCTAAAAAACATTTCCTGTAATTATTTTGCTTCCAGTGTCTTCCATTTCTCAATCTTAAAATTTCAATAAGAATTCAATTAAAATTTATATGTTTGTACCATTTTATTTTATTCTATTCTAAAAAAAGATTTTCGCGCTGTGTTCCGGCGAAACTGCATTATTCCAATTTTATTACGCCTCTAAAATATAGTTTTGTCAAGCTTTGGTCGCTATTGGTTGCTTTCCCCATCTATAGAGACGTATAAAACCCCACGAGTCTTAGTATGAGCTATCAAAACATGAGTTTAGGAGCTCAGATTTTGTGGCATTTGTTGTCTAATAAACTTACGCCTGCTGTCTGCAAGTGAGATATTGGAATAATAGAGTGTTTTATATCGTCTTACCCTATACGTAGTTTCAGTTCAAATAACTACTAAAGTAGATGTTGTGGAATATCGTAACAAGCTGTCATTTCTAGTGCATGCTTACAACTTTCTTCTTTGAGAAGTAAGTAGTAAATTTTCTTCTGTTATTAAAAGCTGTTTTATATTTCCACTCTCATTAAAATTGCCAGTGTACTTATACCAGAAGCCAACTGGCATAATAACGATAACTGCATAACTTCTATTTAATATAGGGATCACCGAGATATACACGTCAAATTTTATCAAATGGTTCTTTATCTTTCCTAAATATGGAATGGTACAAAAGCTTTATTTCACAGCCTTAGTGTTTGTTATACGAGTAGAGCGATCTCTGATTTATTTACTTCAAACGCCATGACATATTACCAAATTATCGTATTTCATTCAAAACGCATTTTATTGACAAAAATGGTTGATCCGAATTTCCAGTCTCTGGAAATTAATTAAATAAATTTAATGTCTGAGCATTATTCATATCTTTGCATAATATTACTTTCATTTAATATTTCTAAATTGTGCAGAATCAGATATAACTCTGTTTTCTAAAATCTACAACAATCATTTTCAGGTCATTAATGCAAACACAAAGTTAAATAACATTATTAAGATTGTACCATTTGTGCATGGCATCCTAATTTTGGGACACTTTCTTAAAAAAAAAAATCCTATTACAAATGAGATTATGATATCCTTTCAAAACTTCGTAAAATATATCCTTAGTATTTGTTTTCAATATTCATTCATAAATTAAAGTGCAATTTTATTAATAAAAAGGAGAAATAAATGTTTGTTGTAGCACAAAGATTTTCTTGAAATAAAATGGCGGGTAAGAAAAATTAAGGTATTTCTTTTATTTTTTTTATCAATCATTTTATAAGTGGTATTATTTATAAGACGAAACATTGTTTTAGAATACTTATTTTTGCATTTTTTCAGATTTCTATTTTTTGTTCGAATTTGAACCTTTATATACCGTCTCAATTTTCGGATACTAGGCACGAAAGGGTAGGGGTTTTCTCCGTTAAGGTTTATGCATTAAATGTATGTTTTATCCATTTATTTTGTTACAAAATGGTTACACATCATTAGGATTATTATTTGGCTATAAAATTATTATTCCGATTATTATTTGGCTATTTTTTGTTATTACTATTAGGGGGAAGGGGTGTTGGGGCTGGGTTCGCCTCGGCTCAAGAGCAAGACACCCACCCCTCCCCACACTTAACTTATTGGCTTAGTAAAGAATTATATCATACCGTTATGTTTCGTACTAGTTTAGTATTTCATATCCTGAGGTTACTGATATATATACTGTAGAACCTCTATTATCCGACATCATTGGGTCCGAACCTACATCGAATAATCGAAATTTCCGGATAATCGAGAATTCATCAATAATCATATATTTTAATATGTAACATTGAATGAAATATATGACCAATGAAAATCTGCGTAGATATTCCCGGTAGATCGGCATACAATTTGAATGCTTAATCATAGCCTTTCTTCGTTAATATTAAAAAAACTGTTGCATACAAAAATACGAAAATCGGTGGTATTATAGAGAAATATTTGATAAACACGCTGATGTAGACAGTTTTCAAATCGAAGAATTATTTTAAGAGATATTTAATGCCAAATTTGGACAAAATCGTTCCATTAAAAAAGTTTTATTGGGGCAAAAACTATACATCAGGATGTAATCATTTTTAGATCATTTTATACGTTATAAGTTCCCGGTGTGCATATTGCATTTATTTTTATTTTTTTTTTTTTACTCTTTTTTTGAGGTTTTATTTCTGTTTTAAATTCAAATTTTCAGCATTTCGAGATATATTTTTTATATATTTTAGAAAATGTTATTAATTTAATCTGTTGCCAATTGTATAAACAGTGCAAACAATAAAGTTTACTTCAAATTAAATATATATATATATATTTACACGTGACTATTATAAACAGAAAAAAAACTTTAAAATTAGAATTAAATGATTACAGGTTAAAAGCAGGAAAATTACGTCATAAGAACCATATTTACACTTGAATTTAAAAATAGAAAAAAATCTTATAATAAAAAAATCATTATTATGCGTTAAAACTTGTAAATGGAGGAAATTACGTCATATTTAAAATGGACAAAAAATATGGCAAAACAATTTAAATTGAAAAATATATTTGCGCGAGATATTTTGAGATAATCTTTTCGACTATTATCGTGAATTCGAAGACAGCAAACATAATATTTACTTCTAACAACAAAAGTATTTTCACTTGAATATTAATAAGAGAAATAAAACTTTAGTGTAAATTACGTCAGATTTGAAACGATACATTTAAAATGAATTATTTAAAAAAAACTATCTTATAGCGCTGTTAAAAAATACCAGGAGACAATGACACTGTTTACTTAATTCATTTTACATTAGCTTATTTTCAAATGTTTAACTAATTTTTTAGTTTTTTTTTAATTATTATTCAATATTTTTAAAGCAGAGCAAATTAGCGTGCTTTTTGGATTTTGATGTGCCTGAACGGGGGGTTGGCGAGCATAACTCATAAGGGCAGAGCTCCCTAATGTGAAAAGAAAATTGGATAAAATTTAGGATATCGACATCGGTTTACGGCGAGTTCTGGTTAGGCGAGGGCCGGATAATCAAAGTTCTACTGTACCATATATACTCGTCTGTAAAATGATGAATTTTTGACAATTTTCTGCAATTAAATTGCGTGTAGACTTATACGCGAGTCAATTAAATGGGAAAAACATTCGAATACTGCAAAAGTCTGATTTTTTATGTGTATAAATAATAAATTAATATATAAAATATACAAATAATAATAATTTATTATTAAAAAAGTTTCAATTTTTTGTTTTTGTTTACTTACTAATTTTTCGCATTAGTAAGTGAAATCTTTGTTAAAAAGCAGAAAAACCAACTTTTAAAAATGCACAAAAAATACATGAAAAGAAGCAAATTTTGCATTTTTAAACATTGGTTTTCTGCTTTTTAATATCGTTGCACAAAGGCTTTATTTGGTATTTCTATGTGAAATTTTGGTTTGATTTTGTGCAAAATTGAAATAAAAAGTTAGGAGGTCGACGTATATGCGAGTTTTGGATTTTTTGCAGAATTTGCATTCAAAAGATAGGGGATCGGCGTATATGCGAGTATATACGGTATATATACTCTATTAGTAATTACAGATTATTATAAATTTTTACTATGCCAATAGCTAAGATTGGGGAGGAAGGGGGTCTTGTTCCTGAGCGGAGTCCCCCCCCCCCCAACCTCGTATTGTAATAATAAAGAAATTTTTATAGTCAAATAATAACCCGGATGTTATGTAACCTACTTGAAACAAAATAAATAGCATAAAACATAGATCTAGTGCTTAGACAATAACGGAGAAAACCTCTACCCTTTCCTGCCTAGTGTCCCAAAATTGGGAGGTTTAGAATTTTATATGTTAAATACATATTATTTTCAAAGAGAATTTTTTTATTATTTTTTACGGTCTTTTTTTCACCATTTACTATAATTTCGCACAATATTGAGTTGAAAAGAAAATCAGGCACTAATGTGTTAAATTAATGTCAGTTCATCATTTATTTTCTAGAAAAATTTAAGATTACATAAAAAATGATTTTTTAGTTTATATTGATTTTATTACATTAATATTAATCACTCTTTGGGAAATTTAAATTTCTAAAGACATTTAATAGCTTTATTATTTTTCCCGATTTATTAAATGCATCTTATGTAAAACTTTCATTAAAACTTTCTGTAACCTTCATTAACAGTTTTATGTTTATGTGTCAATAAGCTTCCTCAACAAATTTTTCTTATCGGTGAAAATTATTGCAGAACTACTTTTTAGCCACTGATAAAATGTAAACGAATCTTTTGATCTGGAAATTCTTGTCAATAAATTACTTTTTGCCGAGTTTTTAATTAATAAATTTAATCACTAAATTACATTTACTTCAAAAATCCTTAAAAAATTAATTATATTTCTCAGGACTAATTGGTAAATAGATTTATTTGTTTTAGAAATCTCTCTTTTATAAGACTGAGACATAGATTTTTCGAAGCTAACTATATCATTCAAAGCCTGCTATACTTAACAGTTATGCAATATAATTAAATAATATAGTATTAAACAAGTTTTTTTTTTATATCATAATTTTTAGGTAATCAATAAATATCAAAATGTATGTATATTAATAGGTTTTATATAAAAGACAATTTATCACTTCTGCGCTTTTTTTTTTTTTTTTATTATTTGTACAATTGTGCTGCCAACTGACTAGATGAAGCTGTACGGTTCGTCAGCGCCATGTGCCTATCATCGCGCGTTGACGTCACCGTTCAGGATCCACTCCCATATTTCAGAGTTGTCCAATCTTAGTCGGTACACTGCTTCTAAATTCGGATCACCCTGCTGTTGTTATGCTGCACACAAGCTGCTATTGCATGATATGTGATTCTCCCCCGTTTAAACTCCGTCAGTTGTTGAAATATCGCCCTCTTTCGTCGAAAAGAAATAGTTACATGTCACCTAACATTTACCACAAGCATAACCATAGACAAATTTCAGTGTTCCGCTACAACTCTTTATTTATACGGTTTCAGCTGCGGTTCAGAGGTCGCTGCTCAGCCAACGAATACGTGGTGACTCTGAAATTGGAATCATTTGTACAACACACTATACTTTCCATTCTATGGCATTTTCAGCTAAATCGCGTCATTCCTTCATGGTGCTGGAATTTTAACAAATATGAGTGTATATATCTATGAATTTTATAAAAGAAATGCTTCTATCAGGTAAGCAGTGTTGCCAGATAGTCAAAAGTCAATTTCCTGAAAATTTCCCCAAATTAGTGTTTTTTTCTGCAAAAGTCCCCAACTCGGTTTTCAATCAAAAAGAGAATTTTTAAATTTTAAATTTACCACTATAAAAAATGTTTAAGTAATTTAAGCTCAAAAATTTTCTCCAAATCAAGCCTTTTTTTGAAAAAAATTCCCCATTTACAAAACACAAACCTTTAAAGATGGGTTGAATGCACATTCTGAAGCTACATTGAGATATATTGTGCAGTGACAAGTTATTTTACGTTTGTTTTTAAAAGTATTGTCTAACAATGTTGGACTATTGTTACATTACCTCCATAGCTTTAGACAATCTCTTATCAGTTGGGATTTGAATGAATCCGAGATGGTACACAGTTTTAATTTTTTTGTCATCCTATACTAAAATACATAATCATAATGGAAAGTATTTTCGCTGTATCAATCAATGTGCTTTTGTATATCAGAAGACAAAAATATCTGCTTTCCACATATTTAAATTATTATTTTTTTTTTTTTTTTTAAGTACGACGAAAGTATTTTTCGTATAAGCCCTGCAGATTTAGTCACGTGCCGGTTTAAGCTGCTTAAGACTGTGATGTAGTAACAACGAACACGACCACATACAAGAGAATAATGATTGATTTTTCCGATTTCCGGATTGTATTTTCGTTTTTCAGATCAAAATTGAGTTCGAGACAGATCCAGTTTTGCTACAGGACTAAAAGAAATCTTTACGGAAAATAGTAGAAGGAAAAAAAATCCCCAATTTTTTTCCCAAAATATTTGTAGTCCCCAAAAATTTCCCTACGAACTACTTGTCCTCAAAAAATTCCCCTAGAGGTTCAAAATTCCCCAAATTGGGGACAAAATCCCCAATCTGGCAACACTGCAGCTAAGTTTATTTGATATGTGTCTATAGACTGCGAAAGAACTAGATGAACTTGTGAGGTATAAAATATACTCAGTTGATTACTTTTCTGTTCAAATGTCATTTTTTTTTTCATTTCACTTTGAAATATATTTATTCTGGTGACTAAATTCTACGAATGATTATTTAAGATGAATCTTTTATTAAATTTATTTACTTTGTGATACGTAAAATTTATTTTTTCTTTTACGATACTAATAGAAATTTATGTCGAATGTTTATATTATATAATTTTTATAAAATAGATTTTCAATCAATTTATAGAAAATGTATTGAGTGTGAGTCGCAATTACTTTTTAAGAACATTTTTTTTTTCGGAAACCAATAAATGTAAATATATATATATATATATATATATATATTCAAATTCTATTGACACACAAAAGTTGTAAACACGAGAAATCGTTTTAATCACAGGAGGAGGCCACTGGATTCAAATAATGTTAATTATGTAATTTTGTGTACTAATGAATCATTTATAATAAACAGTCGTCACTAAAATACAATTTATTGTAATTTCGTGATACATAAAATATATTTATTATAAGTAAAGTTCTTTAAGTGTGAGTAAATTCCATAATCTATTGTAACCTCCTTGAAATAATTCAAATCCAAATTATTTAAATCTCCGTAAGTAATGTTAATTTAAATATATATTTAATTTTTTTAATTTATACATATACAATATTTCTCACCAAAACTTCTATATTATTTAAACTTAATTCAGAACTATTTGTTATTGTTGATAAAATTGATTGCACAATTTTTATCTGGAATCTTGTGTCTTAATTAGTTCTCTAACTGAAATCTTAATTTATCTCTTTCCTCACTCAAATTTATTTATTCTAGAAAGTTCGTTGGAAGAATAACTTTATTTTACATTATAAATTAATTTGTTTACAGATTAGATCGGTTTTGCTAACTTTTAGGATTTAAATAAAGAATGGAATCGTTATACAAATTACCGAGAAACAAAATACAAAATTTATTCTTTGAATTATAAAATATATTAGAAAGAAAAAAAAAAATATATACTAGGAAAATTCATGGCTTTGCTCGCGTAATAATTGAAATATTCCAAGTGGTATTTGTTTTGTCTATTTCTGTTAGAAGAATTTATATTACTACGGATAATTCAAAATGACTAATTAAGCGACAGTCTGGCAAAACTTCATTATTACACTGCATTAGGCGAAATTGAGACATAAATTAATGAGAAGAACTAAAACTTAATAGTTTAGAATGTATTTAGAAGCTTTTATGCTCATTTCGAATTTAATTTGAAGTTTTGAATTATTTAGAAAGCATTTTTGGCACGCATTTACGTATTAAAAGTAACCATCATGCCATATTCCAAGCTTCTAATCTAACGGTTTACCACCCTCTTGGTGGTAATGCCACAAACATAAAATGCAGTCTATGTTGCAATAGGGATTGTCACTATTAATTTACAAATATTAATTTTGAAACCGATTTCGTATTTCCCGAGATTCCAAAGAAACTTTAATTTAGAAAGTTTTTAAAAGGTTTTTCGCTCTTTTTACCTCTTCAAATTCGAATCTTTTAGAAACTCCATTTACCTCTCATAAGTATCTATCATGCCGAATGTTAAGGATTATCTTCAACAATTCCATAGAAATCGTAATTTAGAAAAAAAATTAATCCGTTTTAGCTTATTTCAGCTTTTAAAATTTGTTTTTTTTCAACAGTTCTTTGAGAGCATTTACATGTTATAAATAACTATAATGATAAATTTCATGTTTATATCCCAAACAGCTCCATAGCAATCAATATTACAACGCTTTTAGAGTGTTTTCTACTCATTTCACACATTTAAATTTTGAATTACTGAGACTGTTCTCAGAGAACATTTTCATCTAGTTAATAACTACCATGTCAAATTTCTAGGCCCTTCAGTATCACAATACTTGAAACTGTTTTTTGAAAGTTTTTCCCTCCTGCAATCCCCTTGAGCTAATGGCAATGGCATAAAACATAGCCTATGGTAGAGCAGGGACTCTCAGCATCAACTTACAACCATTACTTTTGAAATCGGTTTGGTATTTCTGATATTCCACAGAAATATCAATTTCGAACGTTTTTAGAACGCTTTTCGCGAATTTTTACCACTTTCAAATTTTTATTCTTTTCTGACTGTTTTTAGAAAGCATTTGCATCTTATACGTAACTGCCATGCCGATTTTCAAATGTCTAGGCCCTTTAGTAACACAAAAATCGCATTTTTAGAACGTTGTTTATTCCTTCACCACCTTGGTGGTTCTGCCACCGACATAAAATATAGCCTATGTTACAGGAGGGACTGGCACCCTCGATTTGCAACCAATAATTTTGTGATCGGTTTTATTTTTTCTGATATTCCATACGGATCGTAATTTAGAACGCTTTTAGAACGCTTTTCGCGCAATTTCACCATATTTAAATTTCGATTTTTTATCAACTGTTCATAGAGAGCATTTACATCTTATATGTAACTACCACGCTAAATTTCAAGTTTCTAAACCCTTCAGTATCATAAAAATTGCAGTTTAGAACGTTTTTTGCTCCTGCACCACTTGGGGGTTGTGCTAACGATATAAAGTACAGCCTGTGTTGAACAAAAATTTCCCACCATAAATTTACAACCATTAATTTTGAAATCAGTTTGGCATTTAAAGATATTACACATAAATTTTAATTTAGAACGTTTTTAGAGCGCTTTTTGTGAATTCCTCCCACCCTTTTAAATTTCGAAGTTTTTAGAAAGTGTTCTTAACCAACATTTATAGCATATAAGTAACTACCATACCTAATTTCAAATTTCTAGCCTTCCAGTAAGACAAAAATTGCATTTTTAGAACTTTTTTTGCTCCTGCTTGTCTTGGGGGTTGTGCCACCATCATATAATAAAGCTTTTGTTGAAAAGAGGATTGCCACTAGCATTTTGCTAGCATTACTTTTGAAATCGGTTCCGTAGTTTCCCTATAAATAAACAAACACACAAACATTACTTTTTTATAATACTAATATATATATTTATATATATGCATTTATTAATTTTATTTTTAGTAAAAAGAAAATGATGATGAATTGTAATTATATAATGGTTATATATATGTATGTATATATATATTATTTTTTTAGTAAACTGAAAACTACTTCTTTTTACTTACTTAATCAGATCCATTTAAGATTCAGGTATATATATATATATTTTTTCATTTATCATTTATCATGTAGTATTTATATTTCTATTTTACAAAGCACAATTGTGTTACTTATATGATCTTCGAAATTCGATACATTGCACAATTTCAACTACTGTCAGTAAATTACACTTAAAAAAAAAAAAAAAAAAAAAATGCAGAGCTGGATAGCATGAAAAAATATTTTATGAAAAAATATTTAATGATGAAAAAATATTTAAAACATTACATACATTTTGAAATGTTATTTTCAACTTTACGTATCTATGCGACAAAGTGACTTGTAAAATTTTAAATGAAAGTATTTTCCAAGCAACATCCATAAAAGTTATTTCTATGCTTGTATAATACGGTTTATTATATATATATATTGAAAATAACTTGAACGTCGCAATCATTTCAAAGTAATGTTACATTTATAAACCGAGTGTTCCCAGTTGGACAAATAACACAGACCTGCAAAAAAATATTTTTTTGAAAATTGCATTAATTTTGATTACTAATTTTTATGTTGTTTATTTTTTATTGCTGCTTCCAAAAATGAAATCCATTTTTTTTTCTATCACATAAGGATTTTTCATAAAATGATTGCATATTTTTATAGAAAAAAGCTGAAATCACGAAATCTTGACATTTTATTTAAATTTCATTTATTTATAAATCCATATGAATTACATTTATATCTGAGTTCAAGTAACAGTTAAATATATGTAGAAGGTTACAAGTCCTTAGAGGAATGTTTTTCCTTTACATCAAAAGTTTTTTTTTGCCACTTTTCCTATTGCGAACTTTGAAGGGATTGTCTCTTTTAGCATCCAGCAGCAGTCGGCTATCATGATCTTTTCACCGGTAAATATATTCATCCCACAAAGTACATATGCCCCTCGAAATTGTCTATTTATAGAGAATCTTACAACACATCAATAAATGATTGGTTTTAATCACTTTTTAAGTCTTAAATTTTAATTCCGGTAAGAATTGTACTTTAAATGGAATATATTTAAGTAGTCTGTTTAGCAATCGTGTTCAAAAGAAGGTTTTAGCTGTACACTCTAGCCAACAATCAACAGTATTTTTTATATAAATATTTAATTATTTATATTTTTCCGGTACACGCAATTGATCTATGTGTCTTTTTAACATTAACATTATTATTGAAATATGTACACGGGCTAATTTAAGCTAACCAAAATTAAAAAGTATAATAACCAGTAAATTTGCAGATCAGGAGCCACACCGTCATCTTTGCAAGTCATTGTTTTTCAACACTCTTTGCGTAATATTCAACTTACATAAATATTTATGAGAATAAAAAATACTTCGTAAAGTTTCAGAAATTAAAAGGTTAAACAAGTTGTTATACAATGATATTCTGAAATTCTGATGAGTTGATTATTCTGGTAACTTCTTACATTAAAATTTTATTCTGGGCAAAAACCCAATGCAAAGATACAAATGCATTAATTCATCCGTTTTGACGTTGGCTGTTCTCAAACATTATTCACACATTTATTAAATATTATTAGGAACAAATACGTTGCTAGGCAACTGATGAAAGACAGAGAAAAAATGAAATATGTATTATGTCAAATAAGTAAATTGATAAAACAAAATGCTTTATATTATTGGAAAACATGAATAAAGTTCCACAAAAAATTAAAAACGTAATTAACAATCTGGTAAATATATTGACAAAATTTCAAACTATTTGGAATAATTTAAAAACTTTTTTGTAAATTTTAGCATTCATAATTTACCATTTAAATACATTAGTCAAATGAGCAATTTTCGTTCAACAAATGGAAATTTGAAAATCGTCTGAATTGCCATAGAAAAGCATTATGGTACAAAAGAAAATGTTTCATATTTCACAAATGAATGAACGAAATTTAACCAAAAACTGTATTGCTAATTCTGGATACCGCACTAACATTCTTACTTAATTTCAAGCTTATGGGATGTTTTTTGTGGCAGTTATCGTGGAACAGACAGACTAACAAGCAAACAAACAAACGGAAACCAAAACCTTTTGGGGTCTCCACAGTAAGCCTTCACTGCCGTTTCGGCAAATATTCTAAAGTACTTTTTTAAGACATGAAAGGATTTAAATATAGTTTACAGTGTCATTAACTGCTCAGAAAGTTCCCATGAACATACTATAACTATTGGTCACGATCATGAAAAAATACTTTTAATAACTGTTATCTGTAAAAACGGTCGAATGACTGGGCAGTTTGCTGCAATTTTTTAACTGTGCACCTATAGGATCAGAAATTAATGCCGGCCCTGTCCATTTTCCATCAACGTGTTGAAGCAAGTGCCTAAAGGGTAATTCAATGAAAGGCAAAAGGCAAATAAACCAATGAAAGGTCCTACCTATGACATTTCTAAATTTCAAATAGCCCCTTATTTTCCATCCCGTATTGATAGAAGTGTCGCTATATACAACTACAACGACTTCCTTTAAGGAGGTGCTATTTTTACCCTTCTAAAACTATCTCTACCGGTTCCAGCTTCAGTAGTTATACGATACACGTATTTTGAACCCGGCTGCCGTATTGCAGAAATGTGCTATTTTTGACAATGTTTTCTAAATTTCAAGTGCGATGAAGCGACTTAAAGATATTAATCGATTTTAAATAGTTTTTACGTTATTTTTTCTAATTTCAAATTGTGATTTTCAAGCACTATTAGAAGTATGTGTGAATATATATATTTTTTAATTTCCATCAGGTAATTTCAAAAAAATGTCATTTTTGGTCATAATTTGGCAAAATACAAGTGCAATCCGCGACCTAAAGATATTAATCGATTTTAAATAATGTTTTTTTGTTATTCTTCTAATACCAAAAAGTGGCATTTACGCACTATTAGAAGTAACTCTGAATATTTTTTTTTCCTTCATTAATTTAAAAAATCCCCACTTTTCACCATATTTTAAAAAATTGAAGTGTAATGCGCGACCTAAAGATATTAAATGTTTTCAAAAATATTTTTTGCCTTATTCTTCTAATTACAAAAGGCGAATTTTCTGCTCTATTAGAAATTGATCGGAAAAATTTCGCCTTGTTCAACCCACCCTAATGTACCCTTTATGCAACTACTTAAGTGAAAGTAAGCAATCCATAAACAAGTAACTTATGTTGTACGGGGAAAAAAAATTCCGTAAAAGAAATATTTTGTTTTAAATTTTACTTAAAAATGAAAATCTAATTTAAATAAATATTTTTAACATGGAATTGAATAGTTTTTATTTGAAATTCGCTTTAATTAAACGCGAAAAATATATGATGTTATTGATTAAAAGTTTTACTTAATGGAATTATGATAATCTAACAAATATTAATCAATACCTATTGCTGAAACATCTGTTATATTATTATTATTATTTATTCATTTTTAATATATATATTGTCTTCACTATTTAAGAGAATAAATAATAAATTAACATAAATGAAATATTTTTTTGTTATTTTTTATGATATAATTATATTTATATACAGGGTGTACAGGCTATAAGTATCCAAACGTTATGGCGTATTATTACGGAACGCCCCATTAGAAAATAATAGACTTCACCTCCGTAGATTGGAAAACCTCCGGACATTTTAAAACATCGAAAAAAAAAAAAAAAAAAAAAAACTGAAACTGTGGATGAGTGGAAAAAGCGAATCATAGAAGCAATTTGTCTAATAACGCCTGATATGCTCCGAAACATTTGGAGAAAACTGAATTAACGTTTAGACGTTTATCGTGCTACCAAAGGTGCACACATCGAAGTCTATTGATATTAAAACTTTGTGAGATGCTTTTTTTATTTAAATATTTTTAAAAAATGTAATGGGTAGTTTCGTAAGAATAAGGCATAACATTTGGATACTTTTAGCCCGGACACCCGTTATATACCGTGTGAGCCAAAAGTTATTCCAACTTTAAATACTCATAAAAAAAGAATAAATTATGATAAAGGAGTGCGGTTTGCAAGAAAGGGCTCACAAGGTAGTCGAATTTTTTATTTATTTATTTATTTATTTTTTTTGAAACAAAACAAAACAAAAAAAGTTACAAATCACAAGTACAGCGCGCTGACGACCCGAAACACAATGAATAGGACAACAATACGCTCCATTCATTTGTTCTTTCAAGTACGAATGCTCAACATGACCTCCAGAGCATTATATGACACTTTTGTTGTCCTGTTCACTGTGTTTCGTGTCGTCAGCGCACTCTACGTGAGATTTTTTAACTTTTTTTTTAGGCTAAGGAAAACCGACTACCTTGTGAGCCCTTTCTTGCAAACTGCACTCCTTTATCATAATTTCTTCCTTTTTTGTGAGTTTTTAAAGTTGGGACGAACTGTTAGGTCACCCGGTATATATATAGAAGATAGCAATAGTAATTCATATTTTATTGAGCAATATATGTTATTCCAGTTTAAACATGATATTACATAAAATATATTTAGCAATAATATTGAAATTTATGTTCCTCCGCCCAGACGACCACACTCCTCCCCACTCACAAAAAAAAAAAAAAAAAAACTTCTCTTTTGACAAAGTCAAATAGAATGCAACATGAAAGCCAAACCTGTGTTCAGTTTCGAGAGTGAAAGAAGAATTACAATAAATCACAGAAAGAAAATTGGCATTTTATTTTAAAATCTCGATGCTCAAAAAAGTGGATTAGATTAAATAGATTATACTTTTTTGACTAGTAATTTAATATGAAAGTGATTGCCAGTATCCTTTTTAACCACGGTTTCATATCAATAACATTGTCCCTTTTTAGGTGCGTTCGTAATTATATAAATACGCAGCACCTATAGTCGTCGTTCAGTCCGTCTGTCATCATATAACAGAGCAAAAACTACGCAACCGAATGGTTTGAAATTGTAAATATATGATTGTTTCAAAATTTTGTCGATCCATTTCAAATTTTTTGAAAATCGGATGTGTAGTTTAATTACAGGGACAGTCAAAATTTTCCGTTACATTACGGCCAATGAGAAAAAATTATTGAAAGTGCATTTTAATGATGTTACAGCCTTCCGAATGGTCTTAAATTTTAAATATATAATTGTTGCAAAGTTTTGTCGAGCCATTTAAAATTTTATGAAAATCGGATGCATAGTTTAATTACAGGGACAGTCAAAAGCTTTCCGTTACATTACGGGGAATGGGAAAAAAATATTGCAAGTGCATTTTAATGATGTTACAGACTATGCACTCGTGAAGCGCAAATAAATATACATTCAGTACAATATGGGGTGCTAAAAATAATTATAAAACTAGTTATAGTACGAACGCACCTCATTTGACACGTTTGACGAGCAATTTCCTACTTGTTTGTTATAATCCCTGCATTTCAATGAGGCGAGTGTTATTTTGGCAATTAAAAAATTACACAAAACAAAATTAGTATTAACACAGAATTTGAAAAAGTTTGCAGATATTAAAATACAAGTTTACTGGTCGCGAGTCCGTTAACAATACTTGTAAAACATACCCAAAAACGTATTAACAAGCTTTAATTCTATCCATGATTATTTGTTGTTTCAAAGTTTAATATCACATCGGCACAAACATGCAATACAGATGGCATATCTACAATATCTAATTTGGAAAACAGTTTGCTCGAGAGAGAGAGACTTCAGACGGTTTCTCGAGGAGCCTGGGGCTACTGCCCTACATCCCCGACAGTAATACTATGGAAAACTAACAGGAAATGAATCATGGCAGTACTGGGAAAATAGACTTAAAAAATTAGGGGGGTGGGTGACAAACAAACAATTCCTGAGCTCAATTGAATACTAAATAAGAGTAAATAAACGATTTATTAAATAAAAAAAAAGCAATTTAACAAATTACAACGACCATTTGGAAAATGATTTTTTCAAAGACATAAAAGATCGCACAGAGTTGGTCATACATTACGTAGGCAATGAATTAAACATTAATAGTGTTATTACACGTAAAAATTTCAAGCGACAAAAATCGCCTGCGAATCGTATTTAGTGTAAAATATTTATATGTATTCATTCCTGTCCTATTTATCTTTTTTTTATTTTTAATTGGCTTATTCCATTGATCTTTCGCACGTGAAAATCTTACAAATTAAAATTAACTCTTTGGCAGAAATTGTTATTTATTTTTTTCATTAGTTATTATCCACCTGAAACTTACGTGTTATCCAAGCATTTCATTGGCTGTTCGGGAAAAGGATTTTCCATCGTCAGATTTCCAAGAAATCTGTCTACCAATTTTAAATGAAATTTCCTTCTTAAACTTCTAAACATCCGACAATATTACTTTTTACACCGTCGGATAGAGAAAAAAATGTACTTTTAAATGCAATTTGTTTGTTTCTGAGTTATTAATTTTTTTTGTAGTTTTTATTACTTTTTTGTCATAGTGGCAACATAAGGTATCCATCTCTGTTGAAAGTAAAGGGAAATACAGATTACTGTATAGACCAATCAGAAAACGAATAAAATGCGGATTAAACAAATAGAAACCTTCAGATATGCTTTTGATTTCATACCCTGACGAGAACAATAACCATTTTTCCAAATGGTTAATAAAAAGAATTTAAAATTTGACTAACAGTTAAAAAATATATTACTTGAAAATAAATTAAGATCATAAAAGGCTCAGTGAACAAAAACTCCCGCGCCTGTCTCACGCTTCACCACTAGCGTCTAAACCGCGCCCCTCACAACGGCTGATATCACAAATGCACTCGCGAAATTCCCTATGCTACTGAGAAAGTCCCTATTTAAAGGGAGAATATGGTTTTTAGGGTTTCGTTCATCTGACGAAACCCTATTCGTCTCGCTCCTCTGTCTGTCTGTCCGTCACAGAGCCCGTTCTCAGAAACTATACATGTTAGAGACTTGAAATTTTGCATACTTATAGATGAACACCACACATAAAACAACAAATCATAAAATTTTGAAAAAGTTGGAAATTAACTTAATTACGGGCTAATTAAATTCTAAAATTAACCAATCAACCTTTTGAATTCAGGTACGAACACACGTTATCGAAATCCTCCTCAGTTTCTCCAAAGGGTTGCCAGTAAATTCGGCGGATGCTCCGTCAAATCAGACGGTGCAGGGTTACCACGGAGTAATTTAAGCAATAACTGAAGTGGACCTTTAAAAAGCAAAATCGGATCTGCCGAAGTATTGGTCGTACAAATTCGTAAAAGGTGTAGAAATACGCGGAAAAAATTCTACTTTATTTTGGTATAAATTTCAAATTTCTGCGTAGGATAGAACGCAAAAAATCCACTAAAAATCGATCGATAAAAATTTAATTTCTGTGTTTGGAAAGACAATGAAAACAGATTTCCATTCACCGGAAGGCAGCTGTCGTCGTCTCTCAGACATATCGGCGTGGGAGAAATTTAAGGGGAGGAAAGTCTAATACGATATTTAAACTTTTTAAATATTAAATTTTTCGATTAAATTTTTTGACATCCGAGCTGGAAAATTCTCGCAGATTTCATACATACCCGGTCCGAATAGATAGCTTCATTACGAGCTGAGATATTAATTATTATTTTATTAATTCCTTTTATTTCCATCAAATGCCAGATTAAGATGGAGGCATGTGCTTTTTTAACGGTGATTTCATTTAAATTAGGAAATCTAACAATTTGCGTGGGGTGTTTCGACAGAGCTCTATGAGATAAGTATTAATAATTCAATATGAAAAAGTTTATAGGTTTATAAGTGTTCATCCCACTATTTCCGAATAGCAATTTCAGGAAATATCTTAAATTATTGGTTAAGACCGCCACTCGATGTGTTCGAAACTTTAAGATACTTTATAACACATAAGAAAAAGTGTAAAAAAGAATGGAGTGTTATATTTCGAGCAGTCGAGGGGTGGCGGCTAGATTTATTTATTAAATCTTAGCGTTTGTTATCGCAGAAAATGTTTTAAATTCTTGGTTAAGACCGCACCGCCACCCTACCGACCATGTATCTATGGAGAGATTGCGCAAAGGAGTTTCGTTCAGATATGCTTTTGTTAAGAATAGAGTGCGCTCCCTGGTGGTGGAATGCGGAACTAACGTAACGGGATTTTGTTAGAATTAGGAAATATAACGAGGCGATCAGTTTGCAACTTTAAGATACTTCATGGCACATAATAAAAAGCTTATAAAATAATGGTGCATGCAATTGCCTGTTAAGGGAGGGCGGGGGAGGGGCGCTGGATTTCTTTTTTAAAAATTAGCGTTTACGACCTTTTTAGATGTCGTTTTTTGAAAACTATGATATATTCAGAAACGTGCTGCTTATGAAATTTAAAAATGTCAAAATTTTAGTTACCACTATTTCTGAATAGTACTTTCAGCAAATTTCTTAATTTCTCGCTTAAGTCCGCCACCAACTCGAGTAACACATCCACTGATAGGTTGTTTAACAGAGTTTCGATCTAATACACTTTTGTTATGAATAGTGTGCGCTCCCTGGTGGTGGAATTTGCAACTAACATAACGCAATTTTGTTAAAATTATGAAATCTAACAAGTCGATCTGCTGGAAACTTTGACATAGTTCATAACACATAATAAAAGGCTTATAAAAGAATGTTCCGTGCAATTTCCTGGGGCACCTACCTATCTCGGGTGCTATAGACCCGATCCCCTCGACTAATATACCTATGGATAGGTTGTAAAACGGAGTTTCCTTTGGATAGAGTTTTGTGTAGAATAGAATGCGCCCCCTGGTTGCGAAATGTGGAACTAACAGATTTCGCAAAAGGATAAAGTGTTTTAAAGGAATATTAAACGAAACCCTCTGTGCGATCTGTGATCACACTTACCCACTTGTTCTTTTTTATCTGCGGAAACGAGTTAAATTCAGATTTTTTTTTTTTTTTGTGCGCGCGTATGTGTGTGTGTGTGTGTGTTGCCCTTTAGATGTTATGAATATAATTTTGTTATTTTTTTACTTATCAAATCTCTGGTTGTTTCAGTATTTAATGGAAACAATAAATAGTATATGGATATTAGTTTTTAAAATGTAAAAGGTAAAGGTAAAGGTAAGCTGTCAGATCTTAAATATCTGGTATTAGAGATAAGAGAATAAGCGACTAACGAGTTGGGTATAATAGATTTAAAAGTTTAGTAACTTTAATAGTAGATTGACCGAAATATTCTTTAAGTTTTCGGCCCAAAATCTGAGTGCTGAAAATTCGGCCGAAACTATCTGTATTTCAAAAATTTCATTTGTTTCTTCGGAATTGTTCTACATTACTCATTGATTTGAGGTGTATCGGCTTAAATGAGACTCTCTTCATTTATTCCTAAGAATTTCTCTGTTTAAAATTATCAGTCATCAGGGACTCCGGATGTGAGTGCAAACTATAACGCAAGAAATGCATATATGACTAAACTTTGAACATGCTTTCCACGTGCACATTGAAAGCTACAAACTTAACAGTAATTATTTATTTATTATTTTTATTGAACTGCAAATGTTACAGATTATTTTCTTTAAATAAAGAATTTAAAGAAAACTATCGGGTTTTATTTCTGCCATGTTATCGATTTGCATATATTTCATTTAATTTGGCTACTATGACGCAAACAAAACATTTACATAAATTTTACTTATGATTTTTGGATAGCTTGACACAAAAGATAACTCAATTCATTGAAATAAAACATTTCAATGTATGATATAGACTCAGTGAAAATTTTATATATTTAACTAGCAGATCTACCCGGCTTCGCTCGTGTCAGTAATAAGGGTCCTTCCGGGTAAAATACGTTAAAATGAAATAATACGGCAATGACAATAACTGAGATTGTAGCATTCCCGTCCACGAATCGTTAAAACGACCGATAAGAAATATAAGTAAAATTGTCTTAATTGCGTCTACTATTAACTATACCATAATAATATATATTCCAAAGAAATGTCATAACATATATTAAAGTACAATTATTTGCTTAAAAAGCGTCATTTCAGTGAAAAAAAAAACAATAAAAATATTTTACATGCTTCGACTCTTTTATTGAGTCATCTTCAGAATATACAGAAAAAAAACTACAAACACAATGCCAATTGTGACATTACACTGAGGATAGCAAGGACCTAACCCATAAATTTTGCCTTTACTGAAATTTTTTTAACTTATGATCATCATACAATTTCGTTTTTCACACTGTCGAATAGAAAAAGTTTTTGTCAAATGAAATTTATTTGAAAATTGTATTTCAATTTTTTCATGTGCATGGATTTTAAAGTGATTTTCAATCATAGATATTTTTTTATTTGCATGCAGGCAGGGATAAGATTTCCGCATTTTTTCACACCAGTATTTTGTTAGAGAAAATGATATTTCATTTAATCGGAACACTCTCTTGATTTCACAGAACAACATTTTCTTTAAGAATATACCGGTGTGCAAAAACTTGGAAATCTCATTTTACATTCAGCCCAATTACGAAAGATATACCTGTTTGCTCTTGATGCAATATTATAAAGTAAAGACATTGGTGAACTATGGGTAACTCTAGCATCATATTGTTGGTGGCAACAACCTAACCCAACCATAAATTTAACTTTTACTGCAATTTCACCTTTAAAGATCGCACATTTGATTATTCCAACATCTAATAGAATACAAAAAGTACTTTCAATAATATTTGTTTGAAAAGCTTATCTCAATTTACGGATTGTTTAACCATTTTATTAGTTTTCAATCACGGAGATATGTTTAAATATACCTGTAACCCAATTAAGAAAGACATATCCGTTTGCTATTAATGCAATATTATGAAGAAAAGACATATCTATGAGTAACGCCTAGCTCCAAATTGTTGGTGGCAACAACCTAACCGTACCATAAATTACGCTTTTACTGCAATTTGATCTCTAAACATCATGCATCCCATTATTTCAACGTCTAACAGAAAAGTCTGTCAGTCATGAAATTTTGTTTAAAAAAGAAAGAAAAGCTTACCCTAAAAAATAGTAGCTATAATTTCTATTTAATATAAATCGTACAAAAATCGTATTTTATATAACCGTATTCGATGCAAATCGTAGAATGTTATCACTGCATTTCAGGTATTAAAACATTTATCTAAATGATATAATTAAAGATTACAAAGAAATGGGGAATAAATTGTAGCATCCAGTTTTTAGATCCAGTTTGAAATTATGTTGAGGAAATTCACGTCATATCTAGCAAACGATTTTTTTATTTTAATATTATCTTTTTCCTTAATTGATTTCTTGATATTGAAACGACTTCATTAAAGTAGATTTTTTAACATTCAACTAAAGTACTACTAAGGTCATTTTAAAACGTGCTTAGTTAATGTTTTTACATAAATATATGAAAAATGTTTGAATGGCAGCAAAAATATAGTGAGACAATCCGAATTTTTATTGCCTTATAAAACAAAGTACTCGAATTATCAATTTTTTTTTTATTATTATTGAGCTGTTTTTTAGATGTGTGGCAACAGGAAAGAAACTTGAATTTGAATATTTAAAAAGAGATTTTTTTATAATGTTAAATTATGAAAGGTCGTAGAAAAAAGGTATAAATATTTGTCTGGTGATTTTGTAAAGTAGACAGTGATCTTTTCCACGTTCTAAAACGTATATACAGCAAGTTTCGTGCAAATCGGTCAAAAATTGAAGATTTGCATAAAGGACATACACACAGAGAACGGCTTTTATATATATAGATAGTGTACTGGAAAATTTAAAAATATCGTTTGGATGCGAAAATATATTTAAAAAGAAAAACAAAAAATATTTTTTATCGAATTTTAAAACAAACCTTTTAAAGTCCTATTAATTCTTCACTCAAATTTACATATCATCTCATTTAAAACCCATATTTTGAATTTATCAGAGACCTGAATGAAAAAGCATTAGTGAATAAATTGTATATATATCAATTGATGTTCAAAATACTGTTTGCACTTTTGAATATAAATAGAAAAAAGAAAATGATGATATATTTTTCTTTTAATTAATAGCATAGCGTTACCGAAATTTTTATATCATTATTTTTAATATCTATACTTAAAATTTTTAGAGCCATAAGGTAAAGTGCTGTGTCACAAACGTTTAATCCGTTGAAGGTTTTTGGACTGATTTTAATTACTAATAAAAATTGTAATTGAAAAATCCATGTTTCTCATTTTTGAGTTCTATCTTTACAAGAAGAAATTAGTTGGACTCGGGAAATTTTTCGACTTCCGGTTTTCGATGGATTTATACGTTATAGAAAATCCTGAACACGATTTAATGTATTTTAGAAAATGTCTGTCTGTCACTCTGTCTGTGAGTCTGTCTGTATGTGACAAACATTTTGTGGGCGCTCTATCTCAATAACTAATACACGAAATTTCACAAACCTATAGATTCAGTTAGACCTTGATATAAACTGGTGGTAATTAGTGTTTGGTGTATATCGCCCAGCAAGTAGCGTTGCTATGCTGATTTTTTCACGATTTCAGCAATAACTCTATCAAGAATTGATGTACGGAATTTAATAAAACTTTAGATTCAGTTAGACCTTGATATAAACTAGGTTGATTAGTTTTTCGTGTATATCGCCCAACAGGCTGTCCTGCTTTCTGAGTAATTAATAGCTCTATCTCAAGAACTAATGCACGAATTTTCATCAAATTTCATATTCAGTTAGACGTTGATGTAAGCTGTTACTGATTTGCTTTTGGGGTAAATCGCACAAGTGGCGCTGCTCTGCTGAATTTTTCACAATTTTCGCAAAAGCTATATCTCAAAAACTAATGCACGGAATTTTATCAAACTTAGTATTCTGCTACATTTTCATGTAAACAGATCCTTATTAGACTTGGGTGTATATTGAACAACAAGTGTTTATTTTGATACTTTGGGTTAGAATTTTCGTTGCGGGCATCTAAGAGGTCGGGCTCCGAAATTCAATGATTTGTTTGAAACAATGCGATACTTATATTTTCTTATTAAATACATCCAATTCAACGAACCTATATACCTTTACGTCGCTCATGATGGACATATATTGCCATTTAATTTTAGCACTGTGATAGCGCATTTTGATTTATTAACATGTATGAGATAGAATTGTTTTGGAATTTTCTTACAAAAATAAAGTGATCATCTAACTAGGAAATGAAGCAGTTTTTAAAAAAGAATATTTATCCGTACTTTTATTTTTAGGATTTTGTATCTCACATCAATACTTAAAAGGTAGATTTTTTTTTTTTTTTTTTTTTTTTTTTTTTTCATGTATTCTAGCATTTACTTTCATAAAATAATAACGAGTTTTTTTTTTTCTTTTCTAAAAGACAGATATTTTTTAAATGTTACCTATTCATTATGTTTAAGTTGTCTGTAATATTGTTTTAATTTCTCTTTATTGAACATTAATAAATATAAAGTCCGTCTCCATTAAAAATCAATCCAAAAGAAAAAAAAAAACTGATTTTATTCAGATTTAAAATAATAATAATAATAATACAAATAAATGATGATATCAAGCAATTTAAATCCGGTTTTAAATAAAGCTCATTTATCTTGTACATGAATGATATTTGTTAGCTGTTTTATTATTATTTTTTTTATTTCTAAAAACTATGAAGACAGGATATGCAACGCTCCGCTTTTAAGCTGAAAGTAAACAAAGCATCCTATGAGTCAGAGCGACGTGCTAGGGAATTTCGCGGGTGCATTTGTGATATACGCCGTTGTGATGGGCGCGATTTAGACTCAAGTCGCTTCACCGTGAGTCCAGGCCAAAGCGATATAAGTAGGCGTCCTATCTTAAATGGGAAAGGTAACCGCAAGATTAAAGGCGAGGTCACGTCAATCAAGGTCATACGCCACCCAGCGGACGGAGTGAACTACAAGAGGTTTATTAACTTCTTTCCCCTTTGTGAATGATCTATAAGTTCGATATCTATGAAATAACTATGCGCCGTGATTTTATTCATTTGTCGTCTGCAGTACTTAATTATTGGAAGTATAGATATAATTCGATTCATTTATTCGCCGTTATTTAATTTATTAATTGAAGTTAGTTATTTAAACAAAATCAGTTTTTTAAGAACTTATATTATTTGGGAAAAAGCCACGTTATAGTTCTAATTATTACAGTTTTCAAAACTGCAAAAATAACTCTCTACCTGAGAGAACTCATTTTTTTCGCTTCCCAAAAGAGAAAAACAGGTTAGTTTTGTGTTTTATTATAATTTATAAAAAAAAAGTTAAATTATTATTTAATATATATTATTAAATGTCAGTGATTTTAATACGTTCTATTTGAATTATGTTTTTGTAATGCAATGAACAAGGACATATAAAAATTAGTTAATGTATGTTAAGATAGAATTTTACAGCAGCGTTTTTAATTCAATTCCTGATAAGACAAAGTTATAAAAATTACATAAACATGTGTATTTCTAATGAGAATTAAACTTTTTATTACGCTTAGAGTTTAAGTATAAATTATTTAATTAATTTTAAGGCATATATTTTATTTACCGGGCGCAGGCGATAAATTACCAAATATCATCTTGATCGAATTGTATTTATAATATCAATACAAAAATCCTTAACGGGTTAAAAGTTTGTGACGCAGCGTTTTATCTTATGCTCTAAGAATTTTAAATATGGAATTTAAAAATAATGATATCAAATTTTGAGTGACACTATGCTATTAATTATAATATCTATATACATTTATTTCTTCATTTTATTTTTTTTATAATTGCATGTGCCAAAATTATTTTCATTTAAAAAAGATGTATAAAAGTTTATTCATTGATGCATTATCATCCGTATCTCTCATAAATTCAAAATATGAGTTTTAAAAGATATGATATCAAAATTTAAGTGACGCCTTGATGTTGCTTAAAACGATTAGTTTTAAAATTCAATTTAAATTTTATTTTGGTTAATACATTTACACATCTAAACAATACTTTTCATTTTCCAATGCACTGTTGAATATATTACTTTCACTGAATCTATATAATGCACTGAAATGTATTCATTTTAATAAACTGATTTATCTTTTGTGCCACGCTATCCAAAAATCAAAAGTAAAATTTATGTAAATAGTTTTTTTTCGTCATATTATCCATTTGCATACATTTAACTTAGTTTGGATACAATGACGCAAAAAATTTAAATTGAATTTTAAAACTAATCGTTTTAAGCAACATCAAGGCGTCACTTAAATTTTGATATCATATCTTTTAAAACTCATATTTTGAATTTATGAGAGATACGGATGATAATGCATCAATGAATAAACTTTTATACATATTTTTAAAATGAACATAATTTTTGCACATGCAATTATAAAAAAATAAAACGATGAAATAAATGTATATAGATATTATAATTAATAGCATAGTGTCACTCAAAATTTGATATCATTATTTTTAAGTTCCATATTTAAAATTCTTAGAGCATAAGATAAAGCGTTGCGTCACAAACTTTTAACCCGTTAAGGATTTTTGTATTGATATCAGTACTTTTTTTAAGTTAATTATAAAAAAAAAATAAAACAACAACAACAAAAATTAAAGACCATACAAAGAATTCATAGTCAGGATTTCTATTCACCTTCAATCTCTCCCCCTCCCTCCCCGCAAAAAAAGATGCCACATATTTCAATTTTAAAGAGCACTGTGGTATGAGATTTTTTTAAACCACTCATTGGTAAATATGGAAGTAATTCACAACATGCATGTTTAGATGGTATTTCTGTAGGTTTGTTTCAGAGATATAAAAAGCTATGTTAAATTTTACTAAATAAAAAATTTACTGTCTTAAGAAAAATAGCAAGAAATATTGCTCTTTAAACATACATATATATATATATAAATTTCCACCATCCTTCTTTAAAGCTCTTTATTGGCAATAATAGTAAATCATATAAAATAATCTCCTGAGCCTCAAAAATTTCACTTCTCCCTTCTCACCCATCTCTCCAGCTTACCTAAATAATTAAAATCTTTCAAACTTTAGTTTGAAAAAAAAAAAATAATCTGCAATATTTGTTGCCCACTAACATAAATAAATAAAGCCCTAACTCCCCAAATGTACATTTCTCCTCTCCTCTCCCCCCCCCCCCCACCTGCACAGCATTTAAAAAAAAAAAAAAAAAAAAAAAAAAAAAAAAAAAAAAAAAAAAAAAAAACACTCGCAGATATTAAATTTTTAGGGTTTTTGGTGAGTGAATTACATATGAAGATAAATACGATATATCTTTATAATACCCCTTGGGATGAGAAGTTCTGCATATTACAGAATTTTGCATTATATAGATCATATTTCATTCATCATTAAATGTACCTTGTAAACGTGCTTTAAATTACATTCCTTGGAACTAGAAATAGTGAAAATTATAAAATTTTACATAATAGTATAGGTGCAGATTCCCAATATCTGGAAGGAGATAGTTGCTCCTAAACCCAAAAAGTCCAGTGGCCTCATTGTGAAACAAACACATAAAAAGAATTTAGTGTTTGTAAGGGACTGAATTCAAAGTGGAAAATAATTTATTTTATATATACATATGTCTATGTACAAGAAAACACACACTAATTACATCAAATGTGTTTGTTTAATTTAATCACAAAATTCTTTAATTATTAAGTCTAATACAAATCTTAAACTATGTTCATTCAGAAGATATAGTTGGACAAGATACATTTTTAAAAAATGTAAAGCTAAGCAATCATGGTAGTGGGAAATATTAGGATAACAATATTTCTAATTTTGATTTTATCGTATAACATTACATTAAAACATTTGTGAATGTGAAAAAATATTTAGCGCTATAAAAATCAAAACACACTTCAGACGTTTGTTTTTCTATGTAATAAAATAGTTTTCTGTGTTAAGCAGATCATTCAGGACTGTAGGAAGGAAAATACACTGATTTCATATTTTTAAAAAGGTAGAAATCCACCATTAGCAGAAAAGGAGCATCCCTGTATAGCGTATGGCAACCGAGACAATGAAAGTTAGCAGCCGAAGCAAAAAATTTAGTCGTCACATGGCGACTGTGAATCTGCGCCTATACATAAATTGATCACAGGGCCAAAACTAGCCTTTTTTGTACCCGGGGCAAACATGGATCTTGGCGCTCCGCCCCCCCCCCCCTCTTCTGTAAAATATATTTACAAAGATAATTTTATTAATTTTCTAATAGCCGACTTATTTTAAAATTTAAAGTATGTAATCATAAGACATGTTATTCTGAACTACGTAATCTACAATGGCGGGTCCAAAGGGGAGGTCACGGGGGTCATGATTCCCCTCTGAACACCAACAGAAATTTTCTAAAGAGCATTTTTAAAATGAAATATACAGTAGAGTCCCGATTATCCAAGTCCTGCTTAACTGAGTTATTTTCTTCTGATGGATTGATGGCTTCCATTTTTATGAAACAGCCATTATAAATGAAGTGTTGGGTAAAGATGAAAAAGCAGCCGTAAAAAAAGCCATCCCCCCCCCCCCATTCTGACCAGAAAATCAGAGTTCTAACTTTTTGTGACTGCTCTTTCATCTTCACCTAACACTTCATTTATAATGACTGTTTCATAATAATGGAAGCCATCAATCCATCAGAAGAAAATGATCCATTCCAAAAGTATAATCCTTCATTTGGCGCCGGGGCACACGCCCCCTTAGTTTTGGCTAGGGATTGACCGAATACCGAATAGTCGATTCGGTGATTCGGCATGTAAACCGAATATTCGGCTTCGGCCGAATACTTTTAAGTATTTGGCCGAATAATTGCAGATAAATATTTTCCTAGAAACAGGAGAATTCTCTTTCACTTAGACGTAGAATAGGCTAAACAATGAGTTTCAATATTATGTGCATGAGTTCACAGTTCAGCTGCACTAAAAAAACAAGTCAAAGGCCATTTTTAATAAAAACATTTTCCTTCCTAAAATAGTCTACATAGGGGTCAAATCAAAACAACTGTCTACGATAGAGAAAACAAAATGTAAGGAAGATGGGCATCTTTCCCTTATCATTTAATTTTAATTATTTCTACATTAGTTTTCTTAATTTAAATTTATTTAATGTGTATTTTCTTTAATATACATTTCAAATAAGTATGTCAGAGATCATCTCTGTATATCTAAGGTGTATGTAAAAGAAAATACGCACATCAAATAAGTATACCCCTATGCCTATCCTATAGCATTTATAACCATTAAATTAAAATCGCTCAAATTTGTTATCTTCATCACCACAATGTAAAGCATTAACCAAAATATGTATCAATAATTTGATACAAAATAGTTAAATGTACAAATTGTTATGATACCTTTAGTATTTGAGAACATTCCTATTCAACATGTTTATAATTAGACAATCAGTAAATCAGCTTAATGACAAAATTGTTTTTTTTTATTTGAATGATCTTTTGTTTTTTTGACAATCCTTATCCATAATAATAGCCTGTATAGTTTAATACAGGCCTGTAGGTTATTTTGGGTATTGACTAGTGATAAAATAATAAAAAATAAGTGATGGATTAATGATTTTGTGAATGGAAATTGGAAATAAGTCATTAAATTTTTTGTGTAATTAGATTTAAGAATAAAAATGTAACTGAATTAAATTATTAAGAAATTAATTTAAATTAAAGTGTATTAAAAAAGCTAATATATGCAAAAATGTGTATTAAGAAATTTTAAGTATTCGGTTGCCGAATACCGAAGCTTCGGTATACACTTTGTCCGAAGCTTCGGTATTCGGTATTCGGCAAAATTGCTGCTTCGGTCAATCCCTAGTTATGGCCCTGATAGATCATGCCACAAATTATTAAACTACCTTTAGCTCGTGACTGACAGTTTGGGGGCACTAAATGCATGGCTGGCAAATTTATTCCTTTTTCACTATTTTTAATAATGAAATCTTTGCCTTATTTTTGGCAGAAGTTTCTTATATTAAATAAGGCAAAAATTTCTTTTTTTAAAAATATTACCTTTGGAAGGCATGAATTTAGTGCGTAAAAAAAAAAGACCCCGTCAAGAACTGCCACCGATTATAACACTCAATTACAAAAAAATTTAATATTGTTTTCATTGCTCCAAAATAATGCGTTAAAGAAGACAATGTATCAAATTTAGTGTTTCAAGAAATTAGCAATATTTGTGAAACACATGTGCTTCTTAACTGCAAAATTTATTGTTTACATCTGAGAAAAACATTATATGCATCTTCTGTATTAAAATTTTTTAGTGGCAGGCTTTTGTGATTGAACAAGGACTGCTTGCAGAATACTTTAATAATTTTACAATATAAAATTATGGCTCTCGAATTACTATTGATGAAATACAGTAATAGGGAGGAAAAAAAATCATTAAATAAATATAGTTTATTTTTAAAAAATTAATTGAATTTTCATCAGATATACTGATTATTACTACCATACATTATATGTAACATATTTATTAGAAAAAGTACAACTATTTTGATGAAGTTTTAAAATGTAAACAAAATGATGCCTTATAAACACATCAAAAATACAGTTCGTTTTCGAAAGCTGTGCCTGACACTCTGAGAAAATTTTACTATCCAAAGGGGTAATGCTGAGATGGGTATTTGCCGAAGTTCCACTTGTATGTTGTCACTCAGCTAACCAGCCTCCGATCATCCTTATTTTGATAAAATCAAAACAGATCTGATGCATGCACAAAAGCACAGAAGGTTTCGCTTTACGAAAACAAACAGTACCTCTGAACAAAATCATTATACAGTAGACGCCCTCAAATCCGCTCAACTTGGGACCAGAGGTTGTGCAGATTTTAGAATTTTGCAGATTTCTGGTCCTTGCTTTGTTTACAGTTTTTAAACAGTCATTTGATGTATTTATGCAATCAAAGTTATAAAATATCCTTGCAATATAGTAAAATATTAAAATAATTAATTACAGTAATAAACTAAAATGATAAGAAGTAAGATAATTTAAAAAATGATTAAATTATTAAAAGAAAAGATCAAGTAAACAATAATGTATAATTAAATCTGAATTATAAAGATAAGAATCATTTTCCTTGAATTATTGAATGAAACTTACCTCCTTCCTAATGGTACCTATTAACTTGCATCAAAATTATAAAGTAAGGAAGTTTTATTTCAGGTTTAGCCAGTCTTAATAGTCAAAAAATCTGGATTAAAATACATAAAAAGATTTGATAAAAAGATTGTGATTACCATTTTTTTTTTTTTTTTAATCAGAAATAAATTGTACTTCCTTCCTAAAAAATCTTGAGTTCAGTCATATTATAGAGAATTAATTACATACTGAAATACAAACGGAATGATATAAAACTTAAAAAATCTGTAATTTTGCCCTTACATCTGAACTGAAAGTTTCATTGTTTACATCTGTGATGATGTGCAGATTTAACGCTGGTAGCTGGGTGGGTACCCGGGCAGAAACCCACTAAAACCCTGAAAATTATTGCTTGTTTTTAGCACAACATATATTTGTTTTAAATGTTTTCTCGTCACTTCTTTATATAAAAAACAAATACAGGAATAAACATAAACATCGAATCTGATTTATGCCTAAAACTAAGATTGAATCAGATATGAGGAAGATGTGTTTGGTAAAGCAAGCATCACCCTTATCATTAGCAATACAACAGAATTAATAGTCATCCTAGTGCATATGTATCAATCTACACCAATATCCCATTAAGTATTGTAGCTTTTTTTTTTTAAATCAAAACACTATATTTTGATAATGTACATATTAATAATATAGTAATAATGATACTAGTACTTTTTACTTGAATGTTTATATAAAGCAGTCAATCTAAGTATACCAATTTAATAAAGTAATCATCCAATTAAATACAGTAAAATCTGCTTAGACGGAGCACAAAAGACTGCACAAATACCTTGTTTTAGACATATTCCATTTACACAGGTTTTTCTGTAATAGCATGGAGTTTGTAACTTCGTGGTATGCGGAAGTATGAACTTCTATTCAGTGGTACGTCAACCTAAAAGTTCGGGAACCCCTGCTCTAGAGGGTAGCAATATTTCTACAAAATGGATTGCAGGCTCTTTTTAAGAGTAAAATTCATTGTTTACATTAAAGAAGCTGTCTGTTATACAGAGAATTGCATTAAAAAGATCTTTTACTGCAACAATGCGTTTACTACAATGCGGTCCTTTGACGAAATTCACATTTGTCTCGTGATCCTTTGATGAAATTCGTGTTTTTTTACAATCCTTTAACGAAGTTAGTGTTTTATCTGCGATCTTGTGTCACAATTTGTGCTTTTTTCAACATGCTGTGACAAAATTTGTGTTTTTTCGCAATTATCTGACAAAATTTGCGTTATTTCCGCAATCCATTGACGAAATTCCAGTTTTTTGCGGCCTTTGGCTAAATTTGTGTTTTTTCCGTGTTTTTAATCAATCCTTTGGCGAAATTCACGTTTTTAACCAATGCATTGACAAAATTCCTGTTTTTCGGCATTCCTTTAAAAAAATTCGTGTTTTTCAGCAATCCTGTGATGAAATTTGCATTTATTTCGTGATCCTTTGGCGAAATTCGCATTTTTTATGACCCTTTTTTGAAATTTTTGTTTTATCCACGATCCTGAGGCTAAAATTCGCACTTTTTCTGCGATAGTGTGACAAAAAGTGTTTTTTCCGCCATCCTGGGACAAGCGTTTTTTCGCGATCCTTTGACGAAATTAGTGTTTATTTCGTCATACTTTGGCGAATTTTGCATTTTTAATGACATTAGTGTTTTATCCTCGATTCTGTGGTGAAATTCGCGCTTTTTCCTCGATCTTGTGACAAAATTCGCAATAATCTGACGAAATTTACGTTTTTTCTTGATCATTTGACGAAATTCATGTTTTCTTTTGTATCTTTTAGCGAAATTCGCGTTTTTCACGATCCTTTAACGAAATTCATTTTTTTCTGCGATTCTTTGATGAAATTCGCGTGTTTTCCACGATGCAGTGACTAAATTCATGTTTTTTTCTGAGTCCTTTGACGAACTTCGTGTTTTTTCGTTATCCCTTGGTGAAATTCGCGTTTTTCCAATATATATATTTATTTGGTGGGCAGGATGATCGGGGCCGTTTGCCCCCCCGCCCACTTCTGCACCCGAAAACTTTCGGGTTTCCGTTTGTTTGTATTTTCCGCAAAAACTGCCATAAAAAAGTTGGATTTATATTTTTTTGGAGGGGGGGGGGTTCAGCGTGATTATCCCCCCCTGCACCTACCATAGGGACCTGCTGGATTCGCACCTGCCATAGGGACACTAAATGGTAAAAAGTGACTATTAAGAAATTGTCAGTGGCTACCTTCCTACAAGGACAAAATATTTTTTTTTCAAGAGAAAAACAAAAACTGCCTAATATTCATAAAATATTGGTTGATAGTTTTTCGGGTGCGAGGCCCTTTTCGGCCGCACCTGTCGCACACTCGTAGGGACGCCTCTTTCGGTATGAAGTAAAGGAGAATGCAATAACTTTGAAATGAAAGATGTTTGTACTTTCACTGAAAAAAAAAAATAACAACATGTAAATATAGATTTTTTCAGGGGTGCAGAAAATGTTTCTACTCCCAACATTTCCCCCAATCCAAATGAAAATTTCCCCAAAATTTTACGGCATGTTGTAGGTAAATGCTGTTATTATCGTAGGTTCCGATATTTCTCAACTTATGCGCGAGTACTTATGCGCGAACTTATAGCAGAGGTGATTTTGAGTGAAAAGCAAAAATTCTGAAATTAACAGCAAATTTTCTGAAAGGTTACAGCACAGTGGAGGAAAATGGGGGGGGGATCCACTCCCTATGTTTTTTTCGTGGCCCTTTGACGAAATTTGCGTTTTGTAGCGATTTTTGACGAAATTTGCGGTTATTTCGCCCTTCTTTTGACGAAATTGGCGGTTGTTTTGCCATCTGTTGACGAAATTCGCGGTTGTTTTGCGATCGTTTGACAAAATTGCGGTGTTTTCGCGATCTTTTGACAAAATTGCGGTTGTTTCGCGATCTTTTGACAAAATTTGCACTTTTTTCGCGATCTTTTGACAAAATCTGTGTTTTTTTCGACGAGTTTTGTGGTTATTTCGCCCCTTTTGACGAAATAAACGGTTGTTTCGCGATCTTTTGACGAAATATGCGAGTTTTTTCACGTTCTTTTGACGAAATTCGCGATTATTTAGCTATGTTTTGACGAAAATTATGGTTATTTTGTCCCTTTTGACAAAATTTGCAGTTTTTTCGCGATATTTTGACAAATTCGCAGTTGTTTTGCGATCGTTCGACGAAATTTGCGATTTTTTCGGCTATCTTTTGACGAAATTGCGGTTATTTTGCGATCTTTTATCGAAATTTGCAGTTTTTTGCGCTCTTTTGACGAAATTTGCGCTTATTTCGCCCTTCTACGAAATACGTGGTTGTTTCGCGATCTTTTGACGAAATTTGCGTTCATTTCGTGCTCTTTGACGAAATTCGCGGTTGGTTTGTGATTGTTTGACGAAATTTGCTCTTCTTTCGCGATTTTTTGGCGATCTTTTGACGAAATTTGCGTTCATTTTCCCAACATTTGACGAAATTTCCTAGTTTCTTCGCGTTCCTTTGACGAAAATCGTGGTCATTTTGCCCTTTTAGACGAAATTCGCGGTTGTTTTGTGATTGTTTGGCGAAATTTGCTCTTTCGCGATCTTTTGACGAAATGTGCGGTTTTTCGCGATCTTTTCACAAAATTTCCGTTCATTTCGCGATCTTTTGACGAAATTTGCGTTCATTTCGTGCACATTTGACGAAATTTCCGGGGTTTTTTCACGTTCCTTTGACGAAATTCGCTGTTATTTCGCCAAGTTTTTACGAAAATCGTGGTCATTTCTCCGATTTAGACGAAATTTGTGGTTGTTTCACGCTCTTTTAACGAAACTCGGTTGTTTTGCGATCGTTTGACGAAATTTGTGGTTATTTCGCGATCTTTTGACAAAATTTGTGGTTATTTTGCGATCTTATGACGAAATTCGCATTTTTCCGTAATTCTTGGACAAAATTCGCGGTATTTTTATGTCCGAATTTTCAGATTGATAAAAGATTTTTTAAATTTTCGGAACCGAATGCCTTAATTTTTTGGAAAATTGGGAACAGAATCACCCGATGTACTGTACATATTATTCTGAGATTGATTTTGTGAAGGTCACCATAGGGATCTTTTTATTTATAGTGAAATTTTTCTATCTCAGGAAATTATGGAATTTGTTGTTAAAACCGAAATCAATTGTATATGTTTCTGCAAAATTTCCCCCGGTCATAGATCGCCGGATCGGACATATTCTGCACCCCTGCATTTTTTTTTTTTTTTTTTTTAAGGAAGAAAAAGACGAGGTTTGTAGTATAAATTTGGCGCCCCCTCCGTGCCTGCACCATTCGTACAGCCCTGCTGAGACATATGTAAATCTGACAGCATAGCAAATTGGATTAAGCTTTCAACCTGGTCAAGCTATGCTAATATATTATCATCGTGCAAGAAGTTCATCCAAGCGAAGACTGACAAAATTTCTGAGTATTAGGAATAACCAAATGTAAATAAGGAAATGTAAATAATTAATTTCAAATCCATCTCCTCGCAAGAAGTACACAAATAAATATAGATTATCTATCACTGGAAAGTGACAGCACTTCGCACTCAAGAATTCACGTTTGTAATCAAAGATAGGCGCTTTTAGACCTGCTAATGTTTGTAAACAGTTCCACGTGAACACGGTTATCACTGCTGGCTTTCGCTTGTGTCTTGTGTTTGCCTCATGTGAATTGGTTACTTGTGGAATAAATTTTTTGCTTTTTTAAGTCTCTTAATGGAAAATCAGCTTACTTTAGTATGTTTTTAGTGTAGTGTGTAAAATAACAAGTATTATTATTATTATTAAAAATGGATTTTTATGATTGTTTTTCTGTGTTAACCTTTTTTGTACCGATGATATTTTAAAGTACCATTGAAATTACTTTTCATAAAATTCATTTAATACACCGATTAGTAGTAATACAGTTTAGAATCAGCTATAGATACATTATTTTATCTTGTTTCAAAATCATTATTGGTTGCACAAAACAAAAATATTTAAAAAAAAAAAAATGATTTCTTTTGCCTTTGCATCTTTTCAGTTTTCTTGACGTTAAAAGATGAGGGGGGGGGGGGGGGGGGAGTTTCAGTTTGGAAATATTTCTATCGTAAGAACATTATATTTGTACATTTCCCAATTCTACAAAATACCAAAAAATATTTTTTAAATAAAAGATTTGAGTAGAGTTATAAATATTGCACAAAATCTCAATAAATTCAAATTTAATTAATTTTATTTGGCAAAATCCTTTTAAAATTTATTAAATGATTATGTAAATCTTCTAATATAGTTTAAAAAATTCACAAAAAATGCTTTAGAAGATGAAATTTTCATGAAGTCATAATTTGGGACATAAAGGGTTAATCACCGTCAAAATTGTAGGTTTTTAAAACAACCAAACCGGTAATTAGGATATTAAAGAATATTTTTATCGTTAATTATTAAAATAATAGATGGTAATTGGATAAATAATAAAAATGATAAATAAATAATTTCATTAGGTAATTTAATGCATGAAATTAATAGAATTCTTAGAATATAACAAATAAAAGAAATTTCATGGCAGCTCTTTATGTATTTGTAATTTGTAAAATTATTGCAGTTGCATAATTCTAAGCTGATGCAGATACATGTGCATTAACAACAAAAATAATAATAATATATGTTAATTCATACATATACAGAGACTAAATATAATCATATTAATGGTTAGTCATACTTTCTATCAACATTAACTACCCAAAATATTCAAGAAAAAAAGAAGAAGAAAGACATTTAGAATATATTAGTTTTCATGCTAAGTGCATTATGTTTCAATTTCTAATTTGTATGGACTTCGAAAATATTTATAATCATCGATAAGTCGACCATTTTGAAATTATTGTGATATTTATTAACCTTCAATTGGAACGTAGCTCTTCCAATTAAAAAGCAAAAAAATTTTGTTACTTTTCATCTTTTATCAATTGCTTTCTTTGATATGTTGTGCTAATCCAAAAGTAGAAAATATTTTATAACCTTTTACTGAAGTAGTTCTTCCTAAACATTTTTATACTAATTAGATTTTTTTTTTACTTTTTTCCATTCTCTTACTATAACTGTATAACAGATGTTATCATTCTGAAATTTTCTTTTACCTGAAATTTATTATGTATTTATTTATAAAAAACAAATAAGAATCTTTTATTTATTTATTTTATTTAATCTAGAAAAAATTATTTTATTTGTTGTGCTTATTTCCTATAAAAGAGTGAATAATTTGATTATTCAAAGAAAGTTTTTATGACGATGACCAGATTTAATTAAAGTTTTAAATGAAATGCTTTTTAAACCTGGTAACATCTATTTTAATATATTTTCACATCATTAAAAAATATTTTAATCCATTATTTTTTTTAATAATCTGATTTAAATCACGATTAAATTTGAACAAACTGTCAGCCTCAACGAGACATCGGACTTTCTGCTGATCAAAGTTTTGTTGCCGTTTTTAGAGACGACAGGTATTTTATTTTTTTCATTTGGAAATAAATGAAAGCTTAAATCGCAATTTTTCGATTATCTAGAGTTGCATTGGGGCACATAACAGCATGTATTATCTTTTTTTTGCGGTTTTATTCATATTTATTAAGAATTAAAAATCCCAAATGATATTTGACTCACGGTAAGTAATGCCGGTAATGCTAACGCGATGAAAGAAGCAGTGGTACCCTTTAGATCGCTAGAGGGCGAGTTTTTTGTTACAAACGCGAATAACTAAATGTAAATAAGGAAATATAAAATAATTAACTTCAAATCCGAAAGGAAACAACGACTTAAAACACTAAATCCATCGTTATAGCGTAATTTGTCATTTCTGCTCGGTACACAAATAAACATGGATTATCTTTATCTATCTACTGAAAGTCACAGGTCTTCGCGCTCATTGGCGCGATGTGATGACGCCAAACCTACTCATTACGAGGCTAATGTTAGCCTCGCACTCACTAATCACAGACGAGAAAATTACCAGAGATTAATGGTTGACTGGGCATTAACGGAAACGAAAATGTCAAAAATAAAATTGAGTTTTACCAGATAAAAGATATGCCTTATTCAACTCATCTTAATCAGATAAATATTCTATAACAATTTAAAGGAAATCGTTAGAACCGTTTTCGAGATTTTCAAATTAGGAACTTCTTCCGTACCATATTAACGTTTTAGCTTTAAAAATGGCTATTTAGATATCAAAATATACTGCACGTAGAAATGTAAAAATTTCAGTATACGATTAGACTGCAGATATAAGACTGTTCTAGAAAATTCAGAACAATAGGACCTATATCTGCTGAGTTATTAAAAGGCGGCTTTTCGCATTTTCTTTGATGTCGAATTAGCTGTATATATGAGTTCCGCCATCTACGAATTCTACGATACGATACGATACAATTTTAGGCTTAAGGCTGCGTCACTCGGAATACTACCGTCTTCCATGATTTAAAATAGAAGTATTTCATTCATTCCATTTAAAACTCATTTAATTTTACATTAGGATCCACTTTAATTTAAAATGCAAGCAGTAATTCTTGTACTATTAAACCAGCAATAATTGATTATTTATAGTTTTAAATATTTTGATAATTTTAGACAACAGCTTTAAAAAAATTCCTAAAATCGACAAATTACTTTTTTTTTTTTAAATCTAGAAATATGTCGGTCATTGTATCATATCCGGGAAAAATAGTTTTCATGGGATACCTGCACTTCGCACAGGTGAATAACATTGCAGAAAGCATACAAAGTATAGAATAAACTTCAAAAATTGGAATAAAATATAAAATATTTACAAATAGTACGTGGTATGCTCAATTAAACATTTATTATCTTACATCGGTTCTTCGCAGGGGTAAAATGGATAACTTTCCGTAATCGGGCTGATAGCCATGATTGGTGTCAAATGAGAAAACAGTATACAATTGTAACTGTATAAAAGTTAAATAATGGTTAGAAAAGGAAAGTAACTTTTATCGAAATAACCCAATTGCGGAACATTCTCCAAATTTGAAAAAGGCTTGTGAAACACACAACAATTGCCATTAACTGAAAACTATAGACTAATAATAAACTCGACGTAGTAGTTATTGGTCGGTAGCCAATAATTTCAAATTTCCTTTTTAATTTTGTCCGGTTTCATTTTTTTTTTTTTTTCAATCTATCTTCCGCAAAAGAGTCGGAATAAGTAGTAGAAAAAAATGGCTGCGGACGGAGATGGGCCAATTGAACGTATTAAAATCACTGACATTTAATAATATATATTAAATAATATTTTAACTTTTTTATAAACAATTATAGGGCTGCAAATCACATTTAAGATGCTTAAAAGTTTTAAATATTTCTCTTTTGCAATTTCCCAACCAGCTGGTATATTTTAGAAATCGTACTTTGTTACATAACTTACTCAATTGTTGTACTTGTATATACAGTTGTAACAGCCATAAAGAATGTTTAAGGATTTATCAGCTACGTTTAGATAACGTAAAATTAATTTGCTAATTTATAATCAAGTTGTAAAAATACTAGAACGTTTTATTGTTACTAGAAACACACCCATGTACATAATTTTTATTTTTCTAGCATATCTGGGAGGGGAAAATCGATTAATTTTTTTTATCTTTTCATAGATATGAACAGGGTTAGATTAAATAAACAGTGTAAGAAAGTACTTTTATGTTAGCCGTCCGCAGTTCATAAACCGTCAAATATTTTCCCCATCACCAGCGTTTATGTTGCATTCATTTCATTCAAAATATAAAATCATCATTTTAAAAATATACTCGTCATTTGAAAAACATAACTTTATTTAAAATACATACATACTGGTATATTACATCAATTTAAACACATGCTTTTCGTTCATTATATTTAAAATACATTTTTTTTTCTAATAAATAATAACATAAACCCAAGGTGGGCAAGTTTCTTCCAATGTGGAAAAAAAGCTGGAAAAAACCATGGAATTAAAAGTTACGCCTATAACTTTTATTAACAAAAATGGTGTTCTTTTAGCCTGAATAGCTTGCATAAAATTCAGGTCAATTTGAAGATATTTACAATTTAAGAGTTATAGGCGGAAAAGCAGACAAAGACATTTTAGAGAATACTTGTTAAAATTTTAATCGTGAATTTCAAATATTTACTCACTCATGGAAGATTAACCTTGTTTACCAGATTTATTGCAAAATATTTTTGTTACAGCTTGTTTTGATAAAAATATATGTATTTAAAAAATAGTTACAATGTCAGTTTAGTTTCGGGGCAAAAGGCAATACTGTTTACGTAGCATTAGTGCTTTTTCTCACGAAATTAAAATGACATTGTGATTTTTTTTTTTTTTTTTAAATACACATATTTTCATCAAAACAAACTGTAACAAAAATATTTTGCAATAAATCTGGTAACCAAGGTTCATCTTCCATGAGTGAGTAAATATTTGAAATTCATGATTAAAATTTTAACAGGTACTCTCTAAAATAGCTTTGTCTGCTTTTCCGCCTATAACTCTTAAATTGTAAATATCTTCAAATATACCCGCGCACGAGATGCGCAGATGGTAGATATTCTGTCATATATGACGTCATACAAAAGAACCCGCGTATTTGCGTTATTCACTCCATCCACAAGATGGCGCAGCTGTGTCAATTTACGGCAGATTCCAGCATTAACTTTGGGCGCTTACTTATAGTGCTTTGGTCCAGGCTACCATGGCTTCACAGATATTCGCAGTAATATGGCCTTGAAAAAGGCCCTTTGAGACATCCACGATCCACCACGGATTAGGAGCATCGTTCACAACAGATAGTAGGAGAGCTGTTGAACATTTTTGAGTAGGTATTTGAGGCACCCTGAAAATTTGTGCAACACTTCTTTTGTAATGCCTGAATAAAAAATCGGATGTCTCGCTGAAGGATCGTGGGCCAAAAACTGTGTCAGACACGTGTCTGGCACAGTTTTTGTGCCGACTAAAGTGTCTGTCATTTTCAAAATATTTTTTTTCTAAACATAAATATTATTCTGTCTCAATCTCAGCGTGCCTCAAATACCTTTTTTGGGTAGTCGAAAAATGGCACTTGACACGTGTCTGGCACAGTTTTTGGGCCGACTAAAGTGTCTGTCGTTTTCAAAATATTTTTTTCTAAGTATAAATGTTATTCTGTCTCAATCTCAGCGTGCCTCAAATACCTTTTTTGGGGGGTAGTCAAAAAATGGCACTTGACACGTGTCTGGCACAGTTTTTGGGCCACGATCCTTCAGCCAGAAATTCGATTTTGTATTCAGCCATTACAAAAGAAGTGTTGCACAAATTTTCAGGGTGCCTCAAATACCTTCCCTAAAATGTTTAACAGCTCTTGGACTAAGAGGTTAGGTAAATAATGGCTCTCCGCTCAGTTTGCTCGAGGATATTAGGTTCAAATTCACACTGAAGTTTCTCTGGATATTTTTCTGGTATAAATTTTAAAATATTCTGAAACAAGTTGCATTATTATTACATTTGTGTAGTAATGATAGTATATAATCCTTAATAATATTAGTAGCAAAAAAAAAAAAAAATCCTTTGTTTGGATTCGCGAAGCGTTATTCTTTTCGACTAGTAAGTGTACGTACTTGTCGGCATTTTTTATAATAGAGCTAATACTTTCCATAAATTGTTTTTAAATGGCAAACATATTAAAGATAATACTAATAGTAATTACTTCTTAATAGCAAATATGTTTCATTTGGTTCAATTTGCAACCCTGGAATTCGAATATCACTTTATATAAGGAATTTAACAATTAATTTTATTTTATTACAACTCTTTTGTCGCCACTTAAAGAAAAAATAAATCATAACATAATTCTTTTAAATGCGTAAGTATCGCCTGCGTATATGATTTTACATAATAAGATTAAATTGTGTATTTAATTCTTAACACTGAAAAATACCTTTATAATTCAATGTAAATAGTTGAATTTTTACAACTAAGAAAATAATATTGTCAGAATCTACAGATCATATTTTATTACAATCAAGTCCAAAAATATATCTTTCCTTAATTAAATTAAAAAAACAGTTTTTTAGATATTTTGGCGGAATATCTGAATATATGATTAATTAAATAAATAAAATATATTTATTTATTTAATTAATCATGATTCTATTTATAATTACTAACTCCATGATTTATTTTTTCTTCTGAAAATAGAAATTTTTTATTTAAAAAATGCGTCTGTAATGGAAAAACGTGTAAAATAAATTAATAGAAATAATATAATTTTTAAGGTTATTTTTTAAAAAAAATAATAGTGTTCAAATCTACAGATCATAATTTAATTTTTATGCTTAATTTCAAGTCAAAATACTGAATAGTTGTTTTGTAAAGTGTACGACAAAATTTAATTTGTGTAACATAGTAGAGGATTCGCATGTGAAATTGTGAAAATGTTTGGCTAAAGTCAGCGTCAAAACGGATAATTAAATGTTTTTTTTAATTATTTAACCAATTTATTCATTTTTTTTCCTCAATATGCAAAAATTTCCCTAAGTTAATAAAATTTACATATTTTTATTCTTTGTAATACAAAAAATAAAATTTATAAAAATAAAACCTACATTCAATCAAAAGTAGCAATAAGATTATTCTATTGCGATTTTAATACTATGGTATTTCAAAGGGGAAAAAATGTGAAAATTGATTTGACCATTCAGTAATAATTGGTACAGCATTGTTAAACTTACAAAAAAATACCTGATGCAAAAAACCAGGAGTGATTTTTTTATAACCATTATTTCATCCTAATAGTATTATTCGCTTTATAGATCAGAGTTTAAACACGCCTATGATAACTATTTAGAATATCGGATATAAAAAATCCACAAACACAATTTCCCTGTAACTCATTATCACTTCAGTTTATTATATTTTACAAACATTTGCATTCGTTGCTAACAGTGTAATAATAGACAGTTTAGTGGAATTCTGAATTTAAAATATTTGCCATAATTTTAAAAGATTAATTTTCATTTTAATTGATAAACAAAAATCTTCCATTAAATAAAGCGAAAATTATTATTAAAAGCTCTGGAATATATCTGGAATACAAAAATACGTTTAATTTTCAAAAATGATCGCTATTGTGGATAATTGGAATTAAATGCAAATTTTGATAAAATTGTTGGTTTACATTGGAAATATCGGCGGAATTCGAGCCAACGTTTTGCCCTGGGCAATCAATCATTCAGCTCGCGGCCAATTGAATTTCAAATACGCCTCTTTTGACTTCGATGACCTCTAGCAGAAATAATGCAAAATACTTTATACTTATACCGCTGCACGAATCTCAGAAGTTTTTATCATCTAAATCATGCATTAAGTTCACGCCAATTTACTCACCGGGGGTTGATTTGAGATAGCCGAAGTCACCTCTGAAATCAGCGGAACTCCACTCTCATGCCAAAGGGGCCTGATTTCTCAAAAAGGAAGTAACTAAGAACAATAAATCAGGTCCCCGAAAAAAACTGAGTCTTCCTTTAAGCAGCCACGCAATTTATCTCAGACTTTTATTAGCTCCCGGATAGCACTCACAGCCTGCGACTACAGGAATATGCTACGAATTCAGCGGGTGCGATCCGACATAGGCACGGATCAGTCTTCGGGTTTCGCGAGCTGTTGGTGGTCGAAGTAGGTTGCTTGCTGCCCGGCTCCGTGCTTGAAGCTGTGGTGCCCCGTTTTGTATCAAGAGCTACAGGTTGTAGTTTTTTCTTTTTTCATTGCTTTCAGTTCAACGTGGTCTCCAGCCCTGTGTGGCGTGGTAAGCTTTCTGCGTTTGTAAATGTTTACTTTTTGCTTCGTTTTAGTGTAATGTAATTTTATTGTTTGTGGCTCGCTGGTCGAGGGCTGTTGGTGTTGTTTTATCGTAAAATTTGTCGTCATTACAGATGCTAGCGCAAACAACCCGGAAATCTTTGTGCAAGAAGTTAGTAATCCCTCGCAACAGGTTATTTATGCGTTCGCAAATGGAGTGTCCAGTGTTTGTGTTTTTCTTAAAGCGACCGAAGGTAAAATTCCACGAAATAGGCCTGTGGCTTTAAAAGCTGTATTTGATAAAACAGTTGGTCCGAATGCGACATTAAAAATTCGTTTTACCAGGTCGGATAAATTGTTAGTCGAAACGTCGAATGCTCAATGCGCCCAGGCGGTCACCGGTATTGACAAATTACTAAATGTGCAGGTCAGGGCGTATATTCAGCAGGAAACTATTACGTCGCGTTATTTCTAGCACAATACTGATATGAGTATTAGTCTTGAAGAGTTAGGAAAGGAAATTGAAACTGAAAATAAGTTGAAGGTTAAAGATTTGTGTCGTTTTACCAGAAAGGATAATGGCGTTACCCAATTAACGGAAAGTGTTTTAGTGACTATTTACGGCACTTTCACTCCTGGCAAGATCAAGTTGTTTTATATGACTGAAAGAATTAGACTCTTTTATGACAGACCAAGCTAGTGTCTTAACTGCTGTCAATTTAATCATGCCACCGGAAAATGTACGAATGACACCATCTGCAGGAATTGTAGTTTTAAACATGCGTCTGCTACATGCGGTACTGCCAAGCTTACGTGCTCTAATTGTCAAGCCTCCCACATGGCGTCTGACCCGAAGTGTCCTGCCCGCTTAAGGCAGATGGATTTCCAGAGATATAAATATAATAATAATTTATCAATCACCGAAGCGCGTAGACTGTACGCAAAGAACTCTAAACCAAAAATGTATGCCGATACTGTTAAAATGAATACTGAAGTAACTTTGAACCTCACATATGTAATTAAAGCAGACCTTGAACAAACGATGGAACTCTTCTTTCAGTGCACAGAAGAGTGCATTCTCGGCGTGTTGCAACAACAAACGAACTTATTCATACAAACCATGGAAGGATTGGTAAAGTCTTTCGCTGCGGCCTGTGCGGCCAATACACAGACTACCAGTGCTTCTAAAGATGCGACTAATAATTCTCCCTCCAATCGACCGAGGAAACCTAAAAAAAGGTGACGACCCCGCTGCTTTCTTTAGAGAACCGTCTAGACCAGGATTACAGTAAGATGAGTGGGAATGTGTTTGTTATGAATCGGGCTCTGAAGAGGAGTCTGGTAGCGGTGATATGGAACAAGTTTAGCGCCCCCTCCCCATGTGTGTTTTCTTCTTTTTTGTGCCACCATTTTTGTTGTTCGTCAGTTGGACTTTTGTTGTTTTTGTGTTTCCCTGCTTTTTACTTATGGCGCAGTTTTCGATCCCCTTTTCGGTGATTCAGTGGAACTCAAAATGTATTAAAAATAAGGTCCATTGTTTGAAGTGTTCCCCCTTTTCGAAGGCCGATGTTTTTGTTTTCCAGGAATCTTTTCTGAAAGTGGATGACTCATTTGCCTATTCGGGTATGGTGGTCTATCCTCAGGACAGAGCTGGCAGGGGTGGTGGTCTACTCACTGCTGGGAGTAGAAAACTTACCTCTGTGGTGCACGATTTGGACTCTCTTAGCTAACAGGTTGTGGAGGTCCTTGGGTTTAGGGTTTGGATGGCTAGACGATGGGTGATTATCGTCAGTGTTTATGCTCCCGAGGGAAGATTCAGTGATTCTTGGCTCCAGCAGCTTGCTAATAAGATTTCACATCCCTTCCTTGATACTTGGTGATTTTAATCAGAAGCATCACGTCTGGGGCAGTTCTTGTAATACTTCGGGCTCTGAAGAGATTCTCATCAGGCTTCTCAATAAAAATGTTTGCATTCTTAACACAAATCAACCAACTCCTGTCACTCATTCAGGCTCTGCATCTTTGATTGATATTTCTTTTTCAAGCCGTGATTTGTTTCGGCTGACGGACACCTATGTTCACCTCGATCTTTTTCATTCTGACCACAGGCCTACCATTCCTAAAATTAATCATGCCACTACGACCTACCTGCATACTTCTACTAATTGGGATGGGATTGAGTCTTGCCTAAATCAGGCCCTGGATATTCATGATGTCACTTACGGTGCAGCGGCGGGATACCCCTCTGGTGGGACTAACGTTGTGCGTGGCACCACGGCCAAAACCGGAAATTCCTGAGATTAGCCAGAATGAACTTATCGAGGGATTGCTGGAAATCGTACAAGTCTTATGCCGCTCTGCTCAAGTGCTATATGAATTATCAGGCTCGAAATTACTGGGGCGATATATGTGAAAATGCTTCCAAAAGTACTATTTATCAAATCCTCAAGGCTTTAGCTATGAGGGGTAGCTCGGAGTCAAATTTCTATTTGATGGACGAAACTGGAGAGCTACTCGACAGGTCTGACCAAGCCAATGCCTTTGCCGAGCAATTTCGAAGCGCCCGTGATTTCGGTAGTATCCCTTTTGATCTTGGCACTTCGGATGGCTATTAGAACAACCGATCTCGTTCGAAGAGTTGAACCGTGCGATTCAGGATACCAAGAATACCACCCCTGGCGAAAACGGCATTCCGGCTCGTGTTTATAAGGCTCTTACCAATGAAAACAAACAAAAGTTGTTTCGGCTTTTTACTCATAGTTTCATGTCTGGCAGAGTTCCGGAAAGCTGGAAAACTGCAGTGATTCTGCGTATCTGGAAGATTGGGAAACCTAAAGGGATTCTTAGCAGCTACCGTCCCATCGCTCTCATGGTTGTGGGGTGTAAGATTATGGAGCACATCCTCCTCAAGAGAATACTCGAATGGGTTTTGCCTAGACATCTAACATCTATTTAATAATCGGCACTTTGGCTTTCTCCACAATAGCGATTGCATGAAGGCTTTGAAGCTGCTTTACTTAGACATTAAGCAAGCCAGATCTGAGAGGACGTACATCATTGCTCTCAAACTGGATATCCACTCGGCGTATGATTCTGTATGGCGGAATGCACATATTTACAAGATGGCCAGCCTGGGCATTGCTGGAAGAACGGCCTTATGGATCTTAAAGTGGACCGAGATTAGTAAGATCAAAGCTAAGTGGAGAGGTGTTTTCTCTCACCTGGTGAACTCCTTCCGTGGCGTGCCGCAGGGCAGCGTCCTTTCGCCAATCCTGTATATGATTTTCCTGTGTGATTTATTCGAAGCTGTTGATTCTGGGGTTCAAATCATTGTTTATGCCGACGACAGCCTTCTCTACCTTTCATACTTTTCCTTGGAAGTTGCATTTTGAAACTTCAGGAGATGCTTAACAGGATCAATGCTTGGTGCACTTATTGGAAGCTTGAGTTCTGGCCTGATAAATGCTCGGAAATAAACCTCTCTTGGCAAAAAGTTTCTCCCTTGCTGAATTTCAGTTTTCACGGATCAGACATCCCTTGGCAGAATACTACAAAGATCTCGGGTGTTATTTTTACTCATAACCTGTAATTTAATCAGCATATTGATTTTTTATGTAAAAAATGCATGAAGCGTCTGAATTTATTAAGAGCTGTAGCTAGTCCTCAGTGGGAAGGGAAAACCGTCCATCTCATCCCTTTGGTTAACTCCCTTATTCGGGGCGTTATTGATCATGCGTGACCTGTGTACGGCATTGCCGCAATGAACTCTCTAAAGAAGCTGGATGTGGTGTATAATGCGGACCTCCGTTTCGCGACTGGCTTGCCCAAGTGGACTCCCATCTTCAAGCTATATCGTGAATCCAAACAAGCTCCTCTTAGTTTTCGACGAAGTTATCTTACCTCTTCTTTTTACATCCGGTTTGCGTCTGCTGTTAATTTTGGTAGTCCCTACTCATTTTTTTTTCCTGACGGGTTTTCTTGGCCTACAGATCATGCTATAGTGACTCCTCACATGCTGATTACTTCCTATTGGCCTTTCGGGAGCTTAAAAGATTTTTGTGAGATCATAGTTGATGAGTTGCCGTTTCAAACTAAAAACCTCTCTCCTACCACCATCAGTCAGTGTTTCAATCTGTACATGGATGAGTTCCAACATCTTAGCAATTTTTGTTTTATCGCCACAGATGCTTCTAAAAACGATTTTAAAACTTCTACTGCTGCTGTTAATATTACTGAAAACACATCCTGCGCTTACCTCATTCATCATTTAAACTCAACTTTTACTGCAGAAGTTTTAGCATTTAATCTGGCTGTCCAGCGCTTACTTATCCAGAGCTACAACTACTTTATTTTGTCAGATAGTAAGTCTGCCCTTTAATCTTTAACACATATTAAGCATAACTCCCCATCTGTCATCTTACACCTTATCCAGACTTTGTGCAAGTTTCGTGGTTATGTGAGTAAGATTACCTTGATCCGGGTCCCTCGTCATGCTGGTTTCTCTCCTAATGAGAAAGCTGATAATTTCGCAAGAAATGTTCCGTATGCGGTACGCACTTATTGCGGTGTGGCTCCTGAAGTTTTAAAGAGGCATTTAAAGGATCAGCTTCATGCTAGCTTCCAGAGCTGGTGGGATAATTGTAAATATGCGGTCTATTCGCCATATCTTGATCTGAATATTTAAAAGTGGACACATAACCGTAAAGAGGACGTTTTCATTGCTCGTTTCCGGACACAAACGGCAGTCCCTGACAAAAAATTATATATTTTCATGTTAAGTACTTCTCCCACGTGCTCTCTGTGTTGTACGGAGGATGGGACGGCATTCCATTACGTTTTCAATTGCCGTGCTTTTGATGCTGAAAGGACAATGTTACGGAATGCCATGACATCCGTTAATTCGTCTCATGGCGACTGGATTGACTTCTGGGAATGTTTTAAGTCTAATCGTCAATGTTTTCGTCTGTTCATCAATCTCTTCTTTGGGAACGAGAGTTTTTAGTCACCTTTTCCTGCTGCTCTTATCTTGTTTGTTTCATAACTCCTTGTTAATGGCGGTGTTGTCTTTTTGATTTCGTGCTGCTGGTCTGGATGAGTTGTTTGGTTCCTTCGTTCTAGTATGCATCTGATTTTTATGTTTAAGGTGCGTATTTTTGTGATTTTCGGGGATGTTCTTTTTTCTCCTGGTTGTGTTAATCGGTTAGTGGTTTGATGTGTGCGCTGTCCCACGTTGTTTCCTATTTTGGTTTGTTTTTCATTTTGTTTGTTGTATAGGATCTTTGTGATCATTTGAGGTCATGCCGGCTGTAGCTGCAGCACCTACCTCAAAGCTCAAATAACAAATAACCAATCTTCGGTCCGCGCCACTGCATCCAACAGTTCAGACCCGATTGAAACCGCAACAGAGAACCAATCCAGTTAGCCGGATTTCCTTACATATATATTTATATTGAATCATGACTAAAAAAAGCATTTAATCATCCGTGTTGATGCTGTCTAAGCGAAACATTTTCACACTTTCACGTTCATAATAATATTAGGATTAGGAAAATAACTTTACTACCTGGAGATAATTACAGAACTAAATGTTAAGACAAAATAATACTCAATGAAAAGACGTGTTCTTGTACCGATATTTTTTTATACCTATTCCCACCGAAGGGGGTCAAATGACCCCTTTATAAAAAAAAATTATATATTTTACGATATTTTACGAAAAATATACCAGTTAATACACTTTGGTGTATGAATAAAACATTTTTTTTCAACTAATTTTTACAAATTGTTTACTTGTTAAAGTAAAATAAATATATATATAATTACTAAAAATAATTAAGAAAGCAATTAGTTATTTCAAGAAATTCGAAAATTTAATAAACAAATATTGTGCAGATTTGTTTTATGTTCACCACATATTTTTAAGGTTATTTTGTTCTTGATATAACCTGAAATGTTCAAACTAGAAACTCACCCGGAGTAAAGTCAATTTCTAATTGCACCATCATACATTAACACTTTCAGGAGCGGTTGTATGTTTATGAAACCACTTAATTTTATTTCCCAAACGCCACAATGGCACCAGAATTTTGGTACAATATTTTCCATTTAATATGTATGTGAAATATAACTTTTTTCATATTTACAAATAAATTTGTTCGTCGACTCCGGTGCAAATTATTTACTTCAACACTTTATCAATGAAAATGCTTTGCCCTTAAAAGATTAACGAATATGATGTAATACAGTAGAATAAATGATGTAATAGCAAAAATACGCAAGTTACTAATGGTCTTAGAAAATAAAACATTTATACCTTTATGATATAACATAAATTTATTTAGGGGTCAAATGACCTCTTGCTGTAGTTATGCCTAAAATATTTTTTTTTTCTAGGCAAACAAAAATAGATAGGAGATGAGGCATTTTACGGAATAATAGGATCATATATTTTGATAAAAGTCGTGAAATATAAAGAAATTTCGTAATGATTTAGTTTGAGAAATTCCAGGAAAAATTTCAAAAAGTGCCATTTGGCCCGTCGCGGTAGTTTTAGTGTTAATGATAGCTAGATTCAGAAACGGATTAAATTCCATGTTTTTATGAGATAGCGATCAACTTTATACGTGTATCAAAATATTCAGAATTTTATACCAGAAAAATATACCGAGAAATACATGTGTACAATCTGAACGGAATAGGTATTGCCAGAATGCATGCAGCTAAGAAATGAAACTGAAAGCAATTCTCTATAACAGTATCTTTTTTGTTTTTATTTCCAATATCTGTTTAAAAAGGCATATTTTAAAAACATGTTGTTGCTATTTTTAAAAATAATTCAAATGAGCTTTCTCAGATAATTAATTCGCAATCTCTAAAATAAACCTTGTCTAATTTAGTGATAAGCTATTATGTGTCACATACTAAATATTTTTAAAGGAAACTCTATAATTATTTTTGCGAAGTTTTACAAAATGTAAGTATGCAATATGCTTATATCTTTGCTAGGGAAAATATTACACTTAAATACATGCAAAAAGCTTATTATTTTTTTATTAATGTATGTCATATAAAAGTTTTGTAGAAAGAAGATCTATTTTATCTTGTTAATGAATCTGTTATTTCAGTTATAACATTATAAGCTAATAATTATTTTCGCCCTAATTAGACTTCATTCTTTATTCCCAATAATAAGAATATATGCCGTTAAAGAAAATAATTAATATACTGAATCCTTACTTAGCCGTTATCATACACAGTTAATTTCTTCTCGCGTGCATTTTAAAACACTTCTTTTGTCATAAACAGAATTGCACTCGAAAAATTTATCTTAATAGCTGTATAATTATCTCCATGACCTTTCATTTTAAAGTGCTTGAATTCTATTTTAAATAGTTAATAAATATTTCAGAAATGATTACTTAATTTGAATGAATAACTATAAAAATAAAGGTTCGCGTATCTTCTAATTATCATAAAAAAGTAAATTGAGAATTTTAAAGATTATAAATCAGAATCAGACTTTATTAAAAAATCTGCTTCATTGCTGAATCGTAATATGGCACATATTGGTTTTCGAAAAGATCATAGGATCCTACGATCAATATAATTCGTAATAATAAGATAAATATTATATAACATCAAAGCAAAGTTTAAATATACATCGTCGTTTATATTTCGAATTTCATAATTTAAATACAAGGTGCCAATAAAGGTATTATAATGATAAATTTTTTTTTGTATCTGTTAAGAACTGATCTTGTGGAGTTCAATATACTGTCAAAATTATCATTCACAATGTAAGGTATACTATTTTGGAGGTGTTACGTAGTGCAAATTAATGGTTTATTTATTTATAAATTTTTTCACATCTGATTGTTTTTTTTTTTTTTTTTTTTTTTTTTTATTGCATTTCTAACTTTATTTTTCTGTATTTACTGACCAAGTGGAAGGCTCAAATGTGTGCGAATTCAATCCAGGATTATGAAGAGAATGATATATTTAATGGTAACGACGCTGGATTGTTTTACAAAATGACGCTGGATCAGACCTTAAAATTTAAAGGAGAAAAGTGCACTAACGGGAATCTCTCGAAAGTGAGAATAACCGTTCTTGTATGTGCAAATATGAGTGGCTAAGAAAAGTGAAAATTAAGCGACGTGGGTAAGACCCAAAAGCCGAGGCGTTTTAAAAATGTTAAAAAACCGCCCGTCAGCTACAAAGCCAATCAAAAATCCTCGATGGCTTCAATTTTTTTGAAGAAGAACTTCAACAATTGGACAATAATTTATTGAAACAAAAACGTAAAATTGTTATACTTGTCGACAATTGCACAATTCCACACTTAAAAAATCTGAAGTGCATTAAGCTCGTTTTTTCCTCTTCAAATACAATTTATGTGCTGCAGCCCATTGAACAGGACGTTGTTCGCAGCTTGAAGTCCCACTATAGGAAACAGCAAGTGATGCGTGTTATAGAAAACTACGAAGAGGTAATGTATATATATATATATATATATATATATATATATGTGTGTGTGTTGAATTATGGCAACATTGGATTATTTTTCTAGTTGAGATGAAGTAACTGGCTGTCACGATATCAGTAGTGGATCACGTCCAGCAGTAATAGAGTAGTATAAGTTGCCAGAACAGGTAAATTCAATCCAGTTGGACTAGAATAACTAAGATTGGAGTTAAAGACGTGTTAAAGACTACGGCATTGATGTTATATGATGATTATCAGCCGACGAGCCGATATATATAGTTATAATTAACATACAACTGTCTAATAAGCAACGATCGAGCAACTAATAAGTCGATCTAATAAGCAATTTTAATATAAGTACATAGAAGAATCCTAAATGTAAGACATATATATATATATACAGGGTGCAATATGCTATCTATCGCCGATCGTTAATTTCTCAACCGTTGTTTCGTAGACATATAGTTCCAATTACAAAAACTTTTCAAATGAGGTAAATCTTCCTGTTGTGACATTATTTAAAGTAAATAATCAATTTTATAAAACTTAGGAAAACTAACATTTTATACGGCCCCCCAGTCCTTATAGTTATATTTAGTAAAAGTTTACACATATCATAACAGATATAACACAAAAAGTTTGACATCTGTATTACAAAAATTCACACATTAAATTTCAAAGTTTGAGATTTTATACATATATCTTTCATTGAGGGATCAGTTAAAAGATGAATTAATGTAACTCGAGATCAAAATCAGGGTGCAGTGTCCTTTTTAAGGCGAAACCATCTTTAGCCGGTATCGCCTAATTGGGGAATCACCAAATAGGATTATTTCATCTAAAAATTTGAGCTAACTTTTATGGTCGAACAACATTAAAATCTATCGACGAAACCGGCTAAAGGTGTTTTCGCCGTAAAAAGGACATTGCACCCTGATTTTGATCTCGAATTACTTTAATTCGGCACGAGACCGATATAATGAATCGCTTTTAATAAACTATAAAATTTCATTTGAATAAAAAAAAGGTATTAAATATATAAACAAAATTATATCAGAAGTTTAAAAAAAAAAAAAAATGTTTTCGCATATATTTTGTCACTCAACAAGTCTGTGTTGGATCAACGCAACTTAGACCTTTGTTTTGCCTGCTTTGTGTGACGTTTTCGTGACGCGTATCAAGGCTTTCTTCAATATCTAGGGGGCGTTGGTTGGATCCCCTAGCATCTCTAATTTCCAAATCTCTTAGGACACATGGCAATCTCCAAATCTTGGAATCCGAGCTCACTGGTCTGTTTTTAGTCAATGAGATAAAATTCGATCCAAATCAGCGGGTACCAACTTTCAATCTACTTCTCTACCCCGTAGATTGACCGTAATAGCCTAATTGGTATAAAACTACAACGGAAACAATTAAAGATTTATTAATGGTAGAGTCGTTTTCACGCACACAGATTAATACGAGGACAAAACGCTCTGAGTCAACAATGTAGACTACTGTTAAAACAGTGTACCTATTCCTCTAATATGTGAATTCGTACAATTTTTAAGCACTACAAATGCGAAACGGAATGTAACATAGAGATATTCAAGGCTGGAGTAGCACAGTTGAAGTTTATTCCAACAGAGCGAAAAATGTCCTGACCAGGTATCGAATCTGGATACTTGTAGTGCCGTGCCGGTGCTTTACCTGTTAAGCTATACGGACAAAACCTGGTTGGAATAACTCAATCTTATTTGTTGGACATGGCTGCAAACTACAGCGGTTGTGGAACATAGTTGTTTCTAAGATGAATTAATACATAAATATAATTTTGCTAAATAACTGAAAATTTCAATCAATTATAGTGAAATAAAAAATGTACAAGAAATAACCTTAGTAAATCACCTGGTATGAATAATAAAAAAAATTAAATCAGCGTTTCTTTCCATGGCATATTATTTTTTTCTTAAATATAGCGAATTTATAAGTTTAGTTACCATTTAAATAGGAAACAAATGTTTACATGGCCTCCACCTAAAGATTATTTGTGAATATGCTGGGGCACTTGCGAACAAAGCATAAAACACAATAAATCTTTTACGAAATTAACACAATGTATTTATATTCAGTACATAATAAGAAACTAAACATTTGTTCAAGCATTTATATTTAAATACTTATTTTGCGTCAATTGCAGAAATTGTTTAAATTTAAAGCGTTGTTCCATTTCCTTTAGTGAAGCCGAACATTCAGAGACTGGTCATTTTAAAATGTAGATTTCGTAATATTAGCTTTTTTGTACGGAAGTGTCTGTTCAAATTCTATTTTCGGGTTTTCTAAATGAGTTTTTTTTGTGTTTTCACGAAGTAACTTATACCCTTAAAGACAGCAGATTATACTTTTTATGCGATCATTTAAGATATTTTGCAATAGAATAAAATAATCTTTTCAAAAAAATATATTAACCAACTTAAAAAAGCACCAAAAAGAATTAAATAATTCTTTAAACTTCTCTAATGACGAAACGTTATCCATTAACTGCACATCGGACATCATGCATCGGCATAAAAACGTTAAATTTAATATATAGAATTTAATATCTACCAAACATGGATTTTCTAGAAAATATTTTTTACAAAAGATTAATTTACCTATTTATGATTTAATTTACGAATATATACATATAAAAAGTAATCAATTACTTTTTGAAGTTGGTGCCAACCTATCTTAAGTATAGTAAAATTGTGAATATATTGTAACTATTAAAATGAATAAAGTGATGATGGAAAAGATTATACAAAATTTTAAAAAATGCTCTATTACTTCCGCAAATTATTTAATCATTATCGATTGTGAACGTTTGGCACCAACTTCAAAAAGTAATTTATTACTTTTTATATGTATATGTTACCGTTAAAGTGTATAATTCAGATATTTCATAGAATACCTAGTTATTTTATGAAATAACTAACCAAGTCCGTTAAAGTGTATAATACTATTGGATTCTACACTTTAACTAGTTATTTTATAGAATAACGATTGCCTAACCGTTAAAGTATTAAATAAACAATTTGACAATAAAACAAATTCGTTGTTTTATAAATTAACTGATGATAAATAGTTAAAGGTCACTCGAAAAATACATTGCATATTACTGATAGATTAATTGATAAATAATAAATAGAAACAGAATATATTATATAATTTTATTTTTTATGTTTTTTAAATAGTAATAAAAAATAACAGAATGTAGTGAGGAAATAGTTATATTTAAATGTTTACAACTTATAATTACATAAATTATTAGGCTGCTTAGTTCTATTGGCAAAAAATGTTAAGCTTTTTAAAAAAATATTACAAAATTTGTTTATCCAAAACTCAAAATCCAAATAATACTTACAAAAGAAATAATAATAATAATGTTGAATATTGTTAAAAAATGGCATGCTAGAGGGAACAATTATGTTATTTAATAAAAACATAAATATTTAATAATTCATCAATTTTTTCCCCAGAAGGGGGCAAGTGTGAGTAAATACTACAATTTGTTAATACTATTAGCAATCAGACAAGTATTCACAATCACATTAGGATTTTGTGATTGGTATCTGGGCAAGTCCACGGAGAAGTCCTTGGTGCTAGCTTTCAGCAGAACTGACCGCAGAAAAATGAGAGCTCAGTTTACCTCAGCAGTATTTGTCTTTAAGTTAGTTAACATTTTTAGCCTGGAAGTAATAAATTGTGGGCTGAGAAACAAAATTAACAATATATAATAAATGATAATATATAATAACAATATATAACTCTAATAAATAATGGGAAATAAAATGAAGGTATTTTATAAATTTTTTAATTATTATGATGTTACATTATTGTTTTAAAAAAATGATGAATTATTAAATATTTATGTTTTTATTAAATAACATAATTGTTCCCTCGAGCATGTCATTTTTTTAACAATATTCAACATTATTATTACTATTTCTTTTGTAAGTATTATTTATTGTTTGAGTTTTCAAAACAATAATGTAACATAATATTAATTTAAAAATTTATGAAATACCTTCATTTTACTTTCCATTATTTATTAAAACAAGGATTGCTGTGATGACACTTAGAATTACATTGCATATTATTTTTAAAACAAGCACACTTTTTACTATCACACAGTGTTTTACACGAACACTTTATAAATCCTTGCCCAGTGCCGCAACTTTGAGCTGTTGCAATAGATCGCAGAGTTGTCTCAACATTTGGAACTTCTTCAATGGATATTAATTCTTGATCACATATACTAAACTGAGACCTAGACTACAGCTGCTTTATTTGACCATTCCGTGATCCTAATCGAAAATATCCATCGCTAGTTTTTTCCATGATGACACCTAAAACCGATCTAGCATCTCCTCTTCCTCTGTCCACTTCAGGAACTGGAATACGGACTGTAATGCCTATAGATCCTCAGAATAAGATTTGTCAGACATGAATTTCATTTTCGTAGCTTTCCTTGTCTTTCTTTCTCGATATTTATTTTATTTAGACACAACCTGCAGACTTTCTGTACAATTTTGTCTTCTGTGTAACAGACTTCTAGGCATAAAGCATGGATAGGTTGCTCACATTTACGGCAAAATAGGCCGTCTTCGCAATTTACGGAACACACAATACACAATTTTACAGTTTCATTCGAAGATGTATCTTCGATGGAAACAACATTATCATAACGCTCGAAGGACACTTTCCCAGTTTGATTCAAAGGTGTTTCCTTGACGGTGCCATGACCACGTTCAAAAGATGCACTTAGATCATTTAATGCATTTTCAAATTGTTGTTCATCCTCTATTGAATCAAACACTTCTCTTGGAATAGGAGTTATTAACAGTCCAACTCTAGGAGCACAGCCAAACATAGCCTCGTAAGGTGTTCTCTTTATACCAGAATGAAGTGCTCTGTTTTTCATGAATTGGATAAATTTAAGCCCGTGACTCCATGAGGTAGATTGGTTGTCTTGCATCCAAGTTGTCAACATATTTTCGATGTCTTGGTTAGCCCTCTCAACGCTACCTTGACTCTGACTATGTCTGGGTTTACTATGTACGATCTTAAATTCTGGCCAAGTTATTTTCAAGTCTTCAATTATTTTGTTGCAGAATTCTTTGCCGTTGTCGGATTGCAGAATACATGGAGCACCAAATAATAGAAATATATCGAGCAACTGCGTGGCGACTTCTTCTGCTCTCTTTGTTTGAAGAGGTCTTAAAATCACAAACTTCGTCAAATGATCTTGGTAAACTAAAATAAATTTATAGCTTCCATCAGGTTGAGACTGGAAATCTATAAGATCTACTTGACATCTTGAATTGAGATGAGAAAACACCATGGGTTTCACCACAATTCCTTTCTTTCCCGTATTCCTTTTTTGTTGACAAGGCTCACAAACACTCAAAAAATTCTTTGTGTCATTCTGAGTGATGTTTTTATATCGCCGATTCAGTTCTTTTATCATACGGTCTCTACCACCATGCCCAATAGATATAAGAGTTTCATATAAAATATCGAAAAGCATATCACTTGAGCAGTAAAATATGATGTCTGGTTTTACATCTGTTACTGGCACAATTAACTTTTCTACGCCCTGAACTTCAAGGACATCATAAGGCTGGATTAACCAATAGTCACGTGGTATTTTTTTCTGTGCTGTTTTAGCCTTTTTTACTTCTGCTATCAAATTTAATAATTTTCCTTGAGTAAGTATAACACTGTTTTCCTTTGTCTTACGCTTATTTAAGAAAGAATCAAACCGTTCTCGCATTAAGTCTTTCTTATTTATCAATTCATCTCTCATTTCTGTAGAACTCGTCGTAAAAAAAAAGGTTGGAAAAATATTCGTTAATAATCCAAAATGAAAAACTCTAACTTAAATACACTGCTTACAAATTTATGCAAGTTCAATACACATTCGACAAAACATGAACTGTGAATGACAAATGAAGAAATGCAGAATGCACACTGATTGCAAACCAGCTATAACCAATTCAAAACTGACTAAAACCAGCTATAACCGATTCAAAACTGACTAAAACCAGCTATAACGGTTCAAACAGCTTTCACCTGCCGTATTTAATACTTTAACGGTTAGGCAATCGTTATTCTATAAAATAACTAGTTAAAGTGTAGAATCCAACAATATTATTCACTTTAACGGACTTGGTTAATTATTTCATAAAATAACTAGGTATTCTATAAAATAACGGATTATACACTTTAACGGTAACATATATATTCGTAAATTAAATCATAAATATGTAAATTAATCTTTTGTAAAAAATATTCTCTAGAAAATCCATGTTTGGTAGATATTAAATTCTATATATTAGATTTAACGTTTTTATGCCAATACATGATGTCCGATGTGCATTTAATGGATAACGTTTTGTCATTAGAGAAGTTTAAAGAATTATTTAATTCTTTTTAGTGCTTTTTTGAAGTCGTTTAATATATTTTTTTGAAAAGATTATTTTATTTTCTACTTTTTAGTTGTTCATACCGTAACACATAATTATCCGGTTTTCAACATCTGCTGAATAAGTAAATTATTTGTCAAATAAGTTATAATTTACAAAAATTATTTATTAAACAAATAGTTTTTAATAAATCCATTATAATTTCATTAGAAGTATTGATTTTATTAGCATTTAATACTTATGATATTTTTTTAACAAGTACATTGTATTCACAACATTCTACTTTCATTTATTTATTGATCACATACTCCTGACTTGTGTGCTTGATATATCAGGGGCCCGCTTATAAGTCATCGTTAATATACAAGGACAAAATAGCACAAGGACTTTGAGCTTTGAATGGGGGGTGTGGTTTCTAGATAACACAAGGAAATTTACAACACCAGATAATTACATCTGGCAGCTCCACAAAGAGTGTGCAACGGAGTCAGCGGGAATTGAACTCGCAGCCCAACTACGCTCTCAAGCGATTAGTGGTGTGGTCCCTTAACCATTCAGCCAAAGTCTACATCCAAGAATTATTTTTGTAAGACTCCGTTGTAAAGAAGCAAAATGCAGACAATGTAGCAATATTTGTATTGACTCTTCAAGTATATTGACATGGATCCAGATATAATTTTCGTTGTTAGCAAAATGAGATTGACCAATCACAAGCCTGCCTCTTAGCAAACTTATACTTTTTATAGAGTGTGTCCTTTTAAATTTAAAAAATTCTTCTATCAAATAAAACAAAATTTTCTGTACTAAAATACTGGCATCCAAAAAGCTGTAGACTTGTCCTGCTTGAAAATGTGGTCCAGGGTCCACCGTGGCTGATTGGTCAAAGCATCACGCCGCTAATCGCTTGAGAGCATAGGTGGCTGAGGGTTCGAATCTTGCTGTCTCCGTTGCACATTCTTTGTTGAGCTCACGGATGTAATTCTGTTGTGCTGTAAATTTCCTTGTGATATCTCCTTCCTGTATATTGACGATGACTTATAAGCGGGCTTGACGCCGAGCACACAGGTCAGATATATGTATTCAATAAACCAATCATGTGGTCCATAATGGAGGATATTCCATCTCCGTTTTGATCACGTGGTCAAGGTAAAAACTTCTAGCATAAAGAAGGTAAGGCTCCGTAGACGTGTAATGTAAATCCCTGCTAGCCAATGAAACAGTTCATGAGGCAAAGCAGTAGTATCTTCCCTTCTTATCAGTTAGAAGCTCCTTGAGTAAATTACCGGTATCACGTGACTTTTTTCACCCTCGAACACATATTTGGAATATCCTCCATTCTACATTATACATTTCCAATTATCTCCATCAATTGTTTCCTCATGTAAGGCGCCTCTGTTTGAGAGTGGTGACATACATTGCTCAGACTCTGTTTATACATACGTGTTTGGCAAAACACTACGGCAAAACTAGACATTTTCTATCCCAGAACTTGGTGGTACTCGCTTGGAAAAGTTTGATTATACGAGTGGCGGACAATTTAACAAGCATTAGTTTGGCAACAATGGCAAGCTCTCCAAGATTCATGGCGATAGCTTTTGTCCAGAATCTATGAATCAATATTTTTTTCCGTATGTCACCATTCTCTACCAATACTATAGCGACCAGAATACATAGTGTGGAAATCGGCTATCTCTGTAATACTTAAAAAAGCGCTAAAATATTGTATCCCTTAAATATGCAACGATGCTGCTGCAATATACAGATCGCAGCGACATCTGCAGGATATTTTCTACAACTGCAAGGTATTGCTGGTCTATACAATGTAATACAAGTAATACGAAAATCCCGCAGATGTCGCTGCGATCGACACTTGGCATTTTAGCAGTATCGTCGCACATTTAAGGGATAAACTTTTTTAGCACTGTTTGGATACCATATTTGCACACTAGGTATTCTAGACGCTGTACCAATGGAGGATATTCTAAATATGTGTTCGAGGCTGAAAAAAGTCACGTGATACCGGTAATTAACCCAAAGAACGTCTAACTGATAAGAAGGGAAGATACTACTGCTTTGCCTCATGACCTGTTTCATTGGCTAGCGACGATTTATATAACACGTCTACGGAGCCTTCCCTTCTTTACGCTAGAAGTTTTTACCTTGACCATGTGATCAAAACAGTGTTACCAGATGGGCTACTTTTTTTAATACAAATTCTCAATTGACACCACTTTCTTGAAATAGTAAAATGCGCCTTATTTAAAGACATATTTATTAAGACGAAAACAAAGGTAATTTTACTGTTTTTAAAAAAGTAGTGGCAATCAAGAAATCTGAATTAAAAAAAAAAAGTAGCCTACTGGCAACACTGGATCAAAACGCAGATGGAATATCCTCCATAATCTCCATCCTTAGGCAGTAAAGACATCAGAAATCAGCGTCAATGATTAGGTGTTTAGTCTGAATCTGATAACCGAAGACATTGCTGCTACACATAAGAAGGCACTTTTATGTGTACTGCACTGTTAAAAATCTGCAGCTTTAGCTGCATCATCACTCCACTGCTTTTATAGAATATTTTTAATCTGACCAATGAGAATGCCCAATAGCATAGTCAAGTAATCGTTTTCTATAAAACTGGTGGAGTGACTATGCAGTAAACGCTACAGATTTTTAACAATGTGTATATGGATGCACTTTGCAGTGCACCAACTAATGGAGACACTTTGCTGAACTCTGATGTATAAGGCCAATTTGCTATTGAATGGAGGATATTCAAACTACGGTTTGATGTCGTGGTCAAGGTAAAAACTTCTATCGTAAAGAAAGGAAGGCTCCGTAGACGTAATGAAAAACACTCGCCAGCCAGTGAAACAGTTCATACGGAAAGCAGTACTAGCCTCCCTTCTTATCAGTTAGAAATTCTTTGGGTAAATTACCGGTATCACGTGACTTTTTAGCCTCGAACCCAGATTTGGAATAAAGTCCATTGTAAGCTTTTTGATACTCACTTCCGATGTCGGTTACCATCGTTTTAGACATTTAGGTTTTTCTGAATGCGCAATCTTTTCTAGACAAGATCTCGCACTTCGGAAAGTAAAGTTCACATCCAGTAAACTATAAGGTCCACATCGATACCTACCGACATCGAAATTGGGTGTAGAAAAGCTGATAATCCATCAATAAAGTTTACACATCAGAGCCCGGCAAAGTGCTTTAAAAGAAACTTATGTCCAAACTATAGCAAACCTACACTGTTAAAAATATAATTAAAGATTACCTCTGTTTTTAAAGGCTATCTATTTTCTGACCAATGAGAATGCTACATAAACTCCTATGAAGCGTTCTCATTGGTCAGAAAATAGATAGTCTTTAAAAACAGAGGTAAATTTTCACGATATTTTTAACAGTGTAGGTATTTTCTATTACATAACTACAGCGTCTAGAATATATAGTGGGAAAATCGGCTATCCCAGTAATACTTAAAAAAGTGCTAAAACATTGGATCCCTTAAATGTCAAACGATGCTAAAATCCAATGAGTCGTTCACAGCGACATCTGCAGGATATTTTTTAAAACTCCAAGACGATTTGATTACAGCGTTACCGCGTCTAGAATATCTAGTGTGGAAATATGCTATCCAAACAACGCTAAAAATTTGTATCCCTTAAATGTGCTACGATGCTGCTAAAATCCCAAGTGTCGATCGTAGCGACATCTGCGGGATTTTTGTATTACATTGTATAGACTAGCAATATCTTGCAGTTGTAGAAAATATCCTGCAGGTTTCGCTGCGATCTATATATTTCAGCAGCATCGTTGCACATTTAAGGGATGCAATATTTTAGCACTTTTTTAAGTATTACAGGGATAGCCAATGGAGGATATTCCATCTCCGTTTTGATCACGTGGTCAAGGTAAAAACTTGTAGCGTAAAGAAGGGAAGGCTCCGTAGAAGTGTAATATAAATCCCCGCTAGCCAATGAAACAGTTCATGAGGCAAAGAAGTAGTATCTTCCCTTCTTATCAGTTTTTTTTCAGCCTCGAACCCATACTTGGAATATCCTCCATTTCTACACTATATATTCTAGGTGCTATAACAGCGTCTAGAATATATAGTGTGGAAATCGGATATCCCTGTAATACTTAAAAAAGTGCTGAAATATTGGATCCCTTAAATGTCAAACAATGCTGAAATTCAATGAGTCGATGACAGCGACATCTGCAAGATACTTTCTAAAACTCCAAGAGGATTTGGTCTAGACACTGTAATAACGGTAATAATGTTAAACATCAACACTGTAATAACTGTAATGATGTTTACTTTAAAATCTGAAAATATATCGCAGATGTCGCTGCGATCGAAACCCTTGATTTCAGCGTCATTGCACATTTAAGGAATACAACTTTTTAGCGCTGTTGGGATAGCAGATTTTCACGCTATGTATTCTAGACGCTGTAATGGAGGATATTCCAAATCTGGGTTCGAGGCTGAAAAAAGTCGCATGATACCGGTAATTTACCCAAGGAACTTCTAACTGATAAGAAGGGAAGATACTACTGCTTTGCCTCATGAACAGTTTCATTGGCTAGCGGGTATTTATATTACACGTCTACGGAGCCTTCCCTTCTTTACGCTAGAAGTTTTTACCTTCACCACGTGATCAAAACATAGATGGAATATCATCCATTTGGTCCAGCTCTAAATGCTGTAAGCTTGTTCACAATACCTACTTTGTTCCGATCCTGAACCGTTCTCGTTGGTTCCCAAGATTCAGATATCCAGAACATATTGACTGACTATAGCAGTAGTACAGCGTCTAGAATACATAGTGTGGAAATCTGCTATTCAAACAGCGCTGAAAGTTGTACCCCTTAAATGTGCAACGATGCTGAAATCAAGGGAGCCGATTGCAGCGACATCTGCCATATATTTTCAAATTTCAAAGTAAACATCATCGTATTATTGCAATGTCTAGACGAAATCGTCTTAGAGTTATTGAAAATATCCTGAAGATGTCGCTGTGATCGACTCATTGGATTTCAGCATCGTTTGACATTTAAGAGATCCAATATTTTAGTAATTTTTTAAGTATTGCTGGGATAGCCGATTTCCACACTATATAATCTAGACTCTGTAGCAGTAGTACTTAAAAAGTACTAAAATATTGTATCCCTTAAATGTAAAACGATGCTGAAATCCAAAGAGTAGATCAGAGCGACATCCGAGGCTTTTTTCTAAAACTCCAAGACCATTTGGTCCAGACGCTGTTATAATACATTCTTTACACTAAAATTTGAAAATATAACGCAGATGTCGCTGCGATTGGCTCATTGGATTACAGCATCATTGTACATTTAAGGGATATATTTGTTTAGTGCTGTTTGGATAGCAGATTTCCACACTATTTATTCTAGGCGTTGTACTTGTTCTCTGATACATGAGAAACTTTAAAAGTTGATTTTCAACTTTACGACACCGACTTCCGATATCGGTTTGTGTCTTTGTGGGCCTTCTGATTTGGTGGATGACAGAATGGCCGGGATCCAGATAGATTTTTTCGCTCTTAGCGAAACGAGATCGACCAATCAGATGGCTGTATTTTTGCAAACAGCGAAAAGTTCGCAAAACTGCAGCCTTCTGATTGGCCAATCTCGTTTCACTACCAGCGATAAATCTATCTGGATCTCGGCCCTTGTCCAGCTAAGTTTTCGCACTTTGAAAGATCTCGTATCTCTGTAAGAGTAACAGTATGAAAGATGAGTGCTTATAATGGGCGACTGCTTCAAAAAGGATTTGAATTTTAAAGTTTTTATTTTTTTTTAAATGTTCTAATCATCAGATTTTTATAAAATTGGAATGGAACCAAATGGGTGACTTACACTTTCAATCAAAAATATATATATATATATATATATATATCAAAATCGGCTCATATTTAAGGAAGTTATGCGTGAACAGGGGCAAAACATACATACAGGTCGAATTGATAACCTCCTTCTTTTTGAAGTCGGTTAAAAAACAAACATTTATTATGTATTCCCTAATTTGATATTTCATTTTAGAATTCTTTTTTTAGGTATTGTCTAAAACAATTTCCTGATAAATTCTGAAAACGTATCCTGCTGCATACTTTCCATGGAAAGTATTGTCTCTCAGAATATTTAATTTTACTTCATCGAGCAGAATATTCATTCAATTAATCCTTGTGGGTCTACTAAATGGCATAATGTGTTTTAAACAAAAAGTTTTTGCTGACCTTCAAACACATGCTCGCTGTTTACAACCGTCCTAATTTTTTGTACAGAAGTGTACATTTTAGCGAAATAATTATAATTTTCGAAAAGATTCTTTAAAATTTAAATAACAAGATTTATCATTATCTTACTTGGTGTCCAAAAATGGACTGATTGTTTTTAAAAATTAATAAATTGCAATTAATAAATAGCAGAATAGTGAAAGCAATTAAACAATTCTTGTGAGTGTCTTATGTAAGATTTCAGGAGATGTAAGATTTTATAAGATTATGTAAGATTTATGTAAGATTTTTTGTACTGACATTCTTGGTTTTAATTCATTATAGCACCAATAGATGGCGCGGCAAACGTTTGTACCTAAAAAAAAAGACAGGTTTTTTTTTTCTTTTTTTTTTTTCTTTGCTCTCGATTTTACCTTCATTGATGCTAAGGATGGAGGTTCAATATATGAAGTGTTCTCAAGTCTCCAATGAGATATTTTTCTTAAGGCATCCACTCCATATATTTAACCTCCTTTCGTCGTATCAATGCTGGGAGAAAATAAAGGCAAGGCAACAAAATCCGATCGGTCCTTCTTTAGTGCTTGTTGCTTGCAGCGCCATCTATTGCTGCTATTTCTGACTAACTCCGAAAATTGCAGTACAAAACTCTGGCATCTAACATAACACTCCCGCAATAATTGTTTTAATAGTTGTCGTAATTTGAAAGTTATTGTTTTTAGAATCTGTCTATTTTAGGAGACCCGGTAAATTATCAATGCATCTGCTTCGCATTTTGTAATAGTGATCTTGACAAATAATACATTTTTTGTGTCTTATTTCGTCAGTAACTTGAAAAGTTTTAGTTAGAACACATTTTCTAAAACATATAAATTGCTGTTATTTAAATATGAAATTTTCATTTCATTACAAGAGAAATGAAAACCAACATATGGTGACCAAAACAAGATGTTATCACAGCCAACTATTTACAATTTTTGGAACATTTTAATTTGATGTTAATTAGAAGAAATGCACATTGTTTACATGTGCCGTTTACAAAATGAATATATATAGAGAGAGAGAGACTGTGTGTTTATAAATATAAATTAATTTGAGGCAATATTAGTTTTAGGAATGAGTGCTATTTTAGGAAAATCAAATTAGGTGCACTGATATTTAAGAATTTTGATATTCTGTTAATTGACGCATCTAAAATATTTTTAAAAGATCAAAAGTACATTTATATTACATTTATATTTTATTTATATGCATACGGATATTTCGCATTTTCTTTGTTTACAGTATAAACTAGATGCTTCAATACACATATTATACACAATATATCCATGTTTTCAATAGACAATCATAAATTGCATTTTCGAGTTTTATATTTGAGTATGTATATGTATGAAATATTATACATGTATAGAAAACATTCTTCAATATTGCTTTCTAATTTTTTCTATACAGTTTCAAGGCTAATCTCGGAAAAGAAAATGTTTTGAAACTATATCTTATAAGGGACTTTAGTTTTCAGATAAATACTCTAAAACTTATTTCGATGCATTGAAAGAAATATAAGTTTTCTACACATGAATATAAATAATTAAAAAAAAGCAATTTAACAAATTACAACGACCATTTGGAAAATGATTTTTTCAAAGACTAAAATTTAAGACATAAAAAATCGCACGGAGGTGATCATACATTACGTACGCCATGAATTAAACATTAATAGTGTTATTACACGTAAAAATTCCAAGCTACAAAAATCGCCTGCCACTCGTATTTGGTGTGAAATATTTATATGCATTCTTTCCTGTCCTATTTATCTTTTTAAAAATTTTTAATTGGCTTGTTCCATTTTTCTTTTGCACGTGAAAATCTTACAAATTATAATTAACTCTTTGGCAGAAATTGTTATTCATTTTCTTTCATTTTCATTAGTTATTATCCACCTGGAACTTACGTATTATCCAAGCATTTCATTGGCTGTTCGGGAAAAGGCTTTTCCATCGTCAGATTTCCAAGAAATCTGACTACCAATTTTAAATAAATTTTCATTCTTAAACTTCTAAACATCCGACTATGTTGCTTTTTCTACCGTCGGATAGAGAAAAATGTGTACTTTTAACTGCAATTTGTTTGAAAGCTGTATCTCAATTTGTTTCTGAGTTATTAATTTTTTTTTTGTAATTTTTATTACTTTTTTGTCATAGTGGCAACAGAAAGTATCCATCTCTGTTGAAAGTAAAGGGAATACAGATTACTGTATAGACCAATCAGAAAACGAATAAAATGTGGATTAAACCAATAAAAACCCTCAGATATGCTTTTGATTTCCTACCCTGACGAGAACAATAACCATTTTTCCAAATGGTTAAAAAAGTATTTAAAAATGATTTTACATAGTGTACATTCGGTGACGTATAATGCAAGCAAAAAAAGTTAGTTTTAAACACAGCTCTATGTTATTAAATTAATAATAAGCTCGAAGCAGCAGGGACCGTTTTGTGGCTTCAGGGTCCCGAGCCACCACTTCTCGCTTTTCGGTGTCTTTAATTTGTGCAATTTTCCTTTTAAATTTGTCCGGTTTTAATTTTCGTTTTTTTTTGGTGTGTGTATGTGTGTGTGTGTGTGTGTGTGTGTGTTTTATTCGAAATGTCGCTGGGACCTATGAACCTTGCTTCCGCAAAAGAGCCGGAATAAATAGAAGAATAAAGGGCTGCAAACGAAAAGAGACGACAATATTTATTCTATACAGTTTCAAAGGTAATCTCGGAAAAGAAAATGTTCTGAAACTATATCCTATAAGGGACAATAGTTTTCAGATAAATACTCTAAAACGTCTTTCGATATACGGAAAGTAATATAAGCTTTCTACACGAAAAAAAATATGAATAAAAAGAATAATAATAAGATAATAAAAATAAAGAATAATATAACAATATGAATAAAGTATTAAAAAAATGATTTACATAGTGTGCATTCGTGACGTATAATGCACGCAAAGGAGGTTAGTTTTAATTACAGCTACATATTATTTAATTTTGTCTATTTAAAATTTTGTTTTTCTCAAAGTTTTCGAGATTCTGTACATAAAATGCTGTTTAGAAAAAGAATAAACTTTATTTTTTTATACAATTTTAAATAGAGTATCGAAACTTGTTTTTTTATTATTATTTCACTACATTTCCGTATTAGATTCCGTAAAAGAGTTTTACTAGATTCCCGTGCAACATGGAAAATGCATTCTGCTTTCAAGAAACCTAATTATGTGTGAGACATTTCATAGAAAAATGATTTTACATATGATTAATAATTAGTTTAATTTCAGAAGCATTGTCTTTTCTTTGAAAGGATGATATGAAGACAGTTTAAAATAACAAAACTTTCTCTCTATTCTAAAAAAAAAGTAACTACCGCTGTCACCGCCGCCGCCGCCGGTTTTGAATTTTTTGTGACCGGAGGTCTTTCTTCGTTAATATTAAGAAAAATAATGCATACAAAAATATGAAAATCGGAAGCGTTATGCAGAAATGTTTGATAAATACGCTGATGCAGACAGTTTTCAAATCGAAGAATTATTTTAATAGATATTTAATACTAAAGTTGGACAAAATCGTTCCACTAAAAAAGTTTTATAGTAGCAAAAACTATACATCGGAATTTAATAATTTTTAGTTCATTTTATCCGTTATAATTTCCCGGTGTGCAGAATTGATTTATTTATTTTTTTTTTTATTTGACTCATTTTTCGAGGTTTTATATATATTTTAAATTCAAATTTTCAGCATTTCGAGAGATATTTTTTACAGATTTTAGAAAGTGATATTAATTTAAACTGTTGCCAACTGTATAAACAGCGGAAGCAATAATGTTTGCTTTAAAAAAAATATATATATATATATTTATACGTGTAAATAAATTAAAAATTTATTTACACGTGACTATTATAAACAGAAAAAAACATTTGGAATTAGAATTAAATAATTATGTACAAAAAGCAGGAACTTATTAAAAATTATGTCATAAAAACTATAATTACACGTGAATTTTAAGAGAGAAAGGAATTTGTAAAGCAATAAATTTATTAACATGCGTTAGAAGTCTTAAATAGGAGAAATTTAGTCATATTGACGTCACATTACAGTTATTACATAAAATAAATTAAAAATTTATTTACACGTGACTATTATAAACAGAAAAAAAACATTTGGAATTAGAATTAAATAATTATGTACAAAAAGCAGGAACTTATTAAAAATTATGTCATAAAAACTGTAATTGCACGTGAATTTTAAGAGAGAAAGGAATTTTTAAAGCAATAAATTTATTAACATGCGTTAGAAGTCTTAAATAGGAGAAATTTCGTCATATTTACGTCACATTACAGTTATTACATAAAATAAATTAAAAATTTATTTACACGTGACTATTATAAACAGAAAAAAACATTTGGAATTAGAATTAAATAATTATGTACAAAAAGCAGGAACTTATTAAAAATTATGTCATAAAAACTATAATTACACGTGAATTTTAAGAGACAAAGGAATTTGTAAAGCAATAAATTTATTAACATGCGTTAGAAGTCCTAAATAGGAGAAATTACGTCATATTTACGTCACATTAAAGTTATTACATAAAATGAACACAAAATAATATTGCAAAACGGTTTAAATTTAGAAATTGCGCTAGACATTTATTTGATATTTTAAGAGGATACTTTTCAACTATTTTTGTTAGGAAAGCGCAAATAATATTTAATTTCTAACACAAGTATTTTCACGTGAACTAGGGGGCTCGGCCCCCTACGAGCTACGCTCGCCAACCCCCGTCCAGACACCGCAGACTCTAAATGCACGCTAATTTGATCGGCTTTAAAAAGATTTCGAAAGATTGAATTATAATTTAAAAAACAGTGGCGATCTCCCTATAAACGAATTTCTATTCATTTCTCTTTGATTGGGGAATTTTAACGCAAAATCCGCTGCGGTACTACTTGATTATCCTGTCGACCAATTTCGCCAAATTATATAAATCGCCAAACCACTCGCCAAATTATACAAATTGATATAATTTTTATTTTAAATAACGAAAGAACAAATAAATTCGTACAACATTAATAAAAACACAAATAAAACGTCGAAATAAAAATAACTTGATGGCGTATACACGTGTAACAACATTTCAAAATAAGCTAATATAAAAGGAATTAAGTAAAGAGAGTCTTTGTCTCCTGGTATTTTTTAACAAAGCGAAAAGAAAGTTCTTTTAAATGAGATATTTTAAATTAATTCTCAAAATATCAAATAAATGTCTAGCGCAATTTCTAAATTAAAACTTTTTTGCAATATTATTTTGTGTTCATTTTATGTAATAACTATAATGTGACGTACATATGACGTCATTTCTCCTAAGACTTCTAACGCATGTTAATGAATTTATTATTTTACAATATCCTTTCTCTTTTAAAATTCACGTGTATACTTTTTATGACGTAATTTTTAATAAGTTCTTGCTTTTTATACGTAATTATTTAATTCTAATTTGAAAGTTTTTTTCCTGTTTATAATAGTCACGTGTAAATAAATTTTTAATTTGAAGCAAACATTATTGCTTGCGCTTTTTATACAGTTGGCAACAGTTTAAATTAGTACAATTTTCTGAAATCTGTAAAAAATATCTCTAGAAATGCTGAAAATTTGAATTTAAAATAGAAATAAAACCTGAAAAAATGAGTCAAAATAAAAAAATTAATGCAATCTGCACTCCGGCAAATTCTAACGCATAAAATGATCTAAAAATGATTACACTGCCATGCATAGTTTTTGCTGCTATAAAACTTTTTTAGTGGAACGATTTTGTCCAACTTTAGCATTAAATATCTCTTAAAATAATTCTTCGATTTGAAAACTGTCTGCATCAGCGTATTTATCAAACATTTCTGTATAAAACCACCGATTTTCATATTTTTGTATGCATTATTTTTGTTAATATTAACGAAGAAAGGCCTCCGGTCACAAAAAAATCAAAACCGGACTTCAAACAAAGACTCTGTTTACTTAATTCCTTTTATATTAGCTTATTTTGAAATGTTGTTACACGAGTCTACGTCATCAAGTTATTTTTATTTCGACGTTTTATTTGTATTTTTATTAATGTTGTACTAATTTATTTGTTTTTTCGTTATTTAAAATAAAAATTATGTCAATTTGTATAATTTGGCGAGTGGTTTGGCGATTTATGTAATTTGGCGAAATTGGTCGACGGGATAATCAAGTAGTACCGCAACGGATTTGGCGTTAAAATTCCCCAATCAAAGAGAAATGAATAGAAATCCGTTTATAGAGAGATCGCCACTGTTTTTTAAATTATAATTCAATCTTTCTAAATCTTTTTAAAGCCGATCAAATTAGCGTGCATTTAGAGTCTACGGTGTCTGGAAGGAGGTTGGCGAGCGTAGCTCGTAGGGGGCCGAGCCCCCTAGTATATATAAAAAAAGTTTTGATTTGGAAACGGACCACTGAAAATCTACGTAGATATTCCGGGTAGATCGCATCCAATTTGAATGGCCTTTCATCGTTAATATTAAAAACACTGTTGCATACAAAAATATGAAAATCGGTGGTATTATAGAGAAATGTTTGATAAACACGCTGATGCAGGCAGTTTTCAGATCGAATAATTATTTTAAGAGATATTTAATGCTAAAGTTGAACAAAATCGTTCCATTAAAAAAGTTTTATGGGAGCAAAAACTATACATGAGAATTTAATCATTTTTAGATGATTTTATACGTTATAAGTTCCTGGTGTGCAGATTGAATTTATTTTTCTTAATTAACTCATTTTTGAGGTTTTATTTCAATTTTAAATTCAAATTTTCAGCATTTCGAGAGATATTTTTTACGAATTTTAGAAAATGTTATTAATTTAAACTGTTGCCAGTTGTATAAACAGCGCAAACAATAATGTTTACTTTGTATTAAAAATTTATTTACACGTGACTATTACAAACAGAAAAAAAAACTTTAAAATTAGAATTAAATGATTACATGTTAAAAGCAGGAAAATTACGTCATAAGAACCATAGGCACATATGTCATATATACGACCCATATTGGCGCAATTTTTTTCTGACGCCAATTTGGCGGAAACATTAATAGCATAAACAACAACATCTGGGTTAATATATCAAGCAAAATAACGACACTTTAGCACCAGTTAAGTACCCGTTGCTTATATGAAATTGGCGTCAGAAAAAAATTGCGCGTATGACATCTGTTCCGAACCATATGTGACTTGAATTTTAAAAGAGAAACAAAATCTTAAATTAAAAAAAATCATTATTATGCGTTAAAACTTGTAATTTGAGGAAATTACGTCATATTTAAAATGGCAAAAATATAGCAAAACAATTTAAATTGAAAAATATATTTGCGCGAGATATTTTGAGATAATCTTTTCAACTATTATCGTGAATTCGAAGACAGCGCAAATAATAATTCCTTCTAACAACAAAAGTATTTTCACGTGAATATTAATAAGAGAAATAAAACTTTGGTGTAAATTGCGTCAGATTTGACACGATACATTTAAAATGAATTATTTAAAAGAACTATCTTATAGCGCTATTAAAAAATACCGGGGGACAATGACACTGTTTACTTAATTCATTTAACATTAGCTTATTTTCAAATGTTTAACTATTTTTTTAATTAAATACGAAAACAGCCATTGTATCTCTTAACAGCAGCAGATTTGGCCTTAAAAATCTCCAATCCAAGGAAAGCGAATGGAAACAAGTTTACAGAGAGATCGCTACTGTTTTTTTTAAATTTTAATTCGATATTTTTAAAGCCGATATTTTAATTAGCGTGCTTTTTGGATTTTAGTGTGCCGGAACGGGGGTTGGCGAGCGTAGCTCGTAGGGTGCAGAACCCCTAGTATTTAAAAAAAATAACAATGGATGAAGAGCTCTGGAGGACCAGGCTATCCTATCAAAATCAGCAGACTCTTCTACAAGCGTTAAACCTTAAATCCTGCACTTAGTTCACAAAGACTCTTAAATTATTATCTTTACCAGAAATCACAATCTCCTCTAAATGGTAAGAACTAAATAGCCCCTTTGAGCCACAACACTTCTTTATTTAGAATACGAAAATCTCGCAAGAAACGCTCACAATCTTCTCGAAAAATTGTCCTTAATATGCACTTGTAACTAATAGACAATAAGCGGTAGCTTGATGACGGTCACCATATCCCTTTAAGACCCGGGAACATTTTCATTTTTAAATATTACATTCTTCTGGTTATTAACTCGATACTGACCCTAGTGACACTTAAAAAAATAATTAAAAAAATTTTCGTCACCCCCTGGAGCGTGGAGAGTACCCGCACGAACGTGCGGGTTGGGCTTTTTCTGAGAAAGCCACACCCGCACGATCGTACGGGTTGAGCTTTTCCTGGGAGAGCATTATTTATAAGATGATTTGGGAAGTATTGGCTGAAATACTGCAACAGAAATCCTTACTGGCGCTAAAAGCCTAAAAAAGAAGAAAAAAAAGTTAATATTCGAAATGTACTTATCGACTTCAAAAAATTCATATTTTAATTAATTTAAAAATGTTTGCCATATTTTTAAATCTTTTTTATAACATCGGTTTTATTTTTCTATAAGTCTATAACTTTTTTAAATTAAAATTTAAGAAATAAAAGACATACCTGTGATTGCGTGAAATCTAGGATGAGGTACAGAAATGAACTGCTTAACATCCTACTTGTATTGTTTTTTATTTTTATTTTTTCATTCTATTTGGTTTGGATGTAGGACTTTGGGGAATGAGTTCAGAAGACTTTGATGAGGAAGAATGATCCAAAACTATCATTTCTTTAGAAATATTTGTAAATTTTTCTTCATCGAGCTCATCTGAACTTAACTATCATTCTAATAAATCTGTTTCAAATGTTTTGTCCGCAACCTCGACATCATCCGAGAGATCACTAAATTCAGAATCTGATTTATTCATCAATTGCAATATTTCTTCTTGTGTGAGAATTCTTTTTGGTTTAGACATCTGAAAAAGTGTTTTATTTTGCTTTGTTAAAAGTTAACAAAGTATTCCATAAAAAATAATAGAATGCATTAGAAAATTTTATTAATTGAAAAGAAAAAAACAAGTAAAAATTAATTGAAAAACAAAAAAGAAAAAAATAATTTATCCATGACAACACCCAAGAAATTAATATGGCATTAATTATATAATAACATACTTCATTTTTATTCTGGCTTTCAGCAAAATTATTGAAACAGAAATCAAGATGATCATTCAGAAATCTCATACCTTTGCTGTAGCACTGACTAACGTAACGCCCAAGTCGCACGATCGTGCGGGTAACGAATATTGAATCCTACGCGCAACATAAATAGTGTATAATTAATGTTTTTTATTATATTACACTTATATAGACATTAAGGCAAAAATATTTATCCAAGCAATTAGAAATCTACTGATAATTACCTTTTTATGACAGATAAAATGATGAGCTGTATCCGTTGTACTTGTAAACAAAGCTAGTCATGCCGGCTAAAAGTAAAACATGTACTACAACCGTCATCTGTTGATAAAAAATGATACTTTATTCTTTTTGCAAACCAGAACAATCGTTCGATTCGGTTTTTTATTACATACGACTGTTTCAGAAGCAAAAATTCACATGAATGTCTAACACGCATGATCGTGCGGGTTGGGTCTTAAAGGGATAGTAGCTAAGCAAGATCCACTCGAAATGCACAGAGAACCAAACTATACATAGACACTATACCACCACCTACTACTCCTAACATATTATTGCAAGATAACTGTGACAGCAAAATTCGGAAGATACAAACGCACTTTGCGAAACTTAAAGGGAGAGAGGATAGACTTCACTTTCGCTCACTAATCTTAATTATTCAGAATAATAGGATCGCATGCAAAGTCACCAAAAATTCTTTAGTTTGTTAGACTACCCTTATAAAGGAATAGCTATCGACTCTGTCACACATGTATAGGTTATTAATATCAATTAATTAATTGTGTTCTAAATGACTGTATTATAAGGAACTCGAATTAAATAGAAAATTAGGCAAACTGTGCATTGCTAATTTCATTAGTTATTGTATTTTTCGCAAACACACATAATAACAAAAACGAAATTTGAAGGCAAATAAAGTGATTCTTTTATAAGAGAGAGTAGTGTTTCATTGAATAAAAATCATTTTTTTAATCTTACATTTATCACAATATATTTGATCCCTTTTAATGATAATATTTCATTTATAGAGGTACATACACTACGATATTTTTTTAAGGAAAGTTTCACGGCATTTCATATTATATTTTATGGGTAGTGCAAATAAATGACAGCTAGGCAGATCATTGGTATCAGTTCGATTATTCCATGTTCTTTGCATGTTTGTTGCGCGAAATAACTTAATTCCACTGAACAGTGGATTTCTGAATTTATAAAAAAAAAGCAGGGGATTATCCCCCCCCCTGTTTCCTCCTTTAGACATAACCAATGAAACTCCAAATCTAATCAAAGAAACGCTTTATCAGAATAAACATGTATGTCAAATTTGACGCAAATCGAATAATTCTGCATGAAAAAGACGTTTATATAAATTAAGGGCGATTAGCCCCCTTTATACTTATCAACGAATCTCCACATCTATTCAGGGAAGCGCCTTATCAGAATAAACTCGTATATCGAATTTGAAGAAAATTGCATAATTCTGCATGAAAAACCCATTTATCTAATTTAAGGGGGGTTAGCCCCCGTTTCCCTTTTATAGTTAACCTGTGACCACCTAAAACGAGTCAGGGAAGTGCCTTATTAGAATGAACCTATGTACAAAATTTGAAGCAAATCAGTTATTTATATCAAGGATTATCGCATACCGAAGTACATACCGAACCTGCGGGCGCATTAGCTCTGAAGATCTGATAGACTGTGAGCTAAAACCGACGATAGCCATTTCTTATTTTATTCCGGCGACATGATGTATAAGTAAAAATATTTATGTTTTATTTCTTATTTAAAGTGTCGGATACTGAAGTTATAGAGCATATAGTTTTGAAAAAAATATATTTTTTAGTTATGAAAAACATATATTTTTTTCAAAATTTTGTCAAAAATAACTTATGTATTATTATCTATTATGATCTATTATAGATCTACAAAAACAAAGAGAAAAAGAAAATAGAATTTAAACTTTATAATAGTGATTTGAACAAGAAACACTCCTTAAGGTGTCAGTTATTGGAGTCAGTTTATTATTTAAGTGAAAATACGTTCCAAAGTTTTAAACTATACTGTATTCACAAATCATAAAATAAACTCAATATCAGATTGTAATTAATGATTCGAGAAATCCTGAATGTCTGAAAATAAAATTCATAGCCAAATATGTATTAGAAGTTTTAGAAATTAATGACCGTTTTGCAAGAAAATTGCATATAACTAGGGATTCTGCACCCAGCGAGCTATGTTCACAAACAACCGTTCGGACTTCGAAGCCACTAAAAAAATGGTATTGTATCATGTTGTAAAAAGACTATCCAATTACACAAAATTGAAAATGCTCTCACGGACTGAAGTCGAATATATTCTATAATCCGATTGCTATGCTTTTCCGTTTGCATAGGGCATAGGGCATTTTTCCATTTATACAGAAGATGTTGGGACTCGACCAAATTATTGTGCGGAAAAACTTCTATCCGGAAAATGTGTGACATACTGGTCTAGCACATACTTCAAAATGACTCAGTTGATGGCAAAACACAGGGACGGAACGCTGCCCCAACCACCGTACATCCCCGATCTGTCACTTCCGGACTTTTTCCTATTCACTCGGTTAATATCCAGCTTAAAATGTCACCGTTTTAACAATCTAAAGATCTTTCAGGAAAACATAACGCGCGTTCTGAACAGCACTCCATTTCAAGACGTCCAGATGTGCATAAATGGATAACATATTCATTGGCAACTGTGTATTAATGCAGAAGGAGGTTATTTGGAAGAATATTAAGCGTCTGTAAAATTATCTTCAAATAAACGAATTTTATGGGTCAATGTCATCACTTTCCAGACAGACATAGTATATCACAGTGATTATATTTTTATTTTTATAATACTTTTAAAAATATAATCTACTCCATCCACTTAAAGTATGTTTTTTTTTTTTTTTTCAAAAAAGTTTACTACAAATAAATAATGTTTTAAATGCTGATGTATTTGAATTTAAAAATAGTCGCCAGTCCTTGACTGTAATCAAAAGGTTACACAATTTCTTTCAACGTTATTCAATATAACGTGTAGTTCTATTGTTTCTTTATATGATAATTATAATTTATACATCAGCAGTAATTTTCGTTTAACTTGATAAAATTAGACATTCAAAATATTAATTTAGTTACAAAAACATTCATTTTCCTCTGACATAATAAATTTATATTTAAAGTGGAAAAATGCTTTAACACTCTTCAGGATAATCGATCCATGTCTCTTTTATACATATGTTTAGGATACTATAATCACATTTTTTTTTTTGTCACTGATATATTATTTAAGAAGCACTAACGTACCCATCACTAATCTTAAGAAATGTTAGGAGATGTTGCGATAGACATAACTCTTGTTGAATATGATATAATTCCAATATGTATTTTTAAATAACGTTTAAAAAAAGACTAAATTGGTTTATTTTTTAATTTCTTTTATTAAATTTCAAGTATAATTTTTTTAAGTATCAACGCGTGACATTTGTTTGCTGCAAAATTATAAACTAACATTTTCAGCAAAATTGAAATAAAATCCTTAATAACAGTTGACACAACAACTTGAGAATGTTACTTCAAGCTAGGAATCTTCATCTGATTTGTACAATCAAATGTGTATTTGGGTATTTTTTTTATTTATTTGTATATTTTAGATTTATAAATATATAAGCATAAAAAAAATCTTCGTAATTTAATTATTAGAACTTAAAATATTTTTTTGAATATACCTTTGATTATGTAATGAAAGAAGATTATATATTATTTCATCAATAATAAACAAGAAATAGAAGAAGAAGTAAAATCAATAAAAACAAGAAATAAAATAAATTTACTATGGAAAACAATACAAATCATATATTTAAAAAATATATTTTCTTGTTAACTATTTATATGTTTTATTTTCAATAGAATATATGAAATTGATGTAAAAGTTTCATTTTAGTAGAGATAAACCTAACATCTTCAATTCAGAATAAATAAGTTGCAAGAAAACTTACAGTATTTCCTTGGACTTAATTATCTCCTTTTCGACGAAAAATATCAGACTATCTCTATATCTGCAAAGTGCATTTTTGGTAGAAAAAAATATGAGAAAAAGTATTATCGTTTGGAGAGTTCTTTTTTATGAAACATTCTCGAAAATATATTTGAAGAACTAGGTAACTTTTGAGGTGATAAAAGTATTTCTTGACAGATAGAATTTCGCCCAATAAAGTAAGTATTTTATTTTTTTCCGCAATATTAAAATCAAAAGGCACAACTGAAAATCAATTTAAAAAAAGAAAGTTTCAATCTGTAAATAAATGTTAGAGCACATTATTGCAGTAGAAAATTGCACCTAATGAGAAATATAAATAAATTCATTCTATTAGAATAGTTTAAGGAACATCTATGGGGAATCTACTATCTATATTATAAAGGACAAACATGTCTGTCAGTAACGCTGATGTCATTTTAATGTTGGCAATACTAGACGATTATATTTTGCTTTAACTCAATTTTTTCCCCTTTACATATCGCTATTTAAACTCATACACGTTCAAATAGGAGAATAAATTGTTCTTTGATATAAAATTTATTTGAAACTTGTATTATTTTATATATCCCGGGAACCCCGGGATGGATCTGATAGTATATCTATATTATAAAGGACAAACATATCTGAGCGTAACGCATACGTCATTTTGCGAATGGCAACACTTTGAAATTTGAAATAAAATTTTGGTTTTGCAATTTTCTGTACTGCAAATTTTTAAATTTCTAAACATCGCACATTTTAAATTTTTACACCATCGTATAAGGAAAAAAATGCTCTTTTAAATGCAATTTGTTTGAAGGCTGTATCTCAATTTATTTTTGAGATATTAATTTTTTTGGTAGTTTTTAATACCATTTTTCCAATCGTGGCAACAAAAGTACCGCATTGCTATTGAAAGTCATTGAAAATAAACGAGAAATAGTCGAAAATATGAGATTACTGTACTTTTTTGCTGCCATTTTCTCATAAAAGCAGAAAAAAAAGTTGAAATTAAAATACGGGCTATGTCAAGAATATTGTCTGTTATTCCGCGATAATGATGTCATATGCATACTTTTCTATGGACGAAGTTTAAGATTGGATTGTAAAAGTGGATTGCTTTAGAGGATGCAAATGACGTTATTTTATGAAACAACGTGTATTTTAATTCTTAAAACTGAATTATGTTTTGTACAAGTGTGTCATTATCACAGCCCAGCTGCTTTCAAATTCTTCACAGGTGAAAATGCTTCACTTTTGAAAATAAAGTAATCGAAATCACACACTGATAAAACGCAATGTTTTACAAAAATTTAGAGTGCCTTTATAAAAGAGATGTGACATGCAAATAATAGCGATTTATATTACAGAAATTGATGATTCTCGCCTGGAATGATTTGCTTCGCCGAGTTAGACAAGCAAACAAATAACTCGAGGTTTAAAATAATATCATGTTCCTGAAGTTATTGTCCAAAATTCTCTCGAATAATAAAACTTTAATGCTATTCTTTAGGACATTCTAATATAATTTTATCAAACTAACATAACTTCCTTAATTTAATTTTTCACAATTTTATATAATCTATCTATCTATTATATATATAAAATCCAAACGGAAATTTCGTTCCGAACGCCGAGATTTCGAGTTCTACCGCATGGATTTTTACGGAACTTATACCGTTAGATAGGTATCGTTCCAGGGAAGGTTTTAAGCTATAACACATCATTCTACCTAGATTAGTTATAGAATTGTTACGGAAAATTCTATTATTTTGGACTTTGTTACTTCATATTTCCTTAAATATCTGGGCTCCTATTGGTCGTAGAGCTTAGATCTCGCGCCAGAAGTAGCTCCAAAGCACCCAAGCAAACTTTTTCCCGCGATTATTTTGCCGTCTTCCGATTTAATCTAACTCTATTAGGGGCCCGCGTAGGGCCCCTTTAAAATATTTTTCGTAGTAATTTCAGCAATTATCTTAAATTATTGGTTAAGACCGCCACCCTCCCGATTCATGTATCTACGGAAAGGTTGCATGAAGGAGTTTCGTTCAGATACGCTTTCGTTAAGAATAGAGTGCACTCCCTGGTGGTGGAATGTGGAACTAACATAACGCGATATTGTTAAAATTAGGAAATCTAACAATGCGATCTGTTTTAAACTTTGAGATAGTTCATAACACATAATCTATTATCTATTCTACTATATATACTAGGTGATCGTACCCGGGCTTCCCGGGTTACAGAACATAGGTGAAAACACTTTTTTAAATTGAACAATAATAATTTTTTACATGCAATAATTTTTTTAAATTGCCCGCTTAAATTTAAAAAGCATTTTTCATATGAAAAATACGAATTATACGATCAAATAAGTTTTTGAAATTTATCAAAAGCGATATTTTCTTATTAGCCACATGCTAAGAGTTATTTGACCAAGATTTTGCTATTTACGGCATCCTTTTATATTCCGATAATTTCAGAGCTTATACATGTCTGTTAAATTTGTGTTTTATTTATATTATTTTTTTTTATCCATAGGGAAGTTTTTTTTATGGATATTAGTCGTGGGAAAATGGTGAACTCTTTATTTTGTTTTAAGGGCAAACGAATTAATCTTTCGTAATCGAGTTCCGCGCGATAGAGATAAATTAAAAAGTATTTCATGCTTTAAAATTTTTTCTAAAACCATAGACAATCAGTAAACTGAGATGAACTTTGCAAACAAATTCCGTTGGAAAAAAAAAATCCTATTTTGTGATCTAAAAATTTAAATTGTACGGTTACAAATATGTTAGATTTGTGTTTTTTAATATTGTTCTTTTATTTGTTTATAAAAGAAGTATTAATTTCGTTAATTTGTCTTTCACAAATATATTAGATTGGTGTTTTTTAATATTATTCTTTTATTTGTTTATAAAGGAAGTATTAATTTCGTTATGCAAAAATAGTCAGAAACAAATGCTAAACAATGTTTGCTGTTTTATGCGCAAAATGTTTATTATTATTATGTATTGAAACCGGCACGTGATAAGATAAACTTAAAAAAAAATCATGCTTACAAATTATTTTAGAAAACATAATACCTCAGTCAATTAAGGTACAGTTTTTAAAGAAATTGCATTTGAAAGTAAATTTTTCCCTATGCGACGAAAATTGAAAATGTACGATGGTCAGAAGATTTAAAAATTGCAGTAGCGAAAATTTCAAGACCGAAATTTGATCCTGAAGTGTTGCCATTCGCAAAATGACGTCAGCGTTACGCGCAGATACATTTTTCTTTATAATATAGATACTTAATCAGTAAAATATAATAAAGATCAGTTATTAGGATGTGGTTATCAATTGAGACCAACAACTTTACAAAATTACAAAATGCTTGGTATTCTGGAATGAAAAACAGCAATTTTCACCTTCTCAAAATTTGCATACGCACTTCTCATATCCATATTCATAATTTTTAAAAAATTTGAATTTTGTTAGATCATTTTAGAATTATTTTAACTCAAAATTTGAAATCACGATTGTCAGCAACATCTTTTATGTGAACAGACGCACTCTTTACTTGAGATTCTAATCTCAATTCCGAAGAGTAAAAATTTCCGTAATTTATGTTTTTAGACGCATTTGTGTTAAAATGTTTAGTTTTATCTAAGAAAATGATTGTTTTCTTTCATATATGACTTCATTTTCACTTAAATAAGCATTTCGCGTAGTGTCTGAAACTTAGTATCAGTATACATGCAGAAGGCAAAACAATATAGAAAATTTATGAGGAAAAATGCGTGTTTTCAAAAGCAGTGTGTCATTTTCCGTTATTATGCCCCTAATATAATATTATGCTCCTAATGGGATTTTGCGCCACTAAACCCTATACAACAATTTCGAATTTTTATCAGAAAATGGCATGAATAAAGATAAAAATACCTAATTATTATTATCTTGTCTGTAATAATGAAAGCTATCTAATTTTCACCGTTTTGAAGAAATTTCACAAAAAGGCTTTTTAAATTAAAATATAAAAGTGGGGATATTAAAAAAAAAACAGATAGTGCGATCCCATGTACAAAGGAATAGCTTTCAGCTAAAAAAAAATATTAGTAAAACTGGTTCAACAGAAAGATCAGGGCAGATGACTAAAAAACACACTTGTGTTTTAAATATATAGATTATATAAAATTATGAAACATTAAATTAAGCAAATTATGTTATTTTGATAAAATTATAATAGAATGTCCTAAAGAATAGCATTAAAATTTTTTTAGTCGCGAGAATTTTCGACAAAAATTTGAGAAAACAGCTGGGGTAAAAATGGCGCACTTCTACAAAACATATTTCAGTTTTAAGAATTAAATTACACGCTTTTATATAAAATGACATAAAATGACGCCATTTGCATCCGCTACAGCAATCCAGTCTTAAACTTCATCTATAGAAAAGTATGCATATGACGTCATTATCGCGGAATAACGGACAATATTGTTGACATAGCACGTATTTTAATTTCACCCTTTTTTCAGGTTTTATGAGAAAATAGAAACAAAAAGATATAGTTATCTCCTATTTCTGGCTATTTTCCGTTTACTTTCAACAGAAATGGGGTACTTTTGTTGCCACGATTACAAAATTGGTATTAAAAATTACAAAAAAATTAATATCTCAAAAATAAATTGAGATACAGCTTTCAAACAAATTGCATTTAAAAGAGCATTTTTTTCTTTATACGACAGTGTAAAAATTTAAAATGTGCGATGTTTAGAAGTTTAAAAATTTGCAGTAAAGAAAATTGCAAAACTGAAATTTCATTTCAAATATCAAAATGTTGCCATTCGCAAAATGACGTATGCGTTACGCACAGATATGTTTGTCCTTTATAATATAGATATAAAATCTATTATCTATTCTATAATCTATTATATATATAAAATCCAAACGGAAATTTCGTTCCGAACGCCTAGATTTCGAGTTCTACCGCATGGATTTTTACGGAACTTATACCGTTAGAAAGATATCGTTTCAGGGAAGGTTTTAAGCTGTAACACATCATTCTACATAGATTAGTTATAGAAGTATGACAGAAAGTTCTGTTATTTTGGACGATAAGGTTACCATTTTATTTCTTGGCGAAGTTTTTTGTTGTTTAAAAAATTGAAACGGCTATTACACCTAGAAAAATAAAAGACAAAAAACTTTTACTAATTTTATTTAAAATCTTTAAAAAAGAAAAAAAAAGAAATCCATTTTAATGTGTGATAATATTAAAAAACGGATATATTTAATTTAAACATGAAAGAGAATGTTCGTTATACTTAAAGAATTACTCAGTTGAAATATTGCAATTGAAATAATATTTAGCGATTTATCATTTGCATCAGGTTAAGAAAAATGCATCTGAAAATTGATAAAATGATATCAAGGAAGTTCCCCATAAGTACATGCTCAGCATTATTTGAAAAAAATTATAGAATATTCTTCTCATAAATATATATATATATCCATAAAAAAATCGGCAGAACCTCTATTTAGCATTCCTAAAAAAATAATGAAAATTTCATTTTCTGGGATTTAGCGCTGGATGGCGACACGATAAAATTTTGAATAATACTATGATAAATATTCTTTAAGAAAAACTTTTTCAACTCTCGATACGAAGTTAGTTTAAGTAAGTTTAACTTAAATAAATACATATTTATAACTGCAGTTTTGTCATATACATTTATATATGTAACAATGAAATTTAACGATCGTATTTATGCCGTTTACAATGAAATTTAAATGGATTAAAAGTGTTTCAAACTCAAATTAAGGTCCGATTCTGAGCATTGGCAATTTGACTTCGATATTGTTAGTGTCAGAGACAACAAGAGAGTTTTATCGCCATGGAAACAACAATTTAATATCGAAATGTTTAATGATAGCATTCTTAATTAAAATACCCTTAAAACTTATCCAGCCGGTGACACCGTATAAAATTAAATAGCTCAATACAAGTAACACGCAATTTGCATATATTATATAAGCTTACAGCAAAAATAATAAACTAATCCACAGTTTAAGTTTAAATTCATTGAGCATTAGGCATTTAATTACTTATTTAACAAGGAATTTATAAATGCATTTCAATCTCTTGCATTTGGCGAGGAAACCTATTGGTTCGCCAAAGAGCGTCGAGCGTTCGTCTGTTCGCGCCAAATACTCGAAAAAAAATTTTTTTACAGATTTTCTACTGCGATTCGACCGCTATATTTTTACCGATCTTTTTTACATACATGAGTCATTTTATTAGCATTCCCTTTTTCAAAATATTTTGAGTATGCGTTTTAAGGAGACCTTCCTTGTGAGTAACAATTATTATTATTATTATTATTATTATGTATCTCTTACAGAAAAAACTAGCAGATGTAATTATAAAAATAATGATATTACACAAATAGCAGTTAATATTATAAGAGTGGAGTCAAATAATATTTAAATTTTAATGCAAGCGTTTGCCCCCATCCCCCCACACATATAATAAATAATTTAATTTCAGATATTTAAAATATTTTTCGCGTAATTTACTACGGATACATGCTATTTTTTTTCCCCCAAACTTATGACTTTTATAACCTCGAACTCAAATCAACAAATATTGTCCACTCTCTCTCTCTCTCTCTTTTTTTTTTTTTTTTTTTTTTTTTTTTTACATATATCGCCAATTTTTCTTTTAGAAAAGTCTACTGTTTCAAATGTTAAGTACTAAAGATTATTCTTAAGAAAATTTATGCAATTTTGCGTTATTAATACCACAAAAGAAAATATTTTGCAATAAAAATTGCTTACTGAAATACATTTTTGATTGTCTTTTTAATTCGTCATCCCATTTTCAGTTTTTTTAAGGTTTTTGATATTGGATTAATCTTCCGTAATCAGGTTACCTGCTAATTAGTGTATTTACTGAACTATTTAGATGTTTCTTTTATATTTGACAGAGTCAGATCAGTGATCAGACAGTGACTGTCAGACAGTGATCGCGATTATAGAAGATTACATGAAATTTGTACTTATCTATTAGTAAATTTATGTTTTTTCATTATGAAGCAAACGGAGAACAGAAGATTTAGTATTATATATATTTTTATTTGCAGTTATTTTACTGTCACTAAAAAATAAATACTTGGGGAAAAAAATATTTGAAATTCCAATGGTGGCTGGTGGAACAATATTTGTTGATTTATCATTTTAGCCTAGATAAGGAAAAAAGTACCTGAAATGCAGATAAAATTGAAAATAGAAATCATTATAAAGCAAGTTCTTCTGACGCACAATCCTATTCGCTAAACTGAGGAAAAAATTAACGATTTTAGGTTTATTTAGGCAGCAGACTGAAGAATAATGTAATTTTGAAAATAAAAAGTGTATTTATTTCTCCGTGTTATTGCACTCTTTAGAGAAATAAAAAAAGGTCTTCGGTGCATCAAAACGATTATTTCGTTATATTATAACGTGTTAGGTTATTAAGTTTTGTATAACTGACTTTATTTGTCATTTACAAAGAGTATTTTTGGCGAAAGATCTATAATTCAGGCAACAGCAATTTGACTTTATTTAATGGGATGTAGTCTGGCGCATAATTACGTATGTATTACGTGTGTTAACTCTGGTAAATTTGTAACCATATAGTTTGCAAACACTTCTAATGTTTGCCATAAAACTTAGCTATGCACCCGATTATGGACGATTGGGAAGATTTTGATTGGATGAAAACAACAGGTTTATTTTTCTATCATAATGAGTTATCGAGTTTTTTTTCAGGTTAACAGTTACATAATTGCAAGTGGTATATATACAAAAAGGAAATGGTAATGAAAATGACATTATTTTAATTTTATTCAAACACTTCATTTTTTAAAATCCACTTTTATGTGATTCACATTTCTTTTAATGAAAGTTAAAGACTTTTTATGTGCAAACAATTTTTACATTTTTTTTTTTTTTTTACCGTATTTACTCTGCTGTAATCCGAAGATAGAAAACTGCAGTAGACCTGCTAGAAGACGTGTATTACAAAATATAATGCAACGTAGAGAGAAATTGTATTTAAGCTACCAGAACCACACATAGCACCAAGCTGAGAAGCCCGGAGTTCAAGAACTATCAAACGAAAGTGAATAATCCGAACATAAGTAATGTTCAGTGGTCACTCTCTGCAATCATTGTAATTATCTCTCCTTTTAGTAGTGTGGTGACTAGAGAACATTTTAACATTTCTGATTATCACAACGGCCGTATTTTCTTCCCAACCTCTAATTTAAATATATACTGTAAAAAGAATTTCTTCTGAATAGTCCGAATTTTGCCTAACCCATAAGGTATTATAATAGCTAAATAGCGTTCGCATAGTATTCAGCAAATGCGGAAAGATTTTCCCGGTGAAGGTCCATATTAATTTAAAATACAAGGTCGAATTCATAATTTTGTTTGATCAATGATCATTTGGAAAATGGACCAGCGAAGCGGGTGTAGCCTGCTAGTCTATTATATATATAAAATCCAAACGGAAATTTCGTTCCGAACGCCGAGATTTCGAGTTCTACCGCATGGATGTTTACGGAACTTATACCGTTAGATAGGTATCGTTCCAGGGAAGGTTTTAAGCTATAACACATCATTCTACCTAGATTAGTTATAGAATTATTACGGAAAATTCTATTATTTTGGACTTTGTTACTTCATATTTCCTTAAATATCTGGGCTCCTATTGGTCGTAGAGCTTAGATCTCGCGCCAAAAGTAGCTCCAAAGCACCCAAGTAAACTTTTCCCCGCGATTGATTTGCCGTCTTCCGATTTCCTCTAACTCTATTAGGGGCCCGCGTAGAACCCCTTTAAAATATTTTTCGTAGTAATTTCAGCAATTATCTTAAATTATTGGTTAAGACCGCCACCTTCCCGATTCATGTATCTACGGAAATGTTGCATGAAGAAGTTTCGTTCAGATACTCTTTCGTTAAGAATAGAGTGCGCTCCCTGGTGGTGGAATGTGGAACTAACATAACGCGATATTGTTAAAATTAGGAAATCTAACAATGCGATCTGTTTTAAACTTTGAGATAGTCCATAACACATAATCTATTATCTATTCTATTATATATATATAAAATCAATTATCTATTCTATTATCTATCATATATATAAAATCCAAACGGAAATTTCGTTCCGAACGCCTAGATTTCGAGTTCTACTGCATGGATTTTTACGGTTACCTATACCGTTAGATAGGTATTGTTTCAGGGAAGGTTTTAAGCTATAACACATTATTCTACCTATATTAGTTTTAGAATTATGACGGAAAATTCTGTTATTTTGGACGATAATGTTACCATTTTATTTCTTGGCGAAATTCATCGTTGATAAAAAAAAATTGAAACGGCTATTAAACCTCGAAAAATAAAAGAAAAACTGTTACTAATTTTATTTAAATGAAAAAAAAAAGAAAAAAAGAAGAAGAAAATCCGTTTTAATGAGTGATAATATTAAAAAACGGAAATATTTAATCAAATCCTGAAAGAAATATTTGTAATGCTAAAAAATTAATTTAATAAGAAATATTACACTTGATACGCAATATTTGGCTCTTTATCGCTTGCGTTAGATATGGAAACGAATCTGAAAATTTGACTAGATGAAATTTTAACGACATTTTCTTTCTGTTCTGTTCTTTTCTTTTTTTTTATATCTAATTGTCCCATCACGTGACTTATAGAAGAAACAAGCAGATGTAATTGTGAGTCACATGTGTAATTACTATTTGTTTCTTTAAAATTTTTTATTTTTCTTTTGTCGCAAAACAATGTGATTTTAAGCCAAAAATGCATAAGCCTGACATTAGCTTGAGGATGTTCTCACAAATGGTGTTTTTTAGGTGAAAGAGATCATTTTTTGAGTACATTTTCATATTCAATTGTAACTTATATAGATATCAGTTAATATTTAAAAAATGGAATCGAATACTTAAATTTTAGTGTGAATTTCTGGCACACATACATATTGTAAAATAATTTCATACTTTTTAAAATGTTTTTCGCCGTAATTCCGAAAGCATGGGATATTTATAAACTCGAACTCAGATCAACGAATATTACCCATTTTATTTAAGCAAATGTTATCTATTTTCTCAAGTCATATCGCCAATTTCATTTATAGAAAAAAATCGAATATCAAAATTATGCGTCAAATGATAGCATATTTTAATAATGTAGTTTTGTATGCTGAATCGAATGCTACCAAATAAATTTTTATAAGTCCAACAGTTCATTACACATTTCATATTTTTCTAATTTGGCGGTGTCTTTGGCATCTAAACCTCAAAATATCTATCATTACATCCGTTACTCTAGCAACGGAAAAAATTCAAATCAACCCTTTCGGCTAAAAAATAAAAACGGCTCTATGAGTTTGAAATAAAAATGCAAGCATCTTAATTTTTTTAAAAAATAGTGATTTTATGTAAAATAAAAGGGAAAAAATTACTGAGAATTTAGCGTTATAAAACAAAAATGGAAAAGTAACTACTTAGATAGTCCGTCGACCAAAAATCTATCGTCAAACTATAAGATTAAATGCCAATAATGGTTGATCGTAAATATCACATTCACTTGAATTTAAACAAACTACACGTGTTTACATCATCAAGTGATTTTAATTTCGACGTTTTATTTGTATTTTTATTAATGTTATACTAATTTATTTGTTATTTCGTTATTTAAAATAAAGATTATGTCAATTTATAGAATTTGGCGAATGGTTTGGCGATTTATATAATTTGGCGAAATTGGTCGACGGGATAACAAGTAGTACCAATGAAAATATTTAAGTATGAAAGCAATGTTTGTAACGACTTAAAAATTATTTTCATATATATAAACTCGGTTTATGGCATCAGATGCCGTCATCCGAAGAATCTACAAGAGTCTTTTTCCATTTTTTCCGGTCATAGGTTCCTCAATGAAAGAAATTGGAATTGGAATAATATTGTGCGATTTATAAATTGCTCCTCGATAAGAAGAAAAATGGGTACATTTATAACAACAGTGCGCACATCTCGCTGATAGCATTTTTTAAATTCCCAGTAGCAGTAGTTACATTTTGCGTATGTAAATTGAAAATATTTTTTTGCTTTTAATTATGGCATTATTTCCTGTTATTGTTTATCTTTTCAGTTTTTTAAATGAAATTAGTATAAGGCATGCATTTTAAATTAAAAGAGTGAAAGGTTTGTGTTTTAAATGAAAATAATAAAATAAGAATATGCTATGAAAACAATCTTTATTGATTTATTACCTGCGCCCGGCTGACATAAAAGTATCACAAAAGCCACATATTCACTTTTCTTTGAGTAGTTGCTCACGAGAATTCAAGTTAACCTTCCGTAATCGGATACTTCACATATTGGTGTATTAGCTTTAATATTGAAAGCATCGTTTTTGTTTGAAGCGAAAACTTTACTATGAATTCTATTACACAAAATTGCATCATCATCATCTACTATATATTTACAACGGAAATTTGTATTTCATTCCGAGTGTTTATAATACTTTGGTAGGATATACCACAATTAGTTAGGTAATAATTTTGGAAAGGTTTTAGTGTATACATATTGTTCAAGGGTACTTAGTTATAGAGCAACAGTAAAAGTTCAAAAATTAAGTGAACCTGATTATGAAAGTTTAGCCTTTTTAAAAAAATCTACAGAACATATTTTGTTACAAGTGGCTCTGTTGCATGACTTTTAGGAATGGTGTTAGTATATACGATTTCATTATATGTTGATTAGTTACAGAGGTATTAATTCCTGTCGTCATAACGGTCTCATTACCCGACCATAAGTGCGCTGTTTATAATCAACTAAAACAATTACTTCTTAATTGCTAAATTTTGTCCAACGCTTAAGATAACATTATATCGCAATGGCGTTCGCATCGTTTTCAGTAATGTGCAAGGTCAAGCTGAAGATCCATATTGTTTAAAATACAAGTTCAAATTCACCATTTAGTTTAATCCAAGGTTCATTTGGAAATATTGACCAGCGCAGCGGGCATAGCCTGCTAGTCTATCTATTATATATATATAATCCAAACGGAAATTTCGTTCCGAACGCCGAGATTTCGAGTTCTACCGCATGGATTTTTACGGAACTTATACCGTTAGATAGGTATCGTTCCAGGGAAGGTTTTAAGCTATAACACATCATTCTACCTAGATTGGTTATAGAATTGGTACGGAAAATTCTATTATTTTGGACTTTGTTACTTCATATTTCCTTAAATATCTGGGCTCCTATTGGTCGTAGAGCTTAGATCTCGCGCCAAAAGTAGCTCCAATGCACCCAAGCAAACTTTTCCCCGCGATTATTTTGCCGTCTTCCGATTTCCTCTAACTCTATTAGGGGCCCGCGTAGGGCCCCTTTAAAATATTTTTCGTAGTAATTTCAGCAATTATCTTAAATTATTGGTTAAGACCGCCACCCTCCCGATTCATGTATCTACGGAAAGGTTGCATGAAGGAGTTTCGTTCATATACGCTTTCGTTAAGAATAGAGTGCGCTCCCTGGTGGTGGAATGTGGAACTAACATAACGCGATATTGTTAAAATTAAGAAATCTAACAATGCGATCTGTTTTAAACTTTGAGATAGTTCATAACACATAATCTATTATCTATTATATTATATATATATAAAATCTATTATCTATTCTATTATCTATTTATATATATAAAATCCAAACGGAAATTTCGTTCCGAACGCCTAGATTTCGAGTTCTACTGCATGGATTTTTACGGAACCTATACCGTTAGATAGGTATTGTTCCAGGGAAGTTTTTAAGCTATAACACATTATTCTTCCTATATTAGTTTTAGAATTATGACGGAAAATTCTGTTATTTTGGGCGATAAGGTTACCATTTTATTTCTTGGCGAAATTCATCGTTGATAAAAAAAAAATTGAAACGGCTATTAAACCTCGAAAAATAAAAGAAAAACTGTTACTAATTTTATTTAAATGAAAAAAAAAGAAAAAAAGAAAAAGAAAATCCGTTTTAATGAGTGATAATATTAAAAAACGGAAACATTTAATCAAAACCGGAAAGAAATATTTGTAATGCTTAAAAATTAATTTAAAAAGAAATATTTCACTTGATATGCAATATTTGGCTCTTTATCGCTTGCGTTAGATATGGAAACGAATCTGAAAATTTGATTAGATGAAATTTTAACGACATTTTCTCTCTGTTCTGTTCTTTTCTTTTTTTTTATATATCTAACTGTCCCATCACGTGACTTATAGAAGAAACAAGCAGATGTAATTGTGAGTCACATGTGTAATTACTATTTGTTTCTTTACAATTTATTATTTTTCTTTTGTCGCCAAACAATGTGATTTTAAGCCAAAAATGCATAAGCGTGACATTAGCTTGAGGATGTTCTCACAAATGGTGTTTTTTTAGGTGAAAGAGATCCTTTTTTGAGTACATTTTAATATTCAATTGTAACTTATATAGATATCAGTTAATATTTAAAAAATGGAATCGAATACTTAAATTTCAGTGTGAATTTCTGCCACACATACATATTGTAAAATAATTTCATACTTTTTAAAATGTTTTTCGCCGTAATTTCGAAAGCATGTGATATTTATAAACTCGAACTCAGATCAACGAATATTACCCATTTTATTTAAGCAAATGTTATCTATTTTCTCAAGTCATATCGCCAATTTCATTTATAGGAAAATTCACAGATTCGAAATCTAGGAAATAAAGATAATTTTTCAGGAAATTTATGTTTTAATACGTTATTACTATGGAAAAATTCAACATTTTGAAAAAAAAAATTACAAATCTTTTGTAATTCGTCATTTCTTCTTCGTCTTTCTTCGTACTTTCTCCTCTGTTATGTAATATTCAAATGATATTGGACTAATTTTCTATCATCGATTTACCGCAAAATCGCATATCTAATATAGTATATAAAATAAAGTCTGGATTAGGGGGCTAATTAACGCACAGCGCAAACTACTGAACCTAAAATCTTGAAAATCGTGGTAAAAATACTTCATATGACATAAACTTCTGCTAAGAAAGTATTTTCTAAAGTGTCACCCCTAATGGTTTTTGCACGGGGAGGGGGAAAAAATCGAATATCAAAATTATGCGTCAAATGATAGCATATTTTAATGTAGTTTTGTATGCTGAATCAAATGCTACCAAATAAATTTTTATAAGTCCAACAGTTCATGACACATTTCATATTTTTCTAATTTGGCGGTGTCTTTGGCATCTAAACCTCAAAATATCTATCATTACATCCGTTACTCTAGCAACGGAAAAAATTCAAATCAACCCTTTTGGCTAAAAAATAAAAACGGCTCTATGAGTTTGAAATAAAAATGCAAGCATCTTAATTTTTTTAAAAAATAGTGATTTTATGTAAAATAAAAGGGAAAAAATTACTGAGAATTTAGCGTTATAAAACAAAAATGGAAAAGGTACTACTTAGATATTCCGTCGACCAAAAATCTATCGTCAAACTATAAGATTAAATACCAATAATGGTTGATCGTAAATATCAAATTCACTTGAATTTAAACAAACTACACGTGTTTACGTCATCAAGTGATTTTAATTTCGACGTTTTATTTGTATTTTTATTAATGTTATACTAATTTATTTGTTATTTCGTTATTTAAAATAAAGATTATGTCAATTTATATAATTTGGCGAATGGTTTGGCGATTTATATAATTTGGCGAAATTGGTCGACGGCATAACAAGTAGGACCAATGAAAATATTTAAGTATGAAAGCAATGTTTGTAACGACTTAAAAATTACTTTCATATATATAAACTCGGTTTATGGCGTCAGATGCCGTCATCCGAAGAATCTACAAGAGTCTTTTTCATTTTTTCCGGTCATAGGTTCCTCAATGAAAGAAATTGGAATTGGAATAATATTGTGCGATTTATAAATTGCTCCTCGATAAGAAGAAAAAATGGGTACATTTATAACAACCGTGCGCACATCTCGCTGATAGCATTTTTAAAATTCCCAGTAGCAGTAGTTACATTTTGCGTATGTAAATTAAAAATATTTTTTTGCTTTTAATTATGGCATTATTTCCTGTTATTGTTTATCTTCACAGTTTTTTAAATGAAATTAGTATAAGGCATGCATTTTAAATTAAATGAGTGAAAGGTTTGTGTTTTAAATGAAAATAATAAAATAAGAATATGCTATGAAAACAATATTTATTGATTTATTACCTTCGCCCGGCTGACATAAAAGTATCACAAAAGCCACATATTCACTTTTCTTTGAGTAGTTGCTCATGAGTATTCAAGTTAACCTTCCGTAATCCGATACTTCACATATTGGTGTATTAGCTTTAATGTTGAAAGCATCGTTTTTGTTTGAAGCGAAAACTTTATTATGAATTATATTACACAAAATCGCATCATCATCATCTACTATATAGTTACAACGGAAATTTGTATTTCATTCCGATTGTTTATAATACTTTCGTAGGATATACCACAATTAGTTAGGTAATAATTTTGGAAAGGTTTTAGTGTATACATATTGTTCAAGGGTACTTAGTTATAGAGCAACAGTAAAAGTTCAAAAATTAAGTGAACCTGATTATGAAAGTTTAGCCTTTTTAAAAAAAATCTACAGAACATATTTTGTTACAAGTGGCCCTGTTGCATGACTTTTAGGAATGGTGTTAGTATATACGATTTCATTATATGTTGATTAGTTACAGAGGTATTAATTCCTGTTGTCCTAAGGGTCTCATTACACGACCATAAGTGCGCTGTTTATAATCAACTAAAACAATTACTTCTTAATTGCTAAATTTTGTCCAACGCTTAAGATAACTTTATATCGCAATGGCGTTCGCATCGTTTTCAGTAATGTGCAAGGTCAAGCTGGAGATCCATATTGTTTCAAATACAAGTTCAAATTCACCATTTAGTTTAATCCAAGGTTCATTTGGAAATATTGACCAGCGCAGCGGGCATAGCCTGCTAGTCTATATATATAAAACACAAGTGTGTTTTTTAGTCATCTGCTCTTATCTTTACTGCTGAACCAATTTTACTAACATTTTTTTTTTCAACTGAAAGCTGTTCATTTGTAGATGTGATTGGACTATCTTTTTTTTTTTTTTTCTAAATATCCCTACTTTTATATTTTAACTTTAAAAGCATTTTATGAAATTTCCCCAAAATGATGAAAATTGGATAGCTTTCATTATTGCAGACATGAGAGAAAAAAATGAGGTACCTTTATCTTTATTCATGCCATTTTCTGATAAAAATTCAAAATTGTTTATAAAAACTGTTGTATAGGGTTTAGTGGCGCAAAATCCAATTAAGAGCATATTATATTAGGGGAATAATAACGGAAAATAACATGCTGCTTTTGAATACACGCATTTTTCCTCATAAATTTTCTATATTGCTTTTCCTTCAGCATGTGTACTGATACTAAGTTTCAGACACTAGGCGAAATGCTTATTTAAGTGAAAATGAAGTCATATTTAATAGAAAACGATCATTTCCTTAGATAAAACTAAACATTTTAACACAAATGTGTCTAAAAAACATAAATTACGGAAATGTTTACTCTCCGAAATTGAGATTAGGATCTCAAGTAAAGAGTGCGTCTATTCACATAAAAGCTGACAATGGTGACTTCAAGATTTGAGTTAAAATGATTTTAAAATGATCAAACAAAATACAATTTTTTTTAAAATCATGAATATGGATATGAGAAGTGCGTATGCAAATTTTGAGAAGGTAAAAATTTCTATTTTTCATTCCGGAATACCAATCATAAGAGCTTCAATTGATAACCACATCGTAATAACTGACCTTTATTATATTTTACTGATTAAGTATCTACCGAGTGTCCTAAAAAAGGACTGACTGATTTAAAAATTCAATACCTTGCAAACGGTGACAGATATTTAAAAAATTCTTGCAGGAGGGTGATGCATGAGGTCAAAAATATTTTTACAGTGATTTTCGATTTTAATTCGGTAAGCAATAGGCGCTAAATACAGGCTCGATTTTTTGGCCTTTCTCTTCTTCCATGCGGAAAAAGGAGATTAAAATGTACTGAAAAATGTACTGAGTGGGTCACGAAGTGCCAAAACTCGAGCCTGAATTTAGCGTCTATTGATCGCAGCGCCATCTATTATTAATAATTCGAACTAAAATCGAAAATCACTGTGAAAAAAAACCTTTTGGCCGCATGCATAACCCTCCTGCAAGAATTTCTTACATTCAGTCACCGTTTACAAGTTATTGAATTTTAAAATCAGTAAGCCCTTTTTACGACACCCGGTATAATATAAAGGACAGACGTACCTGTGCGTACGCTGACGTCATTTTGCGAATGGCAACACTTCACGATCAAATTTCGGTCTTGAAATTTCCGCTACTGCATTTTTTTAATCTTCTGACCATCGTACATTTTCAATTTTCGTCGTATAGGGGAAAAATTTACTTTCAAATGCAATTTGTTTCAAACTGTATCTTAACTGACTGATGTATTATGCTTTTTTAAATATTTTTTAAGCATGATTTTTTTTTTAAGTTTATCTTATCACGTGCCGGTTTCAATACATAATAATAATAAACATTTTGCACATAAAGCAAAAACATTGTTTAGCATTTGTTTCTGACTATTTTTGCATAACGAAATTATTACTTCCTTTATAAACAAATAAAAGAATCATATTAAAAAAACCCAATCTAACATATTTCAGAAAGACAAATTAACGAAATTAATACTTCTTTTATCAACAAATAAAAGAATAATATGTAAAAAAAAAAAAACAAAAAAAAAAAAAAAATCTAACATATTTCTAATCATACAATTTAAATTTTTAGATCATCAAATAGGATTTTTTTTTTTTCTTCAAATGGAATTTGTTTGCAAAGTTCATCTCAGTTTACTGATTGTCTATGGTTTAAAAAAAATTAATGCATGAAATATTTTTTTTTATTTATCTATATCGTGCGGAGCTCGATTACGAAAGATAATATCGTTTGCCCTTAAAACAAAATAAAGAGTTCATCATTTTCTTACAGCTAATATCCTTTAAAAAAAAACACTTACATATGAATGAATAAATAAAATAATATAAATAAAACACATATTTAACAGACATATATAAGCTCTGAAATTATCAGAATATAAAAGGATGCCGTAAGTAGCAAAATCTTGGTCAAATAACTCTTAATTGCGGCTATAATAAGAAAATATCGCTTTTGATAAATAAAAAAAATATATTTCATTCTATAATTCGTATTTTTCATATGGAAAATGCTTTTTTCATGTAAGTGGGCAGTCAAAAAAATGTATTGCATTTATAAAAAAAATATTAGTTTTCAATTTAAAAAAAAAATGTTTTCAACTATATTCTTTAACCCGGGAAGGCCGGGTACGATCCCCTAGTTATTATAAACTACAAACAAGCCCGTGCTTAACGGTTGTGTCATTTTGCGAATTGCATGTCTTATCGATGAAATTGCAGTTTTTTAAATTTTGTTCTGCAAATTTTTAAATTTTTAAACGTCACACTTTTTTTTTAATTTTTAGACATTCACATAGGAAAAATAAATATTTGCAAATACAGTTCGTTTCAAAATTGTATCTTAATTAACTGATTTATTATGGCTTTAAAAATAATTTTCAAGGTTATTTTTTTTATCTACACTGGTAGAAATTGATTTATGGAATCACGGTTTTTTAACAAGAACTTATATAATATTCATTAAAAATGAATGCAATTTCATGGGATATACATAGTATGTATAACAAATCCTTCTATATATATAAAAAAAGTTTTTATTCGGAAATGGACCAATGACAATCTGCGTAGATATTCCAGGTAGATTCACATCCAATTTGAATTCTTAAGCATGGCCTTTCATCGTTAATATTAAAAAAAACTGTTGCATACAAAAATATGAAAATCGGTGGTATTATAGAGAAATGTTTGATAAACACGCTGATGCAGACAGTTTTCAAATCGAAGAATTATTTAAAGAGATATTTAGTGCTAAAGTTAGACAAAATCGTTCCATTAAAAAAGTTTTATTGGAGCAAAAACTATACATGAGAATTTAATCATCTTTAGATCATTTTATACGTTATAAGTTCCCGGTGTGCAGATTGTATTTATTTTTCTTATTTGACTCATTTTTTGAGGTTTTATTTCAATTTTAAATTCAAATTTTCATCATTTCGAGAGATATTTTTAACAAAATTTAGAAAATGTTATTAATTTAAACTGTTGCCAGTTGTATAAACAGCGCAAACAATAATGTTTACTTCAAATTAAAAATTTATTTTACACGTGACTATTATAAACAGAAAATATAAAAAGCAGGAACGCATTGAAAATTACGTCATACAAATTATAATTACACGTGAATTTTAAAAGAGACAGAATATTGTAAATTAATAAATTCATAAACATGCGTTAGAAGTCTTAAATTGGGGAATTTACGTCACATTTACGTCACATTACACTTATTATATAAAAAGAACAAAAAATAATATTGCTAAACAGTTTAAATTTAAAAATTGCTCGAGACATTTATTTAATATTTTAAGATGATCATAATATTTCATTTCTAGCAAAAGTATTTTTACGTGAATATTAAAAAGAAAAGTTTGGTGAAAATTACGTCAGATTATATTTCTTAGATTCAAATTATAATTCAATCTTCCGAAATCTTTTTAAAGCCGATCAAATTATCGTGCTGTTAGAGTTTGCGGTGTCTGAACGGGGGGTTGACGAGCGTAGCTCGTAGAGGGCAGAGCCCCCTAGTGAGTTACAAAAATAAAATTTCATACATAATATTAAACAATAACAAAAAGTCAAAAATTTGATTTTCGTAATATGCTAACATGGAAATAAATTTATGAAATATCACATTTCGTTGGCTATTCCGAAGTAATATGACGAAAATTTGCATCAAACAAGGTAGCGTGACATACACAGTAGGCATAAAAAAGTGTTATATTTTGAAATCAATACATTTTCGTTATACTTTTCACGATCGGTAAACGAAAGTTGTTGTCTGAGGAAAAAAGGCTCTAATATCAATGAATATGTAGGATGTGGAAAGTCTGTTCCGGAAATTAGTAAAATTAATTAAAAGATAAGTTGGGGTGATATATAACTATAGAAAAGATCCAGCAAATTATGGCAAAAGTTTTAACAAAAGTGAAATCCACGTTTAAGTAAGAGAGAGAAAAGGGGTGATTCTTCAACTTGCATCGAAAGCCGACCACACTTCAAAGAAGATTTGTTCAGATCTATCCCTTCCTGCTACTTCTAGAAGATTTTGGCAAATTTTACATTTTTCATGAAGCCTGAGATGGTCGAAAATGAAGTCTGGTCCAAAATTACTTCTGTATCACAAGCAATGCAAGATACAAGCAATACAAGATGTGTTTGCAATATTACGAGAAGTACGTGACAATGTTTGACAATTGGAAGAAAGTCATTTTCTCCAACTTAAAAAGATTCAATTTGGATGGCCCGGATGGTTTGACATATTATTGGAGGTATCTCCGAAAAGAATCAAAATCTACATTCAGAGGACATTTTGATGGCGAAAGATTGATGATTTGGGCAGCGATCGCTTATGATGGCAAAAATGAAATTGCATTATAAACGGTCGCAAGGCTTTTCAGGATTACAGTTTTGTTTTAGAAAATTCACTTCTTCCATTTGCATGGCAATATTACGGTTTAGATTACATCTTCATGCAAGACAATGGAAGTATTCACATTTCAAATGCAATGAAAGGTTGGTTTGACGAACAGAATATTGTTCTTTTAGATCATCCACATATTAGTCCTGATCTGAACGCCATCGAAAATGTTTGGGGACAGCTTGTACTTATGATTAATGCAAATGGGATTCACTACATATCGCTTATAGAAATGAAAGCTTCAATGTTTCAGAACTGTAAATTAATTGATCAGAAATACATTCAAAATCTTGTTTTATCAATGTCATCTAGAATAAAAGAAACTCTGGTGAATAAAAGCGGCTTTATTAACTATTAATTTCAATTAAATGTGATAATTCATAAATCAATTTCCATGTTTTTATGTTACTAAAATCTAATTTTTGACCTTATGATTTAGTTTATTAATATGTATGAAATTTTATTTTTCTAAATTATTTGTTATACATAGCATGTATAACGTATGGAATTTCATTCGTTTTTAATGAATAATATAGAAGTTCAAGTTAAAAAACCGTGGCTTCATAAATCAATTTCCACCAGTGTAGCATCATCGCGACCACGCTGCATTAGAAATTAACTCATTTGAGATGAAAACAAATATAAACAGTTCAGTATTTTTCTTTGGCTAATTTTTCATAACTAAATTTAAAGTTCATCTGTCTGTTATATTTAAAAGAGATTATCCGTTTGTATTTTTTATCTATTCCTCCTAAAATAAGGAACGTTGGTGATCAATTTAACCCCAGTTATCGGCATGGATCTGAGTGTGTAAAAAGAGGCCTTAGAATTTTCAAATTTTAATTAGTTTTTGAGATATTATATTAATCGTAATGTTTAATGACATTTATGTAAGGTTGGCAAATAAATTGCTCCGTTTTTGTGGATTAAAAGGAAAAAAATATATATAACAATTAATAGATTTAATTTTTTCACATAATTTTAAAATTAAAATTTACTTTTATTTTTTTTTATAGATAGTGAAAACAATAATGTGATTGAATTGTATTTTTCAAGAAAATTTCAAGGAATTCAAATGTATCTTCACATATTCATCATTATTTTAAGAAAGCAAAAAATCGTTTGTTGACTGTATTATTGAGATATATTCCATTGACGCAAACAGAGAAAAAAATCTATCGTAACTTTTTTAATTTAATTTCAGTTAGATAAGAAATTTTTAACTATTTCCTTAAGATGACGATTAAAACATTTCACAAGTACTTTAAAAACATAATGTTTAAATAGGTAAGTTAAAATAAAGTTAGATATCATTTCCCCCAAAATAGAAAAATTCATTCAATTCAAATGCAACACGTCGGATTGCCACTCAACTAGTATATGTAAAATTAAAAATGAGATTTTCATCCAAACGCTTATAAATCAGGTTCTGCTAAATGGATATACTGTTGGTAACAATGAATTACCAATATACTATTGGTAATACCTTGTTATTTACTTAGTGTTTAGAAGAAGGTTTTGGTAAATAATACATAGTTTTACATTGCCTAGTTAGAGAGGATAAGGGAGAAATTTCTATAATTAGGTGAAGTACATTATGAAAGGGTATTTCGACTGCTTATAACTCATGTTCTGCTAAACAGATTTTCATGGGACTTTCATTGACATATAGTTCAGGTTTCAGGTAAAGTTTTAATGAAGAACATATTCTTCTATGGTGCTAAGTTTTAGGGCTATAGTTCCGTAATTAGGTCAAGCAGAATATGGATGGGGATTCCATAACAAACGCTTGTACTTCACGATCATTAATATTGAACTTGCGTCAGGTAGAAATGATTTATACAAGGATTAGTGTTTAGCACAAAAAACTATGTTGTTTAATGCAGGACCTGTGAGAATATTTTATAATTAAATGAACACGATCATGACAGATTATCATTAATAAAAGTCCCGTTGTCGAATTTGCTTGTGGGGGGAAGGGGTACTTAACTATTATGTAGATCAGTTATAAAAAAGTAATACAAACATCATATGTAAAATTGTTCGTGAGTAGAGGCGAGAAACAAAAGCTGGTACATAAATAAAAGATTATCTCTTTCAGATCTAAAACATGTCACTTTCACAATTAAACTCACAAAATGTCTATCAATTATTTTTTCTGTACTTTTATATAAGCAATTAAAAAGATCTCACTTTCCAATAGATCCGGAAAGAACAATAGTACACTCAACTGCAATGTGCAGCTAACATGAAAATAAATATTTGTTATTATAAAGGTTCAATTTGCTGGGTCAGGTCAAAGTTTGCGGTGAAGTAACTTGCAACATAGTATGCAGAAATTTCTTTCAAATATTTGAAACGATTGTTCAACAAAGTTTTTAAAAGTGCGTAGAAATTTGGTATAAGCATAGATTAATACATTTCATAAAAATAAAAAAAATATTTAAACTCATGAATTTGTAACTTACTGTACTTAAATTTATATATCCCAAAAAACTTGTATTACCTAGCTAAGTATTTAATTAGCTATTCATCAGTGACACTTGCTTTTGAATTCTGAATAAAGATAACATTTAGAAATAACCAATGCACCCAATTTAGAAAACTATAAAAATCGTAAATAAAATTTTTGTTCTCCCTTTTCGTGATTAATATATTTCTTTGACGCTTTCGACGTTACGTATATTTTTTATGTATGTACTTCAATTTCAATTCGGCCTGTAAAATCCTAATAAAATCTATTTCTGTGAAAGTTATTACTGCACAATGCATCTTATTAAAATATGTCGAAATTCTCAAGCATTTCAAATGCTGGTTAGATTTGAAGAGAAATATGCCTTTTTAAACAGCAGTCTTTTTTAACTATAAATTTTCTGAATAGGAAATTGTTTACCGAATGTCTAACAAACAGCATTCAGTGAAAAGATTGAATTTTGATTAAGAGAAGAGGAATAAGATGCTACTGGTTCTTTAATCTTTCAATTTTACTTCACGAATTCATCATACGAGAAGGATTCGTTTTTCTCTCAACTCTTCGGTTGAATTCCTTCAATAGTGTTTTCATTTTTTTTTTTTTTTAAATCTTGTAAAGAACTCTAAAAAAATGCAATGTTAGAAATGAAAAAAAAAAAAGAAGATTAAAAGTTTAATTTAGAAAAAGTACTATTCTATTTGCTATCTCTCTATCTATAAAAGAAAGTTTTGCTGTGTGTGTGTGTGTGTGTATCTGTCTGCGATGGCTAGCGAAATATACCACACGTAAATGTTGAAAATTTTTGTGAGGGTAGATGAAGGGCTCTCTTGGTGCACCTGATACTTAGAATTTTTTGTTAATTAGCTGATTTATTAAATAAAATCCACAATTAAAAGAATGGGAAAGTATTCATAATTCAACAAAATCACAGATTTTAATCGGACCGCAAAGGTTACTTATTCCCAAACTGCTTGCAGATGTCAAAAAGAGACTAAGGGTTTCTAAAGACACCCGTATCTAAAAAACTATTGGACAGAACGTGAAATTTTAGGACACTCCATGACTAAAGAGAAAATTTAAATTTGCGCTGTTTTAAAATTTTAAGAATCACATAAGATTAAAATTTAAAATCTCGTATACAGATGTAGATTGATATTCTATGTCATAAATTCAAAAAATGGAGAATTTCCGTTAACGCGTGAAGATATATTTAAAAAAAATGTATTTAATGAAACGATTTATTTTTATTTGCTCGGTTCTGTTACGTCTGTCTTAAAAAATGAAATGTTCATGGTGAATAGCAGATGTAAAACTTAGTGAAATGTTTTCAGATAAGTTCAAATTTAAAAATCAAGCAGCGATTTCAAATCGGGATATATGCTTAAAAAAGGATCCTGTTTTATATATTTTTTAAAAAATGGAGAAAATTGATAAAAAACTTCTTATTTTATCAAGAAAAGGAATTTTTTAAAGGGAAAAGAAACGTTTTTCTAAGGCACATTATTTAAATCTTAGTGTCTTCACTAAGTATCTATTTTTGATAAAATATTTTAATTAGTCAAAAATGAGAGAAGTTATTATGAAAGGGAATAACGGTTTTCGTTCGCGATGAGGTTCCCTGTTCCACCATTCAATAACTTAGTAACTATATTTAGGATTTTAACACAAGTTATTACAAACATTATAATTAACTTAATAATGAGCCTTTATAACTTTAAAGTAAATTTATGAGTAGTACATACCACATTTTAATTAACAAATTCAAATACTTTTTTATTTCATCTCATAGTATCTCGTGTTCAATGTGCCGGATGACGGCGGGGTTCACTTGGTATCAATTGTGTTGCACATTTTAGTTCAACTTTTTACTGCCAGGAGGCTCTATCTTATGTCGGTATCTATGTGCCCGATTTAAGACGGGATTTGGTTCGTTCGACTTTATATCATTCATTTTTACCGACACATACAGGGACGCCACTGCGGTTGAAGGTGGAACTAAAGGATTTTGTAGCGCACGAGCAGTGCGCCTGTTGTACGGTACCGAAAGCAGAGGGTATACGTGCCTGACTTGGATTGTTTAGGATTGAATGCACTTCCTGACGATGGGAAATCTAGGCTAACGGAATTTACATCGCGTGCGGAGCACGCCTGGTATACGGTGCCACTGTCAATGGGGAAACGTGTTTGAAGCTCATTTAGAACAATTTGCGACTCCTGGCTGTGAGAGGATGATATATATTTTCCGGCAATAACCAGTTTCAATATCAAAAAATATTCTCTGATGATTTCGATTTGATAAATAATGGTTAACCGTAAGTCAGTAATTTTTAGAGTTATTTATCAATATTTTAGAACAGAAATTATGCAGTCAACTGTAAGATATCTCCTCCATTCGTTTCCCGTGGCAGTTATTTCGAACCTATTTAGCGATATATATGAGGGCTTTTTAACCGATTTTGAAACAGTCTGTGGGCACGTATTTTAGATGAAGTCGAGGTAAACATGTAAAATTATAAAAACCTATGGTTCATTTCAAAATATTATCACAGGCAAAATCAAATAGAAACCATCCTATGTTAACACATATAAATATATTTGAGATGAACATAATCCAGTCACTTGTCTTCAAAGAACTTTGAAAGCAAACTAAACGTTTAATAAGTATTACACTGAAATTTCTCAATTTTGAGTAATCAAGTTAAACACATAAAAAAAGCACTCGGATGTGGCAATGTTAAAACATTTTCTTTTCTCTTTCATACATGTTAATGTTTCAAAATTCGCTATCAATGTGACAAAACTAAATAACAATCTAGGCTCATCTCCATCATGAGGATTTTTAAGATATAAGTTTCGTTGAATTGTGTGCATTTTAGAACAAGATATAAGCATCTCTCCTTTCAAGCAAATAATGTCGGCATCCACCCTTCTTAGATGTCTGGAACAAAAATTCCTAGCCCAAAGACCATAAAAGCAACACCTGTCGCGCTTTATACATACAAGACTAATAAAGATCTATTTATGTGAAAGTGTAACAGAGTATGAAGTTTGATTAAATTCCGTTCCGTTTGATTAATTTCCGTATTTGAGATATAGCTATCGCAAAAATCGTGGAAAATGCAGCATATCAGCGCCATCTGTTGTGAGTTTAAAACCAAAACCTATTAAACAACAACGCATGTCAATGTGTAACTAAATATGAAGTTTGAAGAAAATTCGTGCATTAGTTCTTGAGATAGAAGAATTGCGGAAATCGTAAAAATTGTAGCATTGCAGTGCAACCTATAGCGCGATCTATACGAAAACATCCTAAAGAACAACATATGTCAACGTCTAACTGACTTTCAAGTTTCATAAAAATCCGAACATTTGTACTTGAGATAGAGCAATTATGAAAATCGTGAAAAATTCTGCAGAGCAAAGTCACCTGTTGGTTGAATTCGCCTAAAAGTAATCAGCACCAATTTATGCTAGACGAGGGACTAACAGAATCTGAAGTTTTATAAAAATACATTGATTAGTTCTTGAGTACTAATTAAGTGGTTTTAAGAAATCGTTAAAAATGCAGCATAATAGCGATACCTTTTGAAGGATTTACACCAAAACGTAATCAACACCCAAATTTATATCAAGGTAACACTAAATCTGAAGCTTGATGAAAATCTGTGCATTATTTCTTGAGATATAGTAATTGCGGAAATCATGACTAATGCATCATAGCAGCGCCACCTTCTGTGTGGTTTACGCAAAATAGTAATCAGCAATTATTTCTATCCAGGACTAAAAGAATTTGAAGTTTTATGAAAATTACTGCACTAGTTCTTGAGATAGATCTGATGCGAAAATCATGAAAAACGCATCACAGCAGCGCCACCTGTTGGGATATTCACACAAAAGCATAACAAACAAAAATTTATGTCAATATTCATATCCAAGGCTGGAGTAGCACAGTTGAAGTGTATTCCAACTGAGTGAAAAATGTCCAGACCAGGAATCGAACCTGGATATTTGGCGTGCCGTTCCAATGCCTTACCTGTAAGGCTATCCGGACGATACCTGGCTGACATAAGTCACTCTTATTTGTTGGACTTGGATGCGAACTGCAGCGCTAGTTTCATTATCTGAGCTTAAACTATAGCATTTACATGATGAAAGTGTGCTTTAACACGGAAACTCCTGTATACTATGTAATTAGGTCATAATGAAGGGAACGAATATTTTTTCAAATGGATTAAATCATATTCAGGGCTGGAATAGCACAGTTGAAGTTTATTCCAACAGAGCGAAAAATGCCCAGACCAGGAATCGAACCTGGATACTTTGCTTGCCGTGCCAACAACTTATGCCAATGTTTTGGTGAATCTGAAGTTTGATGAACATCAGTGTATTAGTTCTTAAGTTAGAACAATTACGGAAATCGTGAAAAATGCAGCATAGGAGCGCCACCTCTAGCACGATTTACACCAACACTTAATAAACAACAATATATGAGTTTGAAGTCTGATGAAAATACGCGCATTAGTTCTTGTGATAGAGCTATTACTAAAATCGGGAAAAATTCTGCATAGCAGTGCCGTTTGTTAGTCGATTTACATATAAACTTCAAAAGCACCAAATTATATCAAGGACACACCTTTTGGGTGATTTACACCAAAATCTAATCAGCACCAATTTATATCAGAGACTAATTGAATCTAAAGTTTTCTTAATTTCTGTGCTTTAGTTCTTTAGATACAGCACCCACCATATTCGTGCCACATACATGCGGACAGACATTTTGTAAAAAACATGATTTTCGGAATCTCTGACCCTAAAACGTGATATGTCCGTCGGTAACAGGGAATCGAAATTTTCACGAATCTATACTTTGTTCTTGAAAAGATAGAATAAAGTAAAATTAAATTGAGCGAAAAGCTATTCAGAAAGCGGTTACCGTATTCGTATTTTGTAATTAATTATATCATATGCAATAAATTAGTTTATTAGCATTACAGATTCTGTAGGATTTTACAAAAAAATATAAGTAAAAAGGTTGAAGATTGGCAAAGTTTCAGCTGATATGAATACCAGGTTTTTGGAAGAGATATTTTTTACAGTACTTAATGATGAAAATATTGAGTTTAAATATAGAGAACAGTACTTTCAGGGGAAAAAAAACTACTATTCAAATCTCCTAATACGGTTTTACATAATAATCATCATAATAATTTATTTAAAAAATTAATTTAACTTCTTTATAAGTTTATGATTGAATTCTTTAACTTTTTTCTATATTACTAAGGGGCTCTGGCCCCTACGATCTACGATCGTCAACCCCCGATCAGACACCCCAGATTCTTAAAGCCCGCTAATTTTATCGGCTTTAAAATGATTGAATTTTAATTTAAGAAGACAGTGGCGATCCCTTTGTAAACGGGTTTTCATTCGCTTTCCTTTGATTGAGGATTTTTAACACTAAATCAGCTGCTGTTACGGGATACAACGGTTGTTTTCGTCTTTGATTAAAAAAATTATTAAAAAATTAAAAAATAATCTAATGTAAAATAAATTAAGTAAACAGAGTCATTGTATCCCGGTATTTTTTTAACAACGCTATAAGAAAATACTTTTAAATAACTCCTTGTAAATGTATCGTTTTAAACCTGACGTAATTTTTACAAAAGATTTCTTTCTCTTGTTAATATTCATGCGAAAATACTTTGCTGTTAGAAGGGAAATATTATTTGCGCTGTCTTAGAATTCACAATAATGGTTGAAAAGTCATCTCAAAATATTAAATAAATGTCTCGAGCAAATATATTTTTAACGTTAAACTGCTTCGCATTATTATTAATTTGTCATTTTAAATAAGACGTAATTCCTTCCATTTACGACTTTTAACAGATAATAATAAATTTATTATTTTAAAATTTTCTTTCTCTTTTAAGATTCAGGAGAAAGTACAGTTCGTATGACGTAATTTTCAATATTTTTCTACTTTTAACACATAATCATTTAGTTCTAAATTTATTTATTTATTTTCCTGTTTACATTTTCGAAATAAAACTTCAGAAAATGAATCAAATTAAAAAATAAATGCAGTCTGCACACCGTCAACGTCTAATATATAAAATTATCTAAAAATAATTAAATTCCTATATATAATTTTTGCTTCTGCAAAAACTTTTTAATGGCACGATTTTTACCAACTTTAACAATAAATATCACTTAAAATAAAATTTTAAAACATTCTGCATTAGCGTATTTATCAAAAATTTCTCAATAATACTACCAGTTTGCATATTTTTATATGCAGTATTTTACTTAATGTTAACGAAAAATATCTCCGGTCACAAAAAATTCATTAACGGCGGGGACAACGTTAGTTACCTTTTATTAGAATAGAAAGATAATTGATTCTTTAGATATGTAAGCATTTACTGTATCTACCCTATATATATAAAAAATCCTAATGAAACGAACTTATGAAACGGAAGTATGAAACGGAAGTATGGATCGACTGATTAAACAACTGATTACGTTTCACGGCGATTTCTCCTTAAAAATATGGAATATTTTGCGATGAAATTAACACCAAAAATCAATATTGATCCGCAGATTTCAAAACTGGTATTAGAATTTTTAAATTCGGATTAGTTTTCGAAATATTAATTTTTTTCTAATTTTATAAACATACGGCAACTCAAATTTTAATCAAACTGATATATATATATATTTTTACATTTCAGAAAAGGTTGACATGGTAACCCGGCTATTGTTGTTTATCTACCCTATATATATAAAATCCTAATGAAACGAATTTATGAAACGGAAGTATGAATTGACTTATTAAACAACTGATTATGTTTCACGGCGGTTTCTCCTAAAATATAGAATACTTTAAGATGAAATTAACAGCAAAAATCAATATTGATCCGCAGATTTTAAAACTGGTATTATAATTTTTAAATTCGAATTAGTTTTCGAAATATTATTTTTTTTCTAATTTTATATACATTTTTCTAATGATGGCAAATCAAATTTTAATCAAACATATATATATATATATATATATATTTATATTTCAGAAAAGGTTGACATTGTAACCCGGCTATTGTTGTTTATTTGATAATAAACGTTTATTTACTTTTACTTCTTTTTACAAATTATATAAATTATTTTGTTCTATAGTTATAAATTTTTTTGTTATTTCCTTGTGAAAATAATAGAAAATAATTAAAAAAATACGGTACTACTTTGTTATTCCGTCGTTCAATTTCTCCAAATTATATAAATCGCCAAATTATACAAATTGATATAATTTTTATTTTAAATAACGAAAGAACAAATAAATTAGTATAACATTAATAAATATACGAATAAAATGTCGAAATAAAAATCACTTGATGACGTAAATACGTGTAACTTGCTTAAAGTCAAGTGAATGTGACATTTATGATCAAACATTATTGGCATTTAATCGTATAGTAGGCGATAGATTTTTGGTCTTCGGGATATCTAAGGAATACCAAAAATGCATATGTAACTGGTATTTGAAAACGAGATTTTCGCCAAATTTTCGCAAAAAAATAAAAATTACTCCAAACCTGTATATCTGTAACCCTTTATATCTGTAAAATGTATAACCGTATATGGCCAAATATTACCACTCGAAAAAAAAAAAAAAAAATCCCAGCCGGACCGGGCCTACAGGCGGAGGTAGATTTCGAAGTTAAGTACTAAATTCACCAGCAAAACTTAAATCAAGATAGAGATAAACCCAGTTCCTTCACTAAGAATGAAATCTAGGGAGCTAAGCATTTTGTGAAAATCCTAATATACACGAATACACACACGCATGTATATGGAATCTCTCTATTCTAAAAAAAAAAAATAACTACCGCTGTCACCGCCGCTGCCGCCGGTTTTGAATTTTTTGTGACCGGAGGACTTTCTTCGTTAATATCTTTCTATTCTAAAAAAAAGTAACTACCGCTGTCACCGCCGCCGGTTTTGAATTTTTTGTGACCGGAGGACTTTCTTCGTTAATATTAAGCAAATTATTGCATACAAAAATATGAAAATCGGTGGAATTATAGAGACATGTTTGATAAACACGCTGATGCAGACAGTTTTCAAATCGAAGAAATATTTAAAGAGATATTTAATGCTGAAGTAGGACAAAATCGTTCCATTAAAAAAGTTTTATAGGAGCAAAAACTGTACATCAGAATTTAATCATTTTTAGATCATTTTATGCATCAGAATTTCCCGGTGTGCAGACTGCACTCAGTTTATTAATTTGACTCATTTTTTGAGGTTTTATTTCTATTTTAAATACAAATATTCAGCATTTCGAGAGATAGTTTTTTACACATTTTAGAAATTGGTATTAATATAAACTGTTGCCATCTGTATAAACAGCGCAAATAATAATATTTACTTCAAATTCAAAATTTATTTTACACGTCACTATTATAAACAAGAAAATATAAAAAGCAGGAACTCATTGAAAATTATCATAAAAAACATATTACACGTGAATTTTAAAAGTGAAAAAATGTTGTAAAATCCTAAATTCGATAACATGCGTTAGATGTCTTAAATAGGAGAAATTACGTCACATTTACGTCACATTACACATTACGTAAAATGAACAAAAAATAATATTGCAAAAAAGTTTAAATTTAAAAATTGCACGAGACATTTATGTAATATTTTAAGATGATATTTTCAACTATTTTTATTAGTATAGCGCAAATAATATTTCATTTCTAACAAAATTATTTTTACGTGAATAGTAAAAGGTGAAAGAAAAGTTACGTCAGATTAAAAACGATACATTTAAAGTGTCATTAAAAAAAACAAAAAAAAAACAACCTTTCTTTTCGCTTTGCTAAAAAATACCGAAAGGCAAAGACTCTGTTTCTTTAATTCATTTTATATTAGCTTATTTTGGAATGTCAACTGATTTTATTTAATCAAAGACGGAAACAGCCATTGTATCATTTAACAGCCGGTGATTTGGCTTTAAAATTCCCCAATCAAAGAGAAATGAATAGAAACCCGTTTATAGAGAGATCGCCACTGTTTTTAAACTTATAATTCAATCTTCCGAAATATTTTTTAAGCCGATCAAATTTGCGTGCTTTTAGAGTCTGCGGTGTCTGAACGGGGGTTGACGAGCGTAGCTCGAAGGGGCAGCGCCCCGTAGTATGTTTAAAAAATAGCTAAAGCAAGTTCAGAGAGCCTCAAAGTGTTAAAATAAGTTAATATATCCATAGACGGGTTTTTTATCATATTTTAATACGTTTCTTCAAACTCACATGGCGTTACATATTCACCTGCTGTGGTTCATTTAATTTCAAATCTGACGCAATATATATATATATATATATATATATAAATTTTAATTCGTCAAACTATTTATTTCAATTTCAGTTTTCATGCGGAAATCTTGCTCTAGAAAACTTATGACGTAATATTCGATTTGCTTTCAATTCCTCTAACTATTAATTTAATTTAATTTTTCGCGTGAAATTCTTGCAAAAGAAAAGCAATTGTTGTGGTGAGAATTTTATTGTTTTTTTTTTTTAATTGTTGGCAACTGCTATAACGAAAAATATTTATTAACCATTTGGAAAAATGGTTATTGTCCTCGTCAGGGTAGGAAATCAAAAGCATATCTGAAGCTTTTTGTTGGTTGAATCCGCATTTTATTCGGTTTATGATTGGTCGATACAGTAATCTGTTTTCCCTTCACTTTCAACAGAGATGGATACTTCTGTTGTCACTATGACAAAAAAGTAATAAAAACTACAGAAAAAAAATTATAACTCATAAACAAATTGAGATACAGCTTTCAAACAAATTGCATTTAAAAGTACATTTTTTTTCTCTATGCGACGGTGCAAAAAGTAATATTGTGGGATGTTTAGAAGTTTAAGAATGAAATTTAATTTAAAATTGGTCCAGGAATATTACAATTGGTCAATGGTGTACGTAATGTATGACCAGCTCCGTAGAAGCTTAAAAATTTACAGTACCGAAAATTGTGAAACTGAAATTTCTTTTAAAATTTGTTCATTTGATTTCCAAGAAATCTGACGATGGAAAAGCCTTTTCCCGAACAGCCAATGAAATGCTTGGATAATACGTTATAAGTTTACGTACGTGATAAGTTTAAAGTGGATAATAATAACAATATTAATGTTTAATTCATGGCATACGTAATGTACGATAAACTCCGCGCGATTTTTCGTCTTAAATTTCAGTCTTTAAAAAATCATTTTCCAAATGGGTGTTGTAATTTGTTAAATTCCTTTTTTTTCTTTCTTTTCTTTTCCTGTCATTGTTGTGTAAGAGCTGGTTTTATCAGAATCATGTTAAGGCGGTATTCAAAAGTTTGAACCCTCTCCATTTCCATTCCCTTGGGCCGATTTTGCCGATTTTGCCCATTTTCAATCCCCGCCGAGATATTAGCCATCAGAAAGTTGTTGGCGAGTTTGAAGACGATCCGTGCATAATTGCGACTTTTATCGTGCGGACAAAATTTAGTACATACATACACACACAAACACACACATATATATATATATATATATATGAAAATATAAGTGAATTACATAAGGACATGATCAGTTTCAGATATATAGACGACGTTTTGAACGTCGAGCTGAATGGAATAAAGTCTATCCATGAATTTAACTATTATCCTAAAAAATTACAATTGAAACTATCCGGTAGTCATAATAGTTGTAATACAAATTATTTAGATGTAAATCTAAAATTAGAAAACAGAAATTTAATTACATCGGTTTATGATAAAAGAGACGATTTTAACTTTAAAACAATTGCAATATTGAATTTCAATTCAAATGTCCATATATCGGTATTCAGAAACATTTATATTAACGGTTTAAACAGATTAAACCAATTGACATCAGATAGAGACATTCTGAAGGAGGATATGCTTAAATGGTACGTCATTGCTGTGAAATAGGGTTATCCTGTGAGTCTGGCTAAAAATATGACGTATAATTATGCAAGAAATTGCAAGATCAGAAGTGAATTGATGTCTTTACTCGAAGCGTGTGGTTTACGGAATCTAGTGGAAACAGGTCGCTTTTGATATGGATTGATTTCGGTCGGTCAGTTTCATTTAGCTTTAATCTTGTTTCATTCGCTTTTTCAGTATGGTCTCGACAGGTAAATCTGGGGAATGTTGCATGCTTAAAAACAGTTTTAACCCTGCATTGGCGTGTCATAAGCCACGGAAACCTGTCTCCATGTTTAATTAGGTATTTGCCTTGTTTCTTATGGTTGTTTTCTTTAAGTTAAAGTTGGTTATGTTGTGTTTTTTAAGATTGTTTTAAATTAAATTATAGTTCTTATTTGATTTGGTACAGTTAATTTTGTACTTCATTTAAAGTTTACAGTTTGTGGTAATGCTTGAAATTACTATTGGAATTTTTTAACTATATATATATATATAAACTTTTTAGGTGGGGTGGTTTTGGGTTCCTGGAATCCTATAATGAAAAGTTATGAAGGAATTTTTCAAAAGTCGCACCATGGTAACGACTGCAATAGGTAGTATTTCTTACGAAATCTACCTAAAAATGCTAACTGGCGAGTTGAAAAAAAGCTATTGGCGAGATTTGCATCCTGCTAGTGTAACAGCACCTAGAATTCTTTGCGATGATGGCAACTTTTATGTAGTCTTATTCGAAAAAAAATTGATTTTTTAATCAAAATGGAAAACTTACGGTCCCATATTGGCGCGATTTTATTCTGACGCCAATGTCATATACGGAACGGGCACATAACTGGCGCGAAAGTATCATTATTCTGCTTCATATGGTAAGCCGGATATTGCTGTTTATGCTGTTGATGCGTTCCCCAAGTTGGCGTCGTTAAAGAATAACGCCAGTATGGGACTTATATGACATCTTTGCCAAACTTTCATATGAACGGCGAAGGGATCAGACCGTATTTGTTTATGGCAGTTGATGACTTGAACTATTATAATATAGATGAAATGATGGCGACTTATCACCTGTGTCTGGCTAACATTAAAGTACCAAAATGGCATCTAGAGTATAAAAAGCGAAGTGGTCCGCCTGGAACTGTTGATGATAGTCACATGACTTAGGCTATTGTTATAGAGATTGTTTTAAAATACCGGGAGACAAAGACTCTTATACTTAATTTATTTTATTTTAGCTTCTTTTCAAATGTTTAACTGACCCCCTTTAATCAAAAACGAAAACAACCATTGGATGTCTTAACAGCAACTAATTCGCCCTTAAATTTTTGCAATCAAAGGGAATTCAATGGAAACCCGTTTACAAAGAGCTCTGCACAGCTTTTTTCAGTATAATTCAATCTTCTCTAATATTTTTAAAACCCATCAGATTAGCATGTTTTTAGATTCTGCGGTGTCTGAACGGGGGTAGGCGAGCGTAGCTTGCAGGGGGCAGAGCCCCTTAGTACTAATATAATAAAGAATGCATTTTTGTTTCGGTATTTTTATCGTTTAATTGATAAATTTTCACGATAGTTGTAACAGTGTCTTCTGTTTCAAAGATGATCTTGTTAAAAAAAAAAATGACACTCACAAATATTCTTTAGACACGAGCTCATTTTGGCTTTGTGCCATTAACCCAACATAGGTATACAGTAGTTATAAATAATTATACACTGATATAATGAAACAATCAATAAGATATTTCAATACCTGGAAAACTTTGAGCAAGTCCAAGATATTTATATCTATATTGTATGCGTTATTAGATTGTCTAATTATTATTATTATTATTAAATGTCTTCATAGAATAAAAACGTTTTAAAAAACTGCGTCCCGTTTTTTTTTTCTTTTTTTAACCTTAAATGTTGAAACTTTTGGTAAAGTTAATATTTTTCACTTTTGGAAATTTTTTTAATGAGTTCAGATTTTCTGAGAGATGTAAAGTGACAAGAAAGTGTATTATTCAGGTTGTTTATTTACATACGAAGTTACTCTTTAAAATATTTCTATTACATTAACCCTTTATGTGGCGAATTATGAATTCATGAAAATGTTTTCTTCTAACTCATTTTTCGTGAATATTTACATAATCATTTAATAATTTTTAGAAGTATTTTAGAAGGATTGAAGGATTTAGAAGGATAGCAGGATTTAGAAGTATAGGATGATTTAGAAGGATTAATTAAATTTGAATTTATAGGGATTTTGTGCAATATTTATAACCCCGCTCTAATCTTTTATTTGAAATATTTTTCTTAGTATTTTGTAGAATTAAGAAATGTACTAATATAATGTTCTTACAATGGAAATATAGAAATATTTCCGAATTAAAAAATACACCTCTACCCCCTTCCAAAGCCAAGAAAGCTAAAAAGATGCAAAAGCAAAAGAAATATAAAAAAAAAAAAATGTGTAACCTATCATGCTTTTGGAACAAGGTAAGTTAATGCATCTATAACTCATTCTAAACTCTATTACAACTAATCGATGTATTAAATGAATTTTATAACAAATTATTTTATTGGTGCTTATAAGTACCGCCAATACATAATAATTTAATAGTTAAATAGTTAAATATTTCTTTAAAATACAAGCACTATATTATTTTATTTTATATCGCAAGAGCAAAGTGTTCTTTTTAATATCATACAGATTGTGAATATTCGTCTTTTAATCTCAAATTTGCCATAATATAAAAATATACACGTTACATGAAGTTCCTATGTATTATTCAATGTCATAATACTTAAAATAATTCTCTTAAATTACGTCATTCAAAAATTTGAAATATTAATTATAATAAACTATTAATAATACATAATAAAAAAAATAACACATCGCTTCAACATTTGCGCACTCCACCATAGTCAGATTTTGTTATCTCGTAAATTCGACTACTTATAACTGTTTTTGCAACATAGTTATAATGAAATATTATCACATATTCCCTAACCCCTATACGAAATTTAATACGGAATGGAACTGTCGCATTTTCTTAAATCAAACATTTTATTATGGTAATGAAAATGGCAAATTAATAAAGTATGTTTTCAAAACACCGATAATTTTAAATTTTCGTCCGTGCGAAATCGCACTGATCTATACTTCACTGGTTAAATGTCCGATATTGTTCCTCAAAATTTCTCGAAATGTCATGATATATAGTCAAAAAATAAATCTAAATGAAAACTAAATTGAGCATACGTATTAGTGAAATATATTTCATTCACGGGTTTTAAAAGCGTACGTAAACAGGTCAGAATAAACTAGCAGATCGTGTAATTATAAATAAAATAATAGCATAAAATTTTTTAGAAGTTATAAATATTAGACGCAAGTAAGAACGTGAGATAAGACAGAATTCTACGCTATATTGTTTTGAAAAGGACAAAACATAAAAAAAAATATGCACATTTAGAAAATATGCAATATAAGAAATTTATTTTTCAATAGAAATCGGGTTTCTACACCTTTGAAAAAATATTTATCATAAATCCCTATAGTGCATGGCTCAGGACTAGTGAAGAAACAATATACTAGAATCAATATTAATTAATACGTAAGAAAATGAAATAAATAATATAGGGCTGTTCCATTTTCAATATCGAGTAATTCTACTAGAAAAGGAAATTTTTATTGCCGTAATTAAATGGTATTTTCATGTTTAGTTGGATACAAATGAAAATTAAAAATATATTTCTATAAAGTAGAACATGATATTTTATGTTTTCTATTTCAAAAAAGTAGTATTGCCAATTTAGCAATTTTTTTTAAATTTCTATTCCAAATTTCAGATATAAATGTAATTTCTGAATGATAAGAGCCTCTAAATTAACGACACTGAATGTACGTGTATTATGTAACGAGATATAACTATCCATAGGCATTTAAGATAACTTTGTCGATCAATATAAATATAATATCATATTATTCCGTATTTCATAGTACATTTTTTTTTATTATACATATTTTTATTAATTAAAATGTGCGATTTGAAAATAATTTATTAAAGTAAATTAAACAATGTAAGTAGCACAATTCACCCTTAACCCCTTCAAGGTCGGTGGTTCATTTTTGGGCCACTTAATTTGAATTTCTAAATGCCACATTAACACCAAAATATCGGAATGAAAATTTCCCGTTTATTAAGTACTTGAAGAAAAGCTTTAACCCATTAAAGACCGCACCTTTTTCTACTTGAAACAAATGAAACAAATGAAACAAAATTTTATTTTATCCATAATTAATGACTGATTAAGAGAAAAAAAAAAGCGAAATCACATTTTTTATATTTTTATGTGAGATTTGATACGTTGCGAAAACGCAACGTCAGTACAAATCAACTGCATTTTAACGGCATGAAAGTCTTTACTATGTTGAGGTACATTACAATTTTTAAAAGTTATAGTTTGACTGCTACAAGATCTGTATCTTGAATTGCTGAATTTTATTTCATTATTTATAGTGCATCTATGAACATAATCCGAAATGTTTCAATAAAAGTTTTCAGAACATATCGTACTATTTCATTACGAATTCTTTACTACCCGAATCAATATTTTTTTCTTCTTAAAAATAAAAGTCATATATACAATATGATATAATAAATTTGTTGAAAAAACATTCACAGTAATAAAAAAAAAAAAAAAAAAAATCAAACAAACATAATGTTGCAAAAACGTGTACCGTCAGTCTTTAATGGGTTAACTTATATTGTACAAGTACCTTGCTCCTGGAAGTGTTAACGAGCTAGCGGATATTTTAAATCTGTCAGCGGCTGTATGTGGGTTGCTTTATTTATATTTCTTATAGCCCAGTAAGTCATTATAGATGTATTCGCAAAAGCGAGGTAAAAATCTGAGAGACTATACAAGTATATCTCAAAAACGTTTTATGTACATTTTTCGAAATTGAGATTTAAAATGTCAAAGTTACCATAAAATGTGAAAATACTGAATGATAATTTCGTTTTACAAATATTTCAGTATCTATTTTTAAAAATGAAAACGCTTTAAGATATTGTTTTTTGACAATCAGTAACTCGAAAGATGCTTTCTGAAGAAAAGAAAAAAAATTCTTTGATACATGAATCCATTTCATGAATGATTTCAATCTTTTTCCACAAATGGGGTCTAAATGCTTTTCCTTTTGAAGTAAGTCCTTTAAAGAAATATAAATTTGCCGAAATATAAGAATAGATTTATGAGTTTATTCAGTTACATTTAGTCGTTTCTCTTTTCATTTCTTTGTAAATTTGGCCCATACTTATTTTATATCAGAAAGAAAAAAAATATTTTGTGTTATTTACATGTATGTCTAAATTATAAGACACGAAAATGATCAACGGCTAAAAAAATAATAACTTCTCAATTGTTGCTATTGTCGACTATTTTCATATTCTATTGCCACCACTGTTTTGAGAAAATACATTTTGTAGTATATTTTCCTTTCAGATGTTTTTGAAGTGTATGTGGAAAATTGTTGTTTTAAAGAAGTGGTACGAGCCAGATTTAAAAAATAGTCGCCTGTTGCAAGCCTGATGCATGGAAAAATGTAATTAAGGTATTATAACTTTGAGTCTATAATTACCAGAGTATATATTTAAGAAAATGTATTTTTATTTACTTAGTTAATCTAGACAGTATGAACAGTGCTTTATTTATAATTCTATCTTAAAATACATCAAATCTTTTCATCTTATGAGCATTTTGATATATATCGTAAATTGTACAATTTTCCGATTTTCTTTGCACAATGCATGCATATCTAACTTGACATGGAATAGTTTCTAACTTTGAATAAAATACTAACGTACATAAAAAAACGAAGGCATGCCTTTTGTTACTATTTCTTTTTTCATGTTGATTTTTTTTATACTAGCTGGTAAAGAAAAAGAAAAAAAAAATAAAAATACCTATATGAGACCCTGGTATCTGTTCGTTGAAGGAAATGAAAATCTATTTGGTATTCAGTTATTTTAGTGTCTGAACTCAAGACTAGAGACAAAGAACAATTTCACTTTAATTGTAAATTAAAGTGAAAATTTCGAAATTTTAACACTTAAATGCAAATTTTCAGAAACAGTTTACACAACACATGAGAATAAAAAATGGTCAATAAAATGTTCATAAAAATGAAAATGTTTTATTCAGTTTACAGTCGTGGCCAAAAGTTTAGGACCACCGTGCAGAAACTAGCGTTTTTAAAATTGAAACCACTGATAACGTCATAAATAAAATCGATTTTCGTTAGATGGCGTCATTTCGTCTGACAGTGGAGTTACTGTATTCGCTTTTCGTCTGAACTTTGAGTAATAAATGTCGCAGATGCAATTTATTGTCTGGATCTTAAATTTCAGTGGTGGTCCTAAACTTATGGCCACGGCTGTAAAAAATTTCCAATCTTTTTTTTAAACAGATGAAGACAATTTACGTTCGAAATATTGTTCGCCATAACGTATCATGTTACTAAAACATTGTGGCAGTTAACGCTAATGGTGTTTTATATGGTATATACACTTTTTAACATTATAAAAACCAAACAATTGAAAACTGACTGGGCTGTATTGCTATAAAGAAGGTGTCCACAGGAGCGTGAAAAGAAGTATTAAACAATGCTACTGAAGTATTCTTGCTGCGTGGAACAGGAAACGCTCTTATTTGGGTTTATGATATGTTTCCGTTTCTAGAGCTAAATGTACCGTTTTCGCGTTGTTCACGGTTTTACTATTCAAGGTGCAACATGTTATCTATCGTCGACATTTAATTTCGCAACCGTTGGTAGTAGACAAATAGTTCCAATTACAAAAACGTTTCAAATTAGGTAAATATTCATGTTGAGGCATTATTTAAAATAAAAAATCAATTTTATAAAATTACGAAATCTAACTTTTTATACGGTCCCCCAGTCCCTTTGGCTGTATTTAGTAAAACGTTACACATATCATAACAGATATAACACACAAAATTTTGACATCTGAACTGCAAAAATTGACATAGTTATTAAATTTCAAAGTTTGAGATTTTTGCACATGATTGTCTTTCATTGAGGGATCAGTTAAAAGATGAATTAAAGTAATTCGAGATCAAAGTCAGGGTGCAATGTCTTTTTTACGGCGAAACCACCTTTAACCAGTATCGCCAAATCGGGGAATCACCAAAGAGGGTTATTTCATCTAAAAATTTGAGCTAACATTTATGGGTCGAACAACATTTAACGTCAAATTATGTAGAATCGACAACCGAAAAATAAAACATACTCACTAAGGATTAAATAAATGACAGCGGAATTGCATCCTGATTTTGATCTCGAATTACTTTAATTTATCTTTTAACTGATCCCTCAAAGAAAGACAAAATCATGTGCAAAAATCTCAAACTTTGAAATTTAACAACTGTGTCAATTTTTTAGTACATATGTTACTTTTTTTTGTGTTATATCTGTCGTGATATGTGTAAACTTTTGCTAAATATAACTATAGGGGCTGGGGGACCGTATAAAAAGTTAGATTTCATAATTTTTATAAAATTGATTTTTTAATTTAAATAATGCCACAACATGAATATTTATGTCATTTGAAACGTTTTTGTAATTGGAACTGCATGCCTATGACCAACGTTTCAGAAATTAAAGGTTGGCGATAGATAACATATTGCACCCTATATATATGTAAAAGTCTGTGAGATTAACCGTTTCAAGATTTTGAAACTTTCCAACTGTAATCAGCATTGTGAGAGCTTAATTTTTCTTCTTAAACTTATTTTTGAGTTTATATTTTTAAATAATTGCATATCTAATAGTACGTTTTGTTTGCATAATCTAAAGTTATTGTCATGGGCTAGAAAATGTATATACTACAAGTTAAATAAGCATCTCTTTTTTAATACCTCAAATAACCAATAAATATCCGTTCACAGATGTACATTGTCTTAATATATGTTTTGTTTCGGGATAAAATGACAGTAATAAAAATATTTATACGTAAATTTCTGCATTAAGAAATGCTTTTCGCAAAAATGACTTTTTTTTTCGAAAACTTGTAAATTCTTGTATGTAGGGGAGGTAGAGGAGGTTTGATACATAGGGAGGGTTGATACATTGACAATTTTTTCTCAACAAATGGCATTAACAACCATTCTAACACATGTGAAGTCTTCTTTTATTTGCAGAAGCCATCATTAGCTGGACCAATCAGTGAAGAACTGACAACTTTTTTTTTTCTTTTAATTTTGAAGGTTTTTGGAATATCAATGTAAATTTTTTCATTGACTGATTTTCTTTCATAACTCTTATTATTGTGAAGATAATATATTGTATTTTTTTATTTATAAAGCACATTGTTAGGATTAGTTTTACTAGAAAGTAGATTACCATTTTGCAACTGCATTTGTACAATTTGATTGAAAATCCAATAAGGCATAATAGGGAGAAATGGTGTATTAGTATTGGGGAGAAATTATACACTTGTATTTTTGAAATTTAATAGTTTTTTAAGTCTGCAAACTAATATAGGACTGTAATATTCATTATTGGTTCACAACAAGAGCTACTGAATTTGGTAAGGAAGAACAAAGAGACTATTCATAGACATTATGTCGATAACATCGAATAGCAGTGCGATGATGGATGGTTAGTTCGCTTTGCTCGTCATGTAGAAGGGAAAAAGTTTAAATGGCCCGAAAGGTAAATCTTTCTATAATTTACGAAGGGCAAATTAAAAAAAAACGTTAAATCTATCCGATTTTACTTATTAAAATGATAGTTATTAGTTTTTCTTTTAACCATTTCAGAGGTGGTGGTATGTTTAAGAAACCACTTAATTTTAATTCCCAAACACTACATTGGCACCTGCATTTTGGTAAAATATTTTCCATTTAGTATGAAAGTGAAATATATCCATTTCTTATTTCTAATTAAATTTGTTGGTAAATTCCTGTGCCATTCATTTATTCAACACTTTAGCATTGAAAATGATTTGCCCCTGAAAGGGTTAAAGGAATCTTAAATGTGCTAAATTTATGTTAAATTGTTTGCAAATCAGCAATTTTCACTTCATTTTTCCCTGCAGCTAGATTTCTAGGGGTTTTTTTCATTATTAATTTTCTAAAAAGTGCGTTAATAGGATTGTTTAAATAACAGCAATCTATCTATACTTATATTATAAAGAGGAAAAAATTGTTTATTTGTCGAAGATAAACTCAGGAACTACCGAACCGATTCCAAAAGTAATGGTATCAAAATGATGGTGTTCGCCCAACTTAGAACATAGTCTATATCTTATGTCGGTGCCACTACCCCAAAGGGGGTGCAGGAGCAAAAAACTTTCTAAAAATGCGATTTTTGCGTTACTGAAGGGCCTAGAAATATGAAATTTGGAATATGAGTTACTTATAAGATATAAATGATGTCTAAGAACAGTTCTTAAACAATTCGAAATTTAAAAGGGGTGAGAATGCACAAAAAGCGTTCTAAAAAATGTTCTAAATGGTAGTTTTTACATAATCTCAGAAAATATCGAACCGATTCCAAAAGTAATGGTATCAAAATGATGGTGTTAGTCCAATATAGAGCATAGGCTATATTTTATGTCGGTGCCACTACCCCAAAGGGGGTGCAGGAGCAAAAAAAACGTTCTAAAAATGCGATTTTTGCGTTACTGAAGGGCCTAGAAATATTAAATTTGGAATATTAGTTACTTATAAGATATAAATGATGTCTAAGAACAGTTCTTAAACAATTCGAAATTTAAAAGGGGTGAAAATGCACAAAAAGCGTTCTAAAAAACGCTCTAAATGGTAGTTTCTACATAATCTCAGGAAATACCAAACCGGTTTAAAAAGTAATGGTATCAAAATAATGGTGAAAATCCTTGCTCCAACATAGGCTATGTTTTATGTCGGTGCCACTACCCCAAAGGGGGTGCAGGAGAAAAACGTTCTAAATTGCGGTTTTTGCGTGACGGAAGGGCCTTGAATCGTGAAATTTAGAATGGTAGTTAGTTATAAGATATCAGTGTCTCTAAGGACATTTCCTAAAAAAATCGAAATTTAAAAAGGGGGTCAAAATGCGCAAAAAGCGTTGTAAGAAACGTTGTAAATTGCAATTTCTATGCAATCTCAGGAAATACTGAACCGATTTCAAATATAATGGTGTTAAAATGATGGTGACAGATCTTGCTCTAAGATAGGCTATATTTTATATATGTTTCCACTAATCAGCAGGAGCAAAATGAGCGAAAAGCGTTCTAAAAACGTTCTAAATTGCGATTTCTACTCAATCTCAGGAAATTCCAAAGCTATTTCAAAAGTAATGGTTGCAATTCAATGGTGACAGTCCCTGCTATAACATATGTTATATTTTTTGTTGCTGTCACTACCATCTGAGGGTTGCAAAAGCAAAACATGTTCTAATTTGCGTTTTTTGCATAACTGAAGGGTCTAACACTTTGAAGTATGGCATCTTATTTACTTACAAGATGCAACTGCTTTCTATGAACTGTCGAAAGAAAATTTCAAATTTGAAAAGATGAAGTGAGCGAAAAGCGTTATAAATTACAATTTTTATGTAATCTTTTCAAATACCAAACTGATTAAAAAAATAATGATAACAAATTGTTGGTGATAGAACCTGCTCAAACGTAAGCTATATTTTATGTCTGTGCCACTACCACCAGAGGGTTGCAGTAGCTAAAAACTTTCTAAATTGCGATTTCTGTGATACTGAAAAGGCTAGAAACTTTAAATATGGCATGGTAGTTACTTATAAAACTGCCCTCGAAGGACTGTCGAAAATAAATTCGAATTAAAAAGGGGTGAAGTGAAGGGGAGGTGTGAAAACCATTCTAAAAAAGTCCTAAATTACGAATTCTACGCTATTTCAGGAAATATAAACCAAATATAAAAGTAATAGTTGCGAATCAATGGTAACAGTCTCTGATCCTGCACAGGCTATATTTTATGCCGATGATTCTACCACCTGGAATTAACAGGAACAACAAACGCTCTAAAAAAGGCCTTTAAAAGCTTTCTAAATTACGTTTCTGTGATAATTAGGAAATAACAAACCAATTTCAAAATTAATGTTGGCAAATTAATGGTGACAGTTCCTATTTCAACATAGCCCTTTATGTTGAGAGAGGTGGTAGAATTTGGAATTTGACATGATGGTTAATTTTAAGATGTAAAAAGATGGTTTCTAAAAAATTCAAAACTTCAAATGAATACTGAAATGAGCGTATTAATTGAGCATAAAAGTTTCAAAATATTTTCTAAATTATTATTTATTTAGTTTTATTTCGTTTTATTAATTTAAGTCTCATTTCAGCCTTATGCAGTGTAACAATGATGTTTAATCAAACTGTGTTTTAAATAGTATTTGTTTTTAATTATTCCTAAAAGTAATAGGTACCTTTTAATAAAATAAAATATTACCTTTTAATAAAATAAAAATTTAGTTAGTACATTTTAATAAAAATTACACATATAAATATCACTTGGGATATTTCAAATATTACGCGAGCAAAGCCGCGGGTTTGCTAGTAGTTTAAATATTTTTGTAAAAAACATTTCTGAAACAAAAATATGTCAATGTCATTTCGTTTCAAATTTTACTTAAATATTTCAAGATTTATCATAAAAAATTGTATGACGCATAAATTGAATTGTCTGCATTTTTTTTTCTATTTACATAACAATATATCAAACCTCCCCAGTAATTGGGAGAATTGATACGGTAGTAAACATTCAAAATAATTGGGATATATTTTTTGAATGACTATTTTTTAAATTCACAATATTTTCAGTAAATGAATAAAAGTTCACTTTATAAGAAAACACGAAAAATTTGTTTATAAATAGCTTTCTAAGGGTAGTAAAAAAATTGTAAAAAAAGGGTATCATACCTCCCCTACCTCCCCTACTTGTAAACTTGTTTGTGTATTTTACACATCGAGGATTATAAGAATTCTTTAATGTCTAGTCTTAGTAGAAAATAGGAAAATACTAGCGAATATTTTAAAATTACACTGTATATTATCAGAATGTAGCTCTAGTATTTTATTTCAGGTTGCATAAATCAAAATTCATATATTCATTCACATTTTTATACATTCATTCCAAGAACTTAGTTTAAGATATGCTTCGATGTGGAATACAAAGTTCTGGAAAATAAATAAGAATTCTCTTTTTTGTTTGTTTAAGGAATGTAACCTTTTGGAAGAATGCAAAAATATTTACAATTTTTTTTTCCAAGTATGGTATATTGTAGATTTTCTTTTAATACTTTCACAAATATTACTAAATACAATTATAAATGTGTATTTATTTATTAACCATTTGGAAATGGTTGTTGTTTTCGGTCGAGGATGGGGCCAAACGATTCTCGAATTTTATTTTTTTAACGAAATTCAACGATGTTCTTTACTTTTAGAAGAATTTTTATTTGAATAGGTAATAAAAAGGCATAAAATCGTTAAAATTGTTTGAATAGATAATCGAAATGCATAAAATAGTTAAAAATTGAAAAAGTTACAAAATGGGTAGGCGCAAATTATCAGATATGGAAAAATCCAAAGCCAAAGAGCGACCCCGAAATGAAAGTGATCTTGCAAAGAAAAAATCGAGGTTTTCAACTCATTATGTAGGCCATGAAAATCGAGGTCTTCAACTGATTATTAGCTCATGAAAATCGATTACAGAATAAAAAACGAACGCAAAAAAGGAAACAATCTAATATTTAATCGATTGATAGTAAAATGCCATGTTTCGAGGGGCTCCAATCCGCTGGCCACTGCGTTTTACAATCGTTTCATAAAAAAATCCAAATGGTCGTTATAATCTATTAAATTACATTTTTTTCTTTTTTCCGAAATGCTAGAAATTCAGTAAGAAAAGTTATTTTGACATAATCTTTTTGGGGCATATAATTCATTATATTTATCGAAGTATAAACAAGTTGTGTACATTTTATATTATTCATGAAGAAAGAAAGGAGTTTTTACAGAAATAAAGCCAATTTTATTGCACAGTGTAGTAAATAATTTTACATTTACTCAAAACGTAAGGCAACGTTACCACTGTTGACACTATAACTGTAATAAACACCTTCAATATTTACGCAGTAAGTAAATATATCAATTTGTATATCTTCTTAAAAACGTTTTTTTTCTTTTCAAGGACAAATATTTAAAGGAATAATAAAAGCTAAGGATTCTTTAAACATATATTATATATATATATATATATATATACAGGGTGTTTCACTACCAGACCGCGATGACCGCGATGACAGCGATGACCACTTCGGGAACTCAGCTTTCGCTTTAGAGTTTTAGGGCAATCCCGAGGGGTAGACCACATCCACTCCTCCCGACTCTCAACCAGAGTCTGAGAGGGAGCGTCGGGTCCCTGATCAAGCTGCTGAGATTTATTTCGGTTACTGTGAGATTTACTATTACAATCACAATTGGTTACCCAATTTTTCTGGGCGAACCGAAGATTTCGCATCGAGATATATGACTGTATGTAGTGATTACATGAGGATCATTTCACCTAATGTGATTGCATAATTGTTTACTTGGATTTTCTTGGAATTTTCTTCGATATATATACGTCACAGTACATTTAACAGACAATATTTAACATGACAATTAGAAACACATTACAACACAATATCAAACACCTACTATTTACATGACTGTATGTAGTGATTACATGAGGATCATTTGAATGTGATTGCATAATTATTTACTTTTTTCATGGATTTACAGGGATTTCACAGTACATTAAACACACAATACTGAACATCACAATTAGAAACACATTACAACACACCTACTATTTACAATTTGCGCATACAAGAGTTTGGAGAGATGCACAAGATAAAAATTCAAAAGTGATAGAAGTTTCTGGCACCCGCTAATAACCCGTTTCTCCCTCCATGCTACACCCTAGTGATCTAGTCGGACTAGAATGGCTCTGGATTTGAAAAGATGTACTCGTTTGTTTCTATAAACCTCATGCATTGTATGATCTTGTTGAGTAGTTGTGGTTTCTCTTTTACATCCCGCCACCAACTTGCGAAATTCATACGTGTGTGTTTTTTGAGATGATAATGCGATGTTAATGTACAGTATAATACATAGTGTTACGATGTTGACGGCAAGCCACAAATGCATAGTGGGGAGTCTCTTTTGTTAATTTTGTATAAGTGTTCCTGAAAGGGGCCGTGATTTGTTAAAAATATGTGTAAGTATCTGTTGTTTACGAAATACTTGTGGTCAACCAATGGCAAGAATTCCTTCGTATATCGACCTGTGTCTGAATCCGTCCAGCGTTTCTGCCAATTTTTTAACAGATTCTGCTTTGTCTGTGATTTTAGTGAAGAAGCTGGATATGGTAAAAATGTATGTATTAGTGTTTCATCCGTTACTGCCGATTTTGCCAGTTGGTCAGCTGCCTCATTGCCCTCAACACTGAATGTCCTTTTGTCCAATTGAAGTATATGTCTTTTACTGTTGTTTGTAATTGTTGAAGAATTTTTAGTATTAAATAGTTTGTATTGTCAAAATTGTTTAATGCTTTTAAACTTGATAGGCTATCCGTTATGATTAAGTATTGAGAATGTTTGTCCGACTCTATCCACTCTAATACTGAAGAGATCGCGAAGAGTTCTGACTGGAAGACGGAATTATCCTGGGACAGTTTCGCTCTCCAAGTATAGATTTGCTCGTTTTTTTCGTACACACAAAATGCCGAGGCTGTGCCTTCGGACATTTTGGAACCGTCCGTGTATATTGTAATTTTGCCTACATAGTCGTTTATTTCACAAATTTGTATTTCACTTGTTAGTGGTGATGTTTTGTATTTTGAGCATTTTGGATAGTATAGTGGAGAAAAAGCCTTTTCTGTTGACTTGCCGAGACGAATCGCCCCCGAATACTCCGCCTCCGCCTTCAACTGCAAATCCAGTGGGGGGAGACCTGTGAGGACCTGCAGGGCGTTTGTTGACGTATTGCGATATGCTCTCGTTATCCGCAAGAAAGCTTTCCTTTGTGCCGAGAGCAAATGTCGACGACCGTGATATTGCGCCATACGCGGAAACCAGAGAGCACACGCGTAGGACAGTTTCCTTTGTAAGATCGCCGAGTACCAAATCTTAAAAAATTCCGGAGGGAGTCGACCTGAGATTGATGAAAATTTGTAAAGATTTTGAGTTATTTTTCCGATTTCTACTCTCTTTTGTGCCACATGAGGGAGAAATGATAATTGTTTATCTAATATTACCCCCAGGTATTTTAGTGTTGTTTCTGATTTTATTGATTTACCTTGAAGTTTAAATGTGGGGCCCTGCTTAAGGTGTTTGGGTTTGCCAAAAGTTAATGATGAGGATTTTTCATGTGAAATTTCTATTTTGTTGGTTTCTGCCCAATTCTGAATAAATTTTAAAGCTTTCTGACCTTTTTGTTCAAGTTGCTGTCTCGACTGTGCCCAGATCAGTAATATCACGTCATCCGCGTATGTCACCAGTTCACAGTCCTGTACATCAAAGGTCCCCAACAGAGTCTCCAACAGAACCAACGAAAGAAAAGGACCCAGACACGATCCCTGCGGGCAACCCTTACTAAAGAAGTACAACAAAAATGGTGCCATCCAGTCCACCTGAGCTCGCCTACCCGAAAGGAAGGAAACGACAAGATTAATGAGTTGTTTAGAAATACCTAGTCTTTGCAATGCTAGGATCACCTGGTCCCAAAGGAGGTTGTCAAATGCTCCTCTGAAATCCAGTGACACCAGTGATGTGTATTGTTTATTTTGTTTGTGTTGTTCTACTAATGAAATCACTTGCTCCAAAGCCGTTTCCGCAGATTTATTTTGCGTGTAGCCGTGTTGCTTACCCGATAGGAAATTCGTTTTGTCTAATGCGTGATGTATTCGTCTTAGAATTAATTTCTCTAAGATTTTTCCGAATATTGGTAATAGAGTGATGGGACGATATGAAGAGCTCTCATTTAAGGGTTTTCCCTCCTTTCTAAAATACACGAGCTCTTCCAATTTCCAGTCATCAGGAAAATAGTTTAACTTTAAAAGACTGTTGTATATATCCAACAGAATATTAGGAATTTTTGAAAAGATGCACCTGATCATCCTGTGATCAATTTGATCAGGTCCTGGCGCCTTGTTAATATTGAATGAGAAAACAACATTTCGCAACTCTTTTTTCGTGAATTTTGCCTGGTCGTGCGAGTTTAGTCGCTGTGGTAGTTGCTTTTGGAGTTTCATTGCCAAAAATGTCTCTCGTTAGTTTTAAAAGGGTTGATGACCTGAAAGTGGGTGACAAAGAATCAAATTGGTAACTGATATGTGAGTCCTGGAATCGCTGGAATGCCAACTTTTTCGTTAAACCAAAAGGATCCGTCTCTCTGCGACACAGGTTTGTCCAAGTTTTTTCCTTCTCCGATAAAATCTGTTTTTGATAAATTGCCCTTTACCTTTTGTATTGCTGGTTTATATTTGACTCGTAGTTTGAATTTTTTGCTCTTTTTAAAAGAGCTGCTACTTTATTTCTTTGGGCCCTCAATTGTGGAGACCACCAGGAAATTTTAAATTTCTTGAAGGGGGCTTTCTTTTTAAAGGATTTATTGGCTTGTAATAATATTTCTTGTTTAAAAGTTTCGTATTCTTCGTTAAACTGGTCTATAGTTTCTATGTCATTAAAGTTAATCTGTGAGCATTTTCGAGTTAGTTGTTCGGAAAATTGTGCCAAAGGGATTCCCTTTGTTTTGAATCTTCTTCTTGGTAGTTTGCGTATTGTGAAATTTAGCTCTGTTTCTATTGGGTAGTGGTTTCCAAAAAGGGAAGGAATTACTTCCCAGTGTTTTATGTGTGAAAACATAGCCTGCGTGCAGATGGACAGATCTGGTCTCCCCAGGTTCTTCCCCGACTCATACGTTGGTGGACTGGATGAAGAGTTTAGAATAACTCGTTGATACGCTATGACTCTATCGATAAGAACTTTCACCTTGATGTCTTCACTCCTATAGCCCCAAAGCTGACTGTGAGCGTTGAAATCACCGAGAACCAACTGCAATGGGCTCTGATTTTTAGAACCCAGCCAGTTCTCAATATCCTCATCAAAGTCAGCACTCGGGGGCTATACAGGCTGCCAATGCTTAAGGTTATAATGCTTAAGGTACTGAGTTATAGTGTTTAGAAGAGAGACTATGTTTTAAGTTTTGGTCTAAGATTAAAATATGAGATTTTTTAGAGCTTGAACTATAGCATGGTGTTGTTCGAGGAAGTGATAGAGGTCTATTTTCATAAAGGTATGCATCTTGAAGACAAACCAGGGAGTAGTCCGACTCTGAGAGGAATTTCATAAAAGCAGCGGTTTGTGATCTGTTGTTCTGTAAATTTTGATGAATTGATTTGAATTTTTACCTCTATAAGACAATGACGCTAGCGCTGCTAGTTTCTTTTGCTGATACACGCTGCAGGATGGAACGTAAGACGGATGTTTTTCATATAGTCCAGCTTTCCCATGTTCCCCCTTGTAGTAGTTGAGCACTTTTTTGCAGTTAACACACTCTTCTTTTTCTGAGGCACAATCCTTGATGTTGTGGCCTTTGCCACATTTAGCGCAGGCCTCTGCATTCTGGCACACTCTTGCTGTATGCCCTATTTCCTGACAGTGATAACACCTTTGAATGAAGACATACCGTCTTACCGTGCACCGGTTAAATCCTATGCACAATTTTCCTGCCATTAGTTGCAATGCATCTCTCTCCAGTAGCTGCAACACCAAGTGCGAGGTTTCCTCGCCCTCTCTTCCTTTCAATACTCTTATCAGCTTATATTGCATCTTCCTCCTCTGAGCTCTTTCCAAAGCCGGATAGAGTACTTGTTTTTCATATAGCTCTTGTTGCTCTTCTAAGTTGTTCAGTGAACAGTCTGCTTCTCTTTTGACGTTTTTCTGTGTGACTACTGGGACTTCAAAGACTATCACTCGGGCTCTTTGCGGGTTTGGTTCTTTAATATCCAGTTTTTCCGCCATATCTTCTGTAGTGCTGATTTTATCTTTCACCTGTTCTAGGTCAAATTTGTTTTTACATGTTATTATTATTTTATTTTGTTTAGTTGTTTGGCAGTCCACTAGTGGTAATTCAGCCATATTCATAGAATTGAGAACTTTCTTTATTGTTGGCATTTTTGTTTCCTTGTCTTTTGGTGTTAATATTAGTGTCGGTCTTTCTTGTGGGAGAGGTGGAAAATTTGTCATTTCTGCATATGTTGGTCGGTCATTTTCTATTGCTGTTTCTCCCTCTCTATGATTAATTGGGACCTTTCTCACTACCAGACCGACAAACTAGTACGATAGTAGAGATGAAGACAAACATTATTAAATAGGAAATCATGGGGCGCAAACGTCTTCTGTAGGAGTTAGTGGCCATTGAAGTTTAAGGTCCAAAACTTCAAACGATGATAAAAAAACGGAAAAATGGCTCGATTCGTTTGCAGTTTTCGCTAAAAGCATTCTTTATATCACGATATTCGTGAAAACTTTTTTTAAGGATTACGTTCAAAATTTGTCGTTAGATGGCGCTTTAGACTTTAAAGTAACGAACAACTACTTTTTACCGTTATTTTTTGTATGGGGTTAAAATTATTCTAAAGTTTAGACTTTAACTTAAATTTTAAGCCCAAAATCGAAAACACTGGGATCGGGTAATTAGCGAAAATTGAAGTGTCAACAGAGGGGGAGGGTTTTAATGTTCATAAACATTGAACAAAGTACGATTTTGTTGCAGTTTGCGTGTAGGTCATTCCCTTCGTAATTATTTTACTCAAAATGACGTACAACTTTGGTGTCCTCTTTTTTTATAGAGACCGCTTCCAACACATCTCCGATATTGCAATGACATTAATTCTGGGTGTTTTATTACCAGACCAACATACTGCCATGAAGTGTTAGGGATGCAAAGACGATTCGGAATCACATAGGAATGAAACGTTGGAAATGCATTTTTTGCGAATTATGGTTGCAAGAAGTGGAGAAAAAATCAAAAGAAAGAAGCAGAGAAACAGCAACACGTTAACGTGACAGAAAACAGTTTATTTAAAGGTTTTATTAGAAAACGTGTTCGTAATTACGACCAGAAGTACTCCGGCAAGCTTGACAGGGACGTCGCATGGAATTCCTCACGCTCTGGAAGATTTCTGGCATCTCTGATAGCTTTCTGGCACCTACAGAAATACGAGCCGCTAGGTCTTCATCTGAAGGTACGAGAGTCTCATATACCCAACTTTTCATTTACCTTTTGTAATAAAGCCTTTAAATAAACTGCTTTCTGTCACATTAACGTGTTTCTGTTTCTCTGCGTCTATCTGTTGCTTTTGTATCTGCATTTTTAAACCATAACTCGCATAAAAGGCATTTCCAACGTTAGATTACTATGTGATTCCGAGTCATCTTTGCATCCCTAACACTTCCTGGAAGTATGTTGGTCTGGTAGTAAAACACCCAGGAGTAATGTCATTGAAATTTTGGAGATGTGTCGGAAGCGCCCTGTATCAAAAAATAAGGGCACCAAAGCTGTACGTCATTTTGATTAAAATAATTACCAAGTGAATGACCTACACACAAACCGCAACAAAATCGATTAGTTTGTTCAATGTTTATGAGCGATTAAAATCCTCCCCCTCTGTTCACAGTTCAATTTTCACTAATTACCCGATCCCAGTGTTTTCGATTTTCGGCTTAAAATTTATGTTAATGTCTAATCTTTAGAATAATTTTAACCCCATACAAAAAATAACGGTAAAAAGTAGTTGTTCGTTACTCTAAAGTCTAAAGCGCCTTTTATCTACAAATTTTGAACGTAACCTTTAAAAAAAGTTTTTTAAGAAAATCGTGATATAAAGAATGCTTTTAGCGAAAACCGCAAACGAATCGACCTTTTTTTCCGTTTTTTATCATCGTTTGAAGTTTTGGACCTTATACTTTAATGGCCCCTAGCTCCTACAGCAGACGTTTGCGCCCCATGGTTTCCTATTTAATAATGTTTGTCTTCATATCTACTATCACCCCTCAAAGTTTGTCGGTCTGGTAGTGAAACACACTGTTTATATATACAGGGTGTCTCAAAAGGTCGTTTACAAACTTAACATGCTCATTTGTCATATCATGAGGAACAAGATTTACATAGGAACTTGTGTTCGAAAATGCAAACTGCGACCGCTAAATGGCGATGAGCGTGGGTGTGGAGGGGAAGAAAAAAAGGATATTGAAAGAGGTATTAATATGACTTTAATTAAAGAACGTAATTTAATTTACAGAAGGTGTTCAAATTCCTTCTATTCGCCGCAATGCATGCTTCACAACGCCGATGCATGGATTCCCGGACCCGTTCAAAATGGGCAGGTGTGTCACGGACACGTGCCGCCGCTTCCATGATCCGTTTTTGCAAATACCAGCACGCGAATGCGACGCGTTGAGGATAATCGTCATCGCACAATGCCTGTACTCTTTGAAAAGGGTGTAGCCTGTCATCGTGCAATATGCGCATAATGCTGGAAAGATGTACATCCAGGACACGTCCTTTTCTCGGAGACGTCTTCGTGGGCTCCTCTCAAATTCCCGTAGCAGAATTTCCTCTATGACATGTGTGCGTTCCCATCCGGTGTGGCTACTTACTTGGAAAACTCCTTCACCACGCAATCTGTGACGCAATTGTCCAAAAAAGCACGATTTGGCTGACGTCTGTTTGGGAAGCGCTCGAGATACATCCGTACCGCTGCCCCTGCATTTCCATCCGCGGCGCCATATGCGTAATGCATTTCCGCGTTTCTAAACCGATCCATGCTTCTCCTGCAACGTCCTCACCCGAAATTATTACGCTTCCCACTCTCCCGTAAGCTTGCGCTCATCGCCCTCTAGCGGTCGCAGTTTGCATTTTGGAACACATGTTCCTATGTAAATATTGTTTATGATGATATGACAGACCAGCATGTTAAGTTTGTAAACGACCTTTTGAGACACCCTGTATATACATTACTTTGAGTTTTTTTTTCATTTAAAAAATAAAATTTATATATTATAATAATAAGATTATTTTGATAATAATATTTTTTAATAAACGAATCTACCATTTTTTCCGTTTTTTATCATCATTGAAGTTTTGGACCTTAAACTTTAATGGCCCTAGCTCCTACAGAAGAAGTTTGCGCCCCATGGTCTCCTATTTAATAATGTTTGTCTTCATGTCTATCACCCCTCATAGTTTGTCGGTCTGGTAGTGAAACACCCTGTATATATATATATATATATATTACTTTGAATTTTTTTTTTCATTTAAAAAACAAAATTTCTATATTATAATAATAAGATTATTTTGATAATATTTTGTAGTGCTTTTTTAATGAACTTAATGTTTTTTTGTATTTTTTTCAAAAGCTTCTCAAGTTTTTGAAAACTAGCATAAAACTAATCTCTTGGTTCATATGAGTATATCTTTAATACTTAAATTACGCTTGACCCTTAGACATATTAAAAAATCATGGAAGGAAAAAGTTAACATTCTTAAAATTTCGAAAAAAAAAAAGATGAGTTTCGACTTTGTATAACGCTCTATAAAATGTATATTGATGTATATGACTATTCTATGTTTTAATCAAAAAATTAAAAATTAATCAATAGTAAGTAAAAGTCCACGCAGAAAACAAGAAAAATAAATAAATTAAAGAGAGACAGAAAAATAAGTGCAGAATAGATGAAATAAACATATAAAAATATATGCATAATTCGGTCATATATGATCGTATCTATATGAATAATAAACAACAAAAACAAACAGGGATTCATGTAAGTAGCGCTAAAGTGCTACAGTGAAAGCGAAACACAAATTAAAATCTACCCTATATATATAAACTCCTAATGAAACGAATTTATGAAACAAATACATGAAACGACTGAAATGAAACGAATTTATGAAACGATTCTTTGAAACGACTGAATAAACAACTGATTATGTTTCACGGTGATTTCTCCTAACATATGGAATATTTTGCGATGAAATTAACACCAAAAATCCGTATTGATCCTCAGATCTCAAAACTGGCATTAATTTTTTTTTTAAATTCAAATTAGTTTTCGAAATATTATTTTTTTTTTTCTAATTTTAAATACATTTTTCTAATGACGGCAACTCAATTTTTTATCATAACAGATTTTTTTTTTTTTTTTTTTTTTTTTTCAGAAAAGGTTTTTATTTTAAACTAATTTGGAGAACAGTTTGGCCTCCCTTAAATCTATGCTAAGATTTTTTTTTTTTTTTAATTTCGTTATCATTTTATTTAATACAAAACTTTCATTTAAAACTGAAACATTCAAAAATAATGGGCTTCACATCTTTGTTCTTTTTTTAAACGAAGCAAAAAGAAAAAAATATTAGGCACAGATGTCATACACGCACCGGGGTACCTAATTGGCGCCAAAATGGCGTTATTTTGCCTGACATGGTAACCCGGGTATTGTTTCTTATTTATTAATAAATGTTTATTTACCTTTATTTTCTTTTTATTTAAAAAAAATTATAAATTGTTTTGTTCTATAATTATTAATTAAACTTTTATTTATTTATTGTTATTTTATTTTAAAAATAATAGAAAATAATTTAAAAATACATGTGTAACTGGTATACGAAAACGAGGTTTACGCCAAACAAATATTAAATAATGCAACAAGTAATGATATTTAATTTCAACTTCAAAGCAATGCTTAGTTATCCGGTCGACCAATTTCGCCAAATTATATAAATTGTCAAACACTCTCCAAATTACAGAAATTGACATAATTCTTTTTTTAAATAACGAAAGAACAAATAAATTAGTACAACATTAATAAAAACTAGGAGATCGTACTCGGGCTTCCCAGGTTAAAGAATATAAGTGGAACATTTTTTTTTTGTAATTGAAAACTAAAAAAAAATTGTATCAATAATTTTTTTAGATTGTCCACTAACATTAAAAAAGCATTTTCATATGAAAAATATGAATTATACAATCAAATAAAGATTTTAAATTTAACAAAGCGATATTTTCTTATCAGCCGCATACTAAGAGTTATTTGACTAAGATTTTGCTATTTACGGCAGTCTTTTATATATTGATAATTTCAGAGCTCTAAGTGCGTAGTTCAATTACATGTCTGTTAAATTTGTGTTTAATTTATATCTGGGAGCACGGCAGTGCGTCCGCCAAGTTCGCACAAGCCGTAAGCTACCTTTTCCTGAACCATTTCGGCATACATTTCACCCCCTCATAACGTCGTTTTAGGGAGAGATATAGAATTTTTTTCTTTTATACACGTGCTCGTATGGTCAAACTGAACTAAGATTCCACGATTTCATGTTTCTGTATTTAGTAGTTTTCGAAATATTAAATTCCGAAAAAGCGCTTTTTTGTCACTGACTCACTTCGCATCATCAAAATAACTAAGGTATCTAAAAGTCGTAGAATCATGAAATTTTACAAGTAAGTCGGGTTTGTAGCACAATTAACCAGAAAAATCTGAAAACACAGAATTTCCGCCTGTAAACCCTTAAAACAGGGGTGTTGATTTGGCCGTAAACAGTTCCTTCACATTTAATTGCGCCAATGCTGGTCGCCAATACTCGACTACAGAGTTTTGAAGGGGTCACGTAATTTCAACAGTATAAAACTTTATATATATGCTTTTCCAAAGATGTTTGTTAAATAGAAAAAAATGAATATACCTAAAAATTTTAATCAGTATAGGTTATGATATATTCACGATATTAAAACAATAAAACATTTAACAAAATATAACCCCAATTCGGTATGTATCCGATATAGTATCCTTGGCGAAATAGAGAAAATAGCCTTGGCGAGAAAAGAAATTTGATAATAACGTATTTTCTGGCAACCTATCTACTGTGTCATACACACAAGCAATTTTTTCCATATGTATACAATTTATTTAATGTAAGGAACCCGTTTATTTATTTTTGTATACCAACATAAATGGTTTGTATATAAAAAGCTATATTTTATACGCGTATAAATAAAATTTTTATATGTATATACATATATTATATAACATATATAAATTACATAAAAGTCCATCAGGTTTGATTTCATAGTTGTTTATATCATTTGGCAACATATCTCAGTTTCTGAAGTCCGAATTGCACCAAGATTTTTAAAAAACGTCAAGGTCCCTATAGTGGAAAAGTATCCTAATTCTCATATGAAAGTTTAAAAATCTGCTTTTAATTAAATGAAATGTGTAACTAATAAAGCTGTCTTTAACGATGTGCGACAGATGGGGTGTCCGAAGTCCGCTGCTAATGTTATTATATTGTATTATTAGCCTACTTACTGTTAATTTATTGTTAATTTTAAATCTGTAAAAGAAAGATTATAGTTATAGATCAGATATGTTGGTTGCCAAAACTCGATTACAGAAAATTATCTGAGATATAAAGGTATTACATGATTTCAAGCTGAATGAAATTTTATATGCTTTTACAAAAATTTTAATAAGGCAAATCTTTCAGTTTACCTGTCCATATTTCTATCTTTGACTTCCTTAAAACAAATTTTATTAAAGAACGGGAGGCGTCTGCACAGATCATCACCTCATCGAGTTGACGGCTGAAATTTTAGGATTAGTTAAATATCGATTAGTGTATTGAAATGTAACTGGTCTGCCAAGTCATATCTTTCTGGAAACCACCTATAGACCCGATTTTACCGGTTAATTGGTGGATTTTCCATTGTGTTTTCCTGCACCCATTCCTCCATGTTTCCATACTTTTGGATGCAAGAAAATACAATAGTAAACCTATCAGTCACCCACTAAAATTAGGTCTTCAGGTTGTTTCTACCAAGATATGACTTAACAGACCAGTTGCATTTTAATGTACTAATCTAGTTTTAACTAATCCTAATATTTCAGCTGTAGACTCGATGAGGTGATGGTGTGTGCAGACGCCTCCCGGTCTATTATAAATGTCGGAATTCTAATCTCAATAGCACTCTGGTCAATCTGGCAATTATCCCTACTATTTATGGAACACTATTCCTTTAAGTGCGTTTTAGTGATGTTAAAGAACTTTATACATATGCATATAATACTTAATACATTTGCATGTGTATAATAAATAATACATATGCATCATTATGACGTCAGAACAAACAAAACATTTTTTGTCGCCACATATGGGAATTGACACTATATATTACCAAATTTGGTGACACTTCGCTAAATGTCGCCAAGCTTGGCGAGTATTTGACGTTTGTGGCTGTTTTTCAATGAGTTAATTATTAATGAGAGCCATCTATTTATACTTTTCCGCATATCATCTGAATAGTTAAATAATATAACGTACGAATATTTCCAAAGTACCAGTAGTTTCGTCACTGCTATTGTTAATATATTGTACTGTTATTATACATACTGTGACTATGTTGTTAATCTTTACTCTGCTGAAACTTCTGTATTATATAAATAGAATTTACGGAAACTATTAAAGCACCGAAACTGACAATTCTCCTTATGATTATTATAATTTTATAATATGTAACCTGTTAATCGATATGTACCGTTAGAAGGAATCTTCTATAATCCGGTTCCTCACATTTTAGTTTTCAGGTTTCGAATAAAATTAGCTAAAAACTTAAAGCCATGGCAAATTGGCTAGTTCTTCAACACGATTAGATGAGAAGAATGATAGATTTTCAAATGGATCATAGCAGTGAGCCCGTAGACCTTCTAGTCTTCCGTAATCGAGTCTATTGAAAAGGTTAGCATGAAACAAAAAGATATTAGCATCAATGTGGTTTAATGAAAATGCAGATATTATCAAAGGATTTAATAAGAATCATTTCACTTGTACCCAATCGTATCAGTTAAAATACAATAATTGGCAGTAAGCCCAATTAGAAAAGATTACTTAATACGATTAAAAATTTCCGCATAAGAGAACGAATCGTAACTGTTAAGGAAACATGCATAAGTGAGTTAAGAGATATTTGTCATGAAAGAATGAAATACATAACAACACAAAATATATGATGTGCTTCCATGATAGTAAAGAGTTCTTGATTTCTCTATCAAAAGCTTCCGACTTGGCGAAAGAATGGTCAAGTAAATTAAATTATGAATAACAGTAACATGATGCAACGTTTAACATGCAATTAATAGAGTATATACTGCTTGCTAGAGGCGGCTAGTACTTTAATATAAAAAGAAATAAAGTATGAATTTGTAAAGCTCAATAAAATAAATTTAGGTATTTTTATGCTACCCGGGCGCAAGTGGCAAATCGCCAAATACTGTCCCCAACCCTATTATTCATATTGCATTCATTTCATTTAAAAATATAAACTTTTCAGTCATCTCATTTAAAATAGATGCATTTCCCTCATTTTATTTAATAGAATATTTAACATAGAAATAAATAAATAAATAACAAATAATAACATAAACCAAAATATTTTATGTGAAAATCAAAGCATTGTTTCTAATTTACACATGTGAAAAATGAAAACTAGTATTGGCGAAAAAACAAAATGCTAATTAGGAGATTTGCTCCCGGCTAACATAAAAGTACTGAAATTTAAGTTTTTTTATATTAATATAGCTTAGAAAAAAACTAGAAAAAACATACAAAAAGTAGTGATATCCCAACAAAAAGTTTTCGGTAAAAAAAAAAAAAAGCGCCAAGTTCTCCATAATGTTTCTGCCAGAAAAAGTAGTGATATCTGAAGTTCGCACAAGGGCACAAGTTAAAAGCCAAACATCCCAAATCTTTAATTGAAAATGGCTTCCTGCGACTTGGCCGTTAATGCCTTCGAGAGGGTTTTTCAAATTTTAAAGTATGTACAAATAAGCTACATGACAACTACATTTTTTGATTATTTTAGGCATTTTGTGCACAAAGTACAGAAATAAAATACACATTTAAAAAAAGCATTTAAACCTCTTCAGTCTTTTTAAATGCTTAGAAGTTAAATATAACAAAATACTTTTATTCAGAAGGTAATATCCCTAATTGCTAAAACATAATTAGTATCAGCTTTTAACAGTTTATAAATCGAATACCTCTTAATGTATGCAAACAAACTATAATAAATGTTCAAACGAAAAAAATCTCTTTCGTCAATGCACAAGATTTGAATATCTCTCTATTCTAAAAAAAAGTAACTACCGCTGTCACCGCCGCCGCCGCCGCCGCCGGTTTTGATGTTTTTGTGACCGGAGTCCTTTCTTCGTTAATATTAACAAAAATAATGCATACAAAAATATGAAAATCGGTGGTTTTATACAGAAATGTTTGGTAAATACGCTGATGCAGACAGTTTCCAAATCGAAGAATTATTTTAAGAGTTATTTAATGCTAAATTTGGACAAAATCGTTCCACTAAATAAGTTTTATAGCAGCAAAAACTATGCATGGCAGTGTAATAATTTTTAGATCATTTTATGCGTTAGAATTTGCCGGAGTGCAGATTGCATTATTTTTTTTTATTTTGACTCATTTTTTCAGGTTTTATTTCTATTTTAAATTCAATTTTTCAGCATTTCTTGAGATATTTTTTACAGATTTCAGAAAATTGTACTAATTTAAACTGTTGCCAACTGTATAAAAAGCGTAAGCAATAATGTTTGCTTCAAATTAAAAATTTATTTACACGTGACTATTATAAACAGGAAAAAAACTTTCAAATTAGAATTAAATAATTACGTATAAAAAGCAGGAACTTATTAAAAATTACGTCATGAAAAGTATACACGTGAATTTTAAAAGATAAAGGATATTGTGAAATAATAAATTCATTAACATGCGCTAGAAGTCTTAGGAGAAATTACGTCATATTTACGTCACATTATAGTTATTACATAAAATGAACACAAAATAATATTGCAAAAAAGTTTAAATTTAGAAATTGCGCTAGACATTTATTTGATATTTTGAGAATTAATTTAAAATGTCTCATTTAAAAGAACTTTCTTTTCGCTTTGTTAAAAAATACCAGGAGACAAAGACTCTCTTTACTTAATTCCTTTTATATTAGCTTATTTTGAAATGTTGTTACACGTATATACGTCATCAAGTTATTTTTATTTCGACGTTTTATTTGTGTTTTTATAAATGTTGTACGAATTCATTTGTTCTTTCGTTATTTAAAATAAAAATTATATCGATTTGTATAATTTGGCGAGTGGTTTGGCGATATATATAATTTGGCGAAATTGGTCGACAGGATAATCAAGTAGTACCGCAGCGGATTTGGCGTTAAAATTCCCCAATCAAAGAGAAATGAATAGAAATTCGTTTATAGGGAGATCGCCACTGTTTTTTAAATTATAATTCAATCTTTCGAAATCTTTTTAAAGCCGATCAAATTAGCGTGAATTTAGAGTCTGCGGTGTCTGGACGGGGGTTGGCGAGCGTAGCTCGTAGGGGGCCGAGCCCCCTAGTTATACAATATAATATAATGTAACATATTGTGAGATTTGAAGAAAGTAAATTTTGTTTTATTTCTTAGGTTTTACGTTAATGACTTTAGCTTTAGACCGTACGAAATGTCAATTAAACCACATGTGGACTAAATGATCTGTAATCAAAACTATTGTTTGTTGAAATTGAATGGTATTTATCAGAAATCTTTTACTTATAATGTCTTTATTATGAATTTGCCTCTGCATACTAATATTAATTTTAATATTTAAATAATTCATAAATGCGAAATTTCCAATCATTAATTTTGAAATGCTGTAGAAGGCATTAACGGCCAAGCCGCAGGAAGCCATTTTCAATGAAAGATTTGGGATGTTTGGCTTTTAACTTGTGCCCTTGTGCGAACTTCAGATATCACTACTTTTTCTGGCAGAAACATTATGGAGAACTTGGCGCTTTTTTTTTTTTTTACCGAAAACTTTTTGTTGGGATTATTTTATTTATTTATTCATAGGGAAGTTCTTTTAATGGATATTAGTCGTAAGAAAAAGATAAACCCATTATGTTGCTTTAAAGACAAACGGATTAATCTTTCGTAATCGAGCTCCGGGCGATATAGATAAGTAAAAATATATTTCATGTTTTAAAATTTTTTTTAAAACCATAGACAATCAGTAAACTGAGATGCACTGTGCAAACAAATTTCATTTGAAATTTTTTTTTCCTATTTGGTGATTTAAAAATTGAAATTGTACGATTACAAATATGTTAGATTTATGTTCTTTTTATATTAGGCTTTTATTTGTTTATAAGGGAAGTATTAACTTCGTTATGGAAAAACAGTCAGAAAAAAATGCTGAACATTGCTTGTTGCTTTCTGTGCAAAATGTTTATTATTATTATGCATTGAAGCAGACACGTATTAAGATAACTTTAAAATTATCATGCTTAAAAAATTAATTTAGAAAAACATAATAAATCAGTCAACTAAGATAAAGTTTTTAAAAAAATTGCATTTGAAAGTAGATGTTTTCCCTATGCGATGAAAATTGAAAATGCACGATGGTCAGAAGATTAAACAATTGCAGTAGCGAAAATTTCAAAACCGACATTTGATCGTGAAGTGTTGCCATTCGCAAAATGATGTCAGAGTTAGGCGCAGATGCATTTGTCCTTTATAATATAGACAAGCAATCAGTAAAATATAATAAAGATCAGTTATTAGGATTAGGTTATCAATTAAGGCTCTCATGATTGGTATTCCTGAATGAAAAACAGCAAAATTTATTCCACTCTGACATGATCATAGAATTTTTTTGCATGAAATCTAAACCCGATATTCTTTTCACATTCTCAAAATTTACATACGCACTTCTCATATCGTATTCATCATTTTTTTAAATTTTATTTTGTTTGATCAATTTAAAATCATGTTTACTCAAAATTTGATGTGCAACTCGGCGAAGCAAATCTATCCAGGCAAAAATCAGAAAGTTATGTAATATAAATCGCTATTATTTATATGCCACCACTCTTTTATAATCTTTTATATTTTTACACTCTTTTATACTTTTTACTCTAATTTTTTGTAAAACATTGCGCTTTATCAGTGTTTGATTTCGATTACATTATTTTCAAAAGTGCAGCCTTTTCACCTGTGAAGAATTTCAAAGAATCTGGTGTGAAAATGGCGCGCTTCTACAAAGCATATTTCAGTTTTAAGAATTAAAATACATGCTTTAAAAAAAAAATGACGTAATTTGCATCCGCTAAAGCAATCCACTTTTACAATTCAGTCTTAAACATCATATGTAGAAAGTATACATATGACGTCATTATCACTTAATAACAGACGATATTGATGACATAGAACGTATTTTAATTTCAACCTTTTTTCAGGTTTTATGGGAAAATGGCAACAAAAGTACAATAATCTCCTATTTTCGACTATTTTCTGTCTACTTTCAATAGAAATGAAGTACTTTTGTTGCCACGATTAGAAAAATGGTATTAAAAACTACAAAAAACTAATATCTTATACATAAATTGAGATACGGCTTTCAAACAAATTGCATTTAAAAGTAAAGCCCCCCACCTCTATACGACGGAGTAAAAATTGAAAATGTACGATGTTTAAAAGTTTAAAAATTTGCTGTTGCGAAAATTATAAAACCGAAATTTCATTTCAAATTTAAAAGTGTTGCCATTCGCAGAATGACGTATGCGTTACGTACAGAAGTATTTGTCCTTTATAATATAGATAGATAGAAAAAAAAACGTCGAAATAAAAATCACTTGATGGCATAAACACGTGTAACTTCCTTAAAGTCAAGTGAATGTGGCGTATACGATTAACCATTATAGGCATTTAATCTTATAGTTTGGCGATAGATTTTTGGTCGACGGGATATCACAGTAGTAGTACCGTTTTATTTTACCACTCGAAAAGTTAAAAAAAAAAAACTAACTGCCGAGTTAAAAAAAGAAAAAAAAAAGCTATTGGCGAGATTTGCACCTGGCTAACATAAAAGTACCAAGAATTCTTTGCGATCATAGCAACTTTTATGTAGTTTTATTCGAAAAAATAATTTTGATTCTTTAATCAAATTCTTTCATAAGAAAAGCGAAGGATCATAATTGTTTATTTCAGCTCAGTTAAATGACTTGGACTATTATAATATAGGTGAAATGGTGGCGATAGAATAATATTTGGTGACTTATCACCTGTGGCTCGCTAACATTAAAGTACCAAAATGGCCGCCGGAAATATAAAAAACGAAGAGATCCGTCCGGAAGTGTTGATGATAGTCACATGACTTAGACTTTTATTATAGAGATTGTTTTTAATTCTAAAAACAGCGCAAAGAATAATAATTCCTTACGATTAAAAAAATATTTACACGTTACTATTAAAAATAGAAAAAACCCCATTAAAATTACTATTAAATGAGTACGTGTTAAAAAAAGAAATATATTGAAAATTACGTCTTGAAAATTGTATTCACATGTGAATATTAAAAAAGACAGGAAACTTTAAAATAATAAATACATTAATATGCGTTTAGCCCTTTCAGGGGCAAGGTAATTCTATATGTAAATTTTTGAATTCAGAGAATGGCATCAGAATTTACAAACAAATTTGTTTCCAAGTACGAAAATGCTTTTGTTGACTTACTTAATAAAAAGAAAACTTTCATTCCAATACTCTGGTGCCAATGTGGAATTTAAGAATTAAAATTAAGTGGTCCAAAAATGAACCACCGTCCTTGAAGGCGTTAAAGCAGTAAATTGTAGTAATTGTAGTAAATTGTATTATGTCAATCGTTTTATAACGCTCTTAAGTAATACCGGGAGACAAAGACTCTGTTAATTCATTTTATTTTTGCTTCTTTTAAATTGCTTAACTGATCTTCTTTAACCAAACACGAAAACAACCATTACATGTCCTAATTGCAACTGATTCGGCCTTAAATTTTCGCACACAAACGGAATTGAATGGGAATCCGTTTAGATGGAGATCGCTACAGATTTTTTCATTATATCAGTCTTCTCTAATCTTTTAAAACCCGATCAGATTAGCGTGCTTTTAGATTCTACGTTGTCTGAACGGGGGTTGGCGAGCGTAGCTTGCAAGGGGCAGAGCTCCCTAGTATATAAAAAAGTACTTTGTTTGACTTTGCAGGCCCTCAACAAATAAGAAAAACATAAAACCAACAAGCTAAAGAAAAATCAACTACAACAATGAAATGATTGAAAAACAACCAAAAACATGCTGAGTTCTCGTCGGCAATGTGGCATTTTTCAAAAGCATACATTCAAAATAGAATTTGTGGTACTGAATTTCTTCAGAAACAAGACGTAGCGATAAATTACATGTTGACCGTTAATGTAGAAAGCGTCTATAAATTTCGTCAACAATAATAAAATATGCACCTTTTGAAAATATTCATTATAATGAAATTGTTCTTCAACTAATAAAATGTCATTCTCCTGCCTTTTTAATAGGCATTTAACGTACCATAGATGAAAGCGTAGAAGAAGTAAAAGATAAAATGTGTAATTAATGTTTCAAAAACCGGGAAAATTGAATGTATAGGTCAAACATTTCTTACGTATGTGAATTTTGTACTGTCAAAAAGAAACATTTAATAGTGACATTAAAATATTTTTAATGTTTACTTTTGTTAAAAAATTATTAGATGAGAAAAAGTTAATTTACTACTACATAAAAAGCCGAACCCTACACGTTTTATGTCGCTAACAATTCCATGAGGATTTGGATGTAGGGGAAGAGAGGAGAAAATGGCCAGTGAGAGCAAAGAGCCATTTGAGATTTTTACCCCGTGTAGTGCACCCGTCATCAATGAACTGGCAGAAATAGAAGTCACAGGTACTGGTAGTACAGGGTTTGTCCATTATGTAATGACACTAGGAGTCGCGCGGCGCTTTAGTCGCTATTAGCGAGCTCTCTGGCGGCGGTATTTGTAGTGAAGGGTTTGAGCTAAACAACGCAACGTGCAGCAGTCGCGTCCGAACTATGACGCAGCGAGAACTATGCGGGTCGTGAAAGCTGTTTCTGAGTTTTTGTGACGACAGAAAACGGCAAATATTGAGCGCTCGATTGAGCAGCGATACGCTATTAAATTTTACTTCCAACTGTGCGAAACAGCTTCACAGGCGCTTGCCTTGATTAAGAAGACTTACAAAGATGAACCCCTGCATTTCTGATAGTCTGGTGAGCGCAAGAACGGATGGGAGATGGAGCGATCTGGGAGCCATCATTGTCTTTTTGGACAAGCGTGGGATGGTCCACAGAGATGTTTACCTTCGGGACGAAACGTCAACGTCTCATTTTGCACAAAGAACTTCATGCGCGCCTGCACACAGCCGTCAAAAGGAAACTACCGGAGGTTGCCGAACGCTGGAAGCACCAGCATGGCAATGTCCCAGTCCTCACAGACTTCAAAACCACCGCCTACCTGACCCTGATAGGTGTTGCAACCTTGTCGCAGCTACTGTATACTCTCGATTTGATTCCTATATACTTTTTGCTGTTTCCAAAGCTCATGAGAAGCCGCATTCACGCCATCCAAAGCGCTGTTACAGAGTCTCTGTAAGCGGTTACTTTGGTTTATGGAAACTTTCCAGAGTGGGTATCGCGTTGGCAGCGTGTATCCACGTTCAAAAAGACTGTCTTGGAGAATTTAAACAATACTTAAAATACATATGAATAAATTCCTTTTAGAAGACAAAATACGTTTACTTTATGGAAAACCATGTTTGGGGCTGATCAATTATTACGTAAGAATGTTTTTGGCTACTTCTTACCCCTTCCCCCCTTGTCAGCAAAAATAAGCCAAACGCCCCCCCCCCCCCCCTTAATAATTACGTAAGCAAATTGCAATCCCCCACACTTTTTTAAACAGTAATAATTTAATTTAAAAAAATTAGGACTTAATTCAAATAAAAAAAAACTCTACTCGACTTAAAAATAATAATAAAAAAAATGCTTGTTTTATTTCCTTCTATTTAAGAAAATTTCTTAGATCGCAATTTTAGAAGAACTTAGCCATTTGTAAAATTTAAATTTGAACACGCCCATATCTATTCAGATGCTGACCACGGCTGCTCAAGCCATTTTTCCACATCTGTTATGATATTGGTCTCCAGTTTTACTTGATTATCGTCATCGTTTTCTTTTCGGATGCAATCTTGATCAACTTCGTCTTCATTGATCCACTAAACATCTTCCATATCATCCGCGAATTTTACGAAGCTTATTAGTTCATTTGCTCGACGAGCAGCAATTCTCAATGATCGTATAAGGCAGCCCTTCTCGCTTTTTTCACTGTGTTAAATTGTTTTGTGTCTGTTTGCTGACTTCTGAGATGCATGATCTTGGCCACAACTTCCACAAGTTCTTGCGGATAATTGCGACTTTATGGAAGGGCAAAAATAGCTATACGGCGTTTTAAAAAATCCCTTTGCTGTAATATTCAGATTTAAGGCCAGACGGAGAGGTAAATCTATAAATTCCCTCTCCTCAGTTGTAATGATGTCATTTGACGATTGTATCATTTCAATAGGAGGAGGAATGAATCGTCCTTTAAATATACGAAAGAATCCACTACGTGCAGGAGAGCAACAATTATTTTCTTCGCATTTTACAATTTTCAGCAAGTATTGACTTTTTTGTACGTGCTTCGACTACCATTTCAAGACATAACCAAGAGAGCCTGATTCACCAGAATCCACATATGAGACAGTAGCAGGATAAACGTCAATATTTAACGAGTTCCAGATTTCTGCGAGAGTTTTACTAGCATGTGCAAAGTTATTTTGCTCCTTTCTTCATCAATAGTGCGACCGTTCGTATCGAGATGCGAACCATACCCAGATAGCATTTTTAATTTGCAGAAAATCAGAAGCAGTCTTGCTTTGAAAACCTGCAAAATTGCTGCAAGGTCAGCATGACATGACTGAAAGTTCATAACAAGACTGCAGCAAGATAATGCAAACATCGAAGTCACCACTCTTTGAACTTGCAGCTAACTTTTCGTGCAAGTTAAATTCATGCTGTATCAAATGTATTGCAAATTAACGGCAAACAAGTAATCAAAAATAATGTAAACTTACTGCAAAGTAGTAATCATTCCACGAACACTATCTGTTTACCACTGTTACACTATAAGATTAACTCCTCCGGAGGGGTCCATAGACCTGATCCCCATAGACCCTATTGATGCAAATACACCGTCAGAAGGCGCATGCATCATTATCGTCACCAAATAAGCTAAGGTAATATTTTTACTTTTCAACACGAGCCTTTTTTGGTATTTGTTAAGTATAGCGTTTAGAAAAAGCGGTGTTAACAGAATAAAATTTCTACAATTCCTGCGTATGTGCTCATTGTCTATTCTCTCAACAGAGGGATTTTTTGCTTTTGTCACTTTCGTGAATTAATGACAGTCTTGCCACCAGTTTCACAACAAACTACTCATGCAAGTGGGGGTTGGTATACCTTGCGAGAAATTTGCTGCGCATTTGTCACGGCAAGATAATGTCAGAAAATATCAAACGTGCTGCTAATGTTCATGCTATCTTCGTAATGGTCATGAGGGAGTATACAGACCAGACAGTTTTCTACTGAGTGGTGCCATTCGCCTTTCTACTCGATTATAAGCGCTTCTTCCAGGAGCATTGCACGCTATGAAAATTCCATCTAAATCATGCTTTCTGAAATGGTTAACAGCAAACGATATAACTTGCTGGTAACAGGGATTCTCGTCTGGACCTCCATCAACCATAACTATGATTACAGGTTTGATGAAACCCACTTATGTTTTCACTGTTTTTTCAAAGTCTTTGAGTGCTAATAGTTTCAAAATCCTGAGCATGAATATTTTCTGTGGAAGAACTCTGTTTCTCACTTCTTATAGCTATAAACGTTGGACCAGAATAACCTATGGCTTTACTTTGACCTGCCATTTTTGGAGCAATCACAATACCAGTGTAAACAGATGGGATAAGTTTGTGGCGTTCATTGATGAACTAGTCGTGGGCGGGTAAGGATACACGATGCTCCATATGCATCAGTATCGGAGCCTGTTTATTGACTGTTGTTGACAGAGGAGGGGTGGAAACAAAGTATATGGAATTTTGCTTACGTTTTGGAAACTTTCCCGGAAAACTCTTATTGCCACAATACAACATATCGCACCAGTCCATTCAATTCTATTCTATTCTGTTCTCACAATTGGAAATATTAGTAAGTTCTCGGAGATAATAAGCCCTCATGCATCAAACATGAACAGCCACCTGTAGGTAAAAGATATCATTTATGTTTTCCTTGCGCGGTCAAAATAGCTAACATCAGAACTTGAAGTTTAATATTCTTTTACTATTTCTTTTTTTTCAATTTAAATTTTTTAATAGTTTTTTTTTTTTTTTTTTTTTTTTTTTTTTTTTTTTTACAAATTAAGAGATTTTGAAAATGTCTTACGTAAGCATCATTCAACCCCCCCCCCTCCACCTTCTCAGAAAAAATAAGCAAATCGCTAACCCCTTCTCCCCCCCCCCCATAGGTGCTTACGTAGTATTTGAACGACCCCTATTGTATGTGCTTTTGAAACGGAAGGCTACATTTTTCTAGTTCTCAACTTCTTTTATTGTTCTTTCGTGTTTTTGAATTTAGGTAATTAGTACAATTTCTTGATTACAGCTAAATAATATGTAATGTTATAGTTATTTGCTCTTGTGCTGTTAGATCAATGTGAAGTAATCATTTAAATTATGTGTATTCCAAAACGCTTAGTTATGAAAGTTAGATGCTAGGCCCCAGTTTTTGTGGTGTCATTCCGGGCAAAGTGGTCAGAAAGAGAAAGGGTAAAACAGCCAGATGGCTTTTTCACTCGGAAACGATATTTTATTCATTGTTCATAACAAAATGCTACTCAAAACTATTTTCATTGAAATAATGAAGACATATCGGGGCAATAACTTCTGTAAAGAAAGGATCCTCTTGATGTCTGCTGGGAGCGCCAGTCGTAATATTAGTAATCATTAGTGATTATTTATTCTTGTAACGATTTAATACGTAAAATATTTCAAAACATAAAACTTACTTTTAGTGTGTGTTACTTTAGCTTGTGTTGTTTGAATATACATCATGATTCAATGTGATTTTTTCATTTTCCTATGCTGGCCACTTTAACTAACCTAGGTGGCCAAAGTGAACATTTTGTAATGTTTTAAAGTAACGTCTATATTTAAAAATATTTTTGTCAAGTAAAATAGCAATTTAAACTAAAGTTGTCACAGTTACTATTAGTACTTGTTTTTAGAATTTAACTTATTCAAAGGTATCATAAAATATCATCTAACCTTTGAGCGGTCACTTTATCAGTCCTTCCCCTAACTTACAATCATAGGTTATAATTAGTTATTTCTTTAAATATAGTAATATTCCATGTTCGATAATACAGATTTAAATGATTGTTTTAATATATGTATAGGCTGACATAAATTGTTCTTCATTAGGTTTTGGTAAGAGTCTCCCAACAGATGCCGTTGCTATGCTGCATTTTAGGTAGCTTTCTTTACAAAAAAGCTACCTATTGCAGCCGTTCGGAGGAAAGCGATTTCAAAAAATTTTGGTATATTTTCATCGATCATGACCCACAGACCCCGAAACCACCCTCCGTTCAAAATTGATATATATATATATATATATATATATATATATATATATATATATCTGACCTATGTCACACTGTAACTCCCGTAATTATGAACCGATTTCGATGTAATTCGGTGTGTACATAGTACATACCAATGTCTCGACCGAGTTCGTTGGCCAGCTTCATCCGCCATTTTGAAACAAAATGGCGGTCATTTAAAATTTTTTAAAAAATTTAAAATTTGAAATGTGGTACCAAAAAATTGAAAAGGGAAAAATATTTTTCTCTTATGTATTTGACCTTTATATAAAGATTTCGGAGCAGTTTTTGTTTCGTCTATATCTTAAAAAAGGTCTGAGTTATAGCATTTTGAATTTCTAGCGTGGCTGACATTTTGAAACGTCCTGAATTTTGTCACGCGATAAAAGGCGTATTTATGAACCGATTTGGATGTAACTTCGTTTATACATAGTACATACCAATGTCTCGACCGGGTTCGTTGGCCAGCTTCACCCGCAATCTTGTTTAAAAATGGCGGCCATTTAAATTTAAGAAAAATTTAAATTTGAAATTTGGAACCAAAAATTGAAAATTGAAAAAATATTTTCTTCTTATGTGTTTGACCTTGATAAAAAGATTCGGGAGCAGTTTTTGTTTCGTCTATATCTTAAGAAATGGCTGAGTTATAGCATTTTGAATTTCTAGCGTGGCTGACATTTTGAAACGTCCTGATTTTTCTCACGTAATAACAGGCGTATTTATGAACCGACTTGGATGTACCTTGGTGTGTACATAGTACATACAAATATCTCGACCGAGTTCGTTGGCCAGCTTCATCCGCCATCTTGTTTCAAAATGGCGGCCATTTAAAAAATTAAAAAATAAAAAAAAATTAAATGAGATACCAAAAAATTGGAAAATGAAAAAGATTTTTTTTGTATGTGTTTGACCTTAATACAAAGATTCCGGAACAGTTTTTCTTTCGTCTATATCTAAAAAAAATGGCTGAGTAATAGCATTTTGAATTTCTCTTGTGGCTGACATTTTAAAACGACCTGATTTTTGTCACGCGATAACAGGCGTATTTATGAACATATTTGGATGTAACTTGGTCTGTACATAGTACATACCAATGTCTCGAACGAGTTCGTTGGCCAGCTTCATTCGCCATCTTGTTTCAAAAGGGTTGCCATTTAAAAAAAAATAATTTTAAAATTCAAAATGAGGTATTAAAAAATTGGAAAATGAAAAAGATTTTTTTTTATGTGTTTGGCCTTGATACAAAGATTCCGGAGCAGTTTTTGTTTCTGAAAATTTGTTCTTTTGTTGATATCTTAAAAAAATGGTTGATTTATAGCACTTTGAATTTCAGGCACGGTAAACATTTTGAAACGATCTTGTATTTGTCACGCAATAACACACGTATTCGCCTATTTCGATGTAAGAAGGCATGTGGATAGTATACATCAATAGCTCGACCAAGTTCGCTAGCCAGATTCATCAGCCATCTTGTTTCAAAATGGCGGACATTAAATTAAAAAAAATATATATATTTAAAGTGAGGTGCAAAAAAATTAGAAATTGAAAAAGGTTTCTTTCTTAAGTATTTGATCTTGACATAAGGATTCAGGAGCATTTTTTGTTTGTCTTTACCTTGAAAAATGGCTCAGATATAGCAGTTTCAATTTCTATTGTGGGTGACATTTTGAAAAATCTGATTTTTTGCATGCGACAGCACTCCTATATATTAACCTATTCCGATGTGAGTGAGCATGTGCACAGCAATTACTAAGGTCTCGACCAAGTTCACTGCTTAGCCTCATCCACCATGTTGTCTTAAAATGACAGGCACTTTAAGAAATTGCTGAATTTGGCAGCCAAATATAAGTTACTTTAAAGAAAAGCAGCTTGGATAAAGCTGACTAATTTCGCGAAATTCTCATTCATTATATTGATAAAAATTAGTATTGAATCTCCTATATTCGGTTTCCACTAAATTGAGCTTCGTGTGTTTGCATGATATAAGTTGGCTTTTTTTAAATAAGGATTATGAAAGCTACCTCTTCCTCCCGGCACTGGCTGGAAGGACTTTTTCAAGATTTACACGATTTTAATGATACTCATAACTTCAGAAATAATGCATGTAATTTCATCAAACTTCCTATTATGTTAGACCTTCAAGAAAGTTTATGCTAATTAGACTTTCGTGTGCATCATATAACAGGTGGCGCTCCTGTGCTGCATTTTTCATGATTTTTCTCGATAGCTGTATCTCAAAAACTAATTTACCGAATTTTCTCAAACTTCATATTCTGTTACACTTTCACATAAATAGATCTTTATTAGGCTTTGGTGTATACATTGCGACACATGTTGCTTTTAAATTCTTTGGGCTGGGATTTTTATTTATTTATTTATTAATTAATTAATTAATTTATTTATTTTTAGCTATCTAAGAGGTTGGATGCCGGAAATCAATTATTTGTTTGAAAGATGTGATGCGTATATTTCCTTTTAAAATGCAAACATTTCAATGAACCTGTATCTTTGGAAACTTCATGATGGAAATGATTGTAGATTGTCATTTAGTTTTGGAACTGTGATGGCGAATTTCGAAGCATTAACAAGTATAGATGAAAGTAGATATAGTAGAAGAAAGTTTTGGGATTGTCACTTCCGACTAGTTTATTGTAACATGAAGAGAAAGGAAAGACATAATTTGAAGTTTTTAGACTTCCAGTTTTCCCCGTAGATGTTTTGACATTAAAGTATATAGGGTGTTCACATTTTTCTTTTCACATTGTAAGCTTCAGCAAATTTAGACTTAAATTTTCGAAAGTAAAATAAAAGAAGGAAATATTGAAAAGACGGCGTTTTAAAAGAATTTCTGTATCCATTTTAAAGGCGAAAAATGCTAAAAGTTATTGTATTTTAAAATCAATCACATTAGGAGAGCTGTCTAAAGGGAAAAAAAAAGTAATTTTGATTCATGAATCCTTCTTATGAACGACTTGAAATGATTTCATGAAATCGGTTCCTTTTGAATGAAGTCATTTAGAGAAAATAAATCTGACCATATAGAAGGGTTTTATTTCTTTTTCATAAGCTACTTTTACCGATTTCGCTTTCCTTTTTATATTTTAGTCAAACCTTTTCTTATAAAAGAAAGAAAATAAATGAGTTGGTTTTATTTACGCGAATGATTATTTCACAAAAAAACATGTAATATAAATGCGAATTACATAGTAAAAATAATATATACATTTTTAGAAATTGAAACCTAAATTTTCGAAAAAAAATAATTTAAATGGAGAATCATGTCAAAAATAAGTTCGTTTCATATGTTTTATGTGTCTATGTGAAAAATTAAAAGTACTTGATACATGCTGTCTGAAGAATATTTATAATCAACGTCGATACATAAATCAATACTATAAAAAATTTTGAAGATTTCCTGAGATCGGTTCATTTTCAACAAGTATGTTACAGCAGATAGCCACAACTTGCGGTCAACGAGAATATTTTGCTGGTTTGCAGAAAAATGAAAAACATTTACGCTTTTAATGTTTCATAATTACACCATGCCATCACGCAGCAAAGGGAAATAGCTGTGAATGCAGAAAATACTAATCCACCTGGTCCACCTCGCTCGATAGAACCAAAACAATTTTCCAACAGCAGAAATATCCAAAATTTCAAAACTTGCATACACGGTTGTTATTTGTTATGGATCAATATATATATATATATATATATATATATATATATATTATATATATTGCTAAATGAGATATGTAAATTTAAATTAATATACTTCAGAGAAGAATATCAATCTGCAGGAGGTAATTATTCTTAAACAGCACTTAGGAACATTCAATTGGTATATTTTCTTTATACTATCTTATATTTTTACAAGAAGAAAGCATTGGATTCATGAAAACTTTCCACTAACAGTTCTGATGGATGTATAGATGTATACGTTTTTGAAAGCCCTGAGCTGGAATTGACAGTTTTTAAAAAATATTGTCGGTGATTCTATTTATCTGCATGTGACAAAGATTTTGTGAGCGCTTTATTTCAAAAAGAAATTCAGGTACTTAATAAAACTTTAAATTCATTTATAGCTTGATATAAATTGGTGCTGAGTTTTTGGTTTAAACCGCCCAAAAGGAAGCGCTGCTATCCGTCATTCTTAACGATTTCCTCAATAGCCTTACCTGTCGAACTAATGCACGAATTTTCTTAGCACTTCGTATCCCGTTACATGCTGGCATAAGGTGTTACTGATTAGGTTTTAATTTGAATCGCCCCAGTTATTGAGCTACTTTGCTACATTTTTCAAGATTCCCGTATTAGCTCTATCTTAAGAACTGATACGCGGATTTTTATCAAAATTCAGATGCAGTTATATGAGACATTGTGTTGTTTCTGATTAGATTTTATTTTAAATTGGCCATCAGGTGGTCCTGTCATGCTGAATTTATCGCGATTTTGACAATATTATCTACTAATGCACGGATTTTCATCAATATTCGCATTACGTTACGCTTAACGTAAGTTATTTCTTTTTAAATTTTTTTGTAATTCCCATTGTAGGTGGCGCTCATTTTTCGAATTTCATACGGTTTTCGCGATTTTTATATCTTAAGAACTAATGTACGGCAATTCATCAAAAGCCATATTCTAGAGCTTGACATAAGTTTTTGACGATTAAGATTTCGTGTAAATCATATGCCAGTTGACATTGCTGTGCTGTATTTTTCACGATTTTCGTGATAGATGCAATTGAAAACTAATTGCAGAATTTAATCGAACTCCATATTCTGTTATAATTTCGCGTAACGTGATCCTTATTAGGCTTTAGTGTATACAGCGTCAAATATGTTGATTTTATACTCTTTGGGTTGGGAATTTTGATTGCAGGCATCTAGGAGGGTAATTGCCGCGATTCAGAGATTTTTTTTGAAAAATGCGATGCTTATATCTCCTTTTTAAATTCACATAATTTAGCGAACATTTACCTTAACAATCCTCATGATGGGTATAACTACTTAATTTTCTAACTTTATTATTGGCGAATTTTGAAGTATTGACATGTATGAGATGGAAGAGTGTTTTGAGATTTCCACATACGACTAGTTTTATATGCATTGAAATATCTATTTCATATGATAATATAAATGTTTATCGTAATATTTATATAACAAATAAGAATGTATATAAGGGGATGAAAATAGGTGTATGTTTCTTCAATATATATTTAATAAAAACTACTCCAAAGATTTTACTGTATAATATATTATATTTAAAGCAGTAGTATAAAAGATTGTTTTAAAATAAAATGCTACTTTTTTAAATAAATGTAACTTCCTGCTATACTTCGATATAAAATATGTACCACTCTAAATATAGAGTTTGAATTTCCATTTTTATGAAATTATAGATTATGATACGGGATTTTTCATTTTTCGAATGCAAATTTTTCACTGTATACACATCTTTTATTTTGTTAGAAAGAAACTGTGGGATGTATGATGTATATAAACAAACCTCTTTATAATTGTTCATTGAATGGAAAATAGAAAATTTCAATAAATGTACAGAGTTTGTTTTAATGAAATGTAAGATTGACTTAATAAAAACAGGACAAAAATTTTATTTCTGCTCTTAGGATTTTTAAGACCTCTATAATTAACAAAATAGTAATTATATAAAATGCAGGTTTTTTTTTTTTTTTTTTTTTTTTTTTTTTTTTTTTTTTTTTTTTTTTTTATAATATGAGTTGTTGAAACAGTACTTAATTTAATATTCAATCTTACAATTTATAAAATATTCTTATCTAATTTATCATGATAAAGATATTTAAAAATAATGTAATTTTTCTTTTGTTATCTAAATTAGAAATCAAAATCATACCTCAGTTCGCTTGACGTAATAGCCAAGTTGGGATGGAATTGAGAAATTGATTTCTCGTTTATCTGAAACTAGTTTTTGCAAGAGTCTCCATTTACGTACAATGCAAATTTTGAATGTACTATTTTTACATTTAGTATAATATATCGTAATATTAGTATAATATATCGAATAGTACAACTTCCAACAAAAGTATCATCTGTTCTGTAAAATTCTACAACTTTATTTGTATATCTTATCTATAATGATTATCATAATATTTTGTTTTCTTTTTTGCCATAGTACAAAGTAAAATATGAACAAATATTTTGAAACTAGTCACCTCTGTTTAGCAGGTTGATGCATTAATATAAATACTAAGAATTTCAATTTGTTACTTTTATTCACAGATAAATTTAGGGGAAGGCGGCCTAAAATGATCATAGCGGGCAAAACGATCCACATAGATTAAAATAAATAATTATTGTTTAACGGCTGATATACGAGATAAAAATAAAAAATATATATATTACAATTCATCAGACATACAAGTAAAATTACATAAATACATTTAATACAATTAAAAAGCAAACTGTAACTTTGTAAAAACTTTGTAAGGCTCCCGCTATTTACATATCTCTACCCTACAACAAATATCTTTCTGAAAAAATCTCTAGCCTTTTGAAGTCTCATAATATCAGTACATCATTCAAGCCTCAAAATGTTTTGAAAAACTTACTTTGTAATTCTAAACCTAAAATTCCCCCCTTACTAAGAACCGGTTCAATTTACAGTATCCCATGTAAAGATTGCGACTCGGTATATATTGGCGAAACTGGTCGCACTTGCGTCATTCGCCTTGCCGAGCATAAACGTGCTTACAAATCTGGAAACCTACAGTCTAAAATTGTACAGCATTCTTTACATACCGACCATATCCCAGATTTCGACAGTATGAAAGTTATCAGATCTGGTTGCAATAATATTAAAAGTAGAGTTTTTCTTGAAGGTGTATTCACTCGTAAGCAAACGTCGCCGATAAATGAATCATGTGCACTTCCTCCTGAATACTCAGCATTGTTTAAAAAAAATTATACTTTATTTAATTTTAACTGCTAGTAATTTTTAACTGTAAACATGATATATAGTTTTCTGTCATTTGAATGTTGTGGTGCACTGATGAGGGGCTAAAATTTAGCTCGAAACGTTTGCTTTTTAATTGTATTAAATGTATTTATGTAATTTTACTTGTATGTCTGATGAATTATAATATATATTTTTTATTTTTAGATCCACATAGATTTTCTTCCAGACAGGTCGCGCTATCAACAGGGTAACACATAAACTAGTTGTGCCAAATGAAGAAAAAGCATTGGCGGTATTCTAACGATCGCAGATTACGCGTCTGAAAAAAAAAAAAATCTTTGAAAAAGTGGAGCATAAGATAAGCATTAACTTTCATATTTATGTACATATACAGACTTTAAGAACAGAAATATGACTTGGTTTACATAATAGACTATGTTTTTAGATGTGAATTGCACATGCTAATTTTGTTATGTTTCTCGGCGTTATCTAGTTATGCGACCTAAAATGAATGGTCATGTTGCCGGGTAAAATGATCCATTATGTGGATTGTTTTACTGCCATTTTATTTGCAGACAAATATCCAGTACCGGTTCCTCACCAAACGTGACTGCCCCAAACCTGTCTCTTGGAGTCCGCGTGTTATCCCATTTTAATGAGCATTCCTTATAAGAATCAACTGTGCTTTGAAACGAAAAATAGAGAACAGAAATAGAAGAAAAAAGAATCTGCAGCTAGGAAAATTCAATTAAAATATGCTAAATCTATAAACGAAATAGTCAGGACAAGCAAAGAAAGAGCATGAAGTCAGCATGGAAAGACGTATACCCATCAGTTTTGCCGGTAGGCTACTTTTTTAATTTCAGATTTCTTGATTGATACCACATTTTGGAAATGGTAAAAATCGTCTTGTTTTCGCCTTAATTAATATGTCATTAAATAAAGCGATTTTTACTATTTCAAAAAATTGGTGCCAATCAAGAAATCCGAATTTAAAAATGTAGCCCTCGCGCAACTCTGATTATCATAAAGAAGAAAAGGGTGCCTAAAAACCAATATTTAGAATATAGTGAAACAGATTCAGCAGATGAACACAAGTGTATTTATTGCGATAAACTATTTGCCTCCCCTGCAGCAGATGAAGGTTCGGTCCAGTCTCACGAGTTACGTAAGGTGACGCAAAATGCATGCACAGGGCTACAATGACGATTATGTGTATCTTTGTGATATGTGCTTAAATATTCCGAGTTTTCGGATGGGGCGGAAATAGGCATTATTTAACTTATTTCTGCGTTTATTATGGGCTATTACTAATAGAGCATAATTTTCAAATATTCCATTTTATTATTTTTTCAAAATTATTTGTAACTTTTTTATTTTAAAATTTACAAAAAATGTATTATGCATGCTGTTTGATGTAAAACTTTTTTTATTTAATTATGTATTGCCATAATTATTTTTTACTAGTTGTTACCCGTGACGTTGTTCACGTAACATAAAAAGAAGAAATGAATTAATTAAGCAAAACATTTCCCTTCCGATAATTAAAAAAATATATAATAAACCAATTGTTTATCACATTTTATAAGAGACATTCTATCTATATAAATATATATTACGCTATCGTACGTGGCACATAAATCGCAATTATTTGTTGTTTAATGGCAACGCCCAAATGAAACGCATCTCATTGGTTATTGAACATCATTTAATGCATCACTATACCTATAAGGGGTACCCGTAGGGGACCGTATTCTGCCACCAAAAGTGACGCGAACTTGGCGATGTCTCTAATAATTCGCCAAATTCCTACAGACTTCCATTGTAAACCAATAGGGTTTACTTGCTTACAGAAAATCAACAAATTGAGATATTTTAATGCAACAAAAACTAATATTAGCTTAAGGGATTATATTATTTATATTTAACCCTCTCGCTGCGTATTTAAAAAAAAATCTAAATAGATTCAAAAATCACGCATTGTTTTACTAAATATTTCAACTCTATATATAGCTTAGAGTTTAAATATGTAAACATTTTTTGTAAAAGAGTTCGAAATCTTAAATGGGATATGGTATTAGAAATTAGGCGAAATGAGGACTGTCAATGGAGACTATTTTTATAGTATCGCACCACTATTGTAAGAAAATCAATTTTGCAATATATTTCTCTTGTAGATGTTGTAAAAGAGTATATGAATCTTTTGTACTTAAAAAGTGATACGAGTTGAAATTAAAAATAGTCGCCAGTGGAAAAAATGAATCCCCGAGGGAATCTCGGAGTGCGCAAATTTTTCTACTTTTACGTTGCCCGAGGAAATCTCAGGTTGCGCAACGAGAGGGTTAAGGGAGTCCAAGTAAATTAAACTATGAATAAAAGTAACATGATACAATGCTTAGCATGCTTTCGCAAACATAAATTTTAAGGGAGACCAAACTGGTCGCCAAGGGCGGCTAGTATGAGTAATTTAAGGTATATCTTTATTATAAGGTCATTGCATAACTTAGGTTTATACGCTGAATCAGGATGTCTGTTTATATCATGAAGTAATAAGAAAATAGCAAAGATGTCATATACGCACCGGGAACCTAATTGTCGCCAACATAGATTATTTTGCTTGACATGGTAACCCAGCTATTGTTTTCCAATCAATTAAAGTAAATAAACTATTTATTAATAATAAATAGTTTATTTACTTTAATTTTCTTTTAAAATTATATAAATTGCTTTGTTCTATAGTTCTTAATGAAACTTTTTTTTAATTTATTGTTATTTCCTTTTTTAAGTAATAGAACATAATTTAAAAATTTTACATGTAACTGGTATTCGAAAACGATGTTTTCTCCAAATTGGTATCAAAAAGAGATCGCGCCAAACCAAGTGCGTATATGACATCTGTGCCAAGAAAATTATCGGATGATACTGTTTTATATGTTTTCCAATCATACTTGTAACCAAAGGTGCGTGAAGAATTGGTCATCTGGAATATTATTAAGTCTTTACCAAACAAAAAACAAACCTGCGTATAACAATGTATTTACTTTTGCACCTAATTTCTTTCTCTAAAAAAGCAAATTGATTACGAACCCGATTACATAACATAACCTTTCTATCTAGTTAATTTTTTACTTTTTAAGAATGAAAATACATATTTCCTACTAATCATTACGTCATTTTCCAATTTTCTCATTTTACTGCGCATATTATTGACATTTGCTATCCATGTGCTCTTCAAAAGTTTTTTTTTTTTTTAATTGAAATTTAAATATTTTTGTTAACCGTGTGCAGACGATAAACCGTAAGTCTTGATAACAACTTTCTTTAAATAATAAGAATTAATACCATAACACAATCTCATTTTATTTTAACATCAGAGCATATCCGTTTTATATTTTCCATGTATGACGTCACATTTGCCTTCTTTCCGCACTTACTCAAAATTCATGCACCTTGTTTTATTAAAAATACTTGAAAATTTCCGTTTTAATCTTTCAATAAAAATTAAATTATTATTCTAAGTTTTTATTTTTTGGCAACGAAAAAAGGAAGATGGTTAAATTTTATCGGAAAAATGTCAGTTCATTACGTATGAAAAATAATGAAATTTTAGATTATTAAGCAAAACATTTGAATAAAACAAATTAAATATACCCTATGTTCATTTCCGGGTTGTAATCCATCTATATCCAAAAATACAAAAGCATTAATTCATTCGTTTAGATGATGACTTCATTCAAACATTCGGACACACATTGACATTTATAATATTATAAGGATTCTTTATTTTAACTATAAAAAACAAATTATAATTATTTTTAAACGTAGGGTCATTTTGCCTTTGGGTAAGGGTAAAATGATCCTTTGGAAACGTTTTCAAAAATGTATTTGTTTCATTACTTAGTCTGGGTTTAAAATATTATTAAAGTATGTTTCGGATGCAAAATATAGTGTAAAACATATTAGCATAGGACCAAAGTTTTATTTAAACAGTTATGTTATTTTACACAAGTTTTCCCCTTAAGTGGATCATTTTAGGCCACTTTCCATTACTTACTTAAACCTTCGTCAAATCGGAAGATCCACGATCTTAACACTTTGCGATCATGGCCACATTTTGTATATTTTTGTTGTTATATATTTCAACTTTCACGTCAACGCTGCTGAAATCACTTAAGTCTTAACATACATAAGTCTTAATTACTTAACATTTTCAATACGTTATATAATGCTGAGTTTTTTTAAATTATAAACTAATATTCAGTAATTGAGTTGACCAAAATTTCGAGTATTTTAGCGTTTTCAAATTGGTGCAATTATGTGTTTTCTGTTTAAATGCCCTTTAATGATATCCACATTTACTTAAACTATACTGCTGCTAATATCTCTTTGGTTTCCCACAAACCTTGGTTTTAGACATAGTTGCTGAAGTTTAGAAAATATATCACTAATCTAATTTAATCGTTGGACTACCTACTTAATAACATATTTTAGCGAGTATGGTTTGGGGAAACATGGAATTTAAGAAGTCACTCATGATAATCACATTCTCTTTTAAACCCTATTTGCTAAAGTATCGCCTTCGTGTGCCCCTTGTCGTGCGATCTGATTGAAATTTATCGATTTCATCAAGATACAATGTGTCCCTTTTGTTGCCATTTGCTCTCCTTTCTTGATACATTTCAAGAGTTTCATAACTTCGTAACTTCGTAACTCTGTAACTTGGGCATCTGTGCTTTATGTCTACTAAAACTACCATAATAAATATTTTAGCAAAAAATCGTCAATCTCATGAATGTGTTAAATAAATGCATACTAAATTACTTTTTTTGTATTTTTTCAGTTTGAAAATATATTATTTACATTTTTAATTATGTTACGCATTTACTACATGTATATTATATTAATGTTTTGAACGCGATTGGCCATTCACATTGGTAAATATTATTAGTGATAACAAATATTTTTTGATGATTTATCTTACGGACGCGCATTATACAAAATTACCTAATTAAATTTCGATTCGTTTTGAAATTTCATTTATTCAAATATTCTTCCTGGTTAGTTTACATTTACCTTCTACAGGATAAGACCATGGAGGAAGTTGCGTTGTATAGCACTTAACCCAGCAGCACTGTGCTGAACGCAAATTCAATTATACGGTGAATTATGTTTTGAGTCAAGACAGCGCTGCAAAATTAACCTCTGGAGAACTCGTTTTTCAAATTCTCTTCCAAGCTTTATTATATTTTTTGTTTGTTTTTTTTCCTTTTAAGTTAAAAATTGAAAACAAATAGTAATTATGGAGTCATTAAGAATTGCACGTCGTACTTATTGCAATTGTAACGATATATTACCATAGGGAGACCGGGGGAATGGCGACACTTTAAGGGATTTTTTTTTTCACCAAAAAAAAATTGTTTATTTTTTAATAGTAAAAATTCTAAAGCTAAATCATGATCTTTAGTATATGTATAAATTTAACCGTAAACATAACTGTAAAGTAAGCACACATAAAAAAATTTCTTTAAATTGGTGTACAGTGGCGGGGTTATCCAGGATTCTGGGGTAATTCCGTAACTGTATCGGGGTAATGACACCACTCTTTAATAATCTAGTAAATACATAAAATGGATACTAGGAAGCACATAACCCAATGAAAATATTCAGAAAGCAATAATTTGGCAGAAAAATGAATAATTACAATGTTCCTTAAGCTAGATTTATTTATGTGCTAAGCTTACAATTTAACTCAAATTGCAAAAGTCAGCCTTTGCCATGGTGGCGTTATTACCCCAAGAGGACAATATAGCGGAAATCCCCCAACAAAGCCGAAAGAAGAAATGAATTTGTTTAATAAATTGCACCAACATTTCGGCAAATACATGTAGATTACGGGTAATATTATCTTATGTACATAATGTTACAATAAAAGGTGTTTACCTGCTACTCATTTGAAACTCCAAAGTAAGAAGCAAGTAGATAAAAACTGAATTTTCCCATAGAGCACGCAAACGAGGCGTCGTTCGCTGCTCTAGTGAAAATTTCAGCTGTACGTCGAGTCTAACAACAAAATCACTCTCACTCTATGCACTATTTGTATGTTTGGCCGTTATAGTGCAGGCGCATTAACTATCTCAAACTGACGTTAGTTTTTAAACTAGTTAGGGTGGCGGCATAAACCCGTGTGGCGCCATTCTCCCTATCTCTTTTACGTCATTTCAAAATTGGATATAGTATACTGAGAATAACCTGAGCACACCAGCGACTTCCTTAGGCTTTCGAACATTCCTACAGCACATACTCACCAACTTTTTCCCTTTTAAGTTTGGACCAGCCCATCAGGTATAAAGTACTCAGCCTCTGACTTTTATCGTTTTTAACCCTGGTGATGCATATAATATGCTTGATAGTACTAAGTTTTTAAAAATATCCTATTGTGAGTTAAAAAAAACTTTAAGTAATGTAAATACTCTTTGCGTCTACAAAACTTTTAAACTTCCGTTTCAAGGTTTAATGTTTTTATCACTCACGATGATCGTATGTTTGTTAACTTTGACGGAATGAGATATTGTCCTGCAAACCTAACTTCAACTGAAATTATGTTAAAATATATACACATTTAAATGTAACTCATCTTTTAAACATTAATTATTTTTTAACTATCTTTCTAAAAATACACTTTATATGCAATTTTATACGAAAAAGGCAATTTGTATAATAAATATACATTTCATAAATATATTCATAACACAAGAATAGAACCTAAAGAAGAGTTTTCAAAATATGTATCATATTATATTCAAAACAATTTATTTTTATTTATTTTTATTATTTATTTATTTATTTATTTTATTTATTTTTTTTTTTTTTTTGCAATTTGTCTTGCCGATAAACTTTAAAAACTGGCAGCTCCTTTTCTTAAAGACAAATTATATATATGTGTATGAATAAAAAGTATGAATTTCCATTTTCATGAAATTTAAAATTATCATACGTATGTTTTCAATTTAATAATGCAAAATTTTCATTGTTTACATATTCTTTTAGGTTTCCAAATCAAGTATGACAGACATGATTTATATAAACAACTCAAATGATGTTAAGGATGCATTTTGTACGAAATAGAAAATAGAATATCCTATGAATAATGAATGGCTGTTCTATGTAAAGAAAACATTAAAATGAAAATCGCAAATGTAATGACGTAACAGTTCAGATTGTCTGAGATTGTTAAAGATTTGCATAGAAAATTATTATATTCATCATTTTTATATTTCTTACTTGTTAAACTGGTATGTATTTTTATTTTTAATTTGTTATATTAATTTTGCTAAGCGCGCTTCGAAAAGCGGCTGTTTAGTTGCCTTGTTCCGTAGCGCATTTTCGCAGAGATGTTTTGAACTTTTATAGGCACGGAAGGCGTACTGAGAAATCCACTCAATGAAATGTAGCGAATCTCATATATAGTATTTATGTGATTAATTCTAATTAAATTAGCTTGTTTTTAACTATTTGACGTTTATGATTTATACTGCTACTGGGCAGTGAATTACGCAAATATATCATTAAAATATGTTATCTAGACTTTTAAAGTAGTTGGTACATAGAGTACGCCGCCCCTGTCATTATGTATGTTCAAACTGCCCTTCTATTTAAGGGTTAATACCTCGGCTAACTACTGACCATTTTTTTTCGGAAATCACTATCAATAATGATTTTATACTTCCGTTACAACAGGTACCTCAAGCGCTCTTCAACATCTTTGCTGAATTCCTGCAAGTCAAAATTTGCGTATAGCGGTAAAAATAGTTTTCTCAAAAATATGTGACCTAGGTTAATCGCTGTAGTTTTCTTGCAAGTTTTAAATTGACGTTTACTACCTCTACTTTTTTCCCAATTTTAGTTCAATAGATTCGCAAATAGAGTGTGTGTGTGTGTGGGGGGGGGGGGGGGAATCTATTTTTGCACAGCATTTTTGACGATTTCTCTGAAAATAGAAAATTAAAAGAAATGTATTTTTCAGTTCATTGTTCCGAAAGCTTTCATACAATACCCCACGCGATATATAAAGATTTTTTTCAAGTAACTTAATTAGTCACGCTACATTTTTCATAAATATATTTGTGAATGTACAATGATCTGTAAATATGTGTGTCAATAGTCTTTATAATTCACCCAATTTGAACTTTCCATGTTCCATAGTTTACGAGTAAAATGGCTGTGACAGACAGACACAGGAGTGATCTTATAATGGTTCCGTTTTTACTTTTTAAGTACGGAATCCTAAAAATAGAAAGTTCGTGAGCGAGAGAGACAATTAATTAAAATATATTTTCATTAATTATAACATTCGTCTTGTGTTTTCTATAAACGTTAACCTATTAATAAAACTGTTGTTTAAGCAAACATTTTTAATACTTTGCACTCGAGAGAGAACTCTCGCACCGCTCAATGAATTGCGACATCTTGAGAGGTGAAACTTATTCACCACTCAATGTATTGTGGCAACTCGATATGTGCCTGTCACTCACCACTCAATATATTGCGGCAACTCGAAAGGTGACTCTTACTCACCACTGAATGTATTGCGGCAACTCGAGCGGTAACTCTCACTCAACACTCGAGGCATTTGGACAAATCGAGAGGTTACTCTCACTCAATAATAAATACATTGCAGCAACTCGGGATGTGCCTGTCAAGTAAAGGTAACCAGATTTCTTGGCGGTCCTTGTTACCAGAGCATTAATTTACATAAAATATAAGTATTACATAATCATATATTCAAGTAATAAATATATTATAAACATATTTTCAGATAATAAATAAATCAAGTTTAGTAATAAGTATATTCTTATAACTAGGACTTCCCTCAGACGGATTGGTCTGAGCGATATTGCTGAGAACATAGATTTAATAATAACATGTGGAAGCAAAGAAAATGAGATGTTATCTTTAATTGTCCATATACTGCGATAAATTGAAATAATGAAAATAAACGAATCGTAGAATTACAAAATTTTATGTATAAATTCGTATACACTGCTTAAAAAAATGGGAAATCAAACCATGCAAGACAGCCATGCATAGATATAAAATTGAAAGTACGCAGTATATTAAAAATAAAATAGAAAATGAAACACTAAATTATCTTATATCGGAACTTTAACTGTATAAAATGATGTCAAGAGCATAATAAGACGCTTCGCACCAATTTGAGTAACTTTAAATGACAAATATATGATGTTTATAAAGAATGGACTTTACTTTATACGGTGTGTGCTCCCCCGGAATAGTTAATATTGTACAATATCTGTTTTCCACGGATGCAATGAGGTTGTCGATAACATTTAAGGAATTCTCTCCTCAAATTCTGATATAGTATCAAAGTACCGAATACATCAAAAGTGGCATGCAATGAATCTTTAGAGTGTGTTTTAGATATGCTCGATCGGATTTAAATGATGACTGTATGCTGGCCACTACATACGCTATATTGTTTTGTTTTCAAACATATTCTGCACAAGTTAAGCTCTATTTGGCATGTATTAAATAAAAGAAATCGGCAATGATTGCAACATAAATTATGACACAAGATCTGAATATATCGTCTGCATAACTTTTGAGCTGTCAAAGTTGTCATTTGAAGTAATTTACAAATCCATACATATTTATTCAGCAAATCATGCAAGCTAACATACGCCAATATGAACCCGATTATGAAATTTCACCAGAATAAGTTAATATATAAAAAATCTACTAATGATAATTGAGAATATGAACTTATGATAAAATGTCTAGAAAATGAATCAGATAAAAAATTCATAACACATTTAAAACAACACTTCCCTCTGTTAGTGGCCTTGGCGAGAGAGAGAAAAGCCTACAGAAGAAATACTTTAACAAGTACTTCGGGCAACTAACTCACTGTTTCATACAGGTCTTTATTCAATATATACACAATTTATTTAATGCTCGGTGGGTATCTATCAGTTTTGTTGCATTTAAATTGAATGTTTTGCGGAGGAAATGCAGCATTATGAAATATTTAAAGTTGCTATATCTAATAATTCCAAATTAATGGTAATTGAGATCGCTTTCCGTTAATTTCATGTTTTTAAATTTTAATTTTTTTAGAAACCATTCACAGGGACAATGGTATATTTTAAAACTAACTCGAAGCAAAATTTCAAGATTTTGGGCTCAGCAGTAACACAGAAATAGAAAATTTTCGAAAGTTTTTTTGTTTCTGCACTGATTTATATAGCGACATTTTTAGAAATTGTTCTATTGCGAGAATTTACGTCATGATAAATACAGCCACGTCAATTTTCATGTTTATATTCCTAACAATTCCATGTACTTCGTTACTTTGATCATCATTAGATCTTTTTCCGCTTTGTATAGTCTTTCGATTTTTTAGAATTCATTCTACAACGAGCATTTACATCTTATAAATTACTACCATGCCAAAGTTCTAGTTTCTAACCCCAGCAGTATCCCAAAAATTTCAGTATTCCAAATAAATCATAGTTTAGATATTTTCTAGAAATTTTTACGTTTATCCGTCAAATTGAACCTTTTAGAGAGCGTTCATTACGAGTATTTACATCTTAAAAGTAACTACCACACCAAATTTAAAGCTTCTAACCCAATGAACATCGCAGAAATCGCAATTTTAGAACTTTTTTGCTCCTGCAGCGATGTAGGTTCTTGCACTGACATAAAATACAATTTTTTTTTGGAGCAGAGATGGCCACCAACATTTTTTTTTTTTTTAAGTCGGCTATGTAGTTTCAGAGATAACACCTCGCAAACGTACAAGCATTAATAATATTATACACTTTAAAATATTATAACGCTTTATAATATTATCATTAGATGTACAGATACAAAAGCCATTTATCTGTTACAAACTAAAGTGCCGGCGTTGACCAGAATTTGAAGGATGTTTGTTCTGAAAAATCAATTTCAAAATTTAACATACAACAGAAAACAAACATTAAAAACGCAGTCGAAATGTCGTATCAATGAATCATATGAAAACGCTACATAAAAATGTATAAATGTATATAACAGACGCAAAAGAATACAGCTATAAATGAACGTATTTCAATTTATAATTGAAGCAATGTTAAAATACGCCAGTATTTCCCTAACAGGTTTTTTATCATGCTTCAATACATTTTTCACACTCATATGACGTTATACCATATCCACCACGTCCTTTATATTTCAAATATGACGTAATATTTTCCTCTTTCACGTGGAAACCTTGAAATAGAAAAGTTATGAAGTTATTTTCACTTTCATTTAAATTCGTAAAACTATTTATTTCCTTTTCTTTTTTCATGTAAATATCTTGAAATAGAGAAGTTATGATGTAAATTTCCAACTGGGTGAAAAATGTCCGGACCAGGATTCGAACCCGGGACCTCCTGGCTGAAGCCGCCAGTGCTCTGCCATCTGAGCTATCCCGGACGATTCTGGTCGAACTTTTTCACCCAGTTTGATTTGTTTACCAATTAGAAAAATTGTGTTAATATTAATCTAGAGAAGTTATGATGCAATATTCACTTTTTTTAAAATTCGGCAAACTATTTATTTCATTTTCATTTTTCACGTGGAAATCTTGCAGTAGAAAATTAATTGCTGTAGTAATAATTGTATTGTGTATTTTAATTGTTGCAACTGCTATAACGAAAAATGTTTAAATTGGATAAGAAATTGCTGTTAAATTGGTGGTTTTTTATTAATTAAAAATCAACTATAAATTATTTCGATTCCGGATTAGTTTTGTTGCTTCGGCTATGTTTTAATACACATGTACGTATCTTTTCACAATTTTGGCTTCCAAATTGTGGATTTTTATAGAATTACAAACAGACAGACAGACAAGTTTTCATTTTTATATATGTCTCTAATCTAAAAAAAGGAACTAACGCTGTCACCGCCGCCGCCGGTTTTGAATTTTTTGTGACCGGATGTCTTTCTTTGTTAATTTTAAGAAAACTATTGCATATAAAAATATAAAAATCGGTGGTATTATAGAGAAATGTTTGGTCAACACGCTGATGCATACAGTTTTGAAATAGAATTATTTTAAGAGATATTTAATGCTAAAGTTGGACAAAATCGCTCCATTAAAAAAGTTTTAAGAGCAAAAACTATACATGGGAATTTAATCATTTTTATATCAATTTATTCAATAGAAGATTCCGGTGTGCAGATTCCATTAATGTTTTTTAATTTGACTCATTTTTTGAGGTTTTATTTCTATTTTAAATTCAAATATTCAGCATTTCGACAGATAAATTTACGTAATTTATAAAATGGTATTAATTTAAACTGTTGCCAACTGTATAAACAGCGCATTCAAATAAAACAATTATTTACACGTTACTATTATAAACAGAAAAAACCTTCAAATTATAATTAAATAATTAGGTGTAAAAAGCAGGCACTTATTGGAAATTACGTCATAAAAACTATATTTACATGTTAATTTTAAAAGAGAAAGTATATTGTAAAATACATTCATTAACATGCGTTAGAAGTCTTAAATAGAAGAAATTACGTCACATTACATTTATTATGCAAAATGAACAAAAAATAATTTTGCAAAACAGTTTAAATTTAAAAATTGCGCGAGACAAATTATTAGAGGTTAAATATTAGACTTTTTCAAAATTTTATTATTTTTCGTATGATGTGAGGTGTTCAGCTATAAATATGCAAAATTTCATGTCTCCAACTTAATTAGGGGCTGAGTTAGAAAAATTGCTTAAAATACACAAGTTAGAGCCCAGAGGGTTAAATATTGGACCTTTTTCAAAATTTTATTATTTGTCGTTTGATGCAAGGTGTTGAGCTATAAGTATGCAAAATTTCATGTCTCCAACTTAATTAGGGGCTGAGTTAGAACAATTGCTTAAATTACACAAGTTAGAGCCCAGAGGGTTAAATATTAGACCTTTTTCAAAATTTTATTATTTGTCGTTTGATGATTGTTGTTCAGCTATAAGTATGCAAAATTTCATGTCTCGAACTTAATTAGGGGCTTTAGTCAGAAAAAATGTTTAAGATACACAAGTTAGAGCCCAGAGGTTTAAATATTAGACTTTTTCAAAATTTTATTATTTGCTGTTTGATGTGTGGTGTTCAGCTATAAGTTTGCAAATTTTCAAGTCTCTGACATACATAGTTTTTGAGAATGAGCTCTGTGACAGACAGACAGACAAAGGAGTGAGACAGGTAGTGTTTCGTTAGATGAACGAAACTCTGAAAACATGCTGCGGATGGCTGTAATAACATCCTAAAATTACATTACCATCAGCGATCTACCAATCCCGAATTTAGTTTATATTCGTTTCATATATTCTTATTCTTTTGTGCGGCCCTGTAAAATAACTATCAATAATATATACATACAGTAAAACCTCTGAATAGCGGACACCTCGAGAATGCAGAATTTGTCCTCTATTTAGAGATGTCCGCTACTGAGAGTAAAACATGTACAGTTATTTAAGTCATGGTAATCGAAAAAATGTCCGCTAAATAGAGGTGTCCGCTAAATATAGGTATCCGCTAATCGGGTGTGTCCGTTATGGAGGTTTTACCAGTAAAACCTCTGAATAACGAACAACTCGGAAGGGCAGAATTTGCTCTCTATTTGGAGGTGTCCGCTACTGAAAGTAAAATATGTACAGTTATTTAAGGGTTGGTAATCGAAAAAATGCCCGCTAAATAGAGGTGCCCACTAATCGGGTGTGTCCGTTATGGAGGTTTTACTGCATAATAATATCATCCTTTACAAGAAAATTGCATGCTGTATGATAGACAGACAGACATCCAGAGAAAGTTAACCTCCCGGAGCAATAAACACTCATGTCATTTGTTTTATTCATCCACAATCGTTTCTAAATTTCGTTATACGAGTATTAAAAAAATCTGTTAATTTCCAGTCGATAGACTGACAACTATCTTTTAACCCGAGTTTTTAGCCGGATTTAGCCTGTTGTATGTCATACAACAGGCCAGATTTTATACAACAGGCTAAAAACGGTCACCGCGGTACGGAGTAGTGTATTATTATTTGTTTGCCCACCAAAACTGATTGAAACGGGTTGTTGCAAGGTTTGTGATCACGTGGTTGAAACTGATCTATTCAATATTACTGCGTGCGTATTTTTTTTTTTTATTATTTGCTCCATGTGTTCAAACTTGTTGTTCTACAAAAACATCCACCGGTGAAAGTGCGCACACCAAATTTCTGTGACATATGCAGATAAACTGTGCTTTTTTATCAGTATTTTTAATATAATTTTTAAACGGTTTGGAACTTATTTTTCATAGTAGGTGCATTCAGTAGGTGGTCCTCATAGGTACCTTCTGGTAAAATCAGAAAAGAAATCCGACAAATATTTTTTGAGTTATGCTTGACGAAAGGTTTTTATTAGGCTTTTTTTTAAAGTAGGACTTGGCGTTAATATCCATCGTAGCTGTAATGTGGCCGGACAGTAATATTTCGCTGAATATTAGCCTTCGCTTCGCTCAGACAATAAATAAATTTCTGTGTTTTCTTTAAAACAAGTTGGAAATTGCTCGTCAAACGTGGCAAATGAGGTGCGTTCGCACTATAACTAGTTTTATAAATATTTTTTTCGCCGCATATTTTACAGAATGTATATTTTAGTGTACTTCGAAACGCTATAACATCATTAATTTGCACTTGAAATAATTTTTTCCCATTGGCCGTAATGTAACGGAAAACTTATGACTGTCCCTGTAATTAAACTATACATCCGATTTTCATAAAATATGAAATGACTCGACAAAATCTTGCAACAATTATATATTTATAATTTCAGACCATTCGGAAGGCTGTAACATCATTAAAATGCACTTGCATAATTTCTTCCCATTGGCCGTAATGTAACGGAAAACTTTTGATTGTCCCTGTAATTAAACTATACATCCGATTTTCATAAAAATTGAAATGACTCGACAAAATTATGCAACAATTATATAGTTTAAATTTTAAACGATTCGGTTGTGTAGTTTTTGCTCTGTTATATGCGGACGGACGGACAGACAGACGGACGGACAGACAGACGGCCTGAACGACAACTATAGGTGCTACGTATTTATATAATTACGAACGCACCTAAAAACTCATCGAGTTGCTGGTTTCCTCATACCAAAAAGGTACGAGTGTATTCGAGATATTGTTTATAAACATATCTATTTGAAGTACAATTCAATTTGGATACAAAGTATTTATTAAGGATTTGATTTAAAACAGTATATCTGTTACAGTGGCGTGGCGTCTGGTCATCGCTGGATGCGGCGATGACCAAGCAATATTTTAAAACTCTTAATAAGCTTTTAAAACTCTACGATCCAGTTTTAGCAGAACATTTGGAGTTCATGCATAAGTGAAGGTAAGATTTAAAGTTTCTTTTTTGAACATTCAACCATTGAATTTTAGAGTTAATAATTTTTCACCACAAACTTAAATAATTGCGATGACCACCTAAAATTTTCACGCCACGCCACTGATCTGTTATTAAGGTATATATCCCAAGTAGTTCAAATCTATTTGTCGAATGTTTCTTGATTCTTGTCTGATTATGCTCCTACATTGAGCGACAGGAAAGAATGTACGCCATTTTTCAACGAACTATTTGCAACAGTCCCCAATAGTGACACAACCGTTAACTGCTCAGAATACTGCATGTTTATAGAAACATTCCGGCGAAACCTAGAAAAAGAAAAAAAAGTCAGTAAAAAAATAAAAATAAATAAATAAATACATAAATAAAAATTTCTATTTCTTGGTGGTTTATTGTGTTTTTTAAAAAATCGTTTAGTGTAAGTGCAGCAGCAGTTGGCCAGCCCGCCAGTAATCGGGCAATTTGAGATAAAATAAGTTATGAATAGCCTCTTTTTGGTTTCAAATAAAATATTACAATCGCCCTATATGTAGCCACCCTTTATGCGTCAAAAGCCATCAGTAAATAATTGTGGGTATTTTTGTTGCATTAGTAATCAGAAATTTTTTATTTGGTTGCGGTCAAATAGCCGTTTGCGAATTTTTGTTAACCAATGACAAAATTTTTAAAAGACTAGTACTAATTTACTTTTTATTATTTTCTAAAATTATAAGACTGTACTATTAAAAAGTTTTATAACCAAATGTTTTTCAGTACCAAAATTAAATAAGTGTGCTTGCATTAATTAATTTTATGGCCGATTATTGGATATTATATTTACATACATGTTCAGTAATTGGCCACCACTGTTGACTTACTGGTTAAAAGGACATTTCACTTTTTTTTAGTCTATTTTTTTAATAATTTGATTTTTTCGTTATTTTATTTCCGCAATTTGAGATGTATATAAACTTTTACTTGCATTTTATTTTATGCACACTATATATAAGGTGTCCTGGGGTATTCACGCCACGCTAAGGTTCTACCAATTTTTAGGACTTAGTTTTAGATTTTTTTTTCCAAACAAATACAGAATTTGATGCAGCAACTTATTGATTATGTACACAAGAAAGACTATTTTAGCAGATATCTATTCATAAAATGCAGTGGCGTGATTTCTTGACCAATGATATTAGGCGTGGTGATACCCACCTGGTGGGCAATAACAGCATGCAAAGAAAACTAAAAAATAAGATTGAATAATGACATGTAAATTATCCAATTCTAAAAATACAAACTCTACACCTTTACAAATTGACAAATTTCTTTTACTTACGATTAATTGCGATATCAGGATGCAGTAATAATCATATGACATTTTATTCTTCTGACATGAAAAAATTAGCAGCATTTCGGACGAACAAATTTCTCTTTTTCTTTTTTAGTTATCAACAATGAAAATAATGGTCTCTCGTGTATAAAATAAAAATTAAAATTTAAAATGTAGTTTTCCCACTGAAAAGAATGAACCGGAGTAATAACACTAGTGGATGGCATTATTTCCCCCGTATGCATTTTCCGCAGTATATTTTAAACTACAAGCTACCTCGTAAATGCATCCAAAATCTCACACAGCATTTTGAAAGTACATGAAATACACTAAAAATTTATATGATAAACAGAGTATTTCCTAACAAATACATCGCTCACCCGCAAGAAAAGTGACACATCACGACAAAAGAAAATTTCACAGGAGAGGAAAAATAAAATTTGCATAATTTTACTGTAACATGTGATTATAGCACTAGTTCTGCATGCAGGAATAAAAACGTTCATAAATGCATAAAACACTTAAGAATGAAGATGTAGGGTAAGGTTTGGAGAGTTGCGTAATTTTACCTCTCAGCACAATTCCCCTCTCTTCACAAATGGACATATAGTGTAATAATGTGATTTTTCGTATAACTGCATTTACGAAATTTTTAATGTAGCTAGACGCACCTACGACAGACATATTAGTAGAATAAAACGCAAAATGAATTTTTGCGAAATGTGTCACTTTTCTTACGGGTGCACGATACACACGTGCACGATGATATGTGCACGATGCACATATCTTCACATAACAGAATTTACCTTGCAATTTTTAGATCGGACGCTTACTCTTACGAGCTTATTCCAGCGTTAAGGTCTATAAAATTAACTAATTAACATTCAGTTGTTGTTAGTGATTCAGATGACTCAGAGCCTTTGGCGCAGAAGCCGAAGTGCCATTTTCTCGGATTCTTTCATAACTGCGTCTAATTTTAGCACTTTGTGTTATTACATACCCTGGCGTTTATACACCAGGACACCTGATATAAAATGCAAATTGGAATTTCGTTCCGGGCGCTTTTAAATTTAGTTTTGCCGAATAGATTTCGATGTAACTTTCATAGTCAGTTAGATAATTTTTCAGGAAAGGTTTTAGTTTATTCTATATCATTCTAGCATTCTATCATAGCTTTGCTTAGTTATTTCATCACGGGGGAAACTTCCATAATCAGTTGAACTCGATTATGAAGTATTAACATTAAAAAAAAAAAAAAGACGATTTTGATGAGATTTTCATTGTTAATTAGATAATGCATTAAAGGTGTTTCAGTATATTGCATTATATCGTTCTACCGTTATTTACTAATCCTACTGCAAATGATCAACTCAATGATTCTTGAATGATTCTTATCAGCGAAACGTTTGACTGACAAATTAAACATATACTAGTACAATGTTATTCGTATAATTTACTTCATTTCGCAATGACATTTCAGACAAAGGCTCATTTTGCTTTAAAATTTTTAATTAATAGCGATGGAAAATATGTAAACTGTAGATTTAAACTTGTATTTACAAGGTTAAATTTACCGATATATTTCGTTTGGGAAAATCGACCCACATGAAGCCTTAAAATTAAAAGTTAAAAAAATGATGGTTCATTCTCTGCAGAACACGTTCTGAAACATCCCTTTTTGTAATAATGAGGAATTTACATATTTTAAACTTGGCATGGTGTTTTTTAAACAGATAATTGCCCACTAAAAACGGTTTCTATAAAAAGCGAATATATAAAAGGCTGAAACGAGTAGAAAAGATACAAAAAACGTTGAAAATTATGATTAATATCAAAATGTTGCGGATAAACACTTGAAATATTAAATGACAGTTATTTATAAAATGTTAATGTTTACGCATAATAGTTATGGTAAATTTGAAATTTAAAAAGATAAATTAATCAAAAAATGTTATACTTCTTAATATATAAGTAAAAGTAAGTAATTTAAATATTGGATTGAAACTCTACATAGCTGTTGCTTCCTCGCACAGAACAGGTTTTTTCCAATATGGAAAATTTAAAGTGTGAAATATGCAGAAATCATACTTAAAACGATTATTTATTTGGTAATTACGAGGGCTATTGCTAGAAACTTGAAATTTTATATGGGTTCTACTTTTAAGACATAAATTCTCTAACAAAGTAGGTTGTAATATATTCGAAATTTAAAGGGGTGAAATGTTTTTCACATTCATCTAATGGGTTTATAGGATGAAATTTAAACAAATTGCGTTTTAATTAATAATATTTAAACTTGCAGCGGAAATATAACTTCTTCCAAATTTTAAAAGCACACAAATATAATCTATCCCTAATGTTAATAAACACAGAAATATCATTTGCAATATTTCAATAACCACAAAGCCACGGATCCGTTGTTCCCAAAATGAAGCAAAAAGATGAGGGTTTGTATCCAAATACAGTATTACGTGCAATATTGTGTATGCTAAATTGGCACTAATCAATGGATATATGGATACAACCTCTTCTGTTTTTGCTTCATGTTGGGAACAACTGATTTTGAGCTTATTCTATAAACGATTATTATCAGACTTTTCAAACTGTGTTTTTGAGACTTTTACAAAAGTTGCTCTATACACTTAGCTAACACATTATGTACATTATATTTTGATTGTACTCGCGCATGCGCATTTTTTAGTAAACCTGCTTATTTTTCATCCAATTTTTATTATTTTTTCATTCTGATTGCGGGATTTTGTGTACAATGTTGTACGTCATATTTTCTGAAAATAACTTTTCTTTATATTAAGAACTCTGCAAATTATAAGCAAAAAACTTGGCGAAATTTGGGACTGTTTTTATAAAAACCTTAATTTCTCTACGAGTATACATGCTATCCTCATAAAAATGAACACAGCCTATTACAATAAGCCACTTATTAATAATCTCGAGTTTAAACGCTTTTGTTCCATTAGTGTTTACAGGGTTATCCAAAAGATATTCGTTCTTTTTCAATCTTTTGACGGTCCCCTATGGGGTTTCGGGAGAAAAAAATCTTCGCGGAAATATATGACCTATACAATACTGTTTAGACACCTGAAATTTCAGGTTAATTCCTCATGTATTTTTCTGGATATTTAACAAAACGTCAAAAATCGCAAGTGACCGGTCACCTTTGGCCATATAGTGTATGATGCAGGGCGAAATAAAATAAGCATTGTGAGGTTTTGCGGTAATTTTCTGAGACTGAAAATCTTATAATAATTAAAATATTTTTGGAGGCAAATTAGTGATCTGTAATAACATTTACATTTGTGGCATGTGCATGTAGCTCTATGACAGATTTGGACCAAGTAAATTCGGAAAGTGTGGTTCTCAGCTTTCGTTCATTCGATGCCTTTTGTCGGCCGAAGTTTATTTATTAAGGAATGTTTTCAAATAATAAATTCATTACAAAAAAATATTTCTTAACTTTCAAGTCAATGCTAATCGAAAACTTCACACAATGATTCGAAATAATGAGATAGAAAATATTGCATTGAGATTTTTCTAAGCACGTGTTATATATATTATTAAAAAAAATCATGCATTTAGTATCATGTTGTATTGTAATTTTTAAGCAGCATAACATCTCTTTCTATGTAGGCTATGAAATTTTATTTGATATTTTACTCTATGTAGAATCACTTTAACTTAAATAGTATTTTAAAATCTACTATTTTAAACAATTTTACGTGCAATCTATAATGCAGATGAGGATAACCAAAATCAAAATATCACTAAGAAATCGAAATATAAATTTTACACTTCCACTTATTTTACAGGAACGTGCAATCGTACTTGTATACATTATGGTCTATCAGTTTTAATTTTTTTCACTATATTGAACTAAAATGGATTTTATACAATAATTATATTCTGAATGCATATTCATTAAAAATTACATTAATAAATACATTAGATAAAAAAAAAAACAATAGCAGACATTGATACACAATCATCATAACTTTTATGCATTATAAAAAAATACTACATGCCATTTACCAAACACATTTTCAAATTGCACCGAGGATAGAAATGTACAATCATCCGTTCTATTATTTGGAAACAAACAAGAATAATTTGTAAGATTTTTTTTAAGGATTTAGATTTTTTTTTACCATTCAAATATAAAACAAAGTATGAAAGCATGAAAATATCTTTAAGCTACATATTTAAAATTCCAAAACCGATATTTTATATGCGTATTTTTCCATTTTATCTTTTAAAAGGGCTGTAAAAATACTGTGCACGTTTCACATAAATCAAAGTATTCTGTTGAGAATAAACATTGTAGAATAAAGCTTGTATTAAAGTCGGTACATGGTTTATAGCTTTAAAGTTAAACGTACTTTACTTTAAAAAAGTATATTTCAGTATTAGACGGCAAAAAGTGAGCACCGTAGTCAATTACTTTAATCGAATTTTAATTTTACCCTCAAAATTTGCATGCACAAATTGTCTTTTAATGTTCAACATTACGGCGGCGTGCAGTGCACATGCGGTATATTTCACGTGCTTTTATTTTAACTTTTTTTAAAAAGCTTCTTTTCTTTAATCCAATCTTAGCTGAAGCATTAGAATTTTGGTAAAATTATTCTTTATTCTTTAATTTTAAATTAAATCAATTCTTGTTTTAAAACCATGCGTGTATCTACACTAATATCATAAAAGTAACGTTTGTGTGTTTGCTTTTTTCTAGGAAGTAAGTTCTAGAAATACCTAATAAATATAAAAAAATAATGGTTGCAAAAGGATGGCGACTCTCTCTTTACCAACATAAGTCATACTATGTTGGTAAAAATGGGGTGTGCAGGGGTAGAAAATATTCTAAAATTCCGATTTCTGTGATATTGTCGGCATTAAAAATTTTAAATTTGTGACGTCAGTTAATTTTGAATTATCTCTAATAGTGCAAGAGAAATGTACATTTACCTCGCAAAAAGTCGGGTAGATTTGTTTTTCTACTTATATATAACGACATATATATAACCTGTATATAAAGATTGTTTGATGCCAGTTTGGACAACCAGGATTTTTCAAAAAAATTTCCCTAAGAAGACTTTTCTGTGGGGAAAAAGCAACAAAATTTTGAGACTTTTTTTTTGCATTTTTTAAATATTTCGACCCCCGTTGCCGTAGCTTATTAAATTTTAGTTATCCTATTAAAGAGGACAAAATGTTATACAACATTCATCCCATAAAATGTATATTACAAAAATTCGTCCAAACATATATTAAAATACAAGTATTTGCTTAAAGGCGTCCATTTCAGAAGGAAACACATTAACATTGTTAAAATTAAGAGCATGCAGCTTTTTTATGCACTCAATAGCAAGCGCAGTACGACATTAGGCATTTTTTTTAATGTAAAAACCGAAGAAACGTAGTTTTGTCCTGTTCGGATTATTCAAATTTTCCAAACGGATATAATCATGCATGTCGACTTCTACATAGTGGTAACGGTAAACTATCTATTATCACTCTCTTCATTTTTATTTAACATTTATTTAGCAAGTAGAGGAGAATGTGGATGAATTAGAAAATTTCGTATTTAGACAGCACATTTAAGTGTTTACAATTGTTAATTTTTAGGAATTGTTTAAAAGGATTCCTCAATATTTAGTAACTTGTTGGCAAGATAGTCTCACTAATAAACGAATAATCTTGTTTAATTTAATAATTATTATTTTCATAATGCATATATAATGTTTTTGGAATCAATCCGATAGGTATAAAAATTTAAAACAAATTAAAATTAAAATTAAATTAAAATTAAAAATAAAATAAAAATAAATAAAAATAAAACATTTTATTCCATAATGCAATGGTATATTTTATTTACCAATTATTTATAATATACTTTTTTTATGTTTTACTATTTTAAAGATAGCAAATATTAGATTACAGTTCCATTTAAAAGGGGACTCACAAATTAGTATATTTTTTGTAACAAACATTTACCTTTTAAAATATCTATGAAAAAAATGACATCAATTATTCCATTAAGTAACGATATTATGTATTTATATCACTTTTAACATTTAAAAAATCTATCAATAAAATTTTTAAGATCGCTCAGTTCATACAAATGTTCAAAAAATTAGTTTTATTAAATATTGTCAGTATTTTTCGACATATACCATATAATAAGCTAAAAGCGAATTTTCGTTCATAACTTTAACAATTATTAATATATTTTTGAGAGTTTTCAACACATTAACTTTGCTTTGTATTAAATATGATACAATCATTGGAAGTGATTGAATTTTAGTCAGAAACACAATATATGTCCCCGCCCTCATCAGCTGCATTTCGGATAATTGAATGTCTAGCTAACTGTTTGGATGTGAATTTAGCCAATTTCCAGCACTTTTCGATTTTACATGCCAGGATGTACATACACTGTTAAAAACATTTCTGTGAAATTACAGAGAATCTACTGGTAATCCATTATCTTTAGTCTTATGTAAAATTACATAGATTAGAAAAATAGAGATCCTGATAAATAACATAGAATTTATTCGGTAAATTTACAGTAAATTAACATCGTTAAAGACACACAAGTCTCCGTAAATAAACATGGTTAAAAATACATAAAATCAATTTATTTTTAATGAAAATAACATATTTTTTGAAATTAGTGAATTTCAAACGTCGTAATAACAAAATTTTTCGAGTTAATTTGAACTGCTGTACCATTTAATTTTTTACACAATTTGTTTCCAGCTTGCCTGGGGTTTGAACCCGAGATCCCTGGACAGGCGAAAAACACCTTACCGAGTGCTCCATAGTAGCGGTTGCTGTTGTGTACAAAGGATGTCTTTTATAATAAAGCGGGGGAAAATCTATTGTATTTGGGCTTTTCAAAGATTTCGCTTAAAATATATTCGTGAGGAAATTTCTTAAATGGTTTATTTTAATTTAGATTTGACCGATACCTAATACCTATTATTTTTTAATTGAAATTTAATTTTTTAACCCTTTATTTGCGGAATTATTTATCAAGAAATTGCTTCTTCTCAATATATATCTTCTTTAATATATGAAAATATACTGGGATTTTTAAATAATGTTAAATTTAGATATATTCTTTCATTAAAAGAGATTATATATATCGGTAGTTATAACTTTTTTTGTAAAATATTTACAAAAATAATCAGATTAATTAACCAAAAATACTTTTATGGTTATATCACAATTCTTAGAAAAGCAATGTATTTAAATGTATTATGATCCTCTCTCTAAATGGAAAGGCTTTTGCAGTTGAAAATGTTTCATGTAACTTTTTTTTTCGAAAAATTATAACTATGAAAATGATTAAGAAAATTACTAGTTTTTCAAAATGATTATCTTCGACTATATCTCTACTCAATCTAAATTTGACTGAAATACATGGAAATACCTACAGGAATTAGATACAAGTTAAGGGATATATCTGTAAAACGATGACTGAGAAACTCAATCGAATACATTTGAAGAGAAATACTGTAAAAAAAAATATAAAGACTTGACCGAGAAACTCAATTGAATGCATTTAACCAAGAACTAGTCTAAATTTACAGAGAATCTTGACCGAGAAACTCAATCGAATACATTTAACCGAGAACTAAAGTAAATTTACAGAGAGTCTCGTTTTTCTTCTGTGTTTTTACAGAAATTTTTAACAGTGTACTAATGCAAGGATGTTAGTCAGAAATACAACTCCCACACATTTTTTAAATATTTACAAAAAATCAAAAATATTCCTTTTAAAAATAAACAACTGAAGCACTCATCTATTCAAAACAGTTTAAAATTTAATCACACTCACAAACAAAAGGAACGTTAATAGATTGGTCAATTTTATCCCGTGCAGAGGATCGATTCTGGTGTGGTCAGTTCGCTGAAACCGGTCAGAAACAGCCGCCTTAGCGATTATTTGCTATTCTGGTGTAGTAGAGTCGAAATTTCGCCGGTCGGAGTGGGTTGCTTTTTTACCCAGTGCTTCCATGCGGTCGAGATCGTAGTGGGGAAGGTTCGGAAAGAGGAGAGCTTGTTGGGGAGCTTCTTTAATATTAAAAAACAGAAAGAGGGCATAGTTTTTCACCTAGCAGTGTTCGTAAATATCATGATTTTTTCAAAAATATGAAAAATATATCCTTTTTTTTTTTTTTTTTTTTTTTTTTTTTTTTTTTTTTTTTAATACTTAACAGATATTTTCAAAATAGTCAACTTATTGATAATTATAAATATTTTTAGCCTTCATATAAATTAGAAATTAAAATATATTGCAGTTAGCATGAAAACTTAATAAAATATTAGTAGTAGGAAAAGGACAGTACGGGCTCAGCGCAGGCGGTGCGGCGGTACCGCACCGCCTCCGACACTCCCTCTGCTCCACCTCCGACACCGTCCCCCCTCCGACACCACACCCCCTGCGACACCGTCTCTGGTACCCCCTCCGACACCGCCCCCTAGCGGGAAAAAATAAAGTTCTGCTCTAACATGAGGGGTGAACGATCCTCTATTCAATAATAATCATTAAAATTCTTAGAAAGGAATGAATATTTCAATATTTATATTAAAAATACTTTCTCATTTTAATTAATATCTATACATTTCTTTATTTTCTTATTGACAAAGGATTATTTCAATATTGATATTAAAAATACTTTCTCATTTTAATTAACGTGTACACATTTCAATTTAAATTCAATGTTATATAAATCAATTTATTAAAATATATATTTTCACTTGAATTTTCTATATTCCTTTGTTAAAGAGTATTATTATTAATATTAATTAATTATAACATTTTATATTGTTATGACGAATCTTAATCTATTACGATTTTAATCAATTATAATATTTCATATTTTTATAAGTAATCTACCATGATTTTATTGTTTTGTCTTAGAAAAATTTTTAATGGAAAATTTAAATATTTTTATGAATATGATTACGATAACTCTTAATTATACTAATGAAATAAGATATACTATTAGAATCAATATAATATACGAAAATAAATAATATATTTTCGCTTATGAGTGTATAATCGAATCTAAAATAAAGATCAATTACTTCTTTAAGCGTGAAGAATTTTGTTGCAAACTCTTTTCTATACCTCAAATTTTACATAACACACTCTGCAGTGAAGGGTGGAAGGACAAAAAAAAAAAAAAAAAAAAAAAAAAAAAAAAAAGGTCATTCACCTGTGACGTTGGAGGGGACAGGGGTTCAGTTCATGTTAAGTCATTCCCCATGAACAGCTGTGTTTAGCTTAGGGAAACGTTGACCTCAAGTTAAGGTTAGAGTTTATTTTTCTTTTCTTTTTCTTTTCTTTCGGAAAATATTAAGTTTGCGTTAGCTTTTTTCTACACTTTTTACGAGAAACCTGCACAGAGAAGACGCAATTTCTGTTACTACTAAAAATAACTTTTAGTCTACAAGATGTCTTCCCAATTGGATTCGCAAACCGAGGTAATAATACTTTTGTTTTATAGATTGGTATATTTTTTCTTTATTAAGAAAATTGAAAATAATTAAATAATCTGTTCTGTTTCTTTCTTAATATAGCAGAATATAATTTTTGATTTTGGAATTTCTGCGGCTGAATTGAAGAGATTATGCGAAGAAATTGAAGATGCATCAGAACCCCCATCAAAAAAGCTTATATATGATAGCTTGAACAAGGTTCCAGCAATAGAGATACCATCAATCCCTCAACCTGAATCAAGTGGAATTCGCCCAGAAAAATTAAAAAAAAAGTCTTTGGTATGTTTTTTTAAACAGAAAAGCACTTTAAAATTTTCTTTTTAGTTTCAATTTGTACAAATAATGATTTTTTCTTTTTATCTACTTTCAGAACTGCCCACTATGTGAGCTGAAATTTCAACGCAAAAATCATCTTTTACGCCATATGAGATGGCATGAAAGTCATGCGGCATCCAGCAGCGGAAGTTCCATGGAGGTATCTGAGGATGAAGCTCGTCCCGAGGTACGAACCGTGGAGGGTCAGCCTCAAGTGATGCAGAGTAGCGTCGGCGAAGATCACCCTGAGATGACAACCACCAAGGATCGATCTGAACTGACAGGAGCTTCAACACATGTAAGTGTTTTTACAAAACCTATCTCTCTTTGGTGAGCTGACGTGAGCAGAGTTAGGAGAAGCCTTATTCTGCTAATTCTGTTTCCATGTTTCGGAGTTGTAGGGGAGACGGATTTTTTTCTGAATTCCTTACAGCTGCAGCGCGTATGATTGGTTCACCCGAATTTCTCTGTGTTAGGTAGGGTAATTTTAGGATCTCCAAATTAGTGTTAAAATTTTAAATGTTCAAGTTAGAACTGATAGATATACATTGTTAGATTAAAAATTATTAGATATAAATTCCTCAAACTGAGTTTGATAGATAAAAATTATACACACTGAAAATGTTTTAGATATAAATTGCTAAATTGTCCCGATTAAAATTGATAGGTGTAAATTGTTAGATAAAAATGATTCACATTAAAAAATATTACGCATTTAAACTAAATACTCAAAATTACTTTTTATTCCTTTCAGGAATGCCCTGTTTGCAGCAAGACGTTTAGTCGGCGTTTTGTTTTATACCGTCACCTGAAATCCCACAACAATGAAAAACAGTTTACATGTGAATAATGTCCTAAATCATTTACGCGTAAAGACGATCTGGAGCGACATAAGAAGACACACACAAATGTAAAAGAATTTCAATGCAGTGAATGTTCAAAATCCTTTACCCGAAAAGACAATTACAACATACATCTGATGGCCCATAAAAAGCAGGTTTCATTCCCCTGCGAAGAATGCAAGACTACCTTCACACGCAAAGCTGATTTAAGGAAACACCAGGAACAGCATAATGCACAATCTGCTTCCTACCAATGCGAAGATTGCAAAAAAAATTTCTTCAAAAAATCGAATTTAGATCAGCATCGAAGAACTCATCATACAGTTAAACCCTTAGTCGTTATAAAGAAAACAACAGCAGTCAAACCGAAAAAGACAAGATCTACAGAAAAGGCCTTAAATAACTTTTCGAAAATTATTATCGAAGCTACGGAAGAAAACGCATATGATATAGACTTTTTTCATGCTCAAATCGCAGATGAAGTAGAAAATCATATTTTTAACGCTCTCCATGAAATCGGATCAGTTAAGTGGTACTTAATTCACACAGTACGGTTCCAGCGAAGCATTGAGGATGCCGAAGAAGGTCAAACGATGTTGGGCTACTTCAGATGTGACCCCTGTGCAGAGCATATTGAAGAAACAGTTAGAGACCATCTGGCCGAAAATTTACAAAATATCAAAACGCTGTTTGAAGAATTTGTCCAACTCGGATCGGGCTGGGTGCTAGACAAAATTATGCACACTGAATTATGTTTTGCACATTACAAGCCTTTAGCTGGAAGCAGTTTCATTGAAACACCTGAAAAATTAAAAAGAAAAGAAGCCCTTATCAACATTCAAAATTTCAGCGATAATAAGTGCCTTATTTGGAGTCTTCTCGCTCACAAAAAGAAGATCGCAAAAAATGCAGAACGCGTTTTCAACTATACACCTTTTGAAAGTGAAATAATATTAGACGATATCCCTTGTCCAGTCCCCTACAACAGAATTAAAGATATCGAAGATAAAAACAATCTTAGAATAAATGTGTACTCTTACGATGAAGAAGAAGAAGAATTCGGAATGCTTTATATATCAAAACGAGTCCATCAAGAAGCTATTAATTTGCTATTAATTGGAAATGAAGATAACAATACACACTACATCTACATCAAAAATATGTCACGACTCTTTTCCCATCTCACTAAACACGATGGAGAAGTCTACTTTTGCTACCGATGCCTCCACCGCTTCAGGACACAAGCACTTCTAGATAATCATCTACAATATTGCTCAGAACATGCCCCTCAACATATCAAGATGCCTGATCCTGAGAAAAATATTTTAAAATTTAATGGATATCAGTTCCAACACCTAACACCTTATATTATCATAGCTGACTTCGAAAGTCTCCTTGTACCTATCCCCACAAAAGAACCTGATACTAACACTTCTTCCACCCTTCCTACACAAAAACATGTTCCTGCTGATTTCGAAAGTCTCGACGTATCTACCCTCACAGAAGAACCCGAAACTAAACCTTCTTACACCATTCCCACACAAAAGCATGTTCCTTGTGGATATGCGTATATCATAATAGATCAAGATCGAAAAACATACAAGAATAAATTTAAATCCTATTTAGGCCCAAATGCAGTATCAGATTTCTTGGAAAATATTTTTAAAGAGCGAGATGAGTTAGCTGAAATAATGAACATCATCAAACCTATGAAATTAAGTAAAGACGAAGAAAAAGCCTTTAGAGAAGCTACTGTATGCTGCATCTGTGATCAACCCTTGGGTGAAAAACGCTGTCGTGATCATGATCATATCTCGGGTGCCTATCGTGGAGCAGCACACACGAATTGTAATATCCAATACAAACAAACTACAGTTATCCCAGTTATTTTTCACAACTTGAAGCATTACGACGGCCACCATATCATGACAGAGTTAGGAAAATTTAAAGAGTACTCCATAGACGTCATTGCCAATACTATGGAAAAGTACATCTCCTTCACCATAAAAAAACAAGACTGCCCCGTAAAAATTCGCTTCCTCGATTCGTTCCAATTTCTATCTGCATCCCTTGAAAAATTAACTGAAAATATCCAACCAACAGACTTCCATCTCCTTAAAGCTAATTTTCCTCAAGATACAGATCTCTCACTCCTCACTCGAAAGGGGATATATCCATACACCTATTTCACAGACTTCCAAAAATTCGACGAAACACAACTCCCTCCACCTTCAGCATTCCACAACGACTTAACAGACGAACCCATTTCCACAGAAGACTATCAACATACACAGAATGTCTGGGAAAAATTTAATATCCAAAATCTTGTAGAATATCATGACTTGTACGTCAAATGTGACGTCCTTCTTCTCGCAGACATCTTTCAAAACTTCAGAAAACTCTGCTTACATTACTACAAAATAGATCCCACACACATGATCATATCTCCAGGACTCTCATGGCAAGCCTGTTTAAGGATGACTCGAATACAATTGGAGCTTCTTACAGATATTGATATGCTCTTGTTTTTCGAGAAGGGAGTAAGAGGGGGTGTGAGTGTTATTACCAAACGGTATGCTAAAGCAAACAACCCTGATACCCCTGATTACGATAAAAAATGCAAAACAAGCCATATCATGTACTGGGATGCTAACAACTTGTATGGGTGGGCTATGTCCCAGTACTTACCTGTAAGGGAGTTTCACTGGATCAAGCCATCTGAAATAGATATAAACACCATCCTCTACCACCCTGATAATGCTGATTATGGTTATGCCCTGGAGGTGGACTTACATTATCCTGCCAATCTTCACCATCTCCATAACGAATACCCATTGGCACCAGAAAACCTCCACATCACTGAAGACATGTTATCTCCCTACGCAAAATCACGATTAAATAAGAAACCATACAAAGGAAGTTCCAAACTCTCACCCAATTTAAAAGACAAGAAACATTATATCATCCACTACAGAAATTTGAAACTCTACCTCCAACTTGGTCTCGAACTCATTCAAATCCACAAAGTTATACAATTCAGACAATCACCTTGGTTAAATCCCTACATAGAATTCAACACTGATAAGAGGAAGCAGGCTACCAGCGCTTTCGAGAAAGACTTCTTCAAGTTGTTGAACAACTCAGTTTTTGGTAAAACAATGGAAAATCTCCGATTAAGACGAAATATTGAGTTGTGTAACAGCGAGAAGAGGTCAAAAAAACTTGTTGCGTCTCCAGCATTCACCAGCTTTAAAATATTCAATGAAGGACTGGTAGCTGTCGAACGAGTCAAAACTACATTGACTATGAATCGGCCAATCTATGTAGGGTTTGCAATTTTAGATCTCTCCAAACTACATATGTACAAGTTCCACTACAACATAATCAAGAAACACTACCAAGATCGTGCCCAGCTGCTTTTCACAGATACCGACTCACTCACCTACCACATCCAAACAGATAATCTACTAAAAGACATGCAAGAACATCAAGACGAATTCGACTTCTCCAACTTACCTAAAAACCACCCTCTATACTCTGAAAAAAATAAGAAAACAATAGGCAAATTCAAGGACGGGATGAGCGGGAAAACTGTCTTTGAATTTGTAGGAATTAAGGCGAAAATGTATAGCATCCTCTCGGAAAAAGGTGAGAAAAAAAGAGCGAAGGGAATACCCACCTCTACCGTAAAAAATAAAATTAAACATCAACAATATTACGACTGTATACATCGTCTGAAAACCCTCTCTACAGTAAGCAATAGAATCCAACAAGATCACCACCAATTATATACCATAGAACAACAGAAACTACACTCAGCCCGTTTGACGACCAGCGTTTTATTTTAGAAGATGGTATAAGCAGTTTAGCTTATGGATATAAAAAACGAGAAAAATGAAAAACTGATGAAATGAAAAATTGAAGAAAAGAAAAAAAAAAGAAAATTGAAGAAAAGAGAAAAAAAATGAAGATCAAGATAAAAAATAAAAGTGGGGTGCCACATAATAAGAAGATGTGGCGGGAGGTGGTGGGACCCCATAAAAAATAATATATATTTTTTAAACATATATTCCATTTCCAGTTTCCTTCTATTCGAAGTCAAAAAGAAGAAGACTGTTTCCCAAAATAATAGAATATATTCAATTTCATTAGTTAAGAAATTTTATAATAGTATTCATAAAATTAATTTTTCTACTGTAAAACTTTCTAAGATAGCTTGTTTACAGTTTTCAAGGTTAAAATTTCAGTTACAAAACATGTTTTCGAGGTTAGACCATTACGTCACAAGAAGCAGGTGATGTTTTTCATTCGAAACCGTGAGAAAGAATTTTATTTTTCAGTTTGTGTCAACACCAGGTGCAGGAAACGTGAACTAAAAATTGGTTCGAATATGACGTCAGAGAAGGTTTGTGTTAGTTCAAATTTGCGTATGGCAACACAAGCTCACTGGATTTTGTTGTGAAAAGCCGCATCTATTTTCTCTCTTGGAAAAATGAAACGATCTAATGGTTCTTCTCAGAATGGTTGCGCGAAAAAGTGTAAAAATGAATGTGATTTAGAAGAAGTTTTTGTAAATTTGGATGATGTGTTTCAAGACATGGATTTCAACAAACTAATTATGGACTTATCTGATGAATCCACCTCTTCGATTGCTGTTGAGACTTCGTCTGTGCCAATCGTTGATGCAATTCCATCAGTGTCATTATCTAATGGAAATAAGAAAACAATACCTCACTCTCAATCTGTGGACATGAATGATGGCTATTCGAATAAACGAATCTGTTTAAAAGAACTTGGGAATGGTATATATTTAACTTGTGAACTGTTCAAAGGTTCTGTGATAATTCACATAAGAAAATTTCTTCGATCTTCTGAAACTCAACAGCTAAGTGCAACAAAAATTGGTGTTTCTATGAATTTAAAATCATGGTATCGATTCGAGCAGAAAATATCAGACTTTAACTTGACGTACACTTCATCCTCTTTCATTGCAAACAACTCCCTCCTCGTATTATCTAAAGATGGTATTGCTGAAATCAGCAGCATTCAGAAAGGCTGTTAAATTCAATTAGAGGAATTTCAACTTGAAAATTTAAAGTGTCATTTGAATTCCTTTAATGAAAGTGTATTGACATTTCTCTATGATAACTATTTACCAACCTTAATTGCTCATAATCTTTCACCTACAGAAACATGTGATGAAGATTTTTCTGTGTTGGAATTACGTGTAGTAGCACTGATAGAACAAGAATTATGCCAGGTCTTTAAATCAGAGTATCTGTGCAGCGGTTGTATTTATAATTCCCCAGGCCAATTTAGACACGCTTGTATAACAAGTAGGAACTTAGAAAAGTTTGCAAACTTAGGTGAATTATGTCTATTATCAGTAAAGTTCGAAAATGTAGCTGATCTATTTGTAAGACAAACACAAACTGTTTCACGATATTTCCTAGAAAATTTAAGTTTCAATGTGTTAACCGGCGTTCTGTTCAAAACACCTGATGATTTGTAAATTTTAGGAAAAAATAAACTGGTGCATCTCAAATGGTGTAATTAATGTGTCAAAATAATTTATATTTTTTCTTTCAGGAAAAAAAAAATCTTTTTTCAGGAGGCATCAACTTTATCGATGAAATACAAATCTTTGAACAGATTTTAGAATATAAAAAAATCTTTTCAAAGATTTAGTCATACATTTCCAAAAAGACGAGTTAAATAAAAAAAAAAAAATAAAAAAAAAAAAAAAAAAAACCTCAAAGGAAAAAAAAAACTCAAAAGAAAAAAAAAATTCAAAGTGAAAAAAAAAAAAAAATTCAAAGTGAAAAAAAATTTCAAAAGAAAAAAAAAATTCAAAGGGAAAAAAAAAATTAAAGTGAAAAAAATTGTTTAAAAATTATTGAGTGAAAAAGTAAAGTGAAAAAAAAAGTTTAGTTTAAAATTACAAGATTGAAAATAAATGTTTCTTTTAAGTATAAGAAATTGTGAGTTTAAGAAAGAAACATGACACGTGAAATTAATGAAAAGTATTTATTTATTTATATAATTTCTGCCAACGAATTACAGGAGATTTCAAAGCAGTCCTTTTAAATTTACCAATCGGTTTACATTTTTTATAGGTGAATGCACATCATCTTTCATAGTTAAATATTTATTCTTGAACAAAAGTTTAGGTGTGTTCGTAGAATTCAGTGCTTTTAAAAATTCATCTCTTCCGAATAAATGTTTATATGATTTTCTCTGAGTCAGTATTAGACTGATCAAATCAGTTAGATTAGGTTTGGGAATTAATTTCTCTTTATAAATAATCTCACCCCGATCATTCCAGCGGAAAATATCTGGATACGTTTTCAAATATTGTAAGAGTTGTTCAGCTTGTTTTTGAACACCAATTGGGATCATTTTTAAAATGTTGTCTTCAGAGTTTGTCGTGTTTTCAAGAGTTCCATCTTCAACTGGTTTTGAAGTTTCATCCTTTTCCGTTGCATCAAGTTTTAATGGTGGATTTAAATCTTATAAATTCATTTTTCTTTTTAACAAGTTGTAATACAATTGAAGTTTTTCAAAATCTTGCAAATCACTGTTCAAAACTTTCTGCATTTCTTTATCAAACTCGCTTAGTTGCTTTTTAGAGGGTGTATGCTTGGAAAAATCACTTTCAGGGACTAACACAAATTTCTTGCTAAATTCCATGGATAAGCGATGACAATGCGGTGACAGCAGCTGGTATTAAAATGTTTAAAAAGCCACCTTTTTGAATAATTAAGCGTTTTTTCTGATAAAGGCTGCCTTTTTTAGAAGCTAATTTTCTTAGAAGATACTTGTGTCTTCCTAGCTGCTTTTTCTGATAATGTGAAATCGGTATGTTTCCCTTTAACACGTTTAAAGAACACTCACAGATGGTCTTAACCACTTTTGAAGGTAACATTTTTAGTAACTGCTTACGCAACGCTTTTGGGCATGAATGAATTAGCTGTAAATCCTTGACCTGTTTACGGGTCGGCGACATTTTATGAAATGATGAGTCGTCTGTTTTTCGCAATTATTTATATTTCAGTTGATAGTAATATTGATTTTGACACGGTAAGATTTGTGTTCGTAATCGAAGTTCTTCAGTTGTTTCATTTCTCAAATCAATTAATAAGTAGGTGAAAGGTTTTCGAGTAGCATCTAAGAAAACTTCTAAGAAAAATTTATAATTTCGTGCATACAATTGTCTTCCTAAACATGTGATTTGACTTAAATCACGTCTGTTTTTAAATAGAAAAAGATAGTCTGCATTCAATCGAACATCTTTCGTTCCACTATGAAAAAAATTTTGTGTTATAAAAATAACACTTAAATCCTGATGATGACTCCCCCTGGTAAATAAGTTTGTAAGTCGACGGTCACCACTAATTTCAGACATAAGATCGTCAAAAATAAACAATGTATTGATACCTAAATATTCTTCATAATTAGTTGGGAAACCTTCAATGAATGTGACATCAGGTATTTCATTGAATAACTTTTGGTTGATGCCGTAAAACCAAATAATTTTATCAGGTGTAGGTCTCATCATGTCCGCTTTAAAGTGGATAAAATCTTTTAGAAAAAAAGACTTTCCACTTTTAGATGGCCCTGCTAAAATAGCTGTGAAGGGGTGTTGAAGGCTCGGAAAATCCATGATGAATAAAAACAGACACAAAAGTTATACTATTTTATAAGAAAATTTTATTGATAAAAATTCACATATACATGAAACCGTTTGGCAACAAAATTATACACTCTTTGATCGTTACATAAATTTTCAGATACAAATTGGGACAGAAACATTTTCAGAGATTCACCTCTGCATCTACATATGAGGAAAAAAATTGTATATTGTCCACAAACAGCTGTAATATTTGTTTGTAGCGTCAATGGGTTAAAAATCACTCGAGAGAATTCTGAAGTAAAGTCTGAAATAGGTCCTTGATAACAGTCTGGAGTGTTTCCATAAGAATCAAAGAATTCTACTCTTTTGGGTGAAGTTATGTATAAAGCAAGCCAATGACTACCTGGTTGATCTGAGGAATCTACGTTGCATACAAAACAGCAAGGATATTGTGTAATCTTATTAGGAAGCATGTCACTGGGAAACACATCTAAAAAGTATTTCTTAGTGTGTTTGTAATGAGATAAAATGTCTTTAATCTGTTGAGAGTTCATTCCGTTTAGTTTGGAAAGTCACACAACACATGTCTTGACTTGGAAATTTCAATAATGTTTTCAAATTCTGCATAGATTAAAACAGAAATAGTTGACGAAAGTGCAGAAGAAAATTTAATTTCAACTGTTAAATTTCCTTGATGTTGTAAATTTAGGTGTGGACCATCACATAAATCTGGACTTAAATCAAATGCGTATAAGGTGTGTCCTTTAGCATAGTCTTCTCGGGATAGATAATTTCCGTTATCTCGGTTAAATCCTGGAAACAGTCGATGGTAAGCTGCTATGTAATTTCCTTCCCTAAAATTCAATTCTAAAGGTTTGGATGGTATTGGTTGTACGTCAATGTAAATACTTAAAAAGTTCACGTTGTGATGGTTAAAGAAAAATGTATTAAGATTATACTGTCCATTAATAGCTGAATTTTCTAATAATCCTATAATTACACGTTTAGGCATAGATTCTAAGAATACGTTATCTTGCATAAAAGACCAGCTTCCACTAGATATTGAGTATGTTTTACATAAAACTCGGCCGATAGGATATTTAGCGTTAGTTTTCTCTAACGCTTTGGCATCTCCGATAGAAACACCCTGATTGACTTTTACCTTTCGAATAAACAAAAAGGCGTGTTGTAACATCTCTTTATAATCAGGTGTTTTATCTCCGTCTTTATCTGCCATCAAACAAAAATTGGGTTTGCTGCGTGTCATTTTAATTTTCAAATCCACCATATTCAGTAAAAGTCGATTTTGTTGGAAAATATCACAATGCAAAGGTCCTATCATGTCCAACACTTTACTTTTTGAAGTTAATTCATATCTTTTATGATGTCCAGGGTTTGTGGTAAGCGTAGGGTTAACTTCATCCAAACATTCATCTTTGAAAAAACATTCGCAGGAAAGTAAACTTTTCTTAGCATCTTCTCCATAATTCAGCAAAGTCTCAATGTAGGCGCGGTACGGGTAAGTGTTACTAGAGGAGGAAATCACTCTTTCGTTCAAACTCACATCTACTTGAGAAAACAATGCTTGCAAAAATAAATTAACAGGTGCTACGGGTGTCTTGTCGGGTATAGGTGTTCCATCAGCATTGGTCAACTTCACTTTCACGTAAAGGTAAGATGCTGATAAATCGATATAATCTTCACTGTTACCTGCAATGTTAAATTCGACGGGGCCACTCTCAGATATAGTAGCTAGCGGGTGATATTCTACAAAGTGTCCTTTTTCTATAGCAGTTTGTGTGGGTGGAATCATAAACAAGTCTAGTTCAGATTTGACGCAGGGTGGAGAATCTTTATGAATAAGACCAGACATCTTTAACCAAAAATATCGCGTGCTTTCGCTTTCTTTGCTTTAGGAAGACTGAGAGAACTTTGAGGTTTCTTTCGTTTTCTATTCCTCTGACCTGATCCAATCATAGATTTCACTTTAACTGCTGCCTTGTCGGTCAGATTTTTCCCTGCTTCCCTTAATCGTCGTTTAGCTGCTGTTTTAATATTATCACCTTGCGAAATATCGTTTAATACATCTACACCTGTATGAAATAACTGTTTTCCGACGGCTTTGGCACCTGATTTAAATAAAGGTACAGCTGCGCGGAAAAGTGAGCGAAAAAGACCTCCGAAACCGTATCCTTTCTGAAAAGTAGTTCCTTGATAATAGTTCAATCCGCTACCTGTCTGATGCGTATAATATCTTCGAAAGATTGGTTGCAGCATTGGTAAAGTACAAGCATTATGAAAGATATTTTTGACGAAAATGTAGTTTCACAATCAACTTCCCGCGATCGAATGACACTAAACGTCCCGTGTGCGTCCTTATAAGAGTTTCAATCGTTTGAAAATTTTTTCGAGTCACTGGTATGTAATGAGGTCTGTCAAACACTTCATGAATCATATCTCCGTCTTCCCCTTTAACAGGAATCACTCGCAACAAGGGTGCAACTGTATCTCCAACAATCTGAGGTTCTACAATATCACTGTACAGGTAGAGTAATTTAAAATCGGAATGTGGGTCAGCGATAATGGGACTTTCAAAAGTTGACGAAGGAGTTGAAACATTTGAGACCACTTCACCTGGTGGGAATCCTAAACATTCAGCTAAACCAGATAAAAATTTTAATTGTGCATATTTCTTCAAAGAAACTTTCACTTTTTTAGTGTGTTTGTTGTAGCTAATTGAAATTCTATCGTTGAATTTTTGATAGTTTATCACTTTAATGATATCATTCGGAGATTCATAATATCCTGAAGGAATTCGAATTTTTTTCGTGTCACTATCATCATGTTCATATTAGTTACCGTTTCTAGGTCTTCCATCAGCCAATTATAAACTGTTACCTAACACATATTCGTACTCGTTACCGTATTCCGTAATATTACGCCATGTATGAGGGTAAATCAATTCTGTTAAACCAACCTCCCATTCACCTTTCAAATCTAGAGGCATAGGTAATCTAGTAAAATAATGAGAAATTTTGTTTTCTGGAAAATAGTTCATTGAAGTGTCAGAAGGTAACGTAACGTAGAACGACATGATTATAAATGATGATTCGCTGTAAAAATTGTGGGTTTTATAGAGAAAATAAATTTGAAGAGGGTATCCACTGATTAAATTTAGAAGGATAACCTTCAAACGTAACTTGATATTCGAGTTGCCCTTTTCTTTTACGTTTTTTCAGTATTTTTTCAATATCAAAATGGTTTTTAGGTTGAACTTTTTGTAATTCTTCTGCATAAAAAGTTCCTTCAATAGGTTCGTCTAACAAATCTTTGATTCTGTAAACTGGTGGAATTCTCGTTACACACCCTGTCACTAAAAACAGTTCTTCTGTCCAATTTGTTTCATATCCTTTTTCGAAAGTCATTTTATGTTTGGAAACACGTACTAAGTCTCCTGAATTAAAAACGCAAGGTTTTCTTTTCAACTTAGACATATCTCCGTAAATAGAAAACCACACTTCTCTTTCATTATACTTATTAACTTCACTTGGTGTTCTCTTAATAGTGGTGTGGTAGGTGTGATTATAACTATCTAAAAATTGATTCAACACGTCAATATATCTATAGGTGTGATGTGCTGTAAAATATTTCCACATTTTAGTCTTCAGGGTGCGATTAAATCTTTCCACTACACAAGCTTTCGTGTTGTTAAAAGTTCTAAAAAATCGAACACCTTGTTGTTTTAGAAACTTCTGTAAACGGGAATTTAAAAATTCTTTACCCGCATCAGTATTCAAATACTTTGGTTTTCGTGTTGCGAAAATGGATTCAAACACTGCTACTATATCTTCGGCGCGTTTCGATTTCAAAGGATAAGCCCATGCATATTTAGAAAAAATATCGATGCAAGTTAAAATGTATCGAAACCCGTCATCAAATTTCTGTAAAGAAGTTAGATCTACTAAATCTGCTTGCCACTGCTGATCTATAGAATATACAATCACTCGATTTGTTTGAAATTTTCTACGTACAGGTTTATGAAGAGTGTAAGCATCAACTCCGTCTAACCAAGATTTATTTTTTTTCTTAGATAGCTTGCCTTGAGCTGCCAGATGAAGAGCGTCCACTCCTCCAAAACTTGCAATTTGGCTTGGATCTTGATAACTTTTCTCCATAATACGGTCTCACAGGGTAAAATTCTCGGTATCGTTAAAATTTAAAATAAAATCCACCGCTAGTCTATGAACTTTAGTAAAAATATAAACAACTAAAAAGACAATACACATCAATACACAAGCACATGAAGCACTGGTCACTTCACCGTTTAAGATCATTTTAAAAAATAATTTCGAAAAACATTGATTTATATAGTTCTAAAAATGGCCGTTTAGAGAGGGAATGTCCGTTTAGAGAGCTAATGTCCGTTTTAGGGAGGTAATGTCTGTTAAAGAGAGGTATTGACTGTGTTGAGAGGTGACTGGTGATAATTGAACAGAGGGTCGTTCACCCCTCATGTTAGAGCAGAACTTTATTTTTTCCCGCTAGGGGGCGGTGTCGGAGGGGGTACCAGAGACGGTGTCGCAGGGGGTGTGGTGTCGGAGGGGGGACGGTGTCGGAGGGGGAGCAGAGGGGTTGTCGGAGGCGGTGCCGCACCGCCTGCGCTGAGCCCGTACTGTCCTTTTCCTACTACTAATATTATTCTAAATGTTTTTTTTTTCTTTTTTCCTTTTCTTAAGTAACAAAATAGTAGATCAACTAAATGAAAACAGACACAATTTGCTTTAAAAAAAAAGCTGTAAGATTTAATATTTAAAAAAATTTTGTTGTATACAACACAATTTGAAATACGAAATAATTTGTTTTAATTAAAAAAAAAAAAAAAAAAAAAAAAAAAAAAAAAAAAAAAAGAACGTAATTGTAATTTTGTCGCTTTTTTTACCTCATAATCAGTTGTGCATTTTAAACTGAGGTAAACCAAAACCCGAAAAGATTATTTTAAATGAAAATGTAAATAACTTAACTAAATTAGATAGCTTATCTTTCAATGGGTGTCGTAAGTAATATTGTCTGACGTCTGGCGTAATATTATCATGTAAAAATTAAGCTTCAAACGTAAAGTTTTTTAGGGGGGGGGGGGGGTTGACTATCAAGGTAAAAGTTCTATATCTACAGAACGACACCGTTAATATCAGTCGAAAAATTCATTTTCACTTGTTTTCACTGAAAATATCAAATTTTGAAATAAAATATAAAATGTCGAAAATTTCAAACATCTTGACAATTTGAAAGAAATATCGGATATATATCAGGGTATATCTCAAGGATAAGCTATTCGATTTCTAAATATACCCTTATAAATATATATACCCACAGATATATATATATATATATATATATATATATATATCACCGAACACTGTTAATTACAAAATGCTATTTTCTTAAATAAAGCTCTTTTAAAGATCCTTTAAAAGTTCTTTGACTCAGACATCTGTGTATTCTTTTTTTTCAAGCAAAAAATGTCAACTACTTTACTTACAAATTTAATTCAGACCTAAAAAAAATTACTTTCAATTTACATGGAAAGGTTCAAAGTTTATCATAGAAACATTTCCGAAATAAAAGCATGGATTTTGGCCTTTTAAACAAACCAAAAGGTTCGGCAATAAGACAACACAGCTCACATTTTTTTTCTGTTTAATATTAAAGCTGTTCTCAAATTAAAACTCCCTATTTTCTGACACATTCCTGAAATAATTTTTATTCGAAAACGCAGAAAATTGCTCGATTTTGTTATTCAGAAACTGCGAACTCGAATAGCATATACCATTTTTGGAAGAAGGTAAAGACTTCTTCAGAAAATGCAGGAAAATTAGGCATTTTGAACCGAAATTACGAAAGTGACTCCCGACAAAAGTCGTTAAGAGACAACAATTGCTTATAACTCAAGATAATACATTTATATAGTTCAAAAATAAAAATAAATCAAAGACGCTTTTCGATTCCTAATCATTTCAATCGTCATAGCTGACAATTTCATGGTTTTGTGTTTTAAAATGAGTCTGTGAATGTCCAGGGCCCGATGAAACAAAAGAGGAGAGGACGAAGTCCTGGTGTTCATAAAATTCCCCTTTCTATGCTGTCACAAAAAAATAAACGTGTTCTGTTTCTAAAAATACAGATATGAACATATACATAGATATTTAGATAAATATATCATTTGTGTTTAATTTTTCCCGTCTCCAATAGCACAAAATATGCACTATAATCTGTACAAGATCGAATTAGATTTTAAATATTAGCTTTGTAAAATTTGCCTACCAAGTTCGGCACCCCCCGAAATGAAAGGGGTTCAGTGCACGACCCAATTGGAAGGTTTTTTTTTTTAATCAGCCCCTGTGTTTGTGTTCGAAAATTTTACGTTGTTGAGCGGAGAAAACAATCTTTTTTAGATCCGTTTTACAACAATAATAATAATAATTTAAAAAAGCAATATATTATTTGTTTTTACATTTAATGATTTATTTGATTCTAATTATAGTTTTCACAAAGAACTACGATTTTTAGTGAATTCATAAAGATACAACAATAATTTTTCATTAACATATATAGCTTTTTTTTTTTTTATAAGTAATAAAACTTATTGATGATCTCTGTAAGTATTTAAAATATTAATAAGTAAAATTAAGGGAAAATAACATTTGAGAGTCTTTTCATAAAATATTTTTATTGCCACGAAAATAATTAAATCGTGGCAAATTTAAAAATGAATTTAACAAGGAAGGTTAACAAGGATTTAAGTACAAAGCTAAATTAATATACTTATTATATATGCATATATTCTTATAAGTTTATTGTAGATTTGAGATTAAGATCAACTAAGTAGCTGAGTCCATAAGCAAATCTAGATATATATATATATATTTTTAAACAAAGGTAAAACTAAAGTATATTTAAGTATTGGGCTTAATTTATATTATTTCAGTACTGGTGTGATAAGTATAATCAATTTAAAATAAAAGTGATCTAAAGACACAAATAAGTAAAAAGTTATTTAATGTTTATTAATTTTAAATTCGATTATATATACGGCTTCAAATATTTATGTAGAACTTGTAGAACCTAAAACACCCCTCCCCCTTCCCATATTTTTGAAAAATATTTTGCAGTCTGAAAATAAATCTGTCTATTTCACCATAACATTTACTAATCATTTTCTGATATTAAAATAGAACAAAGTTTCTTAAAAAAAAAAAAAAATGTAATTTATGCATAATTAAAAATAAAATGGACATTTTTTCTTTGGCTAGGAAATTTTAAACAGATTACAGGTACGGACAAACTGATGTAAAACAATGGTATTCATTCATTCAACTCTTTTTTATAGATAACCCAAACATTTTTTTTCCTTTCACGTAAATAACAATATCACTGGACAAAGCAAGACAGCTGTTTCCCGCTCCCAAACAAACAAAAACGCGTGAGCACTTTCATCTGATTGGCTGCAAATGTGTTCGACTGCACGCAGGGGATATCCCACTGTGGGATAACGAGGGGTGACCAGAATAGCTCTTCGCCGGCAGTCGCTACAAGACGGCGATCCCGATCCCTACTGGAGGTATTTACTCTATCACACCAGAATACACCCCCAGGATAGTTAATAAACCGGGCCCGTGGCACGAAATTTCTTTTAACCTGGAAGAGATATTAAAACCAAAGAAACAGGTTCCTCCCAGGTCATTTAAAAAATGATTTGTATTTCACCAAACTGAGACATAACTGATTTGGTACCTGAATTATTATTGAGATGAATTGCAATTTTAATTCTAAGGAAAAATTTTGTGACAAATGAACTCTGTTTTTTATTCGTCATTAAATATCTAAACTTTTCGCAAAGTTAACTATTAAATAGGTATAAATCTGGAGCATTTATTAATATTTATATATATATATATATATATATATATAACCATTAATTAAACATAACCTACCACCACCAAAAACCGTAATATTATGAATTAAAGCTGTAAGTATAAAAAAAAAATATTTATTATAAGAATTATTATGGATAAAAAATAAGAAAGTAGACACCGACAAATAATGGAAATGCTTATATATTGAATTACGTTGTCAAGGGCACAGAATTCAATGATATAAGCAAAATGGTTGTTTTCTGTGAGAAAAATAAGCTGAAGCTAAAAGTTATTTTCCCCTGTGCCCAAACAACCATTAAAATCAAGTGAATTGATTAAAAATGAAAACAGAATAGAAACAAATAATATGAAATGGAAAAATCAATAAAACCTATTTAAATATTTATAGGATATAAAATAGAAATAATAAACTATATATATATATATATACAACTTAAAAAAAAGAAAAATATATGAATGAGGAAATTAATTTCATTCCGTATACTTCCGAAAACTCCTTTGGCTGTAAGAGTCGAATTATTTGCCAGGGGCTTTAGAGATATCTTTAAAGTAGGAAGTTAGAGAAAATGACATTTTTAGTCTCATTTTGTACTTTTTTAATTCACTTTCATTTTTTACTAAAATTCTGCACATATAAAACACATAACTGACATTTATGGAAATAAAATACAAATACATATAAATATACATTTATTCACATGAATATAATGTATTAAACAAAAACATAATTTGAAGAACAAATTAAAAAAAAAAAATTTATTTCCTACATTGTTTAAGCCCGAGAAGGGACAGATATTAAGTTATTTAATTCAATTAGTTCTACATTTAATGTTACATTTTTGTAACAAATTATTTGAGCCAACTGAAGATTAAAAAATAAAAATAAAATTCATACAAAATGATACTTAAAACACCCTAAGAAATTAGATTCCGTTCATATGAAATCGAAATAAATCTTAGACTTCTTCCATTTTTAATTGAAAATATTTGTATTGCAGATTTTGTATTATGTTTATGACAATCGTGCATCAAATGATAAGATGAATGCAAAATGCAAAACTTAAAAAAAGTCTAAGATTTATTTCGATTTCCATTTGAACGGAATCTAATTTTTTATGGTGTTTTAAGTATCATATTGTATGAATTTTATTTTTATTTTTTAATCTTCAATTGGCTCAAGTAATTTGTTACAAAAATTTAACATTAAATGTAGAACTAATTGAATTAAATAACTTAATATCTGTCCCTTCTCGGGCTTAAACAATGTAGGAAATAAATTTTGTTTTTTTTTTAATTTGTTCTTCAAATTATGTTTTTGTTTAATATGTCAAGTTTTTTAATAACTACAGCACTCAGACGAAAGCATTTCAAAATTGATAGAGAGTATCATCATCAGGCTTTGATGTATGCGGTATTGCATCACAATGTGGGATGCAGTTTACCAATGCGTAATTCAAAATGTGTCGCCACTGTAGTAATGCAGGTTGCGGTAGTTTGGACAAAAACTTCCAATCTGAACGTAAAAAATCTATAATCAAAACATAAAAAATTAACTTCACTTAAATTTAGATACCCTATTTCCCACTCAGGAACGTTATGAATGTAAATGTGAATTGTGTTGAATCCTTATTGCTAATATTTAACAATATTATAGCTGTGATATAGTAAACAATAAAAAATAAAAGTTTTACTTAAATTTTTAAACCTTGTTTTCTCCAAGGGATGATGTAAACACATCAGAAAATTATTACCTAAGTTTAACTTGGGGTATAAATAGTTCTCATCTCGGAAAAAATACATTTTAAAATTTAAGTTATGTAATTTTCCACTAAGTTCGCTACCTGCGTAAAAACAGCTATCCATTTGAAACTTTTTACAAAAATATAAACTTGACCAAAGCAAAAATTTATTATATTTCCACTATGACGCCATATTCACTTTTTTAATTTTTGAAAAAAAAAAAAAAAAAACTAGCTCAGTTTAATATTTCGCGTGAAAATCTTTCAACTGAAAAGAAATAAATTATTATTACTGCTTTTGAAATTTTTGCAACAATGAAGTAAAAATGTTACATTTTCTATGAAAAATGTCCGTTGATTTTCAAGGAAAAAAGCGAAAATTGGAATTATTAAAAAAAATATTTGAATAATGCAAAAAAAAATGGCCCATGTTTCTTTCTGGGTTATAATTCACCCATATGCAAAGGCAATTTACCATTCGTTTTGATACTGACCTCAGGCAAACATTTTCGTACTTTGAATTTACAATATCATTAGAATTAGTAAAGAATAAAAAAATGAGTGGCATCAGGGACAAAAAGGTGGGAAGAAAAAATGAAAAAGTTATCATCTCCATAGGCTTTTCCATGTTAAATTAACATTGAGAAGTGACACTGGAAATAAATTACTTAAATATATATTCATGTATAACATATTTTTATTCTCAGTACTATGTAATCCATGCCGGGCATAACGGGTTACAGGACATAAGCGGCATTCGCACAATATTTTAACTTTCAGAATTAAAAATCTGATGAAATTAAACTTACTAAAATAACATTTTAAACTTAAAGACGAATGCCTTAATGATTCAAAATAATGAAAAAAATGGTCAGCAGCGATTTTTTTTACTTAACTGAGGTTTATGTTAAACTTGATAGTTTATTTTTCTTACTATTTTACAAATATAAATTTTATTTTCCTCTAAATTTTTACTTATAATGAATTTTCAAAGTACCCAAGGGACATTTAAATAAGAAAAAATAACAATATATTATTTTTAGTACAAAATTTTAAAATAACATTGTCTTAACCCTTTAAGACCCAACCCGCAGGATCGTGCGTGTTAGACATTCATTTAAGGTTTTTTTTTTTTTTTTTTCTTCTGAGCCGTGTGTAATAAAAACTCGAATCGAACGTTAGTTCTGGTTTGCAGATGGAGTAAAGTATCATTTTTTATCAACAGGTAGCGATTGCAGTCTTTGTTTTACTTTTTACAGGCATGACAACTTTGTTTACAAAAACGTCGGGTCTTAAAGGGTTATAGGGGTGTTGAAGAAGGGACGGTAAGGAAAAAAATGATGGCGGTATAGAAAAAAAAGTTTCGGTAAGGGAAAAAAAGGGAATGGTAAGGATGGGACGATAAGGTAAATTACCACCCATTTTTAGGCAAATAATGTTAAGACTAAGTGATAGCCACAATGTTCATTGATTTTTAGAATCAGTTATTTACATCGGTAAATAACAATAATAATAATAATTTGCCTCGAAATGTGTCGGAATAAACCTGGGCGGACTGTAAGACTATCAATAAAGCCACAATGCTTGAAATTGATGATTAAATATTGATTTTAATTCTGCAGTAAATTTTCTGTCAAAACATTTTAGCCATTCTTTCTCTGGCATACTTCTGCATGATACAAAAGTTAAAAAAAAATCTGTGGCTGCATCTGAATAGATTTTCTGTATAATTTTAGCAAGAGGGACTGTAAGGAATCTAAAACCCAGGGACAGAGTTAAAAAAATAATAACAACCCTAAAAATGTGTGCAGGTTAACTTTTTGCTACATATTTATATAATACAATAGTCCCAGTTTCTGAAAAAAAGTTAAATCGAATTACATTTATTAAAACAATTATCTACAGACAGCTCCAAACTTTAAAATCAGCGTTAGGTACACGGGGCGGTACAGAAATTTCGTGGTATAGTTGGACCACCAACATCGTCCAAAACGTATTTATCTTGTTAATATTGTTATGCAGTCATGCAATGGGATGTTTTCCAGTATAAGAAATAAAAGAAAAGAAGAATATGTGCAAAAAATAAAAATTATTAAAGCAATTATATCAAAAATATGAATAATGTATTCAAACAAATCTTTGAAATTTTTTCAGATACTTTCTTATTAACCGTTTATGTGCATTAATTACAGTCGAAAAGGAAAAGTAAACACAGTAACCTATGCAGCAAATTATCGTAGAAGATATTTAATGTTACGAAACGCTTGTAAATAAAGTCTACTTTTAAATTATATATAAAAATGTCGTAGGTTAATTGAGAAATCCTAATCTTTGCAAAGAGCCGGCTAATTGGATAATCATATCGGTTTTCCCAAACAGCCTCATTTTTTTCAGGCTTATTGCAAAGAGCCTAAAGAGTGCTATGCAAATTGGAATAAGGCAATTAATTTCCCAATCAGCCTAAAATTCTTAGTCTCATTGCAAAGAGCCTAAATAGCGCTAGGCTAATTTAAAATGACCACTTGCTTCAGTTCCATCTAACCATAATCCAATCCGAACAAAATAAAATAATTTTTATCGAATCGCAACCAAACTAGAAATTAAAAATATCATTTGAATTCAACCCAAAACCCGATCCAAAACCGAAAAAAAAACCATCGAACTGTAATCCGATCCGAGAAAGACAAAATAATTTCCGTCGACACGCACTGACCAGAACCCGAAATTTCCAATTGAAGTCTACCTTAAACCCGATGCGAACCGAACAAAAAGGAAAATTCTTTCCAACCGTAACCCGATCTTTGCAAAATAAAATATTTTCCGTCGAATTGCAATTCGACTAAAACCAAAAAATTTTTGAATTCAACTCCAAACCCGATTAGAACGCGGAAAAAGTTCCACCAAACCGTAACCATATCCAAAAAGACAATATAATTTCCGTAGACACGCACCAACTAGAACCTGAAAGTCAGCCCGATACCAGATTCGATACCGAAAAAAATCCATCGAAACGTACCCTGATCCGAGAAAGACAAAATATATTTCCTTCGACACGCACCGACCAGAACCTGAAAAATCCAATTGAAGTCTATCTTAAACCTAATCCGAACCCGAAAAAATGAAAATTCCATCTAACCGTAAAACGATATGTGCAAAACAAAATAATTCTCGTCGAAATGCAACTCGACAGACCTGGACATTTAATTTGAAGTCAAGCCCTTTGAAGTTATACTTAGAGTCTTAGTCATTATCTTCACTACACATTTTTTTATATCTTTACGCAAGGGTGGGGGGGAGGGAAATCATTTTTACCATTAAAAAATTTTTTATTAACCATAATTATCTACCAGTAGCATAAATCAAATCTGCCAATACAGAGGTTTCATCTGTCTTTTCTTTTTTTTAATCAAATTTCTTCAGCAAACAATCGACTCTTTGAAAAATATTAAAAATCTTCTTCATCTGCATATGTCATTGTCACAGCTCATTTCTCACTTATTTTTATTTTTTTTTTTTATTCAGTAACCAACATTTCTTATAAATAAAGGTGATAAACAGCCAAGTCAGCCTCATCTGAAAATGTCATTATTGCATGAATTTCCTGAAATATATTTCATAATTTTCAGTAGATACTGATCTTCTTAGTATAATGCTGGGAAAAGTTTAAAAAAAAATCTAATCTGCAGACTTCATTATTGCAGAAATTTCTTTATATTATTTTCTAATTATTTTCATTAGCAATCGACCTTCTCAACGTGATGCTGAAAAAACATTAAAAGTCTGCCTCATTTGCAGATGTTATTGTTGTTTATATTTTCACTAGAAAGGTAGCCCGTCAAAAATGACGGAAATTTAGATATAATGATATATACAACTCATGTGCAAGAATATGAGTTTTCTCGTTTGTTCCGCAGTGATAGATGAAAATAACACATTTTAAGAAAGAAACACACTTATGAAAAACTGTGTACAGTAGAAGACCACTAATCTGCACAGTTTGGTTCCAAGTGTTATGCAGATTTGAGGCTCTTTGCGGTCATGTCTATTCCATCTTTGTTTACATTTTTTTAAATTCATATATTGGACAATTTAGATTGTTAAGCCTTAAAAATAAATAAATTACACACTTGAAGTAAGGTATAAACTATTAAATTATCGAATACGATTTCATGAAATGGTATTATATGATATTATATGTGTGTGCTTCACGATCTTGGTTACGACTTTAGCGAAATTGGCTGCAACTTATCATAATTCTAATAGTGTGGGCCTCTATAACAAAAAAGTAACCAGTTTTTAGTAAAATTTCTGATATAAAGTAGTTTTCAAAAACTTGTGTAAAATTGCAGGCCGTTCTCATGTTATGCCATTCCTAGGAATAATATTTCTAACACTGAAGCGTTTCCATGTATATGTGGAATTTAGAAAAGCTTCTCCAAAAGAAAGGTCCTGAAATGACATTGCAATTCCTCTAACTTCAAAGTTTAATCGGGCCCTGATGTTGTTTACTGAAATCTAATACAATTATTTTGAATATTACAACAGAATTAAACAGCTAAACTTATCTAACTTAAACTCGCTGTTACTTCCCGATGTTATTTTTTAGTATTAACTAGCAGGCTATGCCCGCTACGCTGGTCTGCTTATCCAAATGAACCTTGAATTAAACAAAATGTATCATTGAATTTGACATTGTGATTTAAAGCAATATGGAACCTTACCTGGAATGTCCTTTCGCACTGCTGAAAACGATAAGAACGCCAATGTGCTATTATATTTTCTAATGTGTAGACAAATTTTCAGCTATTAAGGTCTTAACCCTTTTAGTTGATCAATAACAGTAGGATTGGTAAAGAAAGGTAGTACAATACGCAATAAAATAAAACAAACCCTGAAAAATTATATAACTACTTGTAATAATGCAAACAAACAAACGGACAAAATCCATCCAGTAAAACTTTTTTTAAAGGTTGATCTTTCATAAGGGGTCCATCTGATTATAGAACTTTCCCCATAATTCTGTAACTAAGCAACGTAGAATGATACGCAATAAACTAAAACCTCCGCAAACATTGTCTTATCAACAAAGAAAGTATTATCAATATCCGCCATCTAGAACTTTTTGAAAAGTCTAATCTTTCATAATCGGTTTCATATGATTATGGAACTTTCCGCCATTACTTTATGACTAAGCAACGTAGAACAATATGTAAAATACTAAAAACCTGTCTGAATAGATATCTAACTAAAATGAAATTCCTATCAAAATCCGTTCTGTAGAACTTTAAAAAATGTTAAACTTTCATAATCGGGTTCAACTGATTATAGAATTTTCCACCACACCTCTATTATTAAGCAATGCAGAAGGGTATAGTATATACTAAAACTCTGCCTGAAAAATTATTTAACTAACAGTGAAAATTCAATCGTAATCAATTCGGCTGAATCTTTTAAAAAGGTTAATCTTTCATGATCGGGTTCGTCTGATTATATAACTTTAAAACATAATTGCATGTATAAGCAACGTAGAGCGATATTTTATATACAAAAATCTTCCCTGGAAAATTATCTATATCATTATGATCAAAATCCATTCAGGTGAGCTCAAGTTATATGCAACCGGGACGAATTTCCCATTTCCATTTTACTCTAGTATATATAGTAGAAGCAGAAGTAGATAGATAGATAGATAACTATATTGATTATTAAAATTTGTGAAACTGCAAGTTATTTCTCGCTGTCTCTGCTGAATAATTTTAAAGACTTTTCAATCGGCGAGTATTGAGATTTACTATTATGTCTGCAACAAATGTATTTCATTTTGTACCAAAATATTGTCGTTAAAATGAGCCAATTTGCTGTGGGTTCTGATATTATAAAATGTTTTTTTTTTCAAAATCACCAACTACGCGCATGACATTTTAAGTGTCTCTTGGCACTACAGTAAACATTTCCATGTTTTATTCAGCGAAAAATGAAGTTATAACTTAATTTTACTTGATAATAAAAAATACTTCCGCCTTCAAAAAATAGTAAATTAAAATTGTTTGCAGTGTTACGAATAAATAATAATTAAAACCAAAAGAAATTCGCGTTCATTAAATACCAAGCCCCAAAGTTTGGCATCGTTTGCAATAAAATTTGGTACTTTTCTTTTCCTCTACAGGCGCCTTGGCGTTTTTCTTTTAAAGCTTGGCGCTATTAGGGCATCAGAAAGTGAGATTTATTGCCAATTGATATAAACAGTTAAGAAAACAAACTTGAGGAAATTTTTTGTTTGTTTATATATGTATTTTATAAATGTTTTTTATATACAAATTACTTCTGTTTCTAATTAAAATTAGATAAATTGCATCTTTATGTTAAATAAATTGTATAAACAGAAAAAAATGCTTGTTTATATGAAATGAAACAGTGAATAGGTTGCCAGAAAATATGTTTCCAAATTTTCTCTCCGCCAAGGCTATTTTCTCTGTTTCGCCAAGATCCCTATACTGTAAATTACCAAAAAATTTTGCACATTTAGAATTAAAATAAATGGCGCAATAGCATACAATTTGTTATGGTGTTGGTATAACGTAAAAATAGGAAAAGGTCGCCAAAATTTTTCTTTCAAATCACGCCAATTCTGTGTTAATTCGGTTATAGAATAGCTCCGCTTTAAAAACACAGAATCAGTTTAAACCTTTTCCTAAGTTAATTATGCGCCAAACCACGCCAGGTAACATACGCCAATTGTCAGTAGACTCAAATATGTAACTTATCGGTACCAAATATTCCAATTGTCTATGGATTCGATAACGTAATTTATCTCCTTAATTTATGGATACTTTACAAACTACATCTACTTTCCAATTTTCCTGATTTTAAGATAAATGGGTACTGTTAGATGTTAAAAAGCTTGGCGCAATTCGGGCTTAAGAAAGTGAGATTTGTGGCCAAATGATATGAACAGCTATAAAAACAAATAAAATGAACTTTAAGCTTTTTAAAATATGTATTCATATATATATTCCTATATAAATTTTTATTTCTGAATATTAATATTTTTGTTATTTATATATAATTTACTTCTGTTTTTATATAAAAAAGAGATAAATGTATTCTTTATAGTAAATAACTTATCTAATTACTGAACAGAAAATATGGATGAAAACATTCCTTGTCTCGCCAAGCCCATTTTTTCCAACTCGCAGCTATATTGGAAAATTACAGAATTTAACCCATTGCTCTATGACTAAACAGTGTCGAACAATATATTATATACTAAAACTATCTCTGAAAAATTGTCAAACAAATAATGCAAATTCTATCAAAAACCGTTTATTTTAATTTTTAAAAAGGCAATTGTGATAATTGCGTACACCAGACTACAGAATTTTCCCAAAAACGGTATGGCTGAACAATATAGAAGGGCATGTTGTATACTGAAAACGCCCTGGAAAATTATCTAATTAACATTCCAAGTCCCATCGAAATACATTGGGCAAAATCATTTAAAGAGACTAATTTTCCATTACCAGGTTCATCTCATTAAAGATCTTTAAACCATAATTCAATACCAAGAAACGTAGAACGACGTGTTATGTACTAAAAAATTCCCCGAAAAATTAGCTATCTAACAGTGTACGTTCAGCAGAACTCGAGTTATAAGCAGCGGGAATGAAATTTCCATTTGAATTATATATATATATATATATATATATAAGTAGAATTGGGTATTTCCAGAAAATGCTGTCGTTTATTGAGAAATAACCAATATTGTGAACGTCGCTCAAACCGATGGCACGCTCATGCATTTTTGGCTTAAAATTAAATCGTTTGGTATATGTATGTAACTCACAAGTATCGTCATTTTTATAATTACATCTGCTAGTTTCTTCTGTATGTCACATGATGGTCGAGTTAAATAAAAATAAAAAGTAACTTTAAAGAAATCAAAAACAAAATTGTCACTCAGATATTATTTTATAAAATTTTCTGATGCATTTTATTTAACCGGTCGCAAGAGATAAATTGCCAAATATAGTTTAAAACTACAATCTTTCATATTGAATAAATTTTTAAGCATTACGAACATTCTCTTTCATGTTTAAATTCGATATTTTCGTTTTCCAATATTACCACTCGTCAATTTTTTTTTCATTTTCTCTCTTCTTTTCTTTTTTCCCTTTTAAATAAAATTAGTAACAGTTTTTTTCCGCGATGTACAGCCATTTCAATTCATTTATCAAAAAATTCATCGCCAATAAAATAATGGTAACCCTTTCGCCCAAAATAACACAACTTTCCGTCATAATTCTATAACTAACCTACGTAGAACGATGTGTTATAGCTTAAAACCTTCCCTGAAACAATACATATCTAACAGTATAAGTTCCGTCAAAATCCTTGCAGTAGAATTCGAAATCTAGGCGTTCGGAACGAAATTTTCGTTTGGATTTTATATATATAATAGATAGAATAGATAGAATAGATAATAGATTATGTGTTATGAACTATCTCAAAGTTTAAAACAGATCGCATTGTTAGATTTCCTAATTTTAACAATATCGCGTTATGTTAGTTCCACATTCCACCACCAGGGAGCGCACTCTATTCTTAACGAAAGCGTATCGGAACGAAACTCCTTCATGCAACCTTTCCGCAGATACATGAATCGGGAGGGTGGCGGTCTTAACCAATAATTTAAGATAATTGCTGAAATTACTACGAAAAATATTTTAAAGGGGCTCTACGCGGGCGCCTAATAGAGTTAGAGGAAATCGGAAGACTGCAAAATAATCGCGGGGAAAAGTTTGCTTGGGTGCTTTGGAGCTACTTTTGGCGCGAGATCTAAGCTCTACGACCAATAGGAGCCCAGATATTTAAGGAAATATGAAGTAACAAAGTCCAAAATAATAGAATTTTCCGTAATAATTCTATAACTAATCTAGGTAGAATGATGTGTTATAGCTTAAAACCTTCCCTGGAACGATACCTATCTAACGGTATATGTTCCGTAAAAATCCATGCGGTAGAACTCGAAATCTCGGCGTTCGGAACGAAATTTCCGTTTGGATTATATATATATAACTAGCAGGCTATGCCCGCTGCGCTGGTCAATATTTCCAAATGGACTTTGGATTAAACTAAATGGTGAATTTGAACTTGTATTTTAAACAATATGGATCTTCAGCTTGACCTTGCTCATCACTGAAAACGATGCGAACGCCATTGCGATATAATGTTATCTTAAGCGTTGGACAAAATTTAGCAATTAAGAAGTAATTGTTTTAGTTGATTATAAACAGCGCACTTATGGTCGGGTAATGAGACCGTTATGACAACAGGAATTAATACCTCTGTAACTAATCAACATATAATGAAATCGTATATACTAACACCATTCCTAAAAGTCATGCAACAGGGCCACTTGTAACAAAATATGGTCTGTAGATTTTTTTAAAAAGGCTAAACTTTCATAATCAGGTTCACTTAATTTTTGAACTTTTACTGTTGCTCTATAACTAAGTACCCTTGAACAATATGTATACACTAAAACCTTTCCAAAATTATTACCTAACTAATTGTGGTATATCCTACGATAGTATTATAAACAATCGGAATGAAATACAAATTTCCGTTGTAAATATATAGTAGATGATGATGATGCGATTTTGTGTAATAGTAAAGTTTTCGCTTCAAACATAAACGATGCTTTCAACATTAAAGCTAATACACCAATATGTTAAGTATCCGAATACGGAAGGTTAACTTAAATTCTCATGAGCAACTACTCGAAGAAAAGTGAATATGTGGCTTTTGTGATATTTTTATGTCAGCCGGGCGCAGATAATAAATCAATAAAGATTGTTTTCATAGCATATTCTTATTTTATTATTTTCATTTAAAACACAAACCTTTCACTCATTTCATTTAAAATGCATGCCTTATACTAATTTCATTTAAAAAACTGAAAAGATAAACAATAACAGGAAATAATGCCATAATTAAAAACAAAAAAATATTTTTAATTTACATACGCAAAATGTAACTACTGCTACTGGGAATTTTAAAAATGCTATCAGCGAAATGTGCGCACGGTTGTTATAGATGTAACCATTTTTTCTTCTTATCGAGGAGCAATTTATAAATCGCACAATATTATTCCAATTCCAATTTCTTTCATTGAGGAACCTATGACCGGAAAAAATGGAAAAAGACTTTTGTAGATTCTTCGGATGACGGCATCTGACGCCATAAACCGAGTTTATATATATGAAAATAATTTTTAAGTCGTTACAAACATTGCTTTCATACTTAAATATTTTCATTGGTACTACTTGTTATCCCGTCGACCAATTTCGCCAAATTATATAAATCGCCAAACCATTCGCCAAATTATATAAATTGACATAATCTTTATTTTAAATAACGAAATAACAAATAAATTAGTATAACATTAATAAAAATACAAATAAAACGTCGAAATTAAAATCACTTGATGACGTAAACACGTGTAGCTTGTTTAAATTCAAGTGAATTTGATATTTACGATCAACCATTATTGGCATTTAATCTTATAGTTTGACGATAAATTTTTGGTCGACGGAATATCTAAGTAGTGCATTTTCCATTTTTGTTTTATAACGCTAAATTCTCAGTAATTTTTTTCCTTTTATTTTACATAAAATCACTATTTTTAAAAAAAAAATTAAGATGCTTGCATTTTTATTTCAAACTCATAGAGCCGTTTTTATTTTTTAGCCAAAAGGGTTGATTTGAATTTTTTCCGTTGCTAGAGTAACGGATGTAATGATAGATATTTTGAGGTTTAGATGCCAAAGACACCGCCAAATTAGAAAAATATGAAATGTGCCATGAACTGTTGGCTTATAAAAATTTATTTGGTAGCATTCGATTCAGCATACAAAACTACATTAAAATATGCTATCATTTGACGCATAATTTTTATATTCGATTTTTTCCCCTCCACGTGCAAAAACCATTAGGGGTGACACTTTAGAAAGTCCTTTCTTAGCAGAAGTCTATGTCATAAGAAGTATTTTTACCACGATTTTCAAGATTTTAGGTTCAGTAGTTTGCGCTGTGCGTTAATTAGTCACCTAATCCAGACTTTATTTTATATACTATATTAGATATTCCATTTTGCGGTGAATCGATGATCGAAAATTAGTCCAATATCATTTGAAATATTACATAACAGAGGAGAAAGTACGAAGAAAGACGAAGAAGAAATGACGAATTACAAAAGACTTGTATTTTTTTTTCAAAATGTTGAATTTTTCGATAGTAATAACGTATTAAAACATAAATTTCCTTAAAAATTATCTTCATTTCCTAGATTTCGAATCTGTGAATTTTCCTATAAATGAAATTGGCGATATGACTTGAGAAAAAATGAAATAAACAATAGATAATATTTGCTTATATAAAATGGGTAATATTCGTTGATCTGAGTTCGAGTTTATAAATATCACATGCTTTCGGAATTACGGCGAAAAACATTTTAAAAAGTATGAAATTATTTTACAATATGTATGTGTGGCAGAGATTCACACTGAAATTTAAGCATTCGATTCCATTGTATTTCTTTCAGGTTTTGATTAAATGTTTCCGTTTTTTAATATTATCACTCATTGAAACGGATTTTCTTTTTCTTTTTTTCTTTTTTTTTTTCATTTAAATAAAATTAGTAACAGTTTTTCTTTTATTTTTCGAGGTTTAATAGCCGTTTCAATTTTTTTTTATCAACGATGAATTTCGCCAAGAAATAAAATGGTAACCTTATCGCCCAAAATAACAGAATTTTCCGTCATAATTCTAAAACTAATATAGGTAGAATAATGTGTTATAGCTTAAAACCTTCCCTGAAACAATACCTATCTAACGGTATAAGTTCCGTAAAAATCCATGCAATAGAACTCGAAATCTAGGCGTTCGGAACGAAATTTCCGTTTGGATTTTATATATATAATAGATAATAGAATAGATAATAGATTTTATATATATATATAATAGAATAGATAATAGATTATGTGTTATGAACTATCTCAAAGTTTAAAACAGATCGCATTGTTAGATTTCCCAATTTTAACAATATCGCGTTATGTTAGTTCCACATTCCACCACCAGGGAGCGCACTCTATTCTTAACGAAAGCGTATCCGAACGAAACTCCTTCGTGCAACCTTTCCGTAGATACATGAATCGGGAGGGTGGCGGTCTTAACGAATAATGTAAGATAATTGCTGAAATTACTACGAAAAATATGTTAAAGGGGCCCTACGCGGGCCCCTAATAGAGTTAGAGGAAATCGGAAGACGGCAAAATAATCGCGGGGAAAAGTTTGCTTGGGTGCTTCGGAGCTACTTTTGGCGCGAGATCTAAGCTCTACGACCAATAGGAGCCCAGATATTTAAGGAAATATGAAGTTACAAAGTTCAATATAAAAGAATTTTCCGTAATAATTCTATAACTAATCTAGGTAGAATGATGTGTTATAGCTTAAAACCTTCCCTGAAACGATACCTATCTAACGGTATAAGTTCCGTCAAAATCCATGCGGTAGAACTCGAAATCTCGGCGTTCGGAACGAAATTTCCGTTTGTATTATATATATATAATAGACTAGAAAGGTAGCCCGTCAAAAATGACGGAAAATTAGATATAAAGATATATACAACTCATGTGCCAGAATATGAGTTTTTCTCGCTTATTCCACAGTGATAAATGAAAATATCACATTTTAAGAACGAAACACATTTATGAAAAACTGTGTACAGTAGAAGACCACTAATCTGCACAGTTTAGTTCCAAGTGTTGTGCGGATTTGAGGCTTTTTGCAGTCATGTCTATTCAATCTTTGTTTGCATTTTTTTTTATTCATATATTGAACAATTTAGATTGTTAATTCTTAAAAATAAATAAATTATACACTTGAAGTAAGGTAAAAACTATTTAACTATCGTATACGATTTAATGAAATGATATTATACATGTGTGCTTCGCGATCTTGGTTACGACGTTGGCGAAATTGGCTACAACTTGTCATAATCATAATTGTGTGGGCAGCTATAACAAAGACGTAACGAGTTTTTAATAAAATTTCTGATATAAAGCAGTTTCCAAAAACTTGTGTAAAATTGTCGGCCATTCTGGTGTTATGTCAGCCATAGGAATAATATTTGTAACACTGAACATTTTCCATGTATATGTGGAATTTAGAAAAGCTTCTCCAAAAGAAAGGTCCTGAAATGACATTGTAATTCCTCTAACTTCAAAGTTTAATCGGGCCCTGATGTTGCTTACTGGAATCCAATAAATACAGTTATTTTGAATATTACAACAGAATTAAACAGTTACACTTATTTAACTTAAACCCGTTGTTACGCCAATGTTATTTTTTAGTATTAAGAAAGAAAATTATTTTAATTTTTCAAATCATACATTTATATATATATTTTTATTATTTAATAACTAAATAACGGAAAATATGCTTTTGTTCTGAGCTCATAAATTTGACAATAAAGTAATGTAACTAAGAGACATTGCAAAATAAAATCTTTGTGAATTCAGACCATAAACAAACGATACCGCCACCATTTTACTTACTATGACGTCATAAGAATATAGTCGATTGATTGTTGGAGAACTTACTTTGTGAATGATTACCTCAATGGTTTAATATATTTTACAGTTCACGATGAATGAATCACTTGTATTTGTTTAGGTTTATGGAATGAGATATTAAGCTCTCAACCTAATTTCAACTAAAATTATCCTAGGATACATGTACTTTTTAATCTAAATTAAAAACAATGCTTTGATCTCGAAATAAATGTTTTAGTTTATATAATTGGTTATTTATTTCTATTAATTATTTATTTAGGTACTTTTCCATTATAGCTGATTTTTTTAAAAAGCTTAGTGCAATTCCGGCTTCAAAAAGTGAGTTAGTTGCCAAAATATATAAACAGCTATGAAAACAAACCTGATGAATTTTTATTTTTGTTTATACATGTATTTATTATTAATAATTATTTATTTAGGTACTTTTCCACTATAGGGCATTTTGCATTAAAAAATAAATAAATAAATAAAAATAAAAAGCTTGGCGCAATTCGGGCATCAAAAAGTGAGATATGTTGCCAAAATATATAAACAGCTATGAAAACAAATCTAATGAACTTTTATTTTTGTTTATATGTGTATTTTTTTACTTAAAAAAAATAATTTCTAAATATATACAATATTTTTTTTATATATACAAATTACGGTACAGATGTCATCTATGCACCGGGGTACATAACTGGCGCCAAAATGGTGTTATTTTGCCTGATATGGTAAGCAGGCTATTGTTTTTTATTTACTAATAAATTGGGTACTATTTAGCTATCCCGTCGACCCATTTCGCCAAGTTATAAAAATCGCCAAACCACTGACCAAATTACACAAATTGACATATTTTTTATTTTAAATAACGAAAGAACAAATAAATTAGTATAACATTAATAAAAATACAAATAAAACGTCGAAATAAAAGTCACTTGATGACGTAAACACGTGTAACTTGCTTAAAGTCAAGTGAATGTGACATTTACGATCAGCCCTCAATAGCATTTAATCTAATAAATTGTTTATTTACTAAATAAATTGTTTATTTACTTTTTTTCTTTGTCTTTGGCAGAGATGTCACATAAATATTGACCGATATTGACGCGATTTTTTTCGACGCTAATTTGGCAAAAATCTCGTTGCCCTATCAAGCAAAATAACGACACTTTGGCGCCAGTTAAGTACCCGGTGCGTATATGGCATTGGCGTAAAAAAAAAAAATCGCACCAATATATGACATCTGTGCCTTTTTTTTTTAAAATATATAAACTGTTTTGTTCTATAGTTATTAATTAAACTTTGGCTCAGATTCATATACGCCTAATATTAGTGTGATATTTTTCCGATGCCAATTTGGCGAAAACATCAACAGCATAAACAAAACATCTGGGTTATCATATCAAGCAAAATAACGACACTTTGGCGCAAGTTAAGCATGACATCTGTGCCTAATCTTTTATTTATTTATTGTTATTTCCTTTTCAAATAGCAAATAATTTAAAAATATATATGTAAGTGGTATTCGAAAGCGAGATTTTTGCCAAATTGGCGTCAGAAAAAAAATCACGCCAAACCCGATGCGTATATGACATCTCTGAAAAATTACTTCTGTTTCTTTTATAAAAATGGATAAATAGCTTTTTTTATATTAAATAAATGGTACTACTTAGTTATCCCGTCGACCAATGTCACCAAATTATATAAATCGCCAAATTATGCAAATTGACATAATTTTTATTTTAAATGACGAAACAACAAAAAAAAATTAGTATAACATTAATAAAGATACAAATAAAACGTCGAAATAAAAATTCTTATGACATAAACACTTGTAACTTAATTAAAGTCAAGTGAATGTGACATTTCCGATCAACCATTATTGGCATTTAATCTTATAGTTTGGCGATAGATTTTTGGTCGACGGGATAACTAAGTAGTACCAAATAAATTGTATACATATGGAAGAAATTGCTTGTGAGTATGAAACAGTAAATAGGTTGCCAAAAAATACGTAGCCAAACTTCTTTCTCGCCAAGAAACTTTTCTGAAGTACTGTAAATAAGCGATGATTGGTGGAAATGCATTTGTAATTTTGATATGCGTTTTTATGTTTCACTATACTTATGCATACTATACTGTGTGTATAAATGCTATAGTTCATATAAAGGCTACGCAAAAGAATTCGTAAGGGTTACTGAGAATGAGAGAAAATTGCTTAAAGGTTGTTTTTAAAAGAATTATGCAGTTTTATGCTGAACTGCATTTAGTTTATTAAGAAATGTTTGTAGAATATAGATAAAATGATATACAGGGTCACGCAAAGAATTGGATACATAACCGTCTATGGATGATAATATCTGGAAATGTGATTTCAGTAGTTTTAAGAGTATTTTATTTTAAATTAAATTTTAGCTAAATAGTGGCGTGTAATAACGGTACTATTGGCTATGGACGGTAACGGATGAAATCAATTAAAAAAATGTTTATGTGTTTTCTAAAATGTTTACTTAGTTATTTTATTTACCTTATTTCCCTAAATAACGAAGTTTTGTTAAAGCATTCAGGAAGTGTTGGAAAGTGTTTCATGCTTAACGCATCGTTTTACTTTCTTGTTTAGTCTTATTTTGCATTTATTTTATTTTTAATTTTTTGGTCTTATACTACTTTACAGAAACTTTAATATTTAATGTTTAAACTTTTCGCCCCCACCCCCTTTCATATAGTACAAACTATAACGCAGATAGCGCAAAATAATAGACAATTTGGTACTTTTCCACTATTGGGCTTTGGCGTTTTTTTAAAAAGCTTGGTGTAATTCGGGCATCAAAAAGAGAGATTTGTTGTCAAATCATATAAACAGCTATGAAAACAAACTTGATGAGCTTTTTTGTTTGCTTATACATGCATTTGGCACTATTTAGTTATCCCGTCGACCAATTTCTCCAAATTATATAAATCGCCAAATTATACAAATTGACATAATTTTTTGTTTAAATAACGAAAGAACAATGGAATTAGTATAACATTAATAAAAATATAGATAAAACGTCCAAATAAAAATCACTTGATGACGTAAACACGTGTAACTTGCTTAAAGTCAAATGAATGTGACATTTATGATCAACCATTATTGGCATTTAATCTTATAGTTTGGTGATAGATTTTTGGTCGACGTGATAACTAAGTAGTACCATGTATTTTTTATGTATATTATTGATGTTTTTTTATGTCCAGATTACTTCTGTTTCTGTATAAAATTAGATAAATGGCTTTTATATGTTAAATAAATTGTATAAATATCGAAAAAAATGCGTGTCAGTGGATTGGTTCCCGGAAAATATGTTGCCGAATTTCCTTCCTCGCCAATGCACCTATACTGGAAAAGTATCTAAAGCACATTTAAATCGCGCAGTTAGCAGCTCAGACAGGAACTCAGCGTCGTCTATTGGCGATTATTTTATTAGTAGCATCGGGAGGAAGATATAAAGATGTACATTTTCGTATATTATACTTTAAATTCTCGCCCATAGATTCGAAGAAAAAAAAACCCTTAAAAGAGCGGAGTTTAAATTAAATTGCAGTGACCTCCTTTATGAAAGATTAATGGTTTTAAATGGGAATTTCGTCAAATTAGCCAGCTATCGTCAAGTTGGCTTCATATATGACAACTTATTTTTGTCGCCAAAATTTGTCACTACTGTGATAACCCTGCATTTGTATTTTTCAACAATTACTCATTTCAATGAGGCGGTCCTACCGGAATCGTGAGGGACACACAGAGACTTGGATTTTATATAAATAGATAGATAAAGAAAATTATTTAAATTTTTCAAATCATGCAAATTGATAATTTTTTTTTCCGTCTTTAATAACTAAATAATGAAAAAATATGCTTTTTTCTGAGCTCATAAATATGACAATAAAATAATGTAACTAAAAGACATTGCAAAATTAAATCTTTGTGATTTCAAACCATAAACAAATGATACCGCCACCATTTTACCTACTATGACGTCATTAGAATATTGTCCATTGATTGTTGAAGAACTTACTTTGTGAATGATTACCTCAATGATTTAATATTTTTTACGGTTCACGACGAATGAATCACTTGTGTTTGTTTAGGTTTATGGAATGAGATATTAAGCCGTGAACCTAACTTCAACTAAAGTTATCCAAGGATATATGTATTTTTAATCGAAATTAAAAACAATGCTTTGATCTCGAAATAAAATGTTTTAGTTTGTATAATTGGTTATTTCTGTTAATTATTTATTTAGGTACTTTTCCATTATAGCGCATTTTTAAAAAAAGCTTGGCGTAATTCGGGCATCAGAATGTGAGATATGTTGCCAAAATATATAAACAGCTATGAAAACAAATCTAAGGAACTTTTATTTTTGTTTATATATGCACTTATATACATAAAAAATCGTTTCTAAATATATATAATATTTTTTTACATACAAATTACGGCACAGATTTCAGATATGAAACGGGATACCTAACTGGCACTAAAATGGTGTTATTTTGCCTGCTATGGTTACCCGGCTATTGTTTTTTATTTATTAATAAATTGTTTATTTTCTTTTATTTTCTGTTTTTAAATTATATAAACTGTTTTGTTCTATAGTTATTATTCAAACTTTTACTTATTTATAGTTATTTCCTTTTCAAAATGATAGCAAATAATTTAAAAATATATAAGTAACTGGTATTCGAAAGCGAGATTTCTGCCGAATTGGCGTCAGAGAAAAATCACGCCAACCCCGATGCGTATATGACATTTGTGCAAAAATTACTTCTGTTTCTTTATAAAAATGGGTAAATAGGTTTTTTTACATTAAATAAATTGTATACATATGCAAAAAATTGCTTGTGAGTAAGAAGCAGTAAATACGTTGTCAGAAAATACGTTAGAAAACTTCTTTCTCGCCAAGAAACTTTTCTCCGAAGTATTGTACATAAGCAATGATTGTTAGAAATGCATTTTTAATTATGATATGCGCTTTTATGTTTCTCTACATTTATGCATACTATACCGTGCGTATAAATGCTACAGTTCATATGCAGGGCTACACAAAAGAATTCGTAAGGGTTACTGAGTATGAGAATAAATTGCTTAAAGGTGGTTTTTAAAGGAGTTATGCAGTTGCGCTGAACTGCATTTAGTTTAATAAGAAATGTTTGTAGAATATAGATAAAATTATATACAGGGTCACGCAAAGAATTGGATACATAACCGTCTATGGATGATAATATCTGGAAATGTGATTTCAGTAGCTTTAAGTGTAGTTTAAATTAAATTTTAGCTAAATAGTGGCATGTAATAACGGTACTATTGGCTATGGACGGTAACTGCTGAAATCAATTTTTAAAAGGTTTTATGCGTTTTCTAAAATGTTTACTTAGTTATCTTATTTACCTTATTTCCCTAAATAACTAAGTTTTTTTAAAGCATTAAGGATGTGTTGGAAAGTGTTTCATATTCTATGCTTAATACGCATGATTTTTCTTTCTTCTTTAGTCTTACTTTGCATTTATTTTATTCTTAATTTTTTAGTCATACTGTTTATAGACACTTTGGCATAGTTGTCATATATACCCCATACATATTGGAGCGATTTTTTTCCGACGCCAATTTGCCGAAAACATCAACAGCATAAACAACAACTTCCGGGTTACCATATCAAGCAAAATAACGACACTTTGGCGACAGTTAAGTACCCGTTGTGTATTTGACATTGGCGTCAGAAAAAAATCGCGCCAACATGGGGCGTATATGACATCTGTGCCGAAACTTTAATATTTAATGTTTAAACTCTTCGCTCCACTCACCTTGCATATAGTATAAACTATAACACAGATAGCGCAAAATAATAGACATTTTTATACTTTTCAACTGTAGGGGCTTTGGCGTTTTTAAAAAGAAGCTTGGTGTAATTTGGGCATCAAAAAGTGAGATTTGGGTACTTTTCCGTTATACGGATACCATTGTCGCCAAGCGTAATAGTTGGCGCAAAATGAAAATCACGTGAATTGAGGCATTTGAAAAATAAAAGAAAAAATATTGTTGATACTAAAGTGAGCATTTAAAAATATAACATTAGAAAATTCCAGACTTTTACGAAATATTTCATTAAATCACAAATATATACTTAAAATAATTGAACAAATAACTGTTATAAAATAAAGCAATAAAATAAAACTCATATTAAACTGCTGGCATAAAATTACAAATATCTTTTGGCATTTTGAAATAATTGGCGCATTAGCATAGATTTTGGCATGGTGTCCGTATAACGGAAAAATATTGAGTTATGTTGTCAAATCATATAAACAGCTATGAAAACAAACTTGATGAGCGTTTTTGTTTTATTATATGTTTATTATTCATGTTTTTATGCACAAATTACATCTGTTTCTGTATAAAATTAGAGAAACGGCTTTTTTATGTTAATTAAATCGTATAAATATCGAAAAAAAAATGCGTGTGTATATAAAATGAAACAGTGGATAGGTTCCCGGAAAATATGTTGCCAAATTTCCTTTTTCGCCAAGGCACCTATACTGGAAAAGTACCTAAAGCACATTAAAATCGCGCAGTTAGGAGCTCATACAGTACACCGTCATCTATTGGCGGTTATTTTATTAGTAGCATCGGGAGGAAGATGTAAAGATGTACTTTAAATTCTCACCCATAGATTTTGAAAAAATATCTTAAAAGAGCGGCGTTTAAATTAAATTTTGGTGACCTCCTTTATGAAATATTAATGGTTTTAAATGGGAATTTAGCCAAATCAGCCAGCTGTCGTCAAGTTGGCCAACATTTGGCGCTACTGTGGTAACCCTGCATTAGTATGTTTCAACAATTACTCATTTCAATGAGGTGGTCCTACCGGAATCGTGAGGGACACACAGAGACTTGGATTTTATATAAATAGATAAACATTTTTATAATTTCATTCGCAATCCATCATCCCAGCATAATGTTGAGAAATGAATAAGAATTCGCCACATCGGAAGATTTATTTAATATAAAAATTTCGCATATATTTTTCATAAACATTTTCATTAGCAACTTATTTTCTTTGCGTAATTCTAGGAAAAAAAGTAAAAATGTGCCTAATCTGCAGATTCCATTATTACAGAAATTTTCTTATAGAGTTTTATAATTGTTTTCATTAGCAATCTATCCTCGCTCCATAAGGCTGAAAAAATATTCAAAACCAGTCTCATCTGCAGACGTTATTGCGGCGGAAACTTTGATATAGATTTTTATAATTATTTTCATTAGAAACAAATCTTCCCTGATCATTTCTTCAAATTCATTAAAAATCAGCCTCATCTGCAGATTTAGTTAATATAAAAAAATTCAAATATTTTTTTTTTCATAATCATTATCAACTAATCTTCTCTGCGTAATTCTAGGAAAAATACTAAAAATTTTTCACATCTGCAAATTTAATTAATATTTAAATATTCAAGTATATCTTTTATAGTAATTTTAATTAGCAAGCTATCTTCTTTGTGTAAATCTGGAAAACATTAAAAATCTACTTTGTCTTCAGATTTAATTATAATAAAAAAATTCATATATATTTTTCAAATAATTTTCATTAGTAACCATCTACTCTGCGTATAATTACAGAAAAACATTATAAATCTGCCTCACTTGTAGATTTCATTCATACTTAGCATACGACATGTCCATTTTTAAATATAATAGAAATAAATGGTATTTGTAATGAAATTGTGTACTACTTTTCATAATTCCATTAAAAATGATTTTATTTCGTTTCGTTTAATATTTAGGTTCAAGGATTTTGGATTATGTCTGAAATTTGCCGGGTTTAGGTTAGACTTCAATTGGAATTTTCAGATTCTGGTCGGTCCGTGTCGACGGAATTGTTTTGACTTTCTCGGATTGGGTTACTGTTGGATGTAATTTTTTTTTGTCGGGTTTGGATCTGGTTTAGAGAAAATTTCATTTGGAATTTTCAGGTTCAGATCGGTACGTATCGACGAAAACTATTTTGTCGTTCTCGGATCGGTTTACATATCGATATATATATCTAATAATAAAAAAAATTCCCCCACTTTTACCTTAGTCAAAATATTCCAAATTCTTATAATATTTACCTTTTTTTTACCTATCATTAATAATATCTTAACTATCTTTTGTCTTTTATTTCATACCTTTAAACCTGCGTAGTTTTTATTTCTTATTCTAAAAACCTTAATCCGTTCGTAACTCACTGCTTATAAAACCCATTAAATTACTTTCTTTCATTTTATTCTGAGGCTAAATTCCTTTCTTTCGAATGTATTTAAAATCCTTTGTTCTTTTTGTTTAGTACCCCATAATGCCTTGCAAGTTGCCGCCCGCATCCTGTTTACGTCATAATGCATCAGCTGATAAAATTAAGTTCATTCATCTACGTTACCCGTATTCCGCCCCACCCCGGAGCTAATCCTATCGTAGCCTGTTCTTCCATCCCGTACCACTGCCTCTTTAAATGGAATTTGTTTTTTACTTGTAATGCTTTCGCGTATTGTTTCTTTGAGTATTTATATCGTTGCATTGGCTGGGAGTCCAGATTTTATACGTTTTTCGTTTGTTTAATGAAAAACCCGTTACTTGGTAATTTGACTTTTGATTTGTGTAGATTCCTAATAACTTTTAACATCATATAGTTCATTATGAAGTGTTACATCTATTATTCGAGAGCCGATGGATAGTTTACTGGAATTGTTTACGAAATTTATTTGCAAATAAACGACGTTAAGATTATGATGCCTCTTTTATTTGATGAACGGGAAATTCTTCCCAATGTTTCTTGAGTTCTGCCTTCTACTTGCAACGACACACAGTGGAGTATCTGACCCGAAATACTGGTCAAAAATATATTTCGTTCTAAATATAGTCCGATTGGCTTGAAATTCTTAGATGTTATTGGGTATCACTATGGCAGGTGTGGTATTGTAAATGAAGTCTATAGCCTTTACGGTTCATTTACAGAGACACCCAAAAGAATTCCCTTACATTACGGTCTATGGGGAAAATCGTTTGCCCTGTATTTTAATGATATCACACTTTTAAACGTGCTGAAATTTATCTACATCACTAAGGTGTACTAAGGCACTTATTGTAGAATAGGGTGTACATAGAATATATCATTCATTTATATGGACACACAAAAGAATATAGGTGAAGAATAAATTTAACTATTGAAGTCTACGACCAATAATTGCTGGAAGTGCGTTTGTAGTTGTGATAGGCGTTTTAAAATGGAACATTTTTTTTACATATTACTTGCTGTGGATACATTCTATAGGTCATATACAGGACTGCACGAAAGTTCTCAAGTACATTTCCGTTTATTCAATGAAATGGCTGAATGGACATTTTTAACTGTGCTACGTGTTTCACTGAACTAACTTTTAGCATACCATGAAGTATACATACAAATCCATAGCTTAGTATAATATTTTATATCTTAAAATCTGACAAAGTGTAAGTGAGATTTTAACACTCCACAAAATAATAAATATACATTTTATAAATACCTTGACAATTAAGAAAAGAAAGAGTCATCATTTAAGAAGAGCACAAAGAAAAACGTCCTTCCGGCCAGTGCCGGGAGGAAGAGGTAGCTTTCAAATTCCTTATTTTTAAAAAACTAGCTGATGTTATTCAAACATACGAAGCTCAATTTATTGGAAACCGATTATAGAAGATTCAATACTAATTTTTATCAATACTAAATCCTTATGAATGAGAATTAGTCAGCTTTATCCAAGCTGATTTTATTTAAAGTTATATTTGGTTTCCAAATTCGGTGATATGTGAAGTGCCTGCCATTTTAAAAGAACATGGTGGATGAGGCTAACCAGTGAACTTGGTCGAGACCTTAGTAATTCCCGTGCACACGCTCGCTCACATCAGAATTGGTTGATATATATGAGTGCTGTCGCAGGCAAAAATCAGATTTTTCAAAATGTCACCCACATAATGAAATTCAAACTGATGTATCTGAGCCATTTTTTAAGGTAAAGGCAAAAGAAAATGCTCCGGAATCCTTATATCAAAGTCAAATACTTAAGAAAGAAACCTTTTTCAATTTCTAAATTTTTTGCACTTCACTTTAAATATAATTATTTTAATTTAATGGCCGCCATTTTGATTCAAGATGGCGGATGAAGCTGGAAAGTGAACTTAGTCGAGACATTGCTATATACTATCCAAATGCCTTCTTATATCCAAATAGGTTAATAAATACGTGTGTTATCGCGTGAGAAATATCAGATCGTTTCAAAATGTCAGCCATGCTAGAAACTCAACGTGCTATAACTCAACCTTTTTTTAAGATGTAGACGAAAAAAAAAACTGCCCTGAAATCTTTGTATCAAGGTCAAACTCATAAAAAAAACCTTTTTCATTTTACAATTTTTTCATATCTCATTTTAAATTTTAAATATTTTTTTTTAATGTTCCCTTTTGAATCAAAATGGCTAATGAAGGTTGCCTACGAACTCGGTCGAGACATTGGTAAGTACTATGTACACACCGAGTTTCGCGTGACAAAAATCAGGTCGTTTCAAAATGTCAGCCACAATAGAAATAAAAAATGCTATAAAGCAGCCATTTTATAAGATATAGACGAAACAAAAACTGCTCCGAAATCTTTGTATCAAGGTCAAACACACAAAAAAATAATATTTTTCAATTTTCAATTTTTTGGTATCACATTTCAAATTTTATTTTTATTTAATTTAAATTGCCGCCATTTTGAAACAAATTGGCGGATGAAGCTGGCCAACGAACTCGGTCGAGACTTTGGTATGTACTATGTACACACCGAGTTTCATCTAAATCGGTTCATAAATACGCCTGTTATCGCGTGACAAATATCAGGTCGTTTCAAAATGTCAGCCATGCTAGAAATTTCAAAGTGCTATAACTCAACATTTTTTTAAGATGTAGACGAAAAAAAAACTGCCATGAAATCTTTGTATCAAGGTCAAACACATAAAAAAAACCTTTTTCATTTTCCAATTTTTTCATATCTCATTTTAAATTTTAAATATTTTTTTTAAATGTTCCCTTTTGAATCAAAATGGCTAATGAAGGTTGCCTACGAACTCGGTCGAGACATTGGTAAATACTATGTACACACCGAGTTTCATCCAAATCGGTTCATAAATACGAGAGTTACAGTATGACAAAGATCAGATATATATATGTATATATATGGATACTAACGGAAAATAAAATTCCAACACCAAGAAAGACTTGTGTTAGATAAACGAAACTTGATAGGCGTGTTTATACATCTGAAAGATGACATCGATTGAAATTTCACGCTTCGCGCATAAGTGTGGCGCTAGTAGCGCCACTCAGAACTTGCAGGTCACGTTTACTTTAAATGTGTGCTGTAAAATTCGTGGGCGTTATTTAGCTTCGGAATGTGACGTATTCAGTTGATGTTAGCCGTGACTGCCTTTAACAAGACGAAGAAGCCACTATCAACAGCTCACTGAATTGAAACGAGGTCACATATCCGAGCTACGAGAGCGTGGATTTTCTTTATGCGATATTACAGAAAGATTTGGCTGGAATGTATCCACCTTGCAAGATTATTGAAAGCAGTGGTCATGGGATGTTTACTGCTTCAAGAAGACCGGGTTCCAGGCGGCCACGTGGCACTCCTGAGAGGGAAGATCGCCGTATTCGGCGTACGACTGTGGCGCATCGTACTGCGTTTGCGGCCGAAATTCGAGTTGCAGTTGGTACCACAGTGACACAACGAACTGTTCTAAGTCGGTTACTTCAAGGGCAGCTCCGATCTATGCGCCCTGTAGCGTGCATTCTACTGACTCCAAGCCATTGCCGTTTGCGAAGCCATTCGTGTGAAGACAGAGCTCATTTGTGGGCGGAGTGAAGATCTGTTGTGTTTCTTTTTCATCAGAAAACTTAGAATAGAAGTTACTTCTATTAATATATTATTTCTTGCCGGTACGACCATTTCACTCGCTTAATGTGCTTCGGCTATTGTTTTATACGGTAAAACAATCTTTAATATCAATTTTATATTTTTTTCATGCGTTGAATTATGCGATTTTTAAAAGTGTAAGCTATCTGTAAATAAAATAATTTTGGAAAACAATTCATTGGATGTTTTCACCATTCAGTATTCACCATAGAAAACCAATTATTGAATGGTTTGTGATATTATAGGTGGCGATTTATAAACACCCATTTCCACGTATGTTTAAAAATTTTATAAAATTGCTTTATACTCATATTTAATAAATTAGATTTGGTAAACATAATTTATATTTTTCATGAATAATGCCTTTCTTGCGACATAATTAATATTTTACATGAATAATTCCGTTCATGCAATTAATATGACGAGACCAATTTGTAAAATTGTTATTAAATCTGGTGTACTTTATAATAAAAATAAAAATAAAGAAATCAACTTATTCTTTTAATTGAGCCGGAAGAACTTATTTAAGATTAGAGTGACTTGACATAAATATAACTTTTCATTAACATAGTGAAGTAACATAAACTGTTAAACATTACATTAAATTATTTATTAAAAAAATAAACAAAATTTAATCGCGTTATAAATAATATTGACTCATACTAGACAATTTTTAACTCAAATATATACACAACATTTACGATATATATATATATATATATATATGATGAAAAAGGAAATGAATTTCATTTCCTATACTTCCGAAAAATCCTTTGGCTGTAAAGAGTGAGAATATTTGTTATGGTCTTTAGAGATATCTTTAAAGTAAGAAGTTAAAGAATGTGACATTTTTAGTTTATTTTTTTACTGTAGGGAATTATTTTTTTTCTTAATAAAAGTCATAGAATCTGTACGTATAAAAAACGTAAATAACTTTCTTTTAAATTTTGTCTAAGTCAAATACAATTATATAATATATATATATATTTATACATAACAATATGAATAATACATACATATATATACCGGGTGTCCCAAAAATGACTGATGGATTTTAAAATTCAATAACTTGCAAACGGTAACATATATTAAACAAATTCTTGAAGGAGCGTTATGCAAGATGTCAGGAGTTTTTGTGCTGTGATTCTCAATTTTAGTTACAAATAGCATCGATAGATGACGCTGCAAGCAATAATCGCTAAAACCAGGCTCGATTTTTTGGTCTCTCTCTTTTTCCATGCAAAAAAAGGAGGTTAACATGCATTTAATAGATCCTGAAGTGCCAAAAAATGGGTCTGGACTGAGCATCTATTGCTCTCAGCGCCATCTATTGTTTGAAATTTCAACTAAAATCAAGAAATCACTGGAAAAAAATATCCTAACATTATACATAGCACTGCTGCAAGAATTTTTTTTTAATATCTGTCACGGTTTGCAAGTTATTGAATTTTAAAATCCATCAGTCATTTTTGGGACACCCGGTATATAAAGTTATTAGCCATTAGGGTGGTGCGAAAAAAGTCAAGTTGATAATTCCGAGTCGCTATAGTGCGGAAAAGTTGCGATTGGTCAATACAAGAAAAACAAAAAAAAATTCTTTAAATCGGACTTTATCTTCCGATCCCGCAAACCGCCTAAAAATTCAAAAAAATTGAAAATTTCCGATTTTTTCCGATTTTTTTTTTACGTATATATATTTTTTACCGTTATAGTTTAAAATATTTGCAGATTATAATGTTTAATAATAATAATAATAAACAGTTACGTTTAAAGAATTTCTTCCGATCGCGCAAGCTCCATAAAAATCCGGAAAAATTCAATTTTCAGTGATTTTGATGAATAAAGAAAATAATCACCTGAGATCAGTTTGCGTTCCAATGTTAACATTTACGTATAAATTGTACCGTTTTTTGCTTGTTTAGATATTTGATAATATTTAAACAAATCAGAACTCACAACGGAAATGTAGCTGCACTTTGAGTTCAATCCACACCTTTTCTTTCATCCAACCAATGAGGGTGTTTGCTATTTACATTAATTAAATACATAATTTGTTATAATCGAGTCAAAACACTGTATTAAAAAACAAGTGTCGTGACAGTATAAGATATGTAATTTGTTTTTTTCATCTGTTTAAGTGTGACTTTTAGACATAACTTTGTACTGCAAATTGATGGTAATGTCTGGTATCATGGACATTGATTTCAGTGTGGCCCTGATGAATCCATCTCTTGATTGGGGCCTACAGACCTTAAACAATGCTTCCGTTATCACCGTTTGACGCACAGCTTGACAGCTTGCGTGTGGCAGGGAAATTTTTTATCATCCCAGCCTGAGATATCATCTGATTGAACGAAGAAATGTATTTCTTCATTGGTTATTCTCCGAAAAAGAGGAGGAGATGATAATTTTGCTACATTCCAATCAATTAATTCTGTATAGTCTGCCGCATCGAAGTTTAAAGTAGGAGGGATAAATATTCAGCTGCCTTTCTACTCTTTGAAACATTCTGCCTGGCTTTTAACACTCTTCTTAGCCCTAGCTCTCTTATGTGCCTCCTCTTACCAAAGACCATTGCCATCAGTAGGTTTTCCGGATGAGCAAAGAACCAGTTTCGTTCAATATCAGGTACAAAACTTTCTTCAGGTTGTCACACAAGTATCGAGATGTTTCTATTGCTCTGTAGAGAGGAATAGGACCTTCTGTACTTACTGCATTTCATTTCAAACCAAACTGGCATATAGGATTTTAAAATAAATTTCAATATGGCTTTTAAGGCATCCGATGGGTTTTCCACGCTCTCGTAAAGTCTAAGGACACTATTTGCACAAGTGAGCCATCTGGCATATAAAATTGTGCTGGGGTTACACTTTGATAAGTCATTTGGAAATTTGCCACTTTTTATTGCTTGACTTACGTCAATAAGATATCTTTGGTCCTTGCTCAATAGTTGTCTGTTCACGTCTGGAATTTCACAATCGGTCAATTAAAACTTTATCACCGAGAGCTTTACACAACAATGAGATTCTGTCCAATTGGTATACAAAATGATCTTGGGCCAGTTGTTTCACCATCCAAACGTTGAAAAAGATGGCGGAAAGGTAATTCAAGAAAATGGAATAAATAAAAAACCCACTGCAGTGGTCGTCCAAGATGCGTTTCAAGCTGTCTAATAGCACCACCTTTCTGTCCAGTATTAGTATTTGTACCACCACAGTCTACCAAATCTAAGTATTCTAGTAAAACCCCTTGTTCAGTAAGACATGATACTATGAAAGCTACAATGTCCTTTGTAGACCTGGAGGTTGGAGACACATGGCCTAAATAAACTGAGTCACGTTATTTTATGATAGAATAGTGTCCCTCTCTAATACTTCGACGAACCTGTTTAGATCCGATATTGGATCTAAGGATATCCTTTCTTTAACTAGAGTATTTTCTTCCGTCAAAATATATGCCATGTAGTTCATCTGAATGCATTTGACTTTGCTGTAAATTTTATGGAGTTAGGTGAGATTAGGTGGGAGCGCGTACGCCGATTTCAGCGCTGTTTTGCAACGTGGCTAAAGGCAGTTGAGTGAACTACTAAATTTTTCAGACCTAGAACGAACTCTTCGTGGTAAGTTCTAGGTTGTTTAAAAATAACTTAATATTCTCAATAGTACCAATTAACATTTAAATCTTAACCTGAGACCGAAAACTGACCTCAGTTAATTATATTCTTAATGCATGAAAATCACTCAAAATTGAAATTTTGCCGATTTTTATTGAGCTTGCGCGGTCAGAAGATATTCTCTAAACACAATTTTTATTATTATAATTATTAAACAGTACAATCTGCAAATATTTGTCACTATAGCGATAAAAAATATATAAACGTAAAAAAAAATAATAATAATTCTGAAAAAATCGGAAATTTTCAATTTTTCTGAATTTTTAGGCGGTTTGCGGGATCGGAAGATAAAGTCCAATTTGAAGAATTTTCTTTTCGTTTTTCTTGTATTTACCAATCGCAACTTTTCCGCACTATAGCGACTCGGATATATCAATTTGACTTTTTTCGCACCACCCTATTAACCATAATGTATGAAATTCCATGAAAACGTTTATGAAAAGATGGTACAAAACACAATAAATAACTGTAAAAATATTAAACAAATGAAACAAGAACAATAAATACAACTCCTAGCTCTTCGAAAGATGGGTAGAGCCCTGAAGTATTAAACAAAAAAAAAAATGTATCCTCACAGGATTCGCAAGGTATGGCCTGCCCATATACTACATTAGTGTAACAAGTTCAAACAGAAAAACTCAAGAATAACTCAAACTTACTAAATGAAAATTTAAAAAAATATATTTAATGTAACTTAACAACTAGTGTATAACCAAAACCATCCAGCTAATTTGTAACCAAAACAAAATTAAATTTTCTGAATTTAAACTTTAAAATGTCACTGAATTAAGTAACTTGTGATTTTAAATCTTAAAATATCACAGAATAAAATAAAACATGGACATGTTAGACGACCATAACTCACCTTGACCTGTGAATACTTGCTAAAAAAAAATACTTCTATAAAATTGCTCGCCACATCCGCCATTATATAGCTAGAACTGCAAGGCTTAAGTTCTGAGGAAGTCTACCATCAAGTAGACTTGTCTTTCCATTATTCAGATTCAACAGTGATATTCCAGTCTGCGGTAGTTTTGCCTTCAAAATTCATCAGAATCCAAGCGTTCTTAAATAAAAGACATAAGCAAGAAAACCTTCATACATTCAAAATGTCGCATAAACTTCCTTCAAGGTGTTTGGCCCGCAAGTTGCTGCCATTTCAAAAAAGTCTTACTGAGATGATTTACATAATGAAAAATAAATTGATATTAAATTATAATAAAAGAGATTTGCAGTAAACTTAAAAATCAGCGAACTTAAAAATTCCTTACGGCTGCATATTTTATAAAATCTATTAACATGTCCTAGTATGATGTTCATGAAAACCTCCTTACTAAAATTTGAATACCAGTGTGGCATTGATTGAATACTAAAAAAAAAAAAAGTCTCGTTCATCAAAAAGGGTCTTGTGTATATTATTACATTTAATCATTAAAATTAAATCCAAGAAATTAACATGTCTAAAGCTGTATTTAATTTAAACATGGATGATAGATAAGGGTAATCGATATTAAAAGTTCGTCATCGAAAATAATTAAATCACGAATATATCTTAAAATTATAAAGCTTTTATTTGTGCTTCAAACATAGTTAAATTAGAAACAAAGCAGAAATAGATTAGCTGAAGAATTCGAAAAATGTGTACCCATCCCTATGCCACATACTTGATAAAAATTGGAGTTACTAAATGGAATAAAATTTTTATAAAAACAAAAATTACATAAACTCAAGAAAAAATATCCGAAGAAAAAATTCCTTTTTATTCAGAGGTCCTCTTCAATATGAAACACAGTGTGAACCAAAAGTCTTGCCCAGATTATAATAATTCATTACAAATTAACCGTTTGTATAATAATGTAACTTTTTGTATCATTAGATAGGTCAGCTTAAGAACTTTGTTTTTGCAATAAGTGGCGCAATTGCTCCAATGCAGGGACTCCGGGAAGGAGTACTTTATAAGGAAGATTTTTCGGATGAAATGGCGTCCATTCAAGAGAATGCTTAATGTGTCCTTTTGTTTCACGAAACGAAATCGTCCATTAATGTTCACAAACATTTCGACGTTTTTATGGATGAAAACTCCCTTGATGCAAAATCAATAAAGCGATGATGTGACAGGTGGTTTAAAGAAAGAGGCAGAGTTGCTGAATGCCCATATGTGGCAAGCCTAGTGTGAGTGAAGCAATTGTAGAACGCATATGACAATCGTTTTAACGGAGTACTACTCAATCAACTCATGAACTTCAAATATCTGCTACTAAAGCTACCGTGTGTACTGTAACAGAAGTTATGTTAAGAATGCTTTCCGGGAACAAGAATACCGCCTAGACCTTTTCCGACCTACCAAGGGGGCACATGTTGGAATTTATTGAGGTACGTGGTCTTATAAAAAAAATATAACAGCACTTACAATGTATCGAAAGAAACATATGTCTAATTATAATAGTTTGATAACAATAAATATTTATAATCAGGCAAGACGTTTGGTTCACCCTGTCAATCAAAAATATTTTTAATGTGTTGCAAAGTAAATCAATTGGATTTTTGGAAAAATACTTTCAAAATCATAACTATGCAAATTAGTAGGCATTGTGGACGTATTTTCTTAATTAAAAAAAATATATGTATACTAGGGGGCCCTGTCCCCTGCAAGCTACTCTCGCCAACCCCCGTTTAGACACCGGAGAATCTAAAATCTCGCTAATTTGATTGGTTTTTAAAAGATTAGAGAAGATTGAATTATAATGAAAAAAACCTATAGCGATTTCCCTGTCAAATGGTTACCATTCAATTTCCTTTGATTGCGAAAATTTAAGGCCGAATCAGTTGCAGTTAAGACATCCAATGGTTGTTTTCGTGTTTGATCAAAGAAGATAAGTTAAACATTTGAAAATAATCTAAAATAAAATGAATTAAGTAAACGGTGCTCCCTTAACCTTTCCACAAACTTCCCCTTAGTCATGCCTATATAATAAGGGAGCCCCCTTATGACATAAAATATCAAAAACCGTCTAAAGCCTTGTCGAGATTTTATCTCAATAATTGTCATTGCTATATTGATTTTGAGAATGCTAACACTATTGTTCCAGGTAATGGCTTACATAGAAATTTAATTAAAGAATCAGTAGAAATTTCATTAAGAAAAGATGTAGAATGTAATGACAATATATCATATAATATTCCAAAACTTTAGTTACATATCCTTAGAATCGTTTGATTTTGAGTTGTGCAGTTTAAGAACTTTTCTCACACATAATTACCGACAGAGTATTTAAATTATCATGATATCTCAACAGATGGCGACAGAGTATTTATATTATCGCCAAATCTCAACAGATGGCGACAGAGTATTTATATTATCTCAACATATTGCACCAGTAAATTCTTATTTCCTGGTCATTGGTTAATTTACCCAATGTGCACGATTTTCTGCCGGGTGGAGTTTTGACAGAGCTGATATCTTTGTTCATTTAGATTCCTGAGGAAGGCCACGGAGGTGTGCTCAAACCGTAGAGTAGAGATTTTAGTTATTTTAATGTTTTAATCTGTATTAAATGTTTATACACCATTTTAGCAAATGATTTGTAGCTTAATTTACATTTCACTTATTTATATTTGAATTACCTATGGTGTAAAAGTCCAAAATTGTTTATATTTGAAAGTAATAATATTTTTTTATGTATTAGTTTTGCATCTTTAATAAGCAAAAACGTTATTTTATCTTTTGGCGCATTTTAATTTTAGAAATGTAAATTCAGCCAAATAACTAAGAATTTCTTCGGAATAATTTATTTAAGATATTAGACTGATATAAATAAAAAAAATATTTTCATAGCAAAAGTTTTGCAAAATATTTTTTTTTAATTTTCAAATAAAATTTCTTTTAAAGATGTTTTTACATCTTCCAATAGCCTCTGGTGTTTTCTCAAATGTATAGGTATGAAATAGGTATGTTTCCAATCTTTGTAATTCACATCAAAAAATCTTTTAGCAATCTTAGAATGATATATTCGAAGAGATCTTGAAGAATGTTACTTCTTCAAAATCCTGTTTTCTGGAAAAACATTTGAAATCTGCTCTCGTTGATACTAAGAATTATTAACTTATTATTTTATTGTTATTATTCAACTTTCGAATTCAATTAACACTTTATATGACGAATTTAACAATTAATGTTATTTGCTTACAATTCTTTTGTTGCCACTTAAAAAAAAAAAAATCATAATATAATTATTTTAAAATGCGTAAGTATCGTCTGCGTAAATGTTTTCACATAATAAGAATAAATTGCGTATTTGAATTCTTAACCTGAAAAATACTTTTTATAATTGAAAGTAAATAATTGAATTTTAACTCATTAAAAATATGCTATAATTTTCATAAAAAATATATTTTAAAAATTTCATAAAAGAATCTTGAAACTATTAAATGTTTTAAAGGATTGGGCACCAAAATATGCACCATTTCCAACCAATCTTAATAAAGTATTGTATTAAAATGTATATTATCATCTTTAATAACATACACTTTTAATTTAAGAAAGTTCAATGATGTTTTACAGTTTGAAGTATAAATTCTGCAGTTATTTTCAATATTTAAAATATTTCGAACTTCGCAAAATGCAGATATATAGGTTCCTTTCCTTATTTAAATAATTATAAAAAGGAGAAATTTTGATGCAACGATAATATTTCACGTACTTAATTATTTATGACTTTATTTATTTTTACTGACTGGATGATTTTTATTTACTGCGAGAAATACGTAGGTTTCATTATCGTTTACAAAAATAAATCCGTATAATGGAAAAATATATTCAACAAAATAATAAAAAATGTTTTTTGTTAAATGATTCGATAAAAAAAATAATATTGTCAGACTCTACAGATCATATTTTATTTTTATCAAGTCCAAAACATATTTATTTCCTTAATTAAATTTAAAAAACTGTTTTTGAGATATTTGGGGGTAATAATGAAAATATATTTTTTTAATTTAATGAATCATGACTCTATCTATAAATAGTAAATTTGTAGATCAGGAGAATCAACGTCAGTTCTGCAAGTCATTGTGTTTTAATCTGTCTTTGCATAATATTCAACATCCTTCAACCCGCATTTTATTATTATTCTTTTAATTACATAAATATTTAAAAGAATATAAAATTCTTGGGAGGTTTCGGATATTAGAAGCGATAAATTATACACAGTGTTACAATGATATTCTGAAATGCTGACGAACGGCTTAGTCTGGTATTTTTTTTAGATGCAGAAATACGTTTACCCTCATTTGCTCATTAAATTTAAATAAGTAATTTCCTAATGATTGTACGAATGGTTATAGTATAGCTCGGATTTCGTTTTACACTGTGATTATTTTAGGATAAGCAAGAGTTTGAACAAGGATTTTTTGTTATAGAATATAATATTTAATTAAATAGAAATATTTAATTAAACTTAATCTATTATATCGAATTTAAAATCTAACATTTAAAAAATTTTTGATTCAGGAAAACTTTTTCATGCACATTGATGTCAGATTTTATCTAAATAGATTCTGTAAAATTATATACGAAAAATAACTTATTATCATTAAACAAAAACTATAGCATGACAAAAGTGAAAAAAGTATATTTAAAGGTATATAAACACTTTTTAACCCTTAGGCTAATGTCAGACCAACGTCTATTTGCACGCTTTCTGTTTCAACATGAAAAAAAAAACTTAGCTAACAGGGGTTTCTTTTTCATGTTCAAACAACTTGCAAATAGGCATTCGTCTGACATTAGCCTTAATCGTCACGTCCGATACATTCACGGGCATTTTCACCATGAAAGTATCGGGCAGGACGATTAAAGAGTTAATAAACTGATGTACAAGTTATATACTTAAAATCACCAACTTTATCAAGATCAATATTGATTTAAAAAAAAAAATGTATTGCAGCATTAAAAAAATGAACTTAAAAAAAAATAAAAATCATTAGATCACAGATTTGGTGAAATGAGGTACCCTAATAAGAACAGACATCTGTCTTTTATCAACACTTCTTGAATACTCGAAGAAAATTTCACCGTGACACACTTTTGTGCATCTCTGTATATGATCTATATGTTTGTATATATTCTATATAGTATGCAAAAATTTAGTTTTAGTTAGAAAAAGCATATCGGAGATTAAAATTGAACTTTAGTATTTTCTACCTATAGACAGAAACTCACATGAATTCTTTTCTACAGCCCTGTGTATTAAGTGAAGATTTTTATACGAGCCACATATTAACTTAATGATTCTATTTAAATTTTTCAAACATCTGTTATTAAATATTAAATGTAGCTGAGCTTGAAAATGCAAAACTTAAATTAAAAAAATATGTATATACTCTGAAGTCATTCTCAGTAATGCTTACGAATTCTTTTGTGCAGTCCTCTATATGGTCTATATAATTTATTTACACCAAATAGTAAGTAAAAATTAATTAACCTTGAAACACATACCATAATCGAAAACGCTCTTCAGCAGTCATCCCTAATAGAGAATATTTCGGATTCAGTATTCTATCCAAAATATTTTATGTGACCCTGTAAATGAATGATAAATGGGATGCAAATCATATACAATTGCAAGCTTCTTGCAGTAAATCTCGGAAATGTATATCAATTTCATAGTGTTTGAAATGGTGCAAGACAATTAAAATACATTGCGAAAAGTTTTTCACCGTAGACCTGCATTATATAACCGACTTCTTTTGTTTGACCCTGTAAAAAATGATATATACTTTGCACCCTTATACTTAAGAACGGCTGTTTTAATGCATCTCAGAAATCCATATCAATTTTATTATGTTTGAAATAAAGTACCATCATTAAAATACGCCGCAAAATAATTTTCTTCATACTCCGTAATATAATGAATATTTTTTAGTTCCCTGTACGCGTGCCGTAAATGATACACATAAGATATTTTATGGTAACCATGTTCTAATGCACCTTAATAATGTATAAAAATTTCATTACGTTTAAAATTGTGTAACAATACTGAAATACACCGCAAATGATTTTTTCCCAGAAACCATAACGTAACGGAATATTTTAGAGTGTCCCTGTAATTGAGCTATGTATGCTACACACTTTATTGCCAATACCGGTCTTAATATGCAAACAATAGTAACGTATATTAATAACATGTAATTCAAATTATATTTACGCAAGTCAGAGCACGGACAGACGACGGCAGGTAGCAAACAGACAAACCAAAGTCATAAACACTATTCATCTATGTTGAAAAGTGTTAAAAAGCATTTATATGCGATTAAATGCACTTTTTATTACTTTTAGCATGTTGAAAGATTGGTTTAATTACATCTTAATAAACTCGCTAGCAAAAATATACTAAAATTACCCAAAATAAGCACATTTGGAGACCTTTAAATCTACTGGATAATCATTCCGTATCGCATACACTATTAATTGCATAAATCGCATCCATTTGGCGCAAAAAATAGTTTTGTGACAGCTTTTTTAAAGTATCGACATTCAAATTAATACCGTAATTTATTAACTTAGTTCACGTTTGACGCAAAGCTAGATATAAGACCATACATATTACGTATTAGTACTAAAGATTAACTAATCTTTCATTTACCTCAGCCAGATTTTTTTCTTAATATTTCGTACTTGGGTTTATTTGAATAATTTTCTTTATAGGCTACGAAATGCAGTTGCTAGGCAACGGACAAAAAAAAAAAAAAAAGAAAAAAAAAGAAATGCGTATCATGTCAAACATGTAAATTGATGAAACAAAATATTTTATATTATTGGAAATCATGTATAAAGCTTTGTTAAAAATTGTACACGTAATTAAAAAAAAATCTGACAAATTTATTGTCAAAAATTCAAAATAATACAAATAATTTAAAATTCTTATTTAGAAATTTTAGTATCCATAAATTAACATTTAAATCAATTAATTAACTGTGTCATTTTGTTTTAACAAATGAAAATTTGAAAATCGTCCGACTTGCCATAGAAAAGTATTGTGATGCAAAATTATGTGTTCCATATTTTCCGAACGAATGAACCAAAATTTAACCAAAAACTATACAGCTAACTCCGGATACCTCACGAACATTCCCAATTAATTTCAAGCTAATTGGGTGCTTTTTGCGGCAGTTATCGCGGGAGAGACAGGCAACAGACTAACATACGAAAACCAAAACTTTTCGAGTTTCCACAGTAAGCCTTCACTGACGTTTCAGCAATTACTGACACCATGATTTGTATTTTTTTCTGAAAATATACGTGTTTCATTTTTTATTTGCATAAATGCGTCCGTAATGGAAAAACATGTAAAATAAATTAATCTATACTCATCTATACTCATATTATAAAGAGGAAAAAATTGTTTATTTGTCGGAGATAAGCTCAGGAACTACCGAACCGATTCCAAAAATAATGGTATCAAAATGATGGTGTTCTCCCGACTTAGAACATAGGCTATATCTTATGTCGGTGCCACTACCCCAAAAGGGGTGCAGGAGCAAAAAACGTTCTAAAAATGCGATTTTTGCGTTACTGAAGGGCCTAGAAATATGAAATATTAGTTACTTATAAGATATAAATGATGTCTAAGAGCAGTTCTTAAACAATTCGAAATTTAAAAGGGGTGAAAATGCACAAAAAGCGTTCTAAAAAACGTTCTAAATGGTAGTTTCTACATAATCTCAGGAAATACCAAACCGATTTCAAAAGTAATGGTATCAAAATGATGGTGTTAGTGCAACTTAGAACATAGGCTATATTTTATGTATGTGCCACTACCCCAAAGGGGGTGCAGGAGCAAAAAAAACGTTCTAAAAATGCGATTTTTGCGTTACTGAAGAGCCTAGAAATATGAAATTTGGAATATTAGTTACTTATAAGATATAAATGATGTCTAAGAACAGTTCTTAAACAATTCGAAATTTAAAAGGGGTGAAAATGCACAAAAAGCGTTCTAAAAAACGTTCTAAATGGTAGTTTCTACATAATCTCAGGAAATACCAAACCGACTTAAAAAATATTGGTGTCAAAATGATAGTGACAACGTTTGCTCTAAGATAGGCTATGTTTTATGTCGGTGCCACTACCCCAAAGGGGCTGTAGGAGCAAAAAACGTTCTAAAAATGCGATTTATGTGTTACTGAAGGGCCTAGAAATATGAAATTTGAGGTATCAGCTACTTATTAGATATAAAGGATTTCTAAGAACAGTTCTTAAACAATTCGAAATTTAAAAGCGGTGAAAATGCACGAAAATCGTTCTAAAAAACGTTCTAAATGGTGATTTCTACACAATCTCAGGAAATACCAAACCGATTTAAAAAATAATGGCGTCAAAATGATGGTGAAAATCTTTGCTCCAACATAGGCTATGTTTTATGTCGGTGCCACTACCCTCATAGCATGCATGGTCACAGTGACGTCATTGTGACGTCACTGTAAGTCACTGTGGTCACGTCACATCTGTGACCAAAATGCCACCACTCAGTGATGTCACATTGTGACTGAGATGTGAACTTCTTAGAAAGCTTTAAAAAATTACGAAAATTCTTTAAAACATGTTATTTACTGTAAAATTATATTTTTCTGGCAATTAAGAAAAAATGTGACGTCACTGTTATGTCACTGCTATGTAACGTACGTCACGTCACATATGTGACAAAAAAAACCACTATATTGTAAGTCACAGTGTGACAAAAATATGAACTTCAAAAATCTTTGAAAATGAAGAGAAATATTTTAAGCAGTCACGAGTTATAGCGGCATAAGGAATGAAAATATATTAGTGGATAGCAAATGGTAAATTCTGTCACTAAAGGGGAGAGGGGGGGGGGCATAATAAATAAAGTGCACGATACAAGCATTAATAAACTAAATTTTCAGGCTATATTTTATCCATTTGATATCTAAGACAGTGAATGTATACTTTTTCATGTTTTCAATTTTATCTAGCATTTGGATAATATATTTAGAATTAGGATTATTAAATTTATACACTTTACATATTTAGTTTGCTGGGAGGAAATTTCTTTCTTTCTTTCTTTTTTTACCGACCAGGATTATTCGAAACACTTCTGTGGTTTCAAACTAAAAATTTTCTATTACAGTTAAATCTGCACCTTTTAATGAGCACGTAGAAAGAGTCTTCAGAGTTTAGTCATCTATGCATTTCTTGCTTTAGAATATTTTTATAATTTGTATTCAAGTCATAAATTCTACTTCTTTCAGACTTTTTAAATAAAATTAGCATTTTCCGAAAATAAAAGAAATATACAAAATTTGTGCAAAACAAACTTTACTTTAAAAAAAAAGAAGAAGAAAAAAAAGGGGGGGGGGTCGTTAATACCATTAAATTTATTTTTACACCTTTTAAAAATTTAAACAATGTTTTATCTAATAAACTCTAATTAAGAATATTATTATTATGATTATTTAGAAAAAAGAAACTTTACAATACATTTAACTTGAATTATTTGGTACGGATAAAAAGAAAAGGTTAAATATATAGGACATGTCTTCAAATACAAAATTTTAATTAACGATACTTTCAGAAAATTACTGCGCATTCAAGTTCAATATTTCTTGTATACAAAAACAAATAATCTGTAACAGAACACCTGCTTGAAAATCGTCTGCCCACAGAAAAATAAATATGAGAAGACGCGGGAAATTGTTCACTGTTTTTAGAACATCACCAAGTCTACAACACTTTAAGATAAGGAAATGACCATTTTAGGATACACGGATATTAATGGAACGTATATGTAAGTGTTATTTAATTTAAATATTTTGTTCCTGATTTGTATTTATGAGTTAAATAGTTTTATGTTATATTTGTAAGAGACTGATCTTTATGTCAGAAGCGATATTTTTCAATTCGATAACTGTAAAGAAAAATATCTTAATCTGCCATCGCTTGAAAAAAAAAAAAAATCTGCGCAGAGACTGATTCAGGCTTAAGTTCATACTGGAATTAATATAAACATTAATTTACTCTTACTTGAGATTGAAAATGTATGGAACGACAATGATTTGGAATTATTTTATCGGCTTCTTACTATTTTTTGATTACTAACACTTATAGTTATTATTATTTTGGGGTTAAATATGATGTTCGATTATCATGAGATTACGAAACTGTTTCAGATTAGAAATTAACATTATACTGGGAAAATATATTTTTACATATTACAGTAGTGAAACATTTGAAAGAATTTTCTTTTAGTGCTAATAATATTTTAAATTATCTTTTTAAATCCTAAATCTTCAAACCAATGTTTTCAGATTTAACATTTGCCAAAATTATGAAATAATAGTAATTCCTTATACCATACGGAAATATTTTTGAGATATTGTTAAATCTAATAGTGCATTTAATTTATTTATTGTATTTTGCTGTTGTTTAATAGTACAATTATAAATACTAATTATTAATTTTAGTGTTTTTCAAATTGGTATATTTATTTTTTTAAATTGTATGTAAGAATTTTTGTGCTTGTGATTTTAATCAAACATTTAATTATAGACATTCTGAATCGGTTATTAAATTTTCTTCTATTGTAAATTCATTTTCTACGTTTATGATACACGTAATTATTGGCACTAAAAAGTAAAATATGATATTTAAGCATTCAAATGAAGTGTTTTTCATGCCTGATAGGAAGTTATAGATTAAACTGCTTTAGTATATATTTTTTAAAAGTTCATATAATACAGGATACATAAGGACATAAGTTGAAAAGTGCTTATGACTTAGGTTTGTCTCTGCGTCTAGCAGTCTGTCCGCACTCTAACTCCCGAAAATATACTCGGATTGCCCTGAAATTTTTGGATGTTATTGACGTTTACTATAGCACGGTACCTATTTGTAATGAAGTTTGTAGCATGCTTTGTTCATTTACAGGGCCAGCCAAAAGTTTTCCGTTACATTACGGCCTATGGAAAAAAATCGTTTCAAATGATTTTTAATGATTTTACGCACGCTTTCAAACATAATAAAATTTATATGCATTTATGAAGGGCACTAAAATATGCATTCTGTTGACTATGCGATGCACAGAATAGCTATTGTTCATTTACAGGGCTAAAAAAGGAATTCAAATACATAATGATATAGGGGTGGAGGGAATTGTTTGCAGCATACTTTAATTATGTTAATCTATTTCATATATAATGAAATTGATGTATGTCGCTTAGGTTTACATACTATAAATTATTTCATTTATAATACGAATAATACGTATATAGCATTTACAGGGACACTCAAAATATTTCAGATACTATATTGTATCCAAAGTACTGTTCATTAGCGATGTTTGCTGGAAATGTATTTTTAATTATGATATGCGCTTTTATGATTCACTATATTTATGCATAGTATCGTGTATATAAATGCTATAATTCCTATACAAGGCTACACAAAAGTATTCGTAAGGATTACTGGGTATGGGCGCAAATTGCTTAAAGGTGGTTTTTAAATGAGTTATGTTTTTTTTTCGCTGAACTGCATTTAATTTACCAATAAATGTTTGTAGAATATGGATAAAATGATACACAGGGTCACGCAAGGAAATGGATACAAGGCCGTCTATAAATGATAATTTCTGGAAATGTGATTTCAGCAGTTTTAAGAGTGTCTTAGTTTGAATTAAATTTTAACTAAATAGTAGCGTGTAATAAAGATTCTAGGTAAACTACAGGGTTGTACAAAAGTATTCAAGTATCTTTCCTTACATTAGTATAAATTGCTGAAAAAGAATTTCAACCTGTTAGGCGTTTTCTTGCTAAACTAAATTTTCCCATTATATAGTATATATACACTTAAAAAATGGGTACTCAAAATTGAGTAAGAAGTACCCAATTTTAAATGCGTCACATACTCAAAATAGCTCCGATCCAAATGTACTCAAAGTTGAGAAACACATGTATTCATTTTTTATTCCATGGTTGTGATGAAATATGAATCGTTATGCACTCCCCCCCCCCCAAAAAAAAAAACAAAAAACCTAAAATTTAAAGTAAAAATGTACTGACATTTATTTCCCGTTCAAAGTTCTTAACAAGAAATGTTTAATTGATTATTTATTAAGAAAAACAGCAAAATTCTTAGCAAGATACTCAAATCGAATATTTTTATGACAAGAGCATTATTGCCAAGTACTTTTAAATTATTTTTAAAATGCTGTGCATAATTTAATATTTACATTAATAAACATCATTTATGCCGCTATGCCGCTATAAATGAAATGAACCATTACAGGGTACAAAACTATTCGTTTGTTTGGGTTTTATAACATGTGATGTTTCAAAATAGAGAAAGCATAGGTTCATTTTTGATCCAAAAATATTCAATTCGATATGAGTACGTCGGATTACTCATTTTTGAGTACTTCATTTTTTTTTTCAGTGTATCAACCTACAGATCAAATACAGGGCTGTTCAAAAGAATTGGAAAACATATTTGGCTATGGACGGTAACTGTTGAAATCAGTTTTTCAAATGTTTTATGCGTTTTCTGAAATGTTTACTTAGTTATCTTATTTACGTCATTTCCCTAAATTACGATGTCTTGTTAAAGCATTCAGAAAGTGTTGGAAAGTATTTTATAATCTATGCTTAACGCATGATTTTTCTTAATCGTTTTTTTTTTTTCTATTTCCTAGATCAGTCTTTTCCTATAAAACATACCAAATCTATTTAGCTCATATTCACAAAATACAATATACACGGGAATAAAAAATTTAAATAAATATCGCTTATCATGCCGCTCTATAAATAATAGTTGTATTAATATCCGTTAGTCTCCATGTTCATATTTAATAAAGCAATGACTAATAACAACAAATTAAAAAAACTTACACATTCTAAATATCAAGCTTGAACTCAATATCAAGCATAGAACTTAATAAAAAAATATGGCAGTTGATAAGCATTGTTTTTTAAGTGGAAAAATTTTAAATGTTTTAGAAGAATAGGACTCCAAAATAGCGATATTTTGCTAAAAAGTACGGTAAAAAGATAAGGTTTTATATTTACAGCAAAAGTTTATTTTAAAATTCATCGCTGTATTAATACTTAGAAATTTTTCCAGAGAGAATCATTCGCCTTATATACAATATTTCAAATGAAAATCAAATATCAAATTAATTGCTTAAAAGGCGCAAAGGAGTGAAAAAGATTCCATGCCGGGACTCGAACCCGGGCCATCAGTATAGCACACTGACATTCTACCGACTAAACCACATGGAACGACGCCCAGCCTGTAAAATTTCTCACTATTACATGTTGGCAAGGCTACAAACGCAGCACAAGATGGAATATTTATCGTGAGCCACCGACATGGGGTAAACACGAAACTTAATTAAATCCAGCATCGATTGAAACCATATTAATAATTGGAAATTTTTCCAGGGAGAAACATTCGCCTTGCATACAACATTTCAAATTAAAATTGACTTTTAAGCAATTAATTTGAAATTTGATTTTCATTTGAAATATTGTATGCAAAGCGAATGGTTCTCGCTGGAAAAATTTCCAAGTATTAATATAATTTCAATCGATGCTGGATTTAATTAAGTTTCGTGTTTGCATCATGTTGGTGGCTCACGCTAAATATTCCATCTTGTGCTGGGTTTGTAGCCTTGCCAACATGTAATAGTGAGAAATTTTTCAGCCTGGGTATCGTTCCATGTGATTTAGTCGGTAGAATGTCAGTGCACTGTACTGATGGCCCGGGTTCGAGTCCCAGCATGGAATCATTTTCACTATTTGCGTCTTTTAAGCAATTAATTTGAAATTTGATTTTCATTTGAAATCACAGTGTTTATGACAAGTTCGTCACAAATGACACATATTTCACAAATTGGTCACAGTGTGACTTCAAAGCATTGTCGCTTTCGTCACAGGTTCGTCACAAAGTTAATGCCAAAATAGTCACAAATGACACACTTTTCACAAATTTGTCACACCGTGACTTCACAGAGTGGTCACAATGTGACGTCACAAACGACCTCTAAAACGGCCATAACGACCTCGCATTCTAGTCACTATGACGTCACATCGACGTCACGTGACGTCACATCGACGGTCACAAAGTCACAGTGTGACTTCACAACGACGTCGCCGTGACGTCACCATGCCTTACGGGTACCATAAAGGGAGTGCAGGAGAAAAACGTTCTAAATTGCGGTTTTTGCGTGAGGGAAGGGCCTTGAATCGTGAAATTTAGAATGGTAGTTAATTATAAAATATCAATGATCTCTAAGGACATTTCCTAAAAAAATCGAAATTTAAAAGAAGGGTCAAAATGCGCAAAAAGCGTTGTAAAAAACGTTCTAAATTGCAATTTCTATGCAATCTCAGGAAATACTGAACCAATTTCAAATATAATGGTGTTAAAATTATGGTGACAGATCTTGCTCCAAGATTGCTATATTTTATATCTGTTTCCACTACCCCAGAGGAGATGCAGGAGCAAATTGAGCGAAAAGGGTTCTAAAAACGTTCTAAATGTCGATTTGTCACCAATATCTCTGGAAGAATGAAGTTGATTTCAAAAGTAATGGTAAGAAGCTGATGCTGACAGCCTCTGCTCTAACATAGACGCTATTTTAAGTTGGTATCACTATCACCTAAACGTTGCAGGAGCGAAAAATCGTTGCAAATTTCGATTTTTTGATCGCTAGGGGATAGCAACTTAAAATTAGGCAAGGTACATATTTATTACATATAAATGATCTTTAAGAACAGTTTCGAAAAAATTGGAAATTTAAAAAGGGGTGAAAATGCACGAAAAGCGTTCTAAAAACGTTCTAAATTGCGATTTCTACTCAATCTCAGGAAATTCCAAAGCTATTTTAAAAGTAATAGTTGCAAATCAATGGTGACAGTCCCTGCTATAACATAGGTTTTATTTTATGTTGCTGTCACTACCATCTGAGGGTTGCAAAAGCAAAACATGTTCTAATTTGCGTTTTTTGCATAACTGAAGGGTCTAACACTTTGAAGTATGGCATGTTATTTACTTACAAACTGCAACTGCTTTCTATGAACTGTCGAAAGAAAATTTCAAATTTAAAAAGATGAAGTGGGCGAAAAGCGTTAAAAATTACAATTTTTATGTAATCTTATCAAATACCAAACCGATTAAAAAAATAATGATAACAAATTGTTGGTGATGGAACCTGCTCAAACATAAGCTATATTTCATGTCTGTGCCACTATCACCAGAGGGTTGCAGTAGCTAAAAACTTTCTAAATTACGGTTTCTGTGATACTGAAAAGTCTAGAAACTTTAAATATGGCATGGTAGTTACTTATAAAATATAAATGTCCTCAAAGGACTGTCGAAAATAAATTCGAATTAAAAAGGGGTGAAATGAAGAGGAGGTGCGAAAAGCATTCTAAAAAAGTCCTAAATTACGATTTCTACGCAATTTCAAGGAATATAAACCAAATATAAAAGTAATAGTTGCGAATCAATGGCAACAGTCTCTGATCCTACATAGGCCATATTTTAGGCCAATGATTCTACTACCTGGGATTATTAGGGAAAAGGAAATATTAGGAAAAAACAAACCAATTTCAAAATTAATGTTGGCAAATTAATGGTGAGAGTTCCTATTTCAACATAGCCCTTTATGTTGAGAGAGGTGGTAGGACTTGGAATTTGACATGATGGTTAATTTTAAGATGTAAGAAGATGGTTTCTAAAAAAATCAAAATTTCAAATGAATGCTGAAATAAGCGTATTAATTGAGCATAAAAGTTTCAAAATATTTTCTAAATTATTATTTATTTAGTTTTATTTCGTTTTATTAATTTAAGTCTCATTTCTGCCTTATGCAGTGTAACAATGATGTTTAATCAAACTTTGTTTTAAATAGTAGTTTTTGAATTATTCCTAAAAGTAATAAGTACCTTTTAATAAAAAAAATCTTTTAATAAAATAAAATAGTACCTTTTAATAAAATAAAATATTACCTTTTAATAAAATAAAAATTTAGTTAATACCTTTTAATAAAAATTACACATATAAATATCACTTGGCATATTTCAAATATTACGCGAGCAAAGCCGCGGCGTTTGCTAGTTAAAATAATAATTTTGTTAATGTTATTCAGTAAAAAAACAACAACATTGTGCAAATTTACGGGTCATAATTTAGTTTTACGTTTAATTTCAGGTCAAAATACTGAATAGATTTTTGTAAAGTGTACAACAAAATGTAATTTGAGTAGCCTAGTAGAGGATTCGCTTAGCTCATCCAATTAATGATTCATATATTTATTGTACAGAAACCTCTGACTGTGTGTAATACTCGCACTTGACCGTTTATTCTATTTTACAGTCAATGGAATATACACCAATCGAAGAAAGTTGGGGTAAAATGAAAGTTTTTGACATTGTGATTGAACCAGCTATCTTAGCGTTACGAGGCCAATGTGCTAACCACTGGGCTAAAAATAATCAAGAACAATGTATTAAAAACAACTTATAGCTTGTTCGTGAAATAAATACAAACAAGACTGAAATCGTAGGTCAAACGCAACAAGCGATGTGTGTTCTTACTATAACTAGTTTTATAAATAATCAGAACTTGGAGCAATACCAGTTGCACTCTTACGCAAAAATGCATTAATACATAATGTATTACAATTATATATATTAAATTCAGTAATGCGGAAATAATATAATTCTATCTTAAATAGGATGTAATCACTATGTCAACCTATGATGGGATATCATTGAATTAATTACGTGTAATACGTATTTAATAGAATGAAGAAAACTTAAGTTTTCATTCGAATTTCATAAATTTTGAAATGGCTTGAAAAAATTCTGCAACAATTATATATATTAAATTTCAAACCATTTTGATAAACTTTTTTGCGCTGTTATATGCGGACAGAAAGATGGATGGGCCAAGTGACGACTATAGGTGCTACATATATAACTACGAACGCACCTAATAAAGAAACAAATTTGAACATAGAAATATTAAAGTTATAAATATTCTTTGGATATATTGATAATTTCTAAAAATATACTAAAAATGTCTTTTATAAAATATATATAAATTAAAATTTTACTATTTATTTTTTTTATATTTATAATAACTAACATTTTTCGGTTATCTTGGTATAAGACTCCATTTTGTATAATGATCCAATTCCGAAATTCATCATTGTACATATAGCTCATTTCTCTTGAATCTATAAAGCTTTTCAAAGATAGGACTTTGCTCTCCCTTGAGTATTACTCTCTTTAACATCAATAATGGACTTTCTTCATATCATCATTTCACTGCGATATCAAGACTCTCTAAGGAAAGGGAACTAGTTTCTCTATTTCCATCTCTTAAGAGAAGTGCACATTTGATTCAGTCAATTCAGAACTTTTAATGCATTATTTTACGCATTCCCTCTTGAGTTTTAATGAGCGGTTTGTAGACGAATTTTGATGCACAAATCTGCATTTTTATTTAATCTCAAGTACTTATATTAACTGTAATGAATGAGCTTTTAATTGTTTGTATTTTATAAACTGTATTATTTCTTCATATTCAGACTATATGGATTAGTGATTTTTTTTTTTTTTTCGAAATGTAATCTTACAATCAGATGAATAAAAGAAAAGTGTTACTGTAATAAGAAGTAATAGTATTAACTGTTAAATACTATTAAACTATTAATTATTTAAAAGGTTTCATATTCCATAAGATTTTGTTAGAAACGAAAATAAAATGTATTAGGGTAGACCGAGGTACGTTTACGCAGTGCACTTTTTCCGAAACGAATTATGCCCACTGCTCCCTAGTGGGTATTCTCGCACGTTTTTGAGCGTCAGTTGAGCTTTAGTCAAACATAAGGAAAGAATAATCTGTTTTCTGAAAGATTAGTAAATTTTGGGTTGAACTTATTGAAACTTATTGTGAACTAATAATACTTAGTTAAGGATAAATAAATATATGATCATAAGCAGAATTTTATCCTTTATTGAAAACTGTATTTGTATAAACATAAATGTTATTAATTATCGTTGCACGTTAAAAATAAATCCAAACATGGCGGAGGGGCACGTTTACGCATTGACATCGGGACACCTTTACGCATGTTAAAAAATATATAAATTACGTAAAAATTTACTAGTGTCTATGGAAGCATAATTTTGTACACTCTGGAATAAAGAAAGTTGTGAATTAATCTGATTACGAAGATGAAAACTGTGTATGTATTTATTGTTTGAAATCATACAACCAATACAAAAAAGGTCAAGACTTAGTTCAATGTCTTAGATTCAAAAGGTGGTCCCATGACAAGTGTGAAATATATATATATATATATATATATATATATATTGTTTGTAAAAACTGTAACAGTGATGATGAAGATGACTAAATAGTTTATGTTTTTAATTAGCAATAAGCCCTATGTTTTCATTTTAGCCTATAAAATGCTCTTTAATTAATTCTCTTTAATTTCTTTTTTTAAACAGTGTTTTAAGTTATAAATAAAACATTTCAATTTGATTAAATATTTATTTCACTTACTTCTTGGTATCAATTATAATATGCGTAAAAGTGTTCCACTTGATGCGTAAACTTGGACTTTTTGTTTCTGTTAAAAACACAAATAGGGTAACAACTGAATACAAAAATTTTGACTTTATTAACTGCTTTATAAAACCACAATGTCTAAAATTTCCTAAGTTGAAACATAAAAATTTGAAAATTCATTGAATAAAATCCGCGTAAATGTGCCCCGTTCTGCCCTACGTTACAGGTTTCTTATGATTTAGACATTCTGTTTTATAAAAAATAATTGGATGAAATAGTTCAAGATTAAGAATGGTTTTAATACGTGAATCTAAAAAAATAAGATTTAGGTTAGAACTTTAGACATCTTTTACTATATATAGGAGTATATATTTTTGTAAATATAATCGTAAGGGTTGTGTATTACATATTTTTTTCCAAAGTTGTTGAAAAGTGTTTATGAATACCGAATGTTCATTTGTCCGGTGGTGTGTGCTCAAACTCGCGTAAATATTATTCTCGGATTAACTTTTATTTGATATATGTTATTCAGGTTTACCATGACATGTTCTGTATTTAAAATAAAGTGTGTAGGATCTCAAAAGATTTATGCTTTACGCGAAAAAAAGTTGTAGTGTGTTTTAATGATGTTGTACTATTTCAAACATATCGAAATTCATATACATTCCTAAAGGACACTACAAGATGCTTGCTAGAGGAAATCGTATGCATAACATTAATCGCTCCGTTACAGGAATACGCAAAACAATTCGATTGTAGTTCATGAGAGGTCTGTCAGACATAATTGATGATCTTATTGATGGACACTTAATCAATTGTGTGATGCGTGTTTACATTTAAGTATTTTTTGCATATTACTTGACGTAAGTAAATTCTATAGATCATATACAATGCTGCACACATGAATTCGAATACATGTCTGGTTATCTGCAGAAAATACTGCATTAAGTAACTCCATAACATGCAGTATACATACAAATCTATTAATCGTATACAGGATTGCACAATAGACATCGCCTATTTTATTATAGAAGATAGTAAATGATACATTTGACTATTTGAATGTGTTATGCGTATTCAAAATTATTTACTGAGGCATCAAATTTCAACTTATTAAATCATCCGTATTGCAGCCTTTCTTGAAATCAAATTAGTTTTGAAAATATACTGAATGTGTTGGCTAGGGATTCATAATATATGCTTAAATAATGTTATCTTGATGCATAGCACGACAACATGACATTCATCATTTAAATTTCTATCATGTTTTCTTTAGCATGCAACATCTCTATTGGAATTTTTAAACATCCATATCCACAAAAGAAACATTTAAGTGGTTTTTCGTAGGTCTGGGAACTCAAGATTAATTGTTGAAAAAATAGTTCGAGACTTTGTTTTATCTTGTTTCTAACTGATTTCGTATTTAGTGTTTGTTTTTTATAAGTAAAAATTGTCTTGTTAACCTTCGATGCTAATGTGTATCACATATCATGTAAAACATAAAGTAATGACTGCATAACATGTATGAAAAAGAATTTAAAATACAATTTCGAACTTTGAAAGTTCTGTTCATTCAAATTGTAGCTTTATTTCGTTATATTAAAACTACTAACACGTCCATCCCGTATTACAGAACGTAAATAAATCCATCTATTGTTTTTGAAAATTCCAATAGATTTTATGCAATCTATTTTTTAAACTATTTTTTTTTATTCCCCACTAACAACAAATAAAAGCCTTGTCTTATATAAAAACGACAATCAATAATTTTTCAACGAAATTTTTAAACGATTTTCAACTTTTTTGAAATCGATACTTTAACATTCGCCACTTATCAAGAGTTAATAGCCGAAAAAATGTACAAAGATCACTACGGATAGCAGCATTTTTATTCTAATAATTTCAATTGTTTAAGCGCGTAGCTCGATTGCACGTCTTTTAAAGTTCTGTTTTGTTTATATTATTTTATTAGTTAGTTATTTATTGATGAATATTAATTTTCGTTATGGAATATTAGCCAGAAACAGTAACCGACTTATTTCCATTGTTTTAAGTAGAAATGGTGAATTATTTTAAAAACTATTAAAATTAATTAATTCATTAACGTTTTTAAACAAATTGCATTTTAAACAACATTTTTTGTCTTTTTCTACAGTGCCAAAATTGAAAATGGGAGATACTTGGAAGTTAAAACAGTTACCGTTAAAAAAAGTTTTATTGGTCATATGTTTTTACTGTCAATGTGACGTCTCCGCTAGTCATGGGCATGTTTTTGCATTATAAATATAGTTGCATAAACTAAATTTATATTCAGCATTTTAAATCCATTTATTATTATCATTTTAATTTATTACATGTCATTGTCTTTACAAAACAGTTTCTTAACCCATTAAGCGCCGCTATATTAAGCGCTTTAACTAAATAAAGTTTATATATTTTTTTATATACATAAGATGCCAGTATGATAAAGCATTTGGATTTTTTTTAATAACTGTAACCGTTTAGAATATATAACATGTTCCCGTAGCAGGAGCGTTGGCGTCTAATGGGGGTTGAACCTCTCTCCGAATCGTAAGGAACCGCACGTTATTTTCTCCTGCCCCAATGCAATTGCGGTTAGAAAAAATTAATAAAACATCATTTTTTGGCAATCTGCAAACAATTTTATACAAACATATAAATAATTACTAAAAATACATATATTAAAAATTTAATATTAATATCTGAAAAACACTTTTTAAAAAATTTTTTGAACGAGTAGACAACGTAGCAAAAATATAAAGCAAGTCTTAATTTTTTTTAATTATTTTCCGATACGTTTTCTACAGACCTTCAAGGAAAACTCTGATGTAACATTATATTGCATTATACACTGCATAGACACACACACGCACGCACTAACACACACACACACACACACACATATATATATATATATGTTTTACATTTAGGTTTACTCTATGTACTTATATTGAAATAGTTTATTACATCGACTCGTTGTCTGTTAATTATAATTATATATTATTTCTAAATGATGTATTAAATTTTCTCTTTTATTTGTTTCAAATAAAGCAATTGTTTTAGAAATGGAAATTAAGATATCTTTCCTTTAAAAAAGAATGCTTTCACGCTACTATTACCGCACTATGCTATTCAAATTATTTAATAAAATACATTATTTTTATTACTTCTGTAATAAGAGGCATGCGGGTATTGAAAAATTTATCTACAAAATTATTGCCGTTAGTAAAATTAATATAAAATGAAACAATTCGGAATTTTCGGAATTTTTCTTTTTGTATTTGGTATATGAATCTGCCTATGGAAGTCTATTTCAAAAGTAGCTGCTATGTTCTACTTTATTATACCTTTATTTATGCTCAAATTTCTTGTTACATAAAATTGGAAAAAATTCTTTTTTTAATGTTTTAGTAATAATTTACAATCACTCATAACGCAATCCTGTATTTTTTTCTCTTTTTTATTTTACATCTTTTTTTTTCTTTTTTTTTTCTTTTTTTTTTTTTCTAAAACGGATAGACATTATAAATATAACTTTTATTGTTTTAAGGTGTTAGTGATGCTTTTTATTAAATCTAATCTGATTCAAAGGGCTCTGTTTTTTTTTTTTTAAATATATAATATTAAACGTCCATACTCAAGCAAACTGAAATAATATTGCTGATCATAAGAATGAATACAAAATGCCCTTGAACACAATTTATAATTATTATACCTAATAGTCATATGGTCTATAAATCACCTTTTTTTTCTTCGAACAGTTAACAGATTTCTTTTCACTTACTGTTTAGAAACACATTCTTTCTTTATGGAAGCGCGCTTGCAGATAAAGGGGGAAGTGTAAGCACAAGCCGCCAAAGCTCCCTTTGTGGGAACATTCCAAAGAAACCTGTCTAATATAACTTTAAATGGGTATATTTACTTTGGGTTAGGAATGGATTATTAGTTGAAATGTTGACTTTAAATATTCACTGTACTTGTAAAAAATCAAGAATTTTTTTATTTCTTTTCACTGCTTTTACTTGAGATAGTCGAAAACCTAAAAATTCTCTTTTTTAAAAAATCTGCAAAAAATTGTAAAAAAATATATATCATCCTGAAAAAAATATATGTTAGACTCCATACTATTAACTTTTAAATACAAAATGTATTTTTTAAATAGTTTAAAAATATTTTGAGAAAAAAAATAATAAAAAGTTGTTCCCGCAACGGGAACGTTGGCGTTTAACGGGTTAATGTCGCGTAAAAAAAAAAAAAAAAAAAAAAAAAAAAAAAAAAAAAAAATTACCTTTATTTGTGTTATCACCATTTTTAAACAAACGTCATTCGTTTATGCGCAATGTGTTCTTTAAGCGATAATTAAATGTAATACGATTTAAAATTAATTAACATACTAGTATAATAGCTGACGTTTTATTATTATAATTACTATTATATTGATCGATGCAATTTCTACAGTATTGAGAGATTTTCCAGGTGTATTTAATGTTTCTATAATATTTCAATAAATGTCTAAAATGTGTAAAAAAAAAATAGTAGTAGACTGAAATTGATTGCGAATAAAAATTTAATTTGCACTAGAACGTTAGAAGATTGATACATTTAGTAATCCCTTTGAAAGACAGTGATATGATATAAGAAAATGATCCGATATATATATATATATATATATATTTTCCTTTTTAAGCGACAGCTTTTCTTATCACGTGGTATTCCCACAAGAAAGTGGTTTTACGTATTATAAAACGATCCTACATTGGAAAAACACAATTAAATCATTATGGAATACGATTTTCTGTTATGGCATTCTTTGTTGGTCACTGTTTTTACTTTCGAGACGTCTTTACGAGAAGAAAGTATTTGATTCATGAAAAATTTCGACTTTCGGTTTTCGACTGATTTACACGTTTTAGGGGTCAGGGATTCCGAAAAACTTTTTTTTACAAAATGTCTGTCTATGAGTATGTGCATCTGTGAGTTTGTCTGTCTGTCTGTATGTGACACAAATTTTGTGGGCGCTCTATCTCAAGAACTAATGCACGAAGTAAAAAAATATATATATATATTCAGTTAGTCCCTGATATAAATTGGTGCTGATTAGTTTTTGGTGTAAATCGCTCAACAGGTGGCACTGCCTACAGCCTTTTTTCACGATTTCCGCAATACCTCAATCTCCAGAACTAATGCACGGATTTTCATCAAACTTCAGATTCAGTTAGTCCTTGACATGAATTGAAGTTTTGTACATTTTGGTGTAAATCGCTCAACAGGTGGCGCTGCTATACTGCATTTTTACGATTTCCGCTATAGCTCTATCTCAATAACTAATGCTTGGATTTTTATTAAACTTTAGATCCAAGTATACTTTGATATGAATTAGTGCTGTTTGTGTTTTGGTGCAAATCGCTTAACAGGTGGCGCTGCAATGCTGCACTTTTCAGAATTTCCATTATAGCTGTAAACTTTAGAATCTGTTTGTCCTTGGCATTAATTGACATTTCATACATTTTGGTGTAAATCATTCAATAGATGGCGCTGCTATGCTGTTTTTGTTATTTCCGCTATAGCTCTATCTTAAGAACTAATGCTTGGATTTTTAACGATATTCAGATCCATGTATACCTGGATACCAATTATTGCTGTTTATGTATTGGTGTAAATCACTCAACAGGTGGCGCTGCTATGCTACATTTTTCAGAATTTCCGCTATAGCTCTATCTCAAGAACTAAGGCACGAATTTTCATCAAACTTCAAATTCAGATATACTTTGATATGAATTGGTGCTAAATTGATGTAATTTCTTGTACTATTTAAATGATTTAATTCACTTGATTTATATAGAAGAAAGTTTCGTGATGGCCACAACATACTAGTTTTCTTTTATTGTTATATATCTTATTGTGACATCTTCTATTATATTAAAGTCGTATGAATGAATTATGAATTCATATTATGATGAATGTCACAAGACGTAAGTAATTGCGGAAAATGAACGTTAGTATATATACAAATTCAATAGATGTAATAGATTACTGCGTTATATAATACAGAAGCAAATAAAGGAGTACCATGCAGATACTTTTTCATGGGCGTATATTCCGTTTAACTATAACTTCAGATAATTACTATAATCAGATTTTAATTAGGCGTAACGATTTTGTTTCTTATTAATCATGCTGACGCTAAAAAAAGAAAATTATTATGCATATTTTTTTCCTTTTCCTGCATTTTATTAAAAAATAATAATAAATGTATTTTCTCTTATATTCAATAAATCATTTTTTATCAAGAATAACCTATACGTCTTATCTACGCTTATCATTATTCTCAAGTTTGATGAATTTCCTTTTACGACTAAAAAATATTTATATAAAACCTCCACATAAATGTATTTTGTTCTTTTATTTTAAATGAATACTTTCAAAAATGCCCATATTTTTTTTTTTTTTTTTTTTTTTTTTTTTTTTTTTTTTTTTTTTTTTTAAGACTAATATTTTCATTCACTGTATAAAACTGGAATAATATTCAAATCCCCGAAGTAAAGATGAAAATGTAAATGTGTTCCATTTTTTTCTCAGTAAATACATTAAGAGTTTATAATCACTCTCAACAAAACACGAATAAAAATCTAATGCTGATTTTTTTTCTCAAATATATCTTAAAGAAAAAAAATATATATAAAAGTTATTTTTTTATGTTTTGGGAATAAAATATTTTTATGAAGTAGACTTTAGTTAAAGGCTTGCAGAAAATATGCATTTTAACTTTAAATTTATTTATATAAAAATATTCTATAAGGCATACCTTTTCTGTTTAATTCGGAAATGCATTTGAATGGAAACAAAACTGAGCAATATGCGTAAACTGGACAAAAGAATACATAAAAACCGATCATCATTTTTCTCCTCCCATAATCATTATATGAAGATGAGGAAAATGCACCTCTATATATGAAGGTGAAATTGCCTAATACATTTAAATTCGTTGAAATATTTGCTAATGTATTTAAACGTTTTTAACAGTAGTGTGTAAAAATGTTTAGCAGTTTTTGAGAGGAATCATTCTGTTACAATGCTACATTTGACCACAATAAAAAAGAAAAGATAAACGGTTATAATGTTCATCTGACCAAAATGTTGGACAATTACTGAATCAATACAAATGTTTATTTTTTATGTTTTACTTACTAAATTTAGTAAAATTTCACCGCATAAACCCCGAAATATGCTTTTCACGGATAGAGCAAAAAACGTAACAATGAAACTCTTCACATTGAACGATATACACTGCAAAGAAATTAAGAGAAATTTGTGTCAAAGCCTACCTCAGTATGAAGTTTGAGGGAATCGCTTTCCGTAATTGCTAAAATCTAATATTTGTTTAATCTATACTAATAAAACAAAGTTTCGCTCTGTCTGTGTGCAATGGCTAGCAAAATCTACGGTGCATACGGGGTTCAAAAGTTTTGTGAAGATAGTACATTGCCTCTCCTAATGTACCTGGTTCTCAGAATTTTAAAACTCTAATTAATAGATGAGTAATTATTTTACAATCGCAACTCACTCTCATCAAAAAGGCATTTCTGATGTAAATGTCTCCGATCGGCGCATGCGTACAAACACTTTAACGCATTAGAAACTAGCGAGAAACATTTTTGACTGCATTTCTGTATTTTTTTTTATTGTTACCTTTATCCAAATCGGCCTAACCGTTCGATAAAGTTAAAACTGGGAGACATATTCCGAAAAATCGTATTCTTACATCTCAATTGGTGCAATAATTTTTTTAAAAAGTCGCAGTTAACCAGTTGAAAGAACGTTTTCAAAAAACGTTTTTTAAAAAAAAACTGTTTCCCTTTCTTGCAATGGCCGTCCATGACGTAATTTTAAAGGTACTGGCAAACCAAAAAAATGCTTATAAAGCGGAAACATTCTTCATATCGATTATGCAATTGTTTTTTTTTTTTTTTAATATTAATTTTAACTCTTTTAAATATGCCGTCAAACGGAGGTCACTTCGCGCCTCATTAAAGAGGATATTTTTTCTACGCTAAAAGTAACTAAATGTCCGTATTTTAGCTTTTGACTGGCATAGCTAACCGGGTACAGTATTCCGTCCTTTCGTTGCGATAAACACGCGCCGATGCCGACTGCAGATGCGTCGCACTCTATGACAAATGGCACTCCTATAACGGGAGTATGTAGACTAGGTGCTTCGATAAGGCCTCTTTTCAACTCATTAAATGCCCGGTCATGGTCTTCTGACCAACACAACAAAACTCTGGACTGTTCTTTTTCGTCAGTTCTGTTAGAGGATATGCTACTTCAGCATATTTGGGAATGTAATCTGTATAATAATTACACAGAGCAACAACACTTTTCAGCTGTTTTTTCGTTTGAGGCACTGCTAAACTTTGAATAGCCTCCGCATTTCCGAGGTCGGTCCGATGGCTACCGGATCCGATGATATGTCCTAAGTACTTGATCTGAGGTTTTGAGAATTAACATTTTTTTTTCAAATTAACTGAGAATCGTAACAGTGATAACTTAAAAAATATGTTTTCTAGATGCATCAGGTGTTCAGAAAATGTTTCAGAAAAGACGGCTATGTCGTCTTTATATTCTCTGGCGGACTCCTTGTAATCGGACAGTGCTTTGTACGTACATCTCCCTTTGAAAAGTCGCAGCTGCGTTCTTGAGCCTGAAGGCCATTACTTTAAAGCGATACTGAGCCCTACGTGTTTTAAAGCATGCGGAATTTTGACTATATTCTTCCAATGGTATGGTCCAATACCCTTTCAATAAGTCTATTTTGGTTATCACATTGGCCCTGCTAATACTGAACAACAGATCGGTGGCATTTTCAACTGGGATATCATCAGTTTTCGTAATAGCATTCAGTACTCGAAAATCTACGCATAGGCGCAACGCCCCACCCTTCTTCATCAAGCATACTACTGGGTGTGGCGCCTCTGCCACACTTTCTTCAATCAGACCTAGTTCCAATAATTCCCCAATTTGTTTATCTAATTGTGGTTTCAAGGCCTCTGGGATTCTGGAAACATAGGGCTTTTTCTTTCTGCGTCATTTATTCGTATTTTATGCTCTCCTACTTTGGCTATTTGCACTTTTCTGGAAAATAACTCTTTATATTTATATAATAAATCTAACATTTTTTCGCTCTCCACATTTTCTCTTATGACTTAGATCAACTTCCTCAATATTGAACAAGTCACAGTTATCTTTCGTACTGGGGGTGGGATGAACCTCCCCTAATTCTTCCTCATTTTCGAAGATCAACCCCACCGCCTGTACCCTAGGAGTAAATTTTCTGATCTTATTTACGTGGACATTTCTAACATTCCCGTTTCGTAATTTCACTTTGTAAGAATCAGGGTTACAGCAAGCCAATATTTCGACTGGTCCGGTCGACCTCGCGTAAGTTTGTTCGTGGAGTCCGGGATTAATAAATATACTTGGTGCCCCGGTCTAAATTCCTTATAATCGCTCTTCTATTAGCGTACTACGCATAAGAGCTTTGCTTAACCTGCGATACTATTGCCGCTTGTTCCGCAGACCATTCTAAATTAATTTTTAACTCCTGGAGGTATTCGGTCGCGCTCTTTCCTAGATTTATGGATAGTGGAATTTCGCCAGCCCATGTAGATTTTAATACCGCCAGTGGCCCTCTGCCCCCCCCCCTCCTTCAGTACATTAATTTGAATGGCGATACGCCCGTAGTGCTATTCGGAATTTCTCTGTACGCAAATAATAGATAGGGGATGTGTTTATCCCAATTTTTAGGGTCACTACGATTTATATGGTGTAAGATACGTTTCAATACCTGATTATATCGTTCAACTAATCCCGAGTTCTGTGGGTGCCCCGGCGTAGCAAATCTAAGAGCCGCACGCAGCCTAGCATGAAACTCTTGTATTAAACCTGATACAAAATTTCTGAACTGATCAGTCGCTATTACGCGGGGTATTCCTGTTCGCATAAATATCTCTAACAATGCACCGCACGTAGCTTTAGCCGTAATTGTCCGTAACGGAACTCCCTCTGGCCATCTCGAATGTTGGTTTACCAAAGTAAGTACGTATTGATGCCTACGCGCTGAAGAAGGTTCAATTTTTCCAATTATGTCAAAATTTACAACGTCGAACGAAAGTTCCGGTCTCTCAATTGGGACAATGGGTATCTGATCGCTGGCCCTCTCCCTGCTCCATAGTTGGTAATCCTTAGACGATGCACAATATTCTTAATATCCCGCGACATACCTGGCAAAAAAATGAATAACGAATTCTCTCTTTTTTTTTCATGCCGAGATGATTAGCGAAAATCGATTCATGCATAAATTTTACAACCCCCCCACCCTCATCTTTGGTACCACTAATTGCATAACTTGATCTCCCGAAACTCTTTCCCTCTGATAAAGCAAATTCTCTACCATAACAAACCCGTTTTTCTCTTTTTCTGCATCTTTGAAAGCCCCCTTTAACGATTCACTACTTTTCTTTTGCGCCCTGTAAATACTCGCATCTGACTGATGACCACATTTAAATTTCCACTATTATTTTTCCTCTCAATAGAGCTTAACTCTTTTTCTGCAGTTTCATTTTGACTTAATAATCATAAATTCTCATCATTCATACTTTGTTGTTCCATTTCACTACCCCCTGTTTTTTTTTATATTTAATTTCTTCCCCCCTTTCTGACTTTATCTCATCCATAGACACATCACCTAATCTATTTTCTTCCCCTCCATTCTGAACTGATCGTAATAACTCATAAATCGTTGGCGTGATAATACATGACCCATATAATTTATCTGTTGCTGCGAACAAAACATCTACGCTGTTATCTACACTAGTTGGCTGTCCGGAATCTAAAGCTATGAGTAAAGTTATATGGTCAGCGGTTATTTTTTCTCCAAAAGCAGATATCAACTGAACTTTTGAATTTTCATTATTTCATAATGAATCTGGTATTTGATTTGAATTAACTACTGGAATTTCGGCCGCATTTTCAATTAGCATATTTATTTTCCGCCCCCTAACCACACATCCTGGTATTGCAAAGCTTACGTATTTATTGCCTCATTCTCAGAACATAAAGCTGTCACTTTAGCAACTAACTTTTCATCATGTTTATTTTTTTCAATACCCGATTCCCTTTTCGTTTGATTGCGGAAATTCCCCATTTTATTTATTTTCTTTATTATTCGGACAGAAACGCAAATGAATTGTTTGTTTACACAGCCAACAAATGCCATTAGTTTTTCTATCGCGAGAAATAGCATTATTTCTGACATGAGGTGGGATATATTTCCCATGATTCGTACTTCCGGGTTCATCATAGTTGCGAAAAGATTTTATAGGTCTATCATATAATTCCGAAAAGGTTCTACCTTTTGAAGTAAACCAATTATCGCATAATTCCGCGATTTCGCTGGGATTTAGCCAGTCATCCATTTGCTTCAATTTAACATAACTCCGCTTTTCGGAATCTAATGAACTTAATAATCTATCAATAACAATTAATTCATTAAGCGTATCAAAATCATTTACATTCCTAAGTTGACAATAAAAATCCCAATTTCTATCGATTTGGGTTAAAAGTTTCCCCTTTTACACATGCATAGTTTTTTTATTAAATTTAAAAAAGAGCTTGGTTTTAGTTATATCTAAGAACCAATAAAATTTCAACGAATTCGGACAAGGATAAATATGTATTTGTTATGGTAAAGAAAGCGACACAGAAAAAGAAAAAACCCATTTACGGCTCGATAGGGAACATAACCTTATATACTAAATTCATCGTGATCTCTGTGGCGTAAATGGCTAACGCTTTTATATTCTATACAAAAGGTGTCGGGTTCTAAACTTGGAAGTACTACGTTGAAATTAAAATAGATATGCAATTTTAAGGATTTCATTCTACTTTTAAGGATATTAAACTAAAAAAAAACTGCCGCATTTGTAAATGAATGTGGCAATAAGTAAATAAATATATACAGTAAATATTGTTAACTTTAAAACAATTTAATTCTTAAAACAAAGGGAAAAAACTGCATTTAAATGAATCGAATTGTACAAAACAGATTACTACATTTTATAAATCTCATCGTTCAACGTATTTAATTAAAAGAAATTTTGTATTTTTTGTAAGGGTTACTAATTATTCTTTAAAAAATAACTACATTTTACATTGTCCAATTGATTTAATTAATATATATTCGCAATTTTAATGGTATTTTTAAATGTACAACAGCCATACTCAACCTGCAGTGTGGTTCAAGACACATAATCATTAATCCATATTTATTAAATTAGTTAACTCGTGCACAAAAAATACTACTCAAGAACTTCACTATTGTTTTACATAATTTCAAATACTAAATTTGTCTTAATATTTTTAATTCATTTAAAACTATGCTAAAATATCTTAAATTCCGCTTTCTTCGTCAAAAGTTTTTTTATATGTACTGCCATTTGTGCTGAAATGTTACATGTATTTATTTACCCCTTGAGAGGCGGTGGGATATTTTTTATCCCACCTACGATTAGTGACGATTCTAACCAGAGAAATTTTATTAAATTTTACTTTTCGAACTTTGGTGAAATAGTCGTAAAATTGCTTTTCCTTATTTTGCTATAACATTTTTAAAGATTCTTGTGTGAATTCAAAATTAAAGAAACCCAATTACGTACCTCTGGAACGAATAATATTGAACAAAAACCCTCGCTAGATGGCGCCAAAAGAAAACTGTAAACATATATAAAATGATACAAATTTGGCCATACAAAGAGTATCCGTGTCAGGTTCCGCAATACGGGCAATACGGGCAATTCACAATAAGGGCCCCATCATATATTACCCCATCAGAAGTAAGATACAATAAAACCTGCTTACACAGAAACGCAAACGTCCAGTTATAAATTCTGTTTTAGAAAGACTCTTTAAATTGATCAAAGCATAATTCCATTTTTTTTTTCAGAGGAAGAAGCTGAAATCTGTTTTTTTTTCAGTTTATTGCACGATTCCGTTATAAACAGGCTCTGTTCTATTAAAAAATAAATTTGCTGGATAGTACCTTTTTTAAAAAAATCAATATAGCCTAGTGTTAGCTTGCAATTTTATTACATCTTTTTCAGTATTACAGTTTATGATGTATCTGTAATTACTTTTTCATCTAATGGTTTTAAATAAAAATTTAAAATATTGAAAATATAATTAAATTTTTATTGAATTCATCAATTAATTTTTTATAAAAGAGTTTTAAGTGTGAGACAAATAAAAATTCAAAACCATAATCTGTGACTTTACACAACTTTTTAACTGATTCAGGGTTTGTCCCTGGTAATTTGCTCCGTCTCTACCCTAACTCTGCACCTTCTGTACGGACATGCCATACAAATTTCAGATTCATTTAAAAATATTGTTACGGTCCCGGGCAACACCGGACGGGGCAGCTAGTTAAATATAAATTTTAAAGAATTTGCCTTCTATAAATGCCGAAATATATCTGTACCATAGATAGTGAAAAACACAGTACAATACTGCGTCTGTCTGGGCGATATTATGCCGAGATGTTTATCTCCTGCTAATGACAAGATGTAAGAGAATATAAAGTGTGATACAATTCTGTGCATTTTTTCTTAAGCTATAGCGGCCAAAAATTTTCTCCACCATGTCAGACAGACGTTTTCAAAATATTTAAATAGTGTATCGGAAATAATTTATAAAGTAATCAATACTGAAATACTTTCTACGTATGTAGAAAAAAGAAAGTTAAAAGAAAAGTATATTTTATCATTATGTTAATTTTTATTTTATTTTATAATAAACTTTAAGATTAGGTTTCGTCGGCTTTTAATAATGTGGTAAATATTTCCAATGCAGCCCATTTTAGCTTTTTTTCCTTTCAAAATTGAAGATGAAAATCAGGTTTTTTGTTTCTTTAATAACCTAGGATACTAGCATATAAATTAAAATACGTTAGGGCAATATATCAATTTCACATTCATATCTTTACCTGCTCGCAGCTATTCTAGTGCGAACGGTGACTGAAATAGCCATGCTATGGACATAATTTCATAAGAATAAGTGGTTGAAGTTTTATACAGAGTAAAATCTGTGTTCCTCGTGCAGATAAATAACAATAAAGAAAATAATAAAGTAAATGCACACAGTAAATCTTTATTAGACAAACTCGAAGGGGACAAACAAAAAAAAATGTTTTAAACAGCAGCATAAGTACTATTTGTTTAAGATAATAGTTGTTTAATCATGTTTAATTTACACACGATTTGCGATATTTTTGTATTTGTTGTGTATTGCAAAATATTCTGAAAATACTGGGTGATTATAATTAAAGTCCCACATTCATAATGCTGTAAAAAAGGAACCACAGGTCAGAATGATTTCAAATTTGATCTGAATATACTGGAAAAAAGGGGAAACGGTATAGCATAAGGGAGAAAAAGTTCCGAAGTGTATAAAAAATGGCGCTGTTAGCGGCATATCGAAAATGGATTTGGCTAAAATGACATTTTTAATCGAAATACGATGGCTTTGGCATGATTTGCGCATTCAACCAACCGTACTATTCAATGTTCATGACTGTTTCGGTTGTTTGATAGATTACTTATAAATCAATCAACAGTTGTTGTACTATTAGTGGAAAGCCCATCCACCACGGCATCCCACCCACATGGGATGGGAAAAATCTGTTTTTAATTGTTCTTGGACCAAATAGCACATACAAAGCACATAATGATTCGGTTTAAAATTATCGATATTGATGCGGAAGACAGGTTCCATATGTTGTGCATCATTGTTCGCCACAAGTTGAAACCGATAAACAGAATGTTCCACAACAGACGGTAGTGACTCAGGGGTAACGTTGAGTAAACCGTTCCTTGAGTACAGATAAATTTGAAATCGGGCCACTGTACACAGGATCAATCCATTTCAAATGGTCCAGAAAATCCTTTATTCGTTGCTTGGCCATTTTTAAAAAATCAGAAATTTTTTGTGCAACAACCCTAACATAATGGAAGTTCAAAATGACTATTATTTTCATTTTATTAATTTTTGTTTGTGTATGGTGGCCATCTTTGTTTCGTCGTCTGCAGCAATTTTCTCACATGAAGGTTTTTCGGAATTGTAAATAATTCATCGTTTATTTCTCCAATTCAAATGCGCATTAAAGTAATTTGTACAGAATACTTTGGTCTAAAAATTTGGTAACACAGTAGTTTCCGAAAATAAATCCTTATTTGAGAAATTTAAGCATAAAATTTTAGTTTCTTTCCAAAATTTGCCCGTTTGCAAAAGAAAAATTTTTCTAGCAAGGAAAACTGTGAACATGACTTAATTTTTTTACAAATAGGCCGAAAGCACTTGTGCTCATACGCCAAGTTCAAGATCTGGTATTTGCTTTCTCTTTGCTAAAAAAATCCGAATTTTTTCAAAAATGTCAAAAATCGCATTTTTGAGGCTTTGATATGCACAAGATAAAATCCTGAAGCTCTGGTTTCTGAGAGTATTGTACGGCAGTGTTGTGCAAAAGAAATTACAGGATGGAGATTTGACTACAAGCTGAGATATTGCAAGGGCAACATGTCAAAATAATACTGCCAAAATATTGTTTTGTTGTAGTCACAGCTAAGTATTTATCTAAAAGTGTCATTTAAATTTATTTTTTTGATTATCTTTAAATAATAGTAACAGAAAATAAAGCCTTTTGCAAAGCTTAGCAATTAAAAAAATATTTATGCCTATGGCCATACATTTTGTATGGTTTCAGTAATTTTTGTTGTAAGCAATTTTAGTAACTAAAAGAAACCTCAGCAGTTTTACATAAAGAAAAAAATATTTTTATAGAAGACTTGAGACAAAAACAGAATAGGGAAAGAGAAAAGCTGTTAATGTTGTCATACTTGTTTAGACATGATCAAACGTGTAAAAACACACACTTGCTTGTTGGTTTAAAAAACCACAAATTTGATGTTTCAGAAATTTTTATTTGTCATCTCTTGATAACTTGATTGAAGATCTTGGCCCAGCTGGCTCATAGAAATAAACTTTGAAATCACTATGTGCAAGTCTCACTTCATTAATAATTCCTATCTTACTTATGCAAAAATGTCATTTTCTGCAATATAAATTTTGAAAGGTCTTTGGATATCTTTACTTTCTGAAAATTACTTGAGGCAGGTACATGGTAACATCGTAACATCGGCTGTATAATTTTTCATTTTCAGGAACATACGTATGGTAGGAACATGTTTCAGGGACTGGCTAGCAGCATTAAAATTGTGGTTTTTAAACCAACAAGCAGGAATGTGTTTTGACACGTTGGATCATGTCCCAACAAGTATGTCAACATTAACGCTTTTCTCTTTCCCTATTCTGTTTTTGTGTCAGGACTTATATAAAAATATTTTTTTTCTTTATGTAAAATTGCTGAGTCTACTAAAATTACAAGAAAAATTACTGAAACCATTCAAAATATCTGTCTTAGACATAATTATTTTTAAATTTAATTGCTAAGCTTTGCAAAAGGCTTTATTTTCTGTTACTATTATTTAAAGATAATAAAAAAAAATTAATTTAAATGTCACTCTGAGATAAATACGTACCTGTGACTGCAACAAAACAATAGTTTGGCAGTATTATTTTGACATGTTGCCCTTACCATATCTCAGCTTGTAGTCAAATCTCCATCCTGAAATCTCTTGTGCATAACACTACCATACAATACTCTCAGAAACTAGAACTTCATATTTTTATCTCGTGCCCCACCAGAGATATCAAAGCCTCAAAAGTGCTATTTTAGACATTTTTGAAAATTTTGGGATTTTTTTAGTGAAAAGAAAGCAAGTCCCAGATCTTGAACTTGGCAAGTGAGTACAAGTACTTTCGGCCTATAAAATTGTAAAAATAAAATAAGTCATGTTCACAGTTTTCCTTGCTACAAAATTTTCCTTTTGTAAACGGACAAATTTTGGAAAAAAAACTGAAACTTTATGCTTAAATTTCACCAACAAGCAGTTACACTCATGTATAAAATTAATGGCACAAGTACAAAATCTGTGAAAACTGATGAACTATTCACTGTTTTACCACGAAATTTGACACGGAGGTATATTACAATGGGAGAAAGAATATGGCAACATAACAATATGGGAATGATTTTAATTGTGAATTAAGATACAGGGTATATGAAAAAGTGTTAAATCATGAATCAGAGATAAAGCATTTATCTCGGAAAAGTCTGTCTAAAATAGAGTGTGAGTAACGCGCACTGCTATACAAGCCTCACAATGCTCTCTTATACTGTTTATGGGGGTGTCAATGAGTCTTTGGGGCAACAAAGCCATTCTAGCAAAAGCGCGGCTTTTAACTCCTGGTGGGTCCTGGAAGGGAAGTTATGCTGTGAAATGGCTCATCCTAGACCATACCAAACATGTTCAATAGGATTGAGGTCCGGAGACCTCGAGAGCCAATTCATACGGCGAATATCCTCTTCTACAAGAAAATCATCAACAGTGTGAGCTCTCTGTGGCTTCACATTATCATCCATAAACATGAAGTCCGGGATTCCAGTACCCCGAAACATACTCACATAGGCTTCGAGGACCTCATCTCTAACACCAGGTGTCCAGACGTGTGTGTTGCTTTTACTGCATCCAACAGAAGAACACGGTTGTTGTGGAGCCGGATACATCAGTCTTGGACACAACAAGAATGGGGCAATGTTATTTCCAGTGATGAGTCGAGATTCACCTCGAAGGGTGATTCTCGTCAAACCTTCATCTGGAAAGAACGTGTAGCTCGCTATCATCCCTCCTACGTAAAAGAAATTGACAGATTTGGTGGCAAAGGAATCCTTGTCTTGGGCGGCATAATGTTAGGCAGTCGTACACCACTGCAAGTCTTCGATGCAGTACTGTCAACGCACATCTGTATAGGGATGACGTCCTTGAAGCCTATGTGAGGTTGTTCTGGGTTTCCGTAGACCCAGATTTCATGTTTATGGACGATAATGCGAAGCCACACATAGTTCACATTGTTGAGGATTTTCTTGACAAAGAGGATATTCACCAAATGAATTGTCTCTCGAGGCCTCTGGACCTCAATCTAATTGAAAATGTTTGGGGTGGTCTAGGAAGAGCCGTTGCACAGCGTAACCCGCCTCCCAGGACCCGCCAGGAGTTAAAAGCCGCGCTTTTGGAAGAATGGCCTTTCTTGCTACAAAGACTTATTGACACCCTCATAAACAATATCAGAGCTCGTTGTGAGGCTTGTATAGCAGTACACGGTGGTCACATTCCATATTAGACAGACTTTTCCCGAGATAAATGCTTTACCTCTGATTCATGATTTAACATTTTTCCATATACCCTGTATCTTAATTCACAATTAAAATCTTTTCCATATTGTTATGTTGCTATATTCTTTCTCCTATTGTAATATGCCTCTGTGCCAAATTTCGTGGCAACACAGTGAATAGTTCATCAGTTTTCACAGATTTTATGTTTATGACCTTAATTTTGGACATGAGTGTAGATTCGGAAACTACTCTATTATCAAAATTTTCGCCCAATGTATTCTGTACAAATTGCTTTAAACCGCACTTGAATTGCAGAAATAAACGAAGAATTATTTACAATTCCGTAAACCATTCATGTGAGAAAATTGCTGCAGACGATGAAACAAAGATGGCCGCCATGTACAAACAAAAATTAATAAAATTAAAATAACAGTCATTTTGAACTTCCATCATGTTAGGGTTGTTGTACAAAATCGGATTTTTTTTAAATGTTCGAGAAACCAGTGCTGGACCACTTGAAATGGAGTGACCACACAACAATTTTAATATAACCTCACAGCCAGAAGTGATAAGGATTGGGTTCTGGTGATCTTGGAGGCCATACTGTTGGACAATGTCGGTTGATCGGCTGTCGGATCATTTCCGAAATGCCTCTTGAGTAGTTGGATGACTGGCTTTGCGATGTGCGGTGGGGTGCCATTTTACATGAAAATGATTCTATCCAGACATGCTCGCTGTTGAAATGTTGGAATAAACTAGTTTCACAAAATACTCTTATACGGTTTACCATTCACAGAACAGGAAACGGACCCGCAGGACCCATCTCCTCGAAACAAATGGCCCTACCATATACGATGACGCCACCCGCACCACATAGTTACCTTTGACGAATGCATCGGTACTTGTTGAGTTGCGAATGGATTTTCTTTTGTCCGTATCCTGCATTTTTTGTGTTGACAGACCCTTGGAGATAGAAATGGGCCTCGTATGTCCACAAAATATTCCATGTCCATTCTTTGTCCATTTACATGCGAGCGAAAAATTCCAGAGCAAACGTCTGTCTTCGTGGCGGGTCACCAGGAAGCAACTCCTGAACATGGGTAATTTTTGTAAAGGTAGCAATGCGGGATATTGAGTATAATTTTATGCACCGTGCTCACGGGCATGTCTAAAGATCAGGCAATTCCCCGTGAACTGCACGACTGAACACCACTGCTCGCCTCTCCTCTAATCCCTCACTGCATCTTCTACTGACGTCGAAGCAAATGATGTCCTCCCTCTTCCAAATTTCACTTCAAAACAACCCGTCTTTTGAATTTCTGAATCATATTCTTCAGACCCTTGTCAGACATCCGACCATAGCCATTTTTCCTACCTTTTAATGACCGGAATTTCTTTAAAGCTGCAAGCGCACAGTCGCCGTTCTTGTAAAGGGATTCACCAACAGAGCACGATCCTTCATTGAAAGACTCATGACAAGCTGCTCAGATGCAACATGAGGAGAACGCCACATCTCCTGCATTTTTATGCAACATGAAATACGTCATGCGCATGAGTGTCTTAATTTGCATAGCACGCCGCTTACTATGTCGTCTCCCAGCTAAAAATGAACTGTAGTTTTTTTACAGAAATGATGTATTTTTCAAGTTTTTCTACGGTCAACTGTAGTTTTTTTTTGTAGTGCAATATCAACAGTAAAAAAACTTCAGTTATTTTCCAGTTATTGACAAGTATTTTTTCAACCCAAAATTTAAAAAATAGTAAGACTTTATGTCTACAGTAAAACGGCAGTGAATTTCAAGTGATTTTATAGCAATTAATTCACAAAAATTTTCGGTGATGTATCTGCAGTCTGACTGCAGTTTCTGAAGAACTTTACAGGTCTTAATTTTGTAAGTATGATTATTATAATAGTAACTACAGTATAACAGCAGTTACTGTAAGATACTTTTGCAATACACAATGCTGTATGATTGTGTGATATATCCCGAATTTTCTAAAGTGTTTAAAATTGTTTTGATTTTGTGAGAGTTGCATGTTATGAAACACACTTTTTATATACTAATGATAATTAATACTCTTTCCAAGACTTTTAAGGACTTAATTGAAAGTCACATTCCTACCTAACGCAAAATTTTTAGTTCCTCTTTCATTTTAAGCTAAGATAAAAAAAATTAAATTTCACTATGATTTTCAAAATCAGAGAAAAAAAATTAAATTTCACTATGATTTTCAAAATCAGAGAAAAAAAATTAGTTAAATTTCAAAATCGAGGGAGGGGCAGTGGCATCAACCCACCTGTGCCCCTGCCCACAACGGAAAATTCTTAGTTTTTTTTTTAACTTACTCTAAACGAATAAATTTTGCTATTTTTTTTTTTTCAAAATCGGAGAAAAAAAAATATTAATTAAATTTCAAAAGCCAGTGGGGGGGGGGGGCGGGAAATGAGAAATTTCTTCATTTTTTTTATTGTAAATTACTCGAAAAGTATACATTTTACTATGTTTTTGAAATAGAAGAAAAGGAAATTTTAATTAACTTTTGAAATCCAGGAAGGGGCAATAGTTTTCTCCTACCCCCTACCCTATCCCTAACTGAAAATTCTTAATTCCTCTTTTATTCTAAGATAATTAAAAAAAAATTCAGTATGTTTTTCAAAAGCGAAGAAAATAGTTAACATTTAAATTCAAGGGAGGGGCAATCGCTCAGCTATGCCCCTTCCCCTAACAGGAAATTCTTAGTTTCTTTATTTTTAGTTAGTCGAAAAGAATAAATTTTACTACTTTTCAAAAGTGGAAAAAATTTTTTATTAGTTACATTTTAAAATCCAGGGAGAGGAGGGCAATGAACCTCTCACCCCCCCCCCCTCCCTCCCTCTTAATGTAAAATTTCTCATTTTTCTATTGAGAGTTACTCGAAAAGTATAAACTTTACTATGTTTTTGAAAACAAAAGAAAAAGAATATTTAATTAATTAAATTTTTAAATTTAGGGAGGGGCAATAGCTCTCTTCTAACTTCGTTCCCATATGAGAAAATTCTTAGTTATTCTTTTATTTTAAGATAAGAGAAAAGATCAAATTTCACTATGTTTTTCAAAAATCAGAGAAAAAAAATAGTTACAATTTAAAATCGAGGGAGGGGCAATGACTCACATATGCCCCCTTCCCCTAACAGAAAGTTCTTAGTTCCTTTATTTTAAGTTATTCGAAAAGAATAAATTTTACTATGTTTTTGTAAATTGGAGAAAAAAATTGCTAATTAAATTTCAAAATCCAGGAAGGGGCAATGAGTCTCACCCCCCCCCCCCGACACACACACACACTCACACCACCACCAACAACACCAACAACACCCCTTAACTGAAAATTTCTTATTTATTTTCATTTTAAGTTACTCAAAATATTTACATAATGTTTTTGAAAACAGAAGAAAAGAAATTCTTATTAATTAAATTTTAAAATCAAGGTAGGGGCAATAGGTCTCCCTTGCTCACTGCCCCACTATCTTCATAACTAGTTTTTAGTTCCTCTTTTATTTTAAATTACTCAAAAAAAATTTACTATGTTTTTCAAAATCGAAGAAAAAGGAAATTTAATTAGATAAATTTCAAAATCGAGAGGGACAGTGGCCCAACCATTCTTTTATATGTCGCCCATGATTAGAAATTAGAAACACAGATGGGTTTACTCATTGCATATTGCATAAATTGTCTTTCTTCCATATCGGACATACATATAACTTCCAGTTTTCCACTTTTACCTCATAAAAACAAAGAAGAACAACAAAAGAATAGTATAATTTTCTTCCTTTATTTTATTTAAATTTCTCATTTGGACATATGATTTATTTTTCAACCCCTTACAGCTGAATGTCTAACCCCATGGTTTCGTTGCAACTGCAGGAGAAGCATTAAAGAAACACCTCAACTCACGGAAACGCCGGCTTGTTTATGAAAATCGGCGTCGGCGCGGAGTACCACGTTGATTTGCTAAAAGAAGTTCATTTATTTTGCAGTTTGGCGAAAAATATCACCACTGTTTATTGAAATAAAGTGGCTGTATGGGTATTTTTACATTCTCAATCGAAAGAAATTAATTTCAGATCCACACGATTGAGTTAATTTGAATAAAGTGATAACGATTTATAAACCGTCGCAATTTTTGTACAATCATCGTTAGTATTTCAAATCTAGATGAGATTGTACTATTAACGGTTAATGCATGCGAAAAAAAAAAAAATTAGGTCCATTTCATATTAACAGGATTAATTAAATTCAAATGTCATCCAAAACATTTGATAAAATTTTGTTTCTGACAATCCAGATAGTTATCCAGATAGTTCGATTTTACTTGATTTAGTGCACTTATCTATTTATAGTAATTAACAATGTTTTATTTCAGATTTAGCTTCAATCAGTATGTTCTTTTAGATTAAAAGTTTCAGAATTTTTATATATCTTACACAGATACTTATCTGTGCTTTGTATTAAAGTATGTTTTGATGTTCAGTTACACAAAAAATAAATACTGAACTTCAAATTATAAATTGATGGCTGCCTAGGATACCTACAATAAGTGCATAACATTTCACAGGTAAGTAACTTATTTTCTTTTTAGGAATGAAACAGTTTTATGTAATACAAAGCGGTTAGACACATTGTGTTAATAAAATAACATAGTGTTAATAATAATTTTTATTTAATGAGTACATACTCACTAATTATGTAAAATATTAAATTTTTTAAATGAAGCAATCTTTTTTTACTATCATATGAATTGTGTTATTTTAAAAAGAAAATTTACACTTCTGAATGGTGATAGGGCCAAATTAGTTTTTGTCGTCAATTATGACACTTCTCAGAATCAAATAATAAAGGCAATATTTTGCAATATTATATTTCTACCCACTGTTAAAATTTAGTTTTTTCTTGATACTGATTAGTGAAACTCGTGGGATTTCTATCATATGGTCGATGAATGAATTTAGACTTTCAGAGCACTTTTTCAGATTTTCCCTGCAAGCGATCGAAGAATTATTTTTTTTTCCACATGATAGAGTTTTCATATGCGTTTAAATTTTTTAAATGATTTTTTCATTTATTAAGAAGGATATTGAATGAGCTTGGTACACCGTCATGTTACAATACACACAAGCTAATGTTAAACCACTGAAAATATCCTTAATTATTTTAAATGTTTTTTTTGTGCATAGGAGGACATTGAATGAGCTTAGTACACTGTCATGTTACAATACTCACAAGCTAATGTTAAACAAATGACAATATCCTTAAATTTACGTTAACACTTTGGCTGCCGCCCATTTTTCAAAATCTGTTCCCAGGCACTGAATGCGTGACTTAGAGATCTGCACGGGCAGACCCGTGGCCCCAGAGTTGATTTCAGGGGGTGGTCCGGGGGGGGGGGACATTCCTTCCAGAGCAATGAGAGCCCTCCCCCCCCTTGCCCATCCCCTGAAATCAACTCTGGGGCCACGGGTCTGCCCGTGCAGATCTCTAAGTCACGCATTCGGTGCCTGGGAACAGATTTTCAAAAATGGGCGGCAGCCAAAGTGTTAAGGTAAAATTTTGATCAAAATCCCAACTAAAGGATTTCTCTTTTTTGTCCAACAATCAACTGGCAAATTTCACAAATTTTTCTGATGACTTAATGACTATTTTCAGTTTTTTTTCATGCAACTGATTGACAATTTTTGCAATATTATATTTCTACCCACTGGTAAAATTTAGTTTTTTCTTGATACTGATTTGTGAAACTCGTGGGATTTTTATCATATGGTCGATGAACAGGGCTGGCTATTTGCCGGCAAAAAAGGGTTTCTGCCTTGCCAGTGGCAGAAACTGGTTATAACCGGCAGAAACTGGCAATAACTGGCATAAACAAATTTCATGACATAATATGAGACTTTTTTACTAGTATTAAATTCCTTAAGTACATTTTATTCCGTATAAATAGCAAATGAAATATTGTGGGTAGTTTTAATTAAAAAATAAATAGATTTGTATTAGAAAAAATGAGTAATGTAACAGATAAAATTTTTGTTATAGTATGGTTATATAATTTTATATGTAAACAATTATTAGAGTATTTTAAAATTTCAGTTTAAAAATCAAATACAAAACTTTATCCAATACTTATTTTAAATTAAACAATGAAAAGATAAGAAAAATATTCAGTACTTGCTCAAAATAATTTTCTGTAATTTAACGTATTAATTTAATAATAACACTATAAATTATCTCTCGTACAAATGTTATAGTTATATGCGGATCTTGTAATTCCATGAATTTAAAAAACATTTCATTTAAATACAGTATTCAAAGGAACAAATCTGACTTCCTTTTTTTTTTTTTTTTTTCCAATTTAAGATTGTTATAAGCATAGATCAAACTTTGTGCGAATTTTAGTAAAAAAGCTAAAATCTTTAACAATGATTTTACGCACAAATAACATACAGACACGACAAAAAACGATTATATGGGATATTTTTGTCGTGTCTGTATGTTATTTGTGCATAAAATCGTTGTTAAAGATTTTAGCTTTTTTATTAAGACTGTTAGTTGAAAATGTTCCAGCCACATTTTGCACTTACAAAACAAACAACTACAAAAGTTCAAAGCAGATTTGATACAGTAATAACCGACTACCATATGCTAACTTATTTACTTCATCCTAAGTATATGGGATCAAAATTGACATATGAGCATAAAGAAAAGGCAAGGAAATTGCTTTCTGATATTAATCCCAATTTTGTGCCACATATAATATCCTTTGAAGCAAAATCGACTCTTGCCTCAGAAACATATTTCTCCAAGGAAGCCCTAGAAAATGTCTTGCCCTTACCTTCTATGTGGTGGTCATCTTTAAAAACGAATACTGGTGAAAATGAGGATTTTTCAAATTTGCATCCTCAATAATGACATTGCCAGCAAGTAATGATAGTCTCGAAAGAATATTTTCAAACTTTTATTTCATTCAAAACAAAGAAACAGTGTGTTCAGAAAGATTAGCAAAATTTTGTCCTATGCTATGGAATGTTCTGTGGAAAAAGTAATAATAGTATATTTGAGTGACAATTTTGTTCTTTCAATATTGTAAAATAATTGTGCAAGATATTTTATTATTTTTTTTTTCTGTTATTTATTGTGCTTCAATTATTTACTTATATATTTTCACAAGAATCATAATCTTTAAGTTATTGCATTGCATTATTTATTTAAAAATACTCTGAAAAATACATTTGTTAAAATATCACAGATTTTTTTGTAAATTTCCTTTTTTACTTTTAAATAAAAATTCAACTCTAAACAATAATATAAAATAGTTAAACTTGTACAGCATCAGACTACCATTGAAAATTTCTGTTTTTCAAGAGAAAAAAAATTAGTACCTATTATTATATAAACAAAGTATATTTATATGATAATTTTGAAACTTTTTTACAACTTTGAATAACATTCATAATCTTTAATTTTAATTTTTAACTTAATTGTTTACACATCAAATACATGTATGAATTAAGAATCATTGCACATTAAAGTTCTTATTAATATTATTTCTGAGTTTCTGCCAGTTTTTGCCACTTACTGGCAGAAACTAGTTTCTGCCATGCCGGTTTTAACCGGTTATAACCGCTGGTTTTAACCACTCTGGCAGAAACTTGCCAACCCTGTCGATGAATGAATTTAGACTTTCAGAGCACTTTTTCAGATTTTCCCTGCAAGCGATCGAAGAATTGTTTTTTTTTCGACATGACAGAGTTTTCATATGCGTTTAAATTTTTTAAATGATTTTTTCATTTATTAAGAAGGATATTGAATGAGCTTAGTACACTGTCATGTTACACTACACACAAGCTAATGTTAAACCACTGAAAATATCCTTAATTATTTTAAATGTTTTTTTTTTTTTGTGCATAGGAGGACATTGAATGAGCTTAGTACACTGTCATGTTACAATACTCACAAGCTAATGTTAAACAAATGACAATATCCTTAAATTTACGTTAACACTTTGGTTGCTGCCCTTTTTTCAAAATCTGTTCCCAGGCACCGAATGCGTGACTTAGAGATCTGCACGGGCAGACCCGTGGCCCCAGAGTTGATTTCAGGGGGTGGTCCGGGGTGGGGGACATTCCTTCTAGAGCAATGAGAGCCCCCCCCCCCCCGGGCCACCCCCTGAAATCAACTCTGGGGCCACGGGTCTGCCCGTGCAGATCTCTAAGTCACGCATTCGGTGCCTGGGAACAGATTTTGAAAAATGGGCGGCAGCCAAAGTGTTAAGGTAAATTTTTGATCAAAATCCCCGACTAAAGAATTTCTCTTTTTTGTCCAACAATCAACTGGCAAATTTCACGAATTTTTCTGATGACTTAATGACTATTTTCAGTTTTTTTTTCATGCAACTGATTGACAAATTTTGCAATATTATATTTCTACCCACTGGTAAAATTTAGTTTTTTCTTGATACTGATTTGTGTGAGCTTAGTACACCGTCATGTTACAATACACACAAGCTAATGTTAAACCACTGAAAATATCCTTAATTATTTTAAATGTTTTTTGTGCATAGGAGGATATTGAATGAGCTTAGTACACTGTCATGTTATAATACTCACAAGCTAATGTTAAACCAATGACAATATCCTTAATTTTTCTTTTAAATGTTTTTTGGCATAGGAGGATATTTAGTGAGCTTAGTACACTGTCATGTTACAATACTCACAAGCTAATGTTAAACCAATGACAGTATCCTTAAATTTACGTTAACACTTTGGCTGCCGCCCATTTTTCAAAATCTGTTCCCAGGCACCGAATGCGTGGCTTAAGAGATCTGCATGGGCAGACCCGTGGCCCCAGAGTTGATTTCAGGGGGTGGTCCGGGGAGGGGACACACACATTCCTTCCAAAGCAATGAGAGTCCCCCCGTCCACCCCCTGAAATCAACTCTGGGGCCACGGGACTGCCCGTGCAGATCTCTAAGTCACGCATTCGGTGCCTGGGAACAGATTTTGAAAAATGGGGGCAGCCAAAGTGTTAAGGTAAATTTTTGATCAAAATCCCCAACTAAAGGATTTCTCTTTTTTGTCCAACAATCAACTGGCAAATTTCACCAAATTTTCTGACGACTTAATGACTATTTTCAGTTTTTTTTTCATGCAACTGATTGACAAATTTTGCAATATTATATTTCTACCCACTGGTAAAATGTAGTTTTTTCTTGATACTGATTTGTGAAACTCGTGGGATTTTTATCATATGGTCGATGAATGAATTTCGACTTTCAGACCACTTTTTCAGATTTTCCCTGCAAGCGACAAGGTACAAGTGTGCTGTTTTTTAAACATTTCCGCTCAGTGGCCCTTTTTATCTAGAATCAACACTAGGATAGTGATGATTCTAGAAAAAAGGACTGCTGTGTGCGAATTTTTAAAAAAGGGCACTCGCAGAACAGAAGTATAAAAATCTAGGCGCCAGCAGGCAGTTTCTCACCACTAAATTTTATTAGTTCTCTTCACTTAAATTCTTACAAAAAATTTAGGTGAAATATTAGACAAAAAATAACAAATAAAATTTAGTGGTGAGAGACTGCCCATTGGCACCTAAATTTTTTTCTTGCATTCGTGTACCTTGTTCACAAAAAATAATTTGAATTGGTTTTCTTGGACTCCTTTTTTATTAGTGGTGTACCGAGTAGTACTTTGGCCGAGTACCGAGTACTCGGCCACTGACTATTCGACCGAATACCGAGTAGTTGTGTAATAAGAAAAACTTACTTTTATTTGTATGTGTGAAACTAAATTTTAATCTTGAATTATTTTATGAGGGGTTTTTGCTTAACTTTTTCTATATTTTGTACACATATTGTTAAATACTGAGTAAATAGTTTTATGAATTATTACATATATTATACATTGATATTCGAATAACTTTTTACTGATCAGTTTGAAATTCTTACAACTACTCGATATTGGCCGAGTACTCGGCCAAAATTTCGCCGAGTATGCCGAATACTCAGTATTTACCGAGTACTCAGTACAGCTCTATTTTTTATCAATAAAATTTTGCAATGTTTTCCTGTGACAGATTGAATTTTGCGATTTTCCCCCCATTTAATGTTATTATGCAATAACTATTTTTCAATTATCAGTTAATGTAACTTATTTAGCAGTTTTTCAGCTGCAATCGGTCGACAAATTTCACATTTTTTAATGCCACCAACTGAAGAATCTTGTGAGTTTTGTCTCGATTGATGAATTTCACGATTGATTTCTGCAACAGGTTGACAAGTTTCACAATATTTTAAAGCAGCCGACTGAAGAATTGTTCTATTTTTTTTTTGTTTTTGTTTTTTTTTCAATAATGGTTGTTAGTTGCGTTTATGATGGCCAGTTATCAGCACGAGGGATATAGGCCCTAACGGGGGGGGGAGTGCCCTCTCTAAGGGAACCTAGCCCGTATTTATGCTTGGAAAACCAAGGTCCGAAGAAAACTCTGAAAGATTAGGCCGACGGGCGCTATTGGGATCGAACACAGCACCTCCCGTCTACCAGCTTCGAGAGCAGAACCTCTCGGCCACTGGTGGGGCTTTTCAATAATGGACTGGGGAATTTCATAAATATTTTCATTGAGTGAGTAATGATTTTTGCAATTTTTTTCACGGTACCAATTCTCGAGTTTTGCAATATTTTATTTCTACTGATCGGGGAAATGTGCGGAAGCTTCCTTGCGATTGATTTGCAAAACTCGTGCGATTTTTTTCATATTGTCGATGGATGAATTTCACAGATTTTCACCACGGCCGATCGAAGAATTTCATTATTTCTCTTACTTTTTGAACTTTTTTAATATTTTCATCCTTTTAGATTGGATTTTTTTACAGAGCCCTCCGATAAATGTCATTTATAATATATAAAAATTTCATAGAGGAGTGAGGATGTATTCCAGGTGGTGCAACCCCCCACTTTTCAAAATTTTGCCGACATCCCTCATGTAACTTGTTAGAAAGGCCCCATCACCACTTATTTATGTTATGCACATCCGGCTTTCCTCACCCGCTTTGCCCCCCCCTCCAAGGGGGAACTTTTCTAAATTTTGAAGTCACCCATCATGTGACATATTGTTGGAAAGGCCTAATACCACTTATTCATGTTATGCATATCCGGTTTCCCTCCCCCCACTTTGCCCCCCTCAAGGGGGGCACTTTTCTAAATTTTGCAGTCACCCATTATGTGACATATTGTTGGAAAGGTCTAATACCACTTATTCATGTTATGCACATCCGGCTTCCCTCACCCCAGTTTTCCCCCATTCCCCCAAGGGGGCACTTTTCTAAATTTTGAAGTCACCCATCATGTGACATATTGTTGGAAAGGCCTAATACCACTTATTCATGTTATGGACATCCGGCTTCCCTCACTCCACTTTGCCCCCCCCAAGGGGGGCACTTTTCTAAAGTTTGCTGTCACCCATCATGTGACATATTGTTGGAAAGGGCTAATACCACTTATTCATGTTATGCATATCCGGTTTCCCTCCCCCCACTTTGCCCCCCTCAAGGGGGGCACTTTTCTAAATTTTGCAGTCACCCATTATGTGACATATTGTTGGAAAGGTCTAATACCACTTGTTCATGTTATGCACATCCGGCTTCCCTCCCCCCACTTTGCCCCCCTCAAGGGGGGCACTTTTCTAAATTTTGCAGTCACCCATTATGTGACATATTGTTGGAAAGGTCTAATACCACTTGTTCATGTTATGCACATCCGGCTTCCCTCCCCCCACTTTGCCCCCCTCAAGGGGGGCACTTTTCTAAATTTTGCAGTCACCCATTATGTGACATATTGTTGGAAAGGTCTAATACCACTTATTCATGTTATGCACATCCGGCTTCCCTCACCCCACTTTGCCCCCCCCCAAGGGGGCACTTTTCTAAATTTTGAAGTCACCCATCATGTGACATATTGTTGGAAAGGCCTAATACCACTTATTCATGTTATGCACATCCGGCTTCCCTCACCCCACTTTGCCCCCCCAAGGGGGGCACTTTTCTAAAGTTTGCAGTCACCCATCATGTGACATATTGTTGGAAAGGCCTAATACCACTTATTCATGTTATGCACATCCGGTTCTCTCCCCCACACACTTTGCTCCCCCCTGAGGGGTCACTTTTCTAAATTTTGCCGACACCCCTCGTGTGACCCATTGCTGGAAAGGTCAACGGCTACTTATTCAAGTTATGCACATTTGGCTTTCCTCCCCACACTTCCCCCCCAAGGGGGGCACTTTTCTAAATTTTGCCGTCACCCATCATGTAACATATTGTTGGAAAGGCCTAATACCACTTATTCATGTTATGCACATCCGGTTTCCCTACCCCCACTTTGCCCCCCCCCCCAACGGGGCACTTTTTCTAAATTTTGGAGTCACCCATCATGTGGCATTTTGTTGGAAAGGCCTAATACGACTTATTTATGTTATGCACATCCGGCATTTCTCCCCATATTTTCTAATAAATTTTTAAAAGGCTACAGTCAAACTGCAAAAAAAATGTAGTTGGGAGACTGCGGTGATTTGGCACAAATCCCTGCAGTTCTTTTGAAGTCGACATAACTATAAATTGACTGCGGTGAGTGTGTAGTTATCAACTACACATTTACTGCGGTTAATTTATAGTTATGTCGACTTCAAAAACACTGCAGGGATTTGTGCCAAATCACCGCAGTCTTCCAACTACATTTTTTTTAAAGTTTCACTGCAGTTCATTTTTAGCTGGGCTAGCGATACACTTTGGAACTTTTGTTTCAGATGTCATAACATTTTACCTTTCTTCCAGTATATTCAGTTCAAATATCAAGTCATTGTGACCAGTGGTTCTTTTTTTACAGCCTTTTAAAGTGTGACTTAAATTATAATCACCCTATATGTAACATAAAATTTAGCAGAATAAATTAAATTCAAGAAATGCAAATTAGTATTTTTTTCTATCAACATAACAATTATCTCTATTGAGAGATGTAACTGGGAATAGTTACGAAGTTTCGGACAAAATGGAGTGATATGGAGTGAGTGGGAGACAAAGTATTGGTTTTCTCGCATACAGTACACTCTAGTAAAGTCTTCCTGCCAAAGTAAAACGGCTAATTCGAGTTCTTGTTGCAGTCTGAACGTCTGAAGCCAAATCATTTGTAGTTGCTTCGCGGTTTCTTCGAGCCGACAGTAACAGAAATCTTTCTTAGGATGCAGTTGTTTCTTTTGGTCGCCTTCGATACTTTTGACCTTCACTTAAATGTTGCTTTTGAGCTAATGAATAATGGTCACTCTCAGACACCACATTCATTTTAGACAACACTATACATATAACGGAATTCCAAGCGACCATTGCGACCCACATTGTCAATCACCGAATTTGAATATTTCCGGCGCTAACGTAAGCACTGAAATGCAGCTTCGTGCTAAATTGTATTTAACATAAATAATTTCAGAATTTGGCATTGGTTCCAACATTAACTTAGTGAACATATTATTTATCATTACCCTTTAATTTTGATGACGAATGTTGTTTACATTTAAAAATAGTATGCTATGCAATAATTAAGAAAATGTCATTTCATATACATTCTAAAAATGTGTAATTGAATAAATAAACAAATTAATTAATTTGCTGTATCAAGTATCTTGTTTTGGAAATTTTTGAAAACAGTTCAAGAAAAGTGGATTTAAAATTTTCTTGAATGTGTACCTAATTGATTATTAATATTTTTTTCATGCAAAAACATTTTATCATTTAACTTTCTAAACAGTACTTTTTTAAAAGAATACATTTTGATTTTCGCCGAAGTATTCTTTATGTCACGACAGTGACTCGCTTTACACGAGTTTACATTTGAAATACCACAAAAGGCTTTTTTGTGATTAACTTTGGTCTAAATTTAGATCTTGACTGGCTATATGATGATAGTCCGGCCGTCTGATTTTTTTTTTTTTTTTTTTTTTTTTTTTTTTTACTTATGAAAGGTTTTTTAATACCGACTGTTCCATAAAGTCCTACGCCACGTAAGCGTCTTGACATGGTAGACCAACTTATTTCAGCAATGTTTTAACACCGTAAAACGCGGGGAATTGTAGCGACATTTTTATGCGGGTCAACAACTACTTTTCTCCTGATAATTATGTCCACAAGCATAGTTGTTTTCCGGGATCCGCCGGACCGTGGCAAGTTCCGAAAGATATGACAAAATTTATATTATTTTAAAATATCGTTCCCTTCAATTTTCCGATCGACAAATTTGTCGCAATCTCACGGGAGGATTGTCCCTTTAGCGACAAAGAAATCACTCGTTTAGAAACAATAAATTATCCAACTTTACATTTTTTAAATTTCAAATACATTATTAATGTTGATTAATTAACAAACACGGACAACAAAACACTTTATCGATAGCAAAACCTAACGGATGACGAATGGCCGGAAACTTTTGCACACGCGAATTTCGAATTTCTCCCCTTTGCATGAAGTACCTTCACTATCCAATCAAAATGATCACGTGGTCAGAGGTAATTTGCTTATTCCTAACTTTTGTAGCAATTATGCTTCTTCTTCGCTGAAACGTTCTGTCAAACAAATAAAAATAGCTGGCCGGAAACATTTGACCGCCACTGTATATATATATATATATATATATATATATCACAAAGTACAATCCTTCCCCACTTTTTATACATCTTGTAAGATCATTTGCTATCTTATTGGAGGAAAATTATGTTCGCAGCTATTTGTTTCAGACTGATAGCGACACAAATAATATATGAAAGAACGTCAAGCAGTGACTTTAGCACAACAAAATTCCGCTTTTGAAATGGACAGCCCAATCAATCACCCGATAAGTATCCATTAACAAATCTTTGGTACGGACTTGAAAACGGGGCAGAATTCCCCCCAAAAAATGCAAGAACCGTGGAGAAAACGTACCATAGACGATATACAACCGGTCATTGAATCGGTACCACTTCGCTGCCCCGCAGTACTTATTTTTAAATGTATGGAGACAAAATACTGATTTAAATGTTATTTATAAATGTTATTTTCTATTATAATACAATTTTTTTTCCAAAACCTGCCAAGATGCCCAAAAACGTTTGAGAAAATGCGTTTTATTTTGCAATTAATTTTATTACTTAAATTTATTTACATTTATTTGTTATTCCATAAATATGTTCCTAACTTTTACGTCAATAAAGTGTAGAAGTATCACATTGAGATTCCTCTTCATATGGGTACATTTGCAATTTAACCAAAAATTTCATGCTGGCCGGAAACTTTTGATCGCCTCTGTAGGTATATCCATTTAAATTATGGGCTTTTAGGTTGAGTATCATACATAGTCGAATGAAAAAAATGCCCCAAGTATTCCGCTTTAAAATAAATAAATACGTTTTGATGATTTAAAAATAAATACATAAAATTTTACTAAAAAATTTAGATACACGGATAAAAATCTTTTTTTTTATTATTTAGTAGTTATTGACAGTTTTATTACAATAATACAACTATTCTTGAATCTCATTTTTTATAAATCACTCGAGTTTTCCTGTAAAAATCTTGGGAAAGTTTAAATGTTTTATTTATTTTCCCCCAAATGAAATGCAAATTTAATATAAACATTATGTGTAGCATAAAAACGGCTTTACTTTGAAAAAAAATTGTTTTAAAACTAGATAATTAAATTTAATAATCCCTAAAGTTTCTTTTTAAAAAGAAACTTGTTTTTTTGACATCGAAAACGTTGTTCATCGAAGAGGTAACGAACTCTGGGAATTAACAGAACTAGATAAAAGTTGTACTTTTAAAAAAGTTTGTCAAAGCGGAATTCATACTTTGTACGTAGGGAATACAGAAATGTATTTGAAATATTTTATAAAGAAAATTGTTTTATAAGTCGCATTTCACCAAAAAGAAATGCATGCATAATACTAAAATCTATGAATTCATAATAAGGATCTTTTCTTGAAAGTATAGATATATCACTTTCTTAAACTTATTTGCATTTTGTAAATACAGTCTCATGTATTATTTATTTCACTCAATATGATATAATTAAATAATGCTAAAAAAATAACATTCCAAATTTAAGGTAAAAGGCTCAATACATATTTTTTAATTCCTTGTGATACTTTCAAAATGTTCATAATTTTCTCAAAGATGATAAATAAGTGTTTACTTTACAAACGTTTGCGCTTAATAAAACTTTATTAAGGAATCACTACAACAATATATTTTTTTTATGTATAACATATAGTGAATTATACAATATACTTATTGCATAAAGAGAGTAAGAGATTTTTCCTGATGAGAAAAATGCATATTTTTAAAGGTAAATAGATAGATAATTGTCTAGGCTTTAATGGACTCTTTCTTTTTCAATTTTATATTTTGAACAAAATGGTGAACAGAAAAACACATTTAAATTTATATCCTTTCAAGAAATAGGCAAATAAACTATATCCCAGCATATAAGGTGCAACTAGTATTTGTGAATATGTATTTCTATCGTCATGTATATTTCCCCGAATAATCCGAATTACATGAATTGCAAAGCGATCTTCATGAAGTCTAAATTATGAGGAATGAAAATCATAATAAATATTACGAGCACAAAGAACCTTTTTTTTTAATTAACTTGCATGTTTATAGTCCTAGAAATATACATTATTTGTCTATCTGTATAAAAATGTTTAAGATTTAAATTTTATGCTGGGCACGTTTTGCCATACGTTTACTTGCGTAAGCAAGTACTATAAATTTAAGTTTAAAAATATATGTAAAATTTTATTAATTTTCTTGTATAAAATGTGCGCAAAATAAGTCGTAATATTCAGTATATCAGTTTTATTAGTTTTGTTAATTTACGATTTATAAATTGGTGCAAAACACAGCATTCGTAGGAATTAGTACATCAGTTTTATCAGTTTTTTTAAATTTAACAATTATAAACACAACATTCCTATGAATTAAAAAAAACCACTAGACATAATATGATAATCAGGAAACAAACAAACAAACAAAAAAAAAAAACTCAACATACACGTGAATTCTTTCAAAAATAAATAAAAACCATGGAAAATCATATTTCAATCTTTTATGAAATATACGTATAAGAACTTGAAGTGTATATTCCCAAAAATACCCAAAATATAATTATCAAATTATACTTTTATTAAAGTAAAGATATAATTCTAAATCCTCAAAATTAATGAGTGAAACAAGATATTCTAGTTTTTACGAAATATATTAATATGTATAAAAATATTTATTTTTATAAGAAAAAAAAATATAAAGATGAATTTTCACAACAGAAGCAGGAATAAATTTAAAAAAAAAATCAATTCTAATATTTCGTGTATATCCGGGATATTTTGGGGTATTGAAAAAAAAAAAAAGAGTCCGGATAAATTATAATGCGAGTTTTCTAAGCTTTTTTACATTCCCCTTTAGAATATGACGAGAAATTTTATTACATTTTCTGACTGTACAAGTAAAAAAGTTTTTTTTTTCTTTTTTTTTTTATATATATAACACACGCTGCCTCAGAGGAACTGTAGGATATATATTAACCCTTAAATGCCGGATGCTGCTTACCCAATTTAGGCTTCTAAAATACTAGTATAATAATATTGAAGCTATAATGCCTATGCTGCCAATAAAATACATTCTGAAAATATTATTAAATCGATTTTCAACATGTATATGGCAACACTTGTGCTGTTTAAGAATAAAGATAGATTTATTTTTACAATTGTTTCTACATGTTCTTTTTGTTTTGTTTGGAAGCTTTCAAAATACCCTATTTTATTCTGCAGTGAGCAAGTAAAATTTATTCCTTATTATAATTCCTAAAAATCTTGTGTGTTTAACATTATTGAATTTTATCAAGGAAAATTATTTTTTCAATTAAAGACCAGTAGGCCGATTAGTAACAAACTGTTTTTTAGCAGTAAATCGTACTTAAAACAAAATATGATTTTTTTTAAGTATTTTTCCAATGATGTATTAAACAAATGAAAGTCGAGAAACATTATTACAATGATTTTTGAAAAATCAGGCATTTAAGGGTTAATAATTGAAATTGAGATGTCTGACTTACTGCTATGAAAAACTGTCTGCATCTAGTGGAACAGTTGGAGAATTTTATAAAACACAACTGAGATATAGTATTAAACATAAATTTGTGTTTCAGAAACTTTTCCACTAGATGCCAACATAGTTATTCATAGCAGTAAGTCGGCCATATCATTTATTATTATTACTAGATGTCCTAACGTTGCCCGAGGAGACGACAAACAATGTTCCATATTTGTAAAGTTGCAACTCGAAATGATTTTTATTAAATAAAGGTTGTAATTAAATAATACTTAATATTAAAATGTTATAAAATTGATCAAATATGACTGGTGGAAACGCTCATGTGAAAACTATCGACGTGCTTATACCGGGTGTCTTAAAAAGGATTTCAAAATTAAATAACTCGCAAACGATGACAGATATTTTAAAAATGCTTGCAGGAAGTATATGTATGATGTCAGAATTATTTTTTACCGTGATTCTCGAATTTCGTTCGAATTACAAACAATAGATGGCGCTTCAAGCAATAGGTGCTAAACTGAAGCTGGATTTTTTTGCCTTTCTCTTCTTCCATGTCAAAAAACGGGATTAAAATGTATTGAGTGTGTTCGGAAGTACCAAAAATATTGCCTGGATTTAGCGCATATTACTCGCACCGCCATCTGTTGTTTGTAATTCGAACTAAAATCAAGAATCACAGTAAAAAAAAACTCCAAACATCATACATAACACTCCTGCCAGAAATTTTTTAAATATCTGTCATCGTTCGTAAATTATTGAATTTTAAAATCAGTCAATCCTTTTTAGGACACCCGGTAATTATTTTATTGCTTTTTGAAAACCAAATTCAAAAATTGCTATTTTTGTGGCAAGGGATGGAATAATTTGTATTATTCATTATTTATTGTTGCTAAAGATCAATAAATGGGCCAGAAGAATTCTTTTTTTTATATCAATGTAATTAATTTAAATATTTTAAATTCTTTCTATGTTAGACGGAGGGAGGATGGTGGTAAAACAGGAATGAACCATAAATTTAGGAAGTTACAGTGATAATTTGGATGATTATTTCAAACAAATAGTGATTTTTGCCATCTGAGCGAAAATGTCCAGGCTGGGACTGGAAGTCAGAATCTTTGGCTTTATTTCCTAGTGTCTTCCTATTGAACTATCCGGACGACACACCAAACAACACATTATTTGCGCAAAACAACCATTTGATCATGACATCAGTTTATTGAGTGAAAAATAATTAAAAGTGTACATGATTATTTATTTTATTTTATTATTAAGGAATGAACGTCGCAGGTTAGTCTTTCTAAAGTGCTTTTAAATATATTAAATCTCTATACTGAAGGGGGGGGGGGGGGTAACAATTTTGTTGAACAGGGGAATAATTAATATTAATGCTTTTTATTGTCACTACTGAGTTTTAAACAAGACATAAGAGTTTTTTATATACAAATAAAGATTTAAAATTTTTTCATGCTGGGGACTGGAGAGGTGGTGGGCGAGAAGTGTAAATTTGGTATGTTAGGTATTAATTTATCTATTTATATTAGTGAGTAATGAATTTTGCCGAATTTTATTTCAAACTACAGTTTGAAAGATTTTAATTTCTGTAAGCTGGAGAGGTGGTCACAACGAGGAAAGTGGAAATTTGGGAGTTCAGGGGATTATTATATACGATTTATTATTTATTGCCAGTAAAGAGCATTACATAGGAAGGGTAGAAGATTATTTTATAAACAATTAATGAATTCGGAATATTTTAAATTTCTTTGTATGCACTCAAGTGGGGGAGGGGGAGAGGCAAGCAAAATTTTATGTTAGAATTTTATTTAGATAGATTTACTTACTTTTATTAGTGAGCAATGATTGTATTTTAAATAAAAAGGTTTAAAGAGTAATATTTCTTGATATTTTCCTTAAGAAAGTAAACTTTTTACATAGTAAATTTTAGCAAAGCTTGTTATATCTTTGAAACAAACCATAAAAAAAACCCATTTTGTATATTACTTCCATATTTTACTAAAAAAGTTTTTAAAAAAAATCATATAGCACAGGACTCTTTACGCTTGAAGTACGAGGTATGCTTTTTTTGAGGCGAGGGCGCTGATTAAAGGTTAATGGAAATCATGATTATGAATATATATCATTGGTGTTTAATTTTTTAAAATCTTTTTATTATTAACCTAAAACAAGTAATGATATCAATGCAAAAAAAAAAAAAAAAAAAAACAAACAAACAAACAAAAAAAAAACATTAATAGGGTTAAAACTTTGTGACGCGGCACTTTATCTTATTGCTATAAGAATTTTAAATATGGAACTTAAAAATAATTATATGAAATATTAAGTGGCGTTATGCAATTAATTAATGTATATAAACACACACATATATATATATATATATATATTTATTTAATCATTTTATTTTTGTTCTATTAATAATTGCATGTGTGAGAATTATGTTAAATTTAAAAGTATGTATAAAAAATTATTCATCGATGCTTTTTCATTCACATCTTTCATAAATTCAAAATGAGTTTTAAAAGATATTTTAAGAAAATTTAATTGACGCTCTGATGTAGCTTTAAACAATTTGTTTTAAAATTCAATTTGAACTGTTTTCGGTTTGGCTAAATATATTTACACATCTATCCAAAACTTTTAGTTTTACAATATACTGTTAAATATATCACTCTCAATGAATTTATACAATGCACTGAAATGTATTTATATGAATAAATTGGTTTATCTTTTGTGCCACGCTATCCAAAATCAAAAGTAAAATTTACGTAAATAATTTCTTTGCGTCATTGTATCCAAACTTTAGTTTTCTGATTTTTATCATTTCACATGCCACATAGTCTCGACTTCATCCTGAAAACGTTTTGTACAGATACGGAAAAGAAAATACGGCTAATTTAACAGACATCTACTATCATATTCTATATTTAAATAAAATATATATAATTATTTATCGCAGACCGTGTTTTCCAGAATTTTCATGTCTCAAAATGCTAAGTCTTTTCTAGATATGACTAAAAGGAATTCAATTATTTTGCAGTTAAACATCATACCACATACAGTGTGCCCGCTAAAGTTCGTTGTCACCCCAATAATTTCTCAACAACAAGAGCTATAGCCATAAAAGTAGTATCTAAATATAGTCAAGCAGCCATGCGCTACTGAATGAAACCGACTACGGCGCCACCTGGTGAAAAACTATAGAGTTAGCATTGTTATCTCGAAAACGAAAAGTGATAGGGTAAAAAGTGATTTACAAAGTTGTAGAGCATCATCGATTTAGTACGAAAAGACACATCGTGGACATTAATGAGAAAAACAGAACTGTTAAAACGCGCATTTGTTTTTTCTTGAATTCCGACACTGTGACGTGAAAAAACAGTCTTAGAAAGAAAAAAACAACTAGTTATAACAATATACCTTTATTTGAGATGTTCAAACTTCTCACTCTCAGCTACAATGCACATTTGTCCGAAAGGTAATAATTTGTCCTTCCTGTTAAGTTTCTTGCCGTCACAGTGTAAGAAATCACGAAAAAAAAACTGCGTTTTAACTGATCTATTCTTCGCTTTAATATTCTCATTGTTTATTTTCGTACTAAATCGATGATGCTCTACAACTTTGTAAATCCCTTTTTTCAGTATCTCTTTCCGCTTTCGAGATAGGAATGCTAACCCCGCAGTTTACCACCAGGTGACGCCGTAATCGTATTCTTTCAATGGCCTATGGCAACTTTGCTATTCCAAGACACCACTTTTAGGACTATAGCTCTTGCTGTTCAGATATTATTGGAGTGACAATGGATTTTAGCGGGGAAAGTGTATAAGAGATTTAAGGAACGGATTTTTAATATATTGATAGCTTTGTTTATAAAAAAAATTATAAATACAAAAACTAGATAAAATTTTAATAATTATTATTATTTGATTAATAATTTTAATTATTTAATAATTATTATCATTAATAACGTTTTGAGTTTCAACTTTATGCAAATGTAACTTTATATGCGTCAATAGAAGAACTTTTGGAGTTGTGATTTAGGAATTTGTATTAGTATTTTTCTTCGTGTTCCTTAAAATAAATAAATAAATAAAAATAAAATATGAGATAACCCTTAAGGCGGAGACGTACTATTAACAGGACATATATTTTATTGGGTATTGTTTTATTTTAAAAGTTATTTTTTGTTAATATCAGCACCTAAAAGTGATAGCATTTGTCTAAACATTTATTATTATGACTTCATTTATGTTTCAGCATTTAGAAATAATAATAAAAGTTTTCATTTATTATCGTCTAACTGTTAGCGTTTCTTTTATTTCTAACATTTATTTCACTCTTTAAATTTAAACTACGGACCTATTTTCTGAGCTAATAATTTGTGATAAAAGATAAAAAATACTGGTAACTTTTTCATGTTCGTATAATCTTATCCTAGTAAGACATTTTGCAAACACCATCACTTCTTCTTTAGACTACTGTCATATGAAAATTGCACAAAATTCGTTAGGTTTTAGTAAATAACATATTCTTACAATTTCAACAAATCGTAACTTCTATTATTTGGATTACTACTTTTACATTTATTTGCGTAAAAGTAATTTTTTTACAAATTTGAAAGACAATTCAGATCCGAAATTGTTAAGGAAAACAAAATAATAAATTATAGACACCACAATAGAATTTTTAGAAAATTACGTTTAGACATTTGCAAAAAGTTTGGCTTGTCCTTGCTGTGTGCGACAAGATTCGCTTGAATCGTTACGAGATTGGCTCCAAGAGAACATTTATTAGATGCCACACAATCAAAAAATGAAAAAAAATTCGAACTTATTTTGTTATCTATTATTCATTTAACTTTTAATCGAAGAACTTTCATAACTCCAGAAAGTATCCCTTTCCATATAATAAAATTACCCATACATAAAAAAAAGAACTTTCAGCTCTTTAATTTATAACGACATGCGAAAACGAAAAACTTTCGTTAAAAAATAACTGTAGAACACCCACCTGTAATTCTATGTAGAATTCGAAGTAAATATTTACTATAAAATTTTAATTTCATTTGGAAATAAAATATTAAATCTGCTAAATTGTTACTTTTAATTGAATTCAATATCTGTACATTTTTATATAGTTTTTTAAGAGACGACATATTAAAAGCCAGTGGTTTAGTTTCTTTTTTCCTATTTGTTGAAATATCAGCTTTAATATAGTTATCTGTTATTTTACAATTATTTGATTTTCATACAGATATTTTATTTGATTTTTATTTAATTTATTAAAAAATATTAAACATAGTTTTCATAAAATGATAGCAAATCATTAAAGAATAAACTTTCACTCTCTAGATTTTATAACATCTTCAATCAAGTCAAGCATTTCTTGTGATACAGAAATTTTTTTTTCTTCTTTTGAAGAGCAGAAGTACAGATAATATTTCCTCAAAGTATCTAAGACATTCCGAAAGATCGAAATCTCACACAATGTAGAAATAACAGTGAATCCCGTTTATATTTTAAGATAGCAAAAAAGTATATAATTTATTTTAATAACTTTTGTTCAAAGATATTCGACTGCAAATGTTCTACTACAATGAGATTTTTGCATTATTTCTGCGAAATTTATGTATTTATTGAATAGTGATTTTATTTAAGTATTATTTGATAGTAAAATTGAAGTAAATTCTTTAAATTTTAATGGAAATAATTTACCATCCTGACTTACTGAAAATCAATTTAATGTATCTTTAAACAAAAGGATATAATGCAATTTTATAATTTTCTGTGCTGAAATAAGTTTATAAAGTTTAAAAACAAATTTAAATTTACATTTAAGAGTAGTAATGATTAATAAATTCGTATTTTTTAAATTACATCTAATGAAAAGTTATTTGCTTTATTGAAAATAAAATGTTGGTATTCGGCCTCCGAATATTCGGTATTTGGCCGAATATTCGGTATTCGGCTAGTCGCCCAAATCACTATTCGTCGCATCGCTAATTACAACATCCCTCCTTTCTTATTAAATTATATTTTTTTATTATTTACTTGATAGAAATTCTCATGTAAGTTAAGGATCAACTTTCTAGAAAAGTTTTTGCACATCTTAACTTGCCACAGGGCTCTAAAATATCTCCAATCCCGTTTAAATTATTTTTTAATGTCACTCCTTCCTATCCGCATACCTCTTTGGCTAAGTTCCGAGTTTCTAAAAATAAATTATATTCCCATCTTGATCATTCTATTAAAAATAAGTTAATTCTGTACAATTTCTACCTTTGTCCCATTCTAACGTATGGCCGAGAAATTTGGTCATATGCCACAAACAGTCACATGAAACTTATCAATCAAGTCCAAAAAGCAACTATTATAATAATATATGATGTTTCTTACTATGTCCGTAATTTTCATTTATACAGGGTGGTCCAGAATATATGTAAAAAATGTAAAGGCAGGTAGAGGGGACCTAAATAAGCAGATTTCGTATAGGAATGTGGGTGCGGAAATGCAATGTTGAGGCAGTAGAGGGCGTTTTTGAATGCAGTGGATGAATGATCTTCTTTGTATTGAATCGTCATTTACCGCACGGATATCAAGGAATATGGATTATTACCCAAATGCGGAGCTTGCCGACATGCATTTCATGTATGGGATTACGCAAAGAAATAGATTGGCTGCTCAAAGGACTTAGATTAACGATTCCCCTGTAGGATTCTGCAGGATCCCCGAATGTTTGAGCGACTTCATTAGGAGTTGTGCGCAAGTGAATCGTTTTATGCTTCCAGGCGTGATAAGGGCACTGCAAGGTATCGCAGAATAGCTGCAGTGGAAAAAGTAGTATTACGCACAGTAGAGGACAGCACAGTAGTAAAGCTCAAAAGCTGTTGGACATGCGTTGGGTGTGAGCCATTTCCTTGTGCAGCCCTATACATGAAATGTATGTCAGCAAGCTCCACATTGGTGTATGCATGTTGCTCAAAATCGGTGACGAAAAGGCAATTCGAGCCAGCAAACCCCTACCATCCACCGAACTTAACAGCAACCTCTACTGCCTCGACACTGCATTTCTGCACCCACATTCCTACATGAAATCTTATTATTTAGGTCCCCTCTACCTACCATTAAATTTTTTATATATATTTCTGGACCACCCTGTATAAAGAAATTATATATTACTGCTTAGTACATTTATACAATACTTAAATATTGATCTCCATCTCTCTTTGTCAGTCTCTGAAAACAGTGCTTAGAATAATTTACCGACATACGACATTTTGGGCAACCATAATAGGAAACGACATAAATTGGAGATTATTTTAGAAACTGTGCTTTAGTCTATTGAATTTGTGCTTATTAAAGTAATCTTGTGGATGTACTACGCAGTAAAGAAAATTCCTTAAATTTAGTTTCTCAAAGCTGACAGCAGTGTTCTGCCATAAACAAAATAAACTCCAATAGCAGTAACAGAGATTTAGTCCTTAAATAGTAAAAAATTACTTCGTACAAATTTTTACACATTAGTCGTCATTTCCCATTCCAGCATTCTACTACTATAAAATCTGTTTAGGATTTTATAATAAGTGTTAATTCAACTCATTTTCAACTCATAAAAATGTTATGTTTTCCTTCTCATAAGAGAACCTGATATTTATATATTCATTAGTAAAATGTTCTCTACCCATTTCTGTAGAACCCTGAACGAAACTCGTGAGAAGCTCTTGTGTGTTAGTGAGAGAGCCTGAGTCCCAATAAAAAACTTTATCCAGCACTGTCGCACAATGTTAATCCAAAATATGTAATGAAAAATTTTTTAAATGCTCCAAGTGTTTAACTTTTATATGATTATCCTTGTTGGCTATTGAAACTTCACGGTCACGTCACATTAATATGAACACATTTGCATTAGGCATCTGGTTCCAATATTAGAAGGAATATCGACCTAGCTATTTCGGTAAATGTATAATGTAAGCTTTAGCTTTGCAGAAAACATACAAGCTACTATAAATAACCAAAATTTTCATGTTTAAAAATAAAATGTAAAGTTTTTGTCTTGTCTTATTAATCGGTCTTTGCTTTATCTATATACAGGTTGCTTCAGAACTGTATGTCAAAAATGTAAAGGCAGGTATAGTGGACCTAAATAATCAGATTTCTTATAGGAATGTGAGTGCAGAAATGCAGCGTTGTAGCATTAAATGGCACATTTGAGTTCGGCGGATGAAAGCAGTTCGCTGACTTGAATCGTCATTACCCGCAGAGATTTCAAGCAACGTGCATAATTACAACAATAGGAGCTTGCCGACGTGCCTTTTACGTATGGGGCTACACAATGAAATGTCTCACACACACTGCACGTGTAACAGCTCTCGAGCCTGTTGAAGGATTATAGTATACTGAGCGTAATACTGCATCTTTCACAGCAAGAATTCTGCGATATCTCCCAGTGCCCGTGTCACGTCACGAACCATAAAACGATCTACTCGCGCACAACTCCCCATGAAAACGTCCAAATGTTCGGCGATCCAGCAGATTCCTACGAGATCGCTCCCTGTACTTCCTATGAGCAACCTCTGAATTTCCTTGCGCAACTCCATACATGACAGCCTATCATCAAGATCCGGATTTGAGTAATAACGCATATTCTTCGAAAAACGTATGGAGAATGACTATTAAAGCTAGCGAAGTGCTTTTATCCACTGAACGCAACAGCGCACTCTGCTGCCTCAACGCTGCATTTCCGCACGCACAGTCCTACATGAAATCTGCTTATTTAACTCTCTTCTACATGTCTTTACATTTTTGACATGTAGTTCTGAACCACCCTGTTTATTATGAAGGACAAACTAGTTCGCGCATTACGCTGGTGTCATTATTACGGTGGCAACATCAGACTATGAAATATAACTTTAATTGCAATTTTTTAAACTTTTAAATTTCATTTTTTACACCGTCGAATAGGGAAAGAATGTACTTTTAAATGAAATTTGTATGAAAACTATATCGCATTTTATTTGAAAACTATCGCAATTTACTAAGTTTTTATCGTTTTTAAAGTAATTTTCACGAATGGTTTCTTTTTTCATATTTATCCCTATCGCAAACAGACTATTGGGAAACATGACAACGTGTGAACTTTCATTTACGTAATTAGTTCATCATTTCTTTCCAGCTTAAATTCCATAACGAAATAAAAACGTTCACCAAACAAGGAATAGCAAAATAAAATATAAGTAAATTACGAATTTAAGACATGTAATCGAATCGTATTAACTGAAAACACTGATATAACAGAACAAAAAATCTTGAGTGAAAAAACCGATTTCTTCATCTGTTAACTCCTAGCACGATAATGTAATAAGTTTCAAAATTTTATTTTAACGTATTATTGCTATTTTGTATATAAATATGACTTTTAATATTGTTATTGGGCATTCAAAAAAAGATATATATCATGCAAAATATCTATTCGAGTTATCATAAAAAGAAGCTATAAACCCGCGCAAGGATTACAAGTCGCAATCTTCGATGATTGCTGATAATTATTGTCATAAATTTTTGATTAGCTGCATTTTTTAAAAATCAAAATTTTTTTACTGTATGTAAAGAACCTTTTTGAAAAATACTTCATTCACGTTGTGCCTTTAGAATGGGCCGAGAAAAAGGAGGTTAACAACAGAAAATACATATATGATATTTTCCCTTGTATTATATAACCAGTGAAGCCTGGTTAATCCGCTAAATTCCGGATGAAGTATTTATAAAAGATTATGTTAACTCTGTTAAAATTGTCAGAACAAATGAATTTGAAAAGGAATTACGAATAGACACGAATAGACACGGCACTAGGAAGGTGCAAATAAATAAGAAGAACATTTTAAAATAATATCGAAAATATTTTTATACGGGACGCTATTGATGTTATTATTATTATTATTATTATTATTATTATTATTATTATTATTATTATTTCTTCTGGTGTTCTATTGTCTGTCACAAAATGCTTTAAAATCTAGATTAAAAATTTCGAAAAATAATAAAATAGAAATAAAATACTACATTCTAATAAATGTTTACGATTAAATTTTTTTCATAGGTGTATTAACAAAGTGATTTTTTTTAATAAATACCATTAAGAAAACTTCCATTTTTTCTAAATTAAAAGCAGAGCAGGGACGCAAATATTCTTATATCAGAATAATTGAATTTCTACATTTTGAGTACTGCGATTTAATAAATTTTGTTTTTTCATGTAGCTTAAATATTTGCCTTATTCATTTTTTAAAGAAATATGATTAAAATATTTGAAATGTAATCACTTTTAAGTATATATAGTAAGCGGTTTCAGATATAATAGAAATTTCGGATGGATAATACTTATAATTAAATATCGAGAACGATATATATTTTCAATATTTTTTTTTACATTTTAGAGAATTAAAATGATAAAAAAAAAGTTTTTTAATATTCTTAATAATATGTTTTTTTATCACACTATATTTTCCATTATATTTTTATTCCATGTTTGTTGCTATATAAACAAATGCGAAAATAAGTTAATTTCTTTTTATATTATGCTGATACTTTTTATAATATCTAACTAATTTTAGATAGCTTTCTTTACAAAAAGCTACCTATTGCAGCCGTTCGGAGGAAAGCGATTTCAAAAAATTTTGGTATATTTTCATCGATCATGACCCCCAGACCCCGAAACCACTCTCCGTTCAAAATTGATATATATATATATATATATATATATATATATATATATCAATATATACATATATATATATATATATATATATATCTGACCTATGTCACACTGTAACTCTCGTATTTATGAGCCGATTTGGATGTAATTCGGTGTGTACCTAGTACATACCAATGTCTCGACCGAGTTCGTTGGCCAGCTTCATCCGCCATTTTGTTTCAAAATGGCGGCCATTTAAAATTTTTTAAAAAAATTAAAATTTGAAATGTGGTACCAAAAAATTGAAAATGGAAACATATTTTTTTCTTATGTATTTGACCTTTATACAAAGACTCCGTAGCAGTTTTTGTTTTGTCTATATCTTAAAAAATGGCTGAGTTATAGCATTTTGAATTTCTAGCGAAGCTGACATTTTGAAACGTCCTGAATTTTGTCACGCGATAAAAGGCGTATTTATAAACCGATTTGGATGTAACTTCGTTTATACATAGTACAGACCAATGTCTCGACCGAGTTCGTTGGCCAGCTTCATCCGCCATTTTGTTTAAACAAGGCGGCCATTTAAAATTTTTAGAAAAATGTAAATTTGAAATGTGGTACCAAAAAACTGAAAATTGAAAAAATATTTTTTTTTTTATGTGTTTGACCTCGATAAAAAGATTCGGGAGCAGTTTTTGTTTCGTCTATATCTTAAAAAATGGCTGAGTTATAGCATTTTGAATTCTAGTGTGGCTGACATTTTGAAACGCCCTGATTTTTGCCACGTGATAACAGACGTATTTAAGAACCGATTTGGATGTACCTTGGTGTGTACATAGTACATACAAATAACTCAACCGAGTTCGTTGGCCAGCTTCATCCGCCATCTTGTTTCAAAATGGCGGCCATTTAAAAAAATTAAAAAAAAATTAAATTTAAAATGAGATACCAAAAAATTGGAAAATGAAAAAGAGTTTTTTCGTATGTGTTTGACCATAATACAAAGATTCCGGAACAGGTTTTCTTTCGTCTATCTCTAAAAAAATGGCTAAGTTATAACATTTTGAATTTCTATTGTGGCTGACATTTTAAAACGACCTGATTTTTGTCACGCGATAACAGGCGTATTTATGAACCGATTTGAATGTAACTTCGTTTATACATAGTACATACCAATGTCTCGACCGAGTTCGGTGGCCAGCTTCATTCGCCCTCTTGTTTCAAAAGGGTTGCCATTTTTAAAAAAGTGTAATTTAAAATTTAAAATGAGGTATTAAAAAATTGGAAAAAGAAAAAGTTTTTTTTATGTGTTTGGCCTTGATACAAAGATTCTGGAGCAGTTTTTGTTTCTGAAAATTTGTTCTTTTGTTTATATGTTAAAAAGTGGTTGAATTATAGCACTTTGAATTTCTATCATGGCTAACACTTTGAAACGATCTTGTATTTGTCTCGCGATACCACACGTATTCGCCTATTTCCATGGAAGAAGGCATGTGGATAGTATACATCAATATCTCGACCAAGTTCGCTGGCCAGGTTCATCAGCCATCTTGTTTCAAAATGGCGGCCATTAAATTAAAAAATATATATATTTAAAGTGAAGTGCAAAAAAATTAGAAATTGAAAAAGGTTTCTTTCTTAAGTATTTGACCTTGATATAAGATTCAGGAGCATTTTTTGTTTGTCTTTATCTTAAAAAATGGCTCAGATATAGCAGTTTCAATTTCTAACGTGGGTGACATTTTGAAAAATCTGATTTTTTGCCTGCGACAGCACTCGTATATATCAACCGATTCCGATGTAAGTGAGCATGTGCACAGCAATTACTAAGGTCTCGACCAAGTTCACTGGTTAGCCTCATCCACCAGGTTGTCTTAAAATGGCAGGCACTTTAAGAAATCGCCGAATTTGGCAGCCAAATATAAGTTACTTTAAATAAAAGCAGCTTGGATAAAGCTGACTAATTTCGCGAAATTCTCATTCATAATGATTTAGTATTGATAAAAATTAGTATTGAATGTCCTACATTTGGTTTCCACTTAATTGAGCTTCGTGTGTTTGAATAATATAAGTTGGCTTTTTTAAAATAAGGAATATGAAAGCTACCTCTTCCTCCCGGCACTGGCCGGAAGGACTTTTTATCAATATATCTATCAATTCATGTATGTATGTGTATATATATGTATATATAAACGGATGTTTAAAAATTAATGGAAGCTTTCAATTTTACGTGGTTTTTCGAATACAGTTGGACCTCTATTTAACGAACCTCTATTTTACGAATTTCTCTATTTTGCGAACTTTTCCTTGGAACTAAGAACATTTTGCGAATTTCTTCGTAAACTAATCTCCAAATAGCGAAGTGCATTCTCTATTTAACGAACTTTTTTTTGTGATCTGAATTTTTTTTCTCCCAATATCTCAAAATATTTCTAGACATTTCAAACTTATTCTTTCTTTAAACACATTTTATGATGTTCAATGGCCTTGAACTGGTTTTAAAAGGCGCCTTCTTTGCGAGCAGTGAGAATTAGACGATAATCCCTTAGAGTAACTTAAAAAAATGTGGATACAGATGAGAAAAAAAAGAAGAAATTAACCATGATGTGCTGATTGATGACTGTATTTCACTTAATTCTGAAATTCAGACCTCGGAAACACTATCTGAATTCTATATTTTCGACAGTGTGAAAAATAAAAACAATACAGCAATGAATTGCGATGAAGACGAATATGATGATGATGGAAATGATCATGATGCAGGAATTAAAAAAAACTTCGCATGATGAAATGCTAAAATCATTTGAAACAATCAGACGTGGATTATACTTAAAAGAAAATACGCATGAAGGGGTTTTTGGTGCATTGCAAAGATGAGAGACGTATTACGAGAAAAAGCAAATTTTAAGAGAAAAAACTCAGGCAAAATTTGAGTTTTTCAGAAATTAAATTTAAGGATGCATATGTTAAAGTATGGTTAAAATTATTTGTTATAATAGTAATAATAAATAGGATAATGTCAGTAATATTTGTTAATTTCCATGTAAAACTATATACTTTAAACAGAAAATATAGTGTATTCCCGGGCAATGTTTTGTTTCTTTAAAGATTTCAAAGATTTAAACACATAGAAAAAATAAATTGATGATGAATATTGGTGGGTAAAATAAATAAAACAAACCGATATAATTTATTAAAAAAATGTGATGAATTACTTTTAGTAAAAATATTTAGTGTTTATGAAATTAAAATATGTTTTATGTAGTTTAAAATATTTTGAAAGGTGAATCTCTATTTAACGAATTTTCCGTATAACGAACTTTTTTCCGGGATTTAGCGACTTCGTTAAATAGAGGTTCGACTGTATTTACTAAAATTGCTGACGAATTATCCTTGGACTTCGAGTATATAAAGAGTGTGTTTGTCTTCATATTTTTCATTGAATATTTAGTGGCAAAGACAATTAGGTTGCCAAAAATAAATCATGTAACAAAATAATATTAGCGATCATCCATCTAACATAAAATGCTTAAAATGGTTTATCACTACAGGAAAAGACTTCGAAAGTTCTGTTCAAAATTTGTGTGCATTTGGGTAAGCATAGCACAGATATTAACGTTTGTGTGAAAAATCGAAATATTTTTTGTCCATAACAAATAACATTTTTAAATAATATCAAAAATACTTTTATAAGGGACACTATTAAAAAATTATTATTTTTTTAATTTATTCTTGTGTATAATTGTTCGTGACGAAATTCTCTATTCTTTTAAGCCAATCAGCAAACAGAGCTTGCAACAAAATATAATGCCACTTTTTGAAAATTTGACAAAGACCGGTAGAAAAAGTCCTTCCGGCCAGTGCTGGGAGGAAGAGGTAGCTTTCATATTCCTTATTTTAATAAAGCCAACTTATATTATTCGAACACACGAAGCTCAATTAAGTGGAAACCGAATGTAGGAGATTCAATTTTAATTTTTATCAATACTAAATCATTATGAATGTGAATTTCGAGAAATTAGTCAGCTTTATCGAAGCTGCTTTTATTTAAAGTAACTTATATTTGGCTGCTAAATTCGGCGATTTCTTAAAGTGCCTGCCATTTTAAGACAACATAGTGCATGAGGCTAACCAGTGAACTTGGTCGAGACCTTAGTAATTGCTGTGCACATGCTCACTCGCATCGGAATCGGTTGATATATACGAATGCTGCAGGCAAAAAATCAGATTTTTCAAAATGTCACCCACGTTAAAAATTGAAACTGCTATATCTGGACCATTTTTTAAGGTAAAGACTGTGGTGAGTCGCTCGTATAATATAATCACTCACTTAAAAACACTTTACTACCTTTATTCGTAGAACATTGATAAAACGTCGATTCTGACACTCTTCGTATTCGAACACACAAAAACGCAATGTAAACATTTTCGTCTGCGCTGCTATGACAACGGCTCTGGCCAGCTGCCATTCCGAACGAAGAATTTTCTCCCTTGCCTCTCTGCGGCTGCCACAGAGTATCCCCCCAGTGACGTAGGGTACCGAAGAAACGATATACAAGTGTATACCTTTTTTTTTTTTTTTTTTTTTTTTTTTTTTTTGACTATCTGTGTCAGAATCCACGCTTGTGGAGAAAAATTACAAGGATATTTACATGAAATAAAATTGCAATATATAACAAAATATAGGCATAATGTGTAGTACGCAAAATGAACAATTTATCAACAATTTCAGTAAGTAATATAAGATGCCAGTTTTTTAGGAAAATGGACATGTCTGCCCGAACGTGTGACAGTTTTTGTTTGGTCAGGGTTACTGTCCGCTTTAAGAGAGAGTTTTAATTTAGAGTTCTCTGGAACAGTTTTCGTGGACAAGTCTGAAGTAGAAATCAAATGAGCTGGCTTCACTCGATCTATTGATACCGTAGACTTACGACCATTAAGCTCGATTGTTATAGTTTTCCCAGTTCTACTTAGGACTTTGTGAGGACCAGTATATGGTTGACACAATGGAGGTTGTACATGATCCACTCTTAGAAAGATGTGTGAACAAGATGTCAAGGAAGGGTGTATATAGAACTTCTCTTGGCAGTGAGATGATGTAGCAACTGGACTTAACTGCCGCATGGTGTTTCGTAGTTGCGTGACGAAGTTATCGTTGAAAGGTCGAATCTTGTATTCATCCAGCATATCACAGGGCAATCTCAACGTAGTGCCGTAGACAAGCTCAGCGCAAGAAGCTTGTATATCTTCCTTCACTGCTGTGCGAATGCCTAGTAAAACTATCGGTAATATTTCAGTCCACCTACTGGTTTCGTGAGCTTTGATGGATGACTTTAAATGTCGATGAAATCTTTCGATAATGCCATTCGATATCGGATGATATGCCGTTGTGCGGATCTTCTGTGTTCCCATCATTTTCGTAAATTCATCAAATATTGCTGATCGCATTTGAGGGCCTTGATCCGTGGTTATGAGCGAAGGGCAACCAAATCTTGATATCCAATGCTTTAATATGGCACTACAAATTGTTTTAGCTTGTGTATCAGATATAGGTACGGCTTCTGGCCATCTGCTAAATCGGTCAATCATCGTTAAAAGATAGCTGAAACCGTCAGATGGAGGCAAGGGACCTACGATATCTATATGTATTTGGGAAAAACGTGCATCAGGAAGAGAGAACGTGCCAAGAGGTGCTTTGGTGTGCCTCTGTATTTTTGATCTTTGACACTTCTCACAGCCACGAACCCAGTTTTTGATGTCTCGTTTCATATTTGGCCATACGTATCTGGAACAAATTAGTTTTGTGGTAGCTGCTATGCCTGGATGGGCTAGGTTGTGCAAATGTTCATATATCAGCCGACGAAAGAAACTAGGAACTAAGGGTCGAGGCGTACCTGTTGAAGTATCACATAGTAGGCTACAATCAGAAATGAGGCAAGGTTTCAATTCCAATTTGAGCGATGTACTATTATGCAGGTTCTGTAGCTCTGAATCATTTTCCTGAGCTTTTGCGAATTCCTCAAAATTTAAGATTGGAGATTTTGAAATAGAATCAATTTCAATTCTTGAGAGGCAATCTGCAACAATGTTTTCGGAACCTGGTACATGTCTAATGTCAGTGGAATATTGGGAAATGTAATCTAAATGGCGTGATTGCCGCGGCGAACATTTATGGGGATTTTGCTTAAATGCATAAATTAGCGGTTTTTGATCAGTATAAATTTGAAAAATTCTCCCCTCTAGCATGTGCCGAAATTTTTTTATTGCCGAATAAATAGAAAATAATTCCCGGTCATATGTTGACCAATTCCGCTGACTGTTGTTTAATTTCATGGAAAAAAATGCTAAAGGTTCATAACGTTCCTGATAAAACTGCATAAGGGTGCCGCCGATCGCGACATCTGAGGCGTCAACCCATATACTCAACTGAGCGCCTGGAATAGGGTGCCGTAAAAGAGCAGCCTGAGATATTGCATTTTTGGCAGCTACGAAAGCTTTTTCAGCATCTTCGTTCCAATTAAGGGGTTCTGTTTTAGGAACACGGGAACGAGATTTCTTTTTGTTTGTATGGCCTTCTAACAATTTCACTAAAGGCGCAAGTATGTGTGCAGCTTGATATATGAAAGACCTATAAAAATTAAACATACCCAAAAATCTTCGAAGTTGAGATAAGGTTGTGGGCTGCGGAAAATCGATTATGCATTTAACTTTATCTGGAAGTGGTTGAATACCATGTTCAGATATTCGAAATCCTAAGAAATCAATGGTAGGTTTACCAAATGTGCACTTGGATACATTTATGCACAAACCATATTCTGCTAATTTGGAAAATAGTGCTTTTAAATGATGATAATGCTCCTCGGCATTTTTAGAGGCTATGAGTATATCATCGACGAAAGCATAGACGCCTGGTAAATCACGTATTACCTCATCTATGAATCTCTGAAATGTTGCAGACGCATTGCATAAGCCAAATTGCATGCGTGTGCTTTCGAACAATCCAAAAGGTGTGCATATCGCTGTTTTGGGAATATCATCAGGATTGATTGGTATTTGATGATATGCTTTGATGAGGTCAAGTCGACTAAAAATTTTAGTGTCACGTAAATTAGCAGTAAAATCAGCTATACATGGTATCGGGTATCTGTCTTTTTTGGTTTGCGCATTCAAGGCACGATAATCACCTACAGGTCTCCATTCCAAAGTTCCCTTTTTTGGAACCATGTGCAAAGGTGATGCATAGTTGCTACGTGAAGGTCTTAAATGTCCGAGTTGTATCATATTTTGAAATTCTGTTTTAGCAATTTTCAGGCGATCCGGAGCCAACCTGCGGGGTTTTGCCACAACTGGAGGTCCTTTTGTTGAAATAAAATGCATTGTGTTGTGTTTGACAGGCTGATTGGGATCTGGTAATTTTGTAATAGATGGGAATTGTTTAAGAAGTTCATTATATATATTATCAATATTGATTGTTTTTACTGAATGAATTAATGCACATTTCATGTGACCTGTTGTTTCAAATTTTGTTTTTAAATCTCTTAGACATTTGTGGCGGAGATCTGGAACCAATTCGAAATTATGGAGAAAATCTGCTCCCAAAATTGGTGTACTAACATTTGCCACTAGAAAAGTCCAATTAAATTTTCGTCTTAACTTAAAATCTAGAGAAAGGGTTTGTTGACCATAAACATTTATAGGGGAAGAATTAGCAGCCAAAAGCGTTTGTACGGGTGGATTCCGTTTTTGTACATTGTTGGCAGGAAGGATTGACACGTCCGAACCGGTGTCGACCAGAAAAGAAACATTTGTAGTCCGGTCTCTAATGAACAGGCGACGTGACTGTTGAGGCAAAGAATAAGTCGCCTCTACTCTTTGCTGGTTTCGTTTCCCGCCCAAGAACACGGCTTTATGCATTTTTCTTCCCTACATTTTTTTCCAAATCGTCTATGATACCAAAAGATACTTGAATCCCGATTATCACTATTACTTCGCCCTCGAGGTTTACTCCAGTTTCTGCGGTATGGGGACCGACCACGTGAAACAGCAAGCTGATCGATGCGCTTATTTAATTTTTCGATTTCTTTCAATAATTTACCCTCTATCGCCTGTTCATTCGAGCAGGACACGGCAATTGCAGAAGCTGGGGAAGGGGTAACTTCTAAAATACGATCTGAAATTTCCGCTGCTTTATCAAGGGTTAATTCAGAAACAGCCGCTAAAATTGTCTGAACAGAATTTGGTAATCGTTGCAAAAACAATTCTAACATTAAATTGTCTGGAACATTTAGGGATTCCGCGCGACGTTTCATACTACGTAATAAATCTGAAGGTTTCCGATTTCCTAGTTCTTCTCCAGACAAGAGCTGTCGTATCTCTTGCTGGGATGATTCACCTGAGCGCGCAATTAATTCCTTTTTTAAGACACCATAAGGGTCAGTAGAATCTGGTTGCATTAAAATATCACGAATGATTGATGCAACATGGGGTGGAAGATGCGAAACTATATAATTATATTTTGTAACAGATTCTGATATTGCTTTGGGGGTAGCTAAAGCAAATGTGCTTTCGCACATCACAAACCATAGCGCAGGATCTGATCTGTTATATAATGGAATTTGAACAGCATCGACACTAGACATGATTTATGGTAATAAATATATAAAATAGTACAATCAAACCAAAATAAATTCGCGAGTTAAATTTTTCTAATAAAATAACAGAAAAAATATCAGGAAAATGACTCAGAAGAACTTATCTGCTTTCCATCGAGCCGCTGTAGAACGATGTATTCTTTGAAAGATGAAGATGATCGGATAACATTCCAACTCATCTAGGAAGGCTGATGCTCTATATAAGAACAGTCCATGGTCACCATTGTGGTGAGTCGCTCGTATAATATAATCACTCACTTAAAAACACTTTACTACCTTTATTCGTAGAACATTGATAAAACGTCGATTCTGACACTCTTCGTATTCGAACACACAAAAACGCAATGTAAACATTTTCGTCTGCGCTGCTATGACAACGGCTCTGGCCAGCTGCCATTCCGAACGAAGAATTTTCTCCCTTGCCTCTCTGCGGCTGCCACAAGACAAACAAAAAATGCTCCTGAATCCTTATATCAAGGTCAAATACTTAAGAAAGAAACCTTTTTCAGTTTCTAATTTTTTGCACCTCACTTTAAATATAATTTTTTTGTTAATTTAATGGCCGCCATTTTGAAACAAGATGGCTGATGAAGCTGGCCAGCGAACTTTGTCGAGATATTGATGTATACTATCCACATGCCTTCTTCTATCGAAATAGGCGAATACGTGTGGTATCGCGTGACAAATACAAGATCGTTTCAATGTGTTAGCCATGATAGAAATTCAAAGTGCTATAATTCAACCACTTTTTTAAGATATAAACAAAAGAACAAATTTTCATAAACAAAAATTGCTCCAAAATCTTTGTATCAAGGCCAAACACACAAAAAAATTTTTTTCATTTTCCAATTCTTTAATACCTCATTTTAAATTTTAAATTACATTTTTTTTTTAAAAATGGCAACCCTTTTGAAACAAGATGGCGAATGAAGCTGGCCAACGAACTCGGTCGAAACATTGGTATGTACTATGTACAGACCAAGTTACATTCAAATCGGTTGATAAATACGCCTGTCATCGCGTGACAAATATCAGGTCGTTTTAAAGTTTCAGCCACAATAGAAATTCAAAATGTTATAACTCAGCCATTTTTTTAGATATAGATGAAACAAAACCTGTTCCGGAATCTTTGTATTATGGTCAAACACATACAAAAAGAATCTTTTTCATTCTCTAAATTTTGGTATCTCATTTTAAATTTAATTTTTTTTAATTTTTTTAAATGGCCGCCATTTAGAAACAAGATGGCGGATGAAGCTGGCCAACGAACTCGGTTGAGTTATTTGTATGTACTATGTACACACCAAGGTACATCCAAATCTGTTCATAAATACGTCTGTTATCACGTGGCAAAAATCAGGGCGTTTCAAAATGTCAGCCACGCTAGAAATTCAAAATGCTATAACTCAATCATTTTTTAAGATATTGACGAAACAAAAACTGCTCCCGAATCTTTTTATCAAGGTCAAACACATAAGAAAAAATATTTTTCCAATTTTCAATTTTTTGGTACAACATTTCATATTTAAATTTTTCTTAAAATTTTAAATGGCCGCGATTTTTAAACAAAATGGCGGATGAAGCTGGCCAACGAACTCGGCCGAGACATTGGTCTGTACTATGTATAAACGAAGTTACATCCAAATCGGTTCATAAATACGCCTTTTATCGCGTGACAAAATTCAGGACGTTTCAAAATGTCAGCTTCGCTAGAAATTCAAAATGCTATAACTCAGCCATTTTTTAAGATATAGACGAAACAAAAACTGCTACGGAGTCTTTGTATGAAGGTCAAATACATAAAAAAAAAATATTTTTCCATTTTCAATTTTTTGGTACCACATTTCAAATTTTAAATTTTTTAAAATTTTTTAAATGGCCGCCATTTTGTTTCAAAATGGCGGATGAAGCTGGCCAACGAATTCGGTCGAGACATTGGTATGTACTATGGACACACCGAATTACATCCAAATCGGTTCATAAATACGAGAGTTACAGTGTGACATAGGTCATATATATATATATATATATATATTGATATATATATATATATATATATATCAATTTTGAACGGAGGGTGGTTTCGGGGTCTGGGAGTCATGATCGATGAAAATATACCAAAATTTTTTGAAATCGCTTTCCTCCGAACGGCTGCAATAGGTAGCTTTTTGTAAAGAAAGCTACCTAAAAGTATACTGCAATTAAAAAATTAATATATTGAATGTGGGATGATGTATGGTCATTTATATGGAATAATTTTTAACTGTGCATGCATGGAAGATTTTTTTTTCATAATTTGCTATTTAGTGCAACGTATATAAACAATTCAACCAAATACTGCGAAAAGTGCTCTAGATATTAGCGCTATAGTGAGTTGCTTTATAAAAGTAACTAATATTAAAATACTAACTAATAACTAAAAATCTTTTTAATTTTTCACAGAAATGTTAACATCTTTACAAATATGTATGCTAAATTAACACATACACTCAAACGTTGAACAAGACGTCCATAGTCATGCGATACAGAGACAGACTATTTTAAGCATTTTTGTTTACGGGGCTGATCCCATTTATTAAATTAATTTTAATTGTATCATTAACCCCCTAATTCAACTCACGTCTAAAATTTCGCTGAAAAGTATGAATGTTGTTTAGATACTAGAATTAAAAGGAATGAACTGACACTAGAGATCGTTGCGCAGACTTTTCCTACCAATTTCAACTATGCTTGTAAAAATGTATGGGGAGACAAAACACTCGTTACTTCACTATGGTGGTGGAGAAACATTTTAAGTCAGTTACATGGTAGTTCTCCATTGTATTTGTAAGGGGATATAAGTTAGAAGAAGATAATTTATATGGGCGGCAATAAAGTCCGACACTCGACGACTGTCGGGTTAATTAGGATCTGATAATAAAAATATTAAATATTTATACTTAATTTGCCTTTCATAAACCCAAATTCAGTATAGTACCATTCTTACCTTTAACCTTAACAAAACCCTTTTTCAAAGTTTAAACTTGGCATTGTGAAATGCGAACTTCGAAAGGAGGTCGCAAATCTGAAACGCCGCCTTCGTCTTTTCCCCTTTTTTTCAGATAGGTTTTTAATTAACCAATAAAGACACGATTGGGGTATTGAGAGGGCGAATCAATGGAAACTATGGGGAATGCCATAGTAATTATGTGATTAATTCTAATTAAATTTGTCTGTTTTTAACAACTGCTTTTATACTACTATTGGCATTTCGTTATACTAATATATAATTAAAAGTTGTTATATATGCTTTAAAATCCGATGTCGTATAGAGCAGGCCACGCGTGTCTTTATGTATGTCCTATCCTTCCGTGTATTAAAGGATTAATACATCGGCTATTTACCGACATTTATTTTTTTTTTATTTCTTTTTTGAAAATCATTATCAACAAACTTTAAATACTTCTGCGACGATATGTATATCCAGTTCTCCTCAACTCCTTTTCTGAACGCCTGGGAATCGAAATTTTTGTGTAACGGAAAAATATGATTTTCTCTATGATTTTCTCTGTGATCTAGTGTAATTACTATAGATTTCTTGCAAAGTTTAACTTACCGACTACTACATCCATTTTTTAACAATTATAGTTTAAACAGATTTAGGGGAACATATTTTAGCATTACATTATCGAAGATATCTCTGTAAATTTAATACCTAAAATTAAAAGAAATATACTTTTGAGTTCTGCGTTACTAAAGCTTTTAACCGATACCTATCACGATATACAAAGGAAATATTTTTGCTCCCAAGTATTTTAATTCTCCCCTATACATTTTTCCTAAATAATCGTGAATGTTTAATAATTTATAAATATTTGGGTCAATAGCCTTTATTACTTCAGCCAATTTGAAGTTTCCACGTTTCATACGTTAAGAGTAAAATGGCTGTTACAGAAAGACACAGGAGTGATCTTATAATGGTTTCGTTTTTAACTTTTAGGTAGCTTTCATTACAAAAAGCTACCTATTGCAGCCGTTCGGGGGAAAGCGATTTCAAAAAATTTTGGTATATTTTCATCGATCATGACCCCCAGACCCCGAAACCACCCTCCGTTCAAAATTGACATATATATATATATGATATATATGATATACAGTCGACGCTCGTTTTTACGAACTCGTAGGGAACACCCAAATAGTTCGTAAAATAGAAAGTTCGTAAAATAGAAAAACACCAAAAATGATATGAATACGTACATTATTTATGTCTTTTTTTTATCAAACTGCCCCCTGATCATGGATAAAGCAGTATTTCAAGATTATTTATTATTTATTATTTAATAAAATTATACATGTATTTTTAAATATACCAGAAATAAATGCAAATTTATGCACAAAAAATAATTTTAGTATACAAAAACATACGTTACCATGCTTTGAAAATATTACATATGAAAACGCAGACTGTATTAGTACTTAGTAGATGAAAATACATAGATGAAAACATAGATAAAAAATTAGGAATGGAAATAATCACCTATCTTTTTTAAAAAAAAATCACATTTTGAAAAATATATGTTTCCATTTTATCTATGGAAACCTTTACTACCTTTACTTTTCACAATTATTGTTTCCTTCAAAAAAGTTCCTTAGTTCTGACAACCACTTCTTGAAATTGTTGCTATCCCCCCTCCCTACGAAAGAGATTGGGGAAAATCAACACATTATTGGACTGTACCTGATGTCTCATTGTACCTGTATAGAGTTTAACTGACGTTGGCACTGCATTCCGAAACTTTAAAAAAAAAAAAAAAAAAAAAAAATTCAGAAGTACGAAAACTGAGCTCGCAAAAAAGAGATTTTCATAATCTGTAGTTCGTAAATGGGAGCGAAAAATTACATTGATTCTATGGGAGCGTATTCCGGACCACTCTATAGTTCGTAAAATCGCAAGTGTTCGTGAAAAAGAGGTTCGTAAAAACGAGAGTCTACTGTATATGATATATATATATATATATATATATATATATATATATTATATATAATGCTTTCAAAAATTTTTTTTTAAAAACAAATAACCCAGTGCATCAGGCGCAACGCAGCTTCTTATATGCACTAAGTGAATATAGCTCTAATAAAAGTGAATGATTATGAAAATTATTATGAAAAGAGGGTGCAAAACAACAATAAAAATCCATGAAAATTTATAACGAAAAAACAACAAACAAACCACTCCCTGCTCTTCAGAAAGTGGGAGGAGTGAAAAAAGCAGGTATCAAAAACAGAAATTGGATCCTCACGGGTTTCGTAAGATATGGCCAACCCACATACTCCAAAAGTATAACAATAGATTTAAACTTTCAAAAACACAACATAAAAAAGCTATTTTATAATTTTAACGAATCAAAACTGCTTTAAAAACAAATATAACCAACCAATTCAAATCCAAGAAAACCGATTTAGCTTATAAAACGTAAATAAAAATTAATAAAAAATTTTTTCAAATTTTTTTTTATTTTAATTTGACTAATTCATTAAGCAATTAGAAGTATTGAACATGTGAGAAGGCCATATCCCCACCTTTACCCATGAAGACCTGAAAAAAACTTGCTACCTTTAAAACAATCACTACGCTCCACTTCTTTCCATCAGCAGGAGTTGCAAGCAAGGCCATAATCCAAGTTAGACCAGCGTCGTGAAGACTTGTCTTTCCATTATCCTCATAATCATTAATTTTCTTTCCAAGTCACCGCAGTTTCTACTTGAAGCACATCAACATGCAGACGTTCTTAAAGACTTTAGTCCACATCCTTCATTTATTCAAGCAGCTACCTTGGCATCCATTACAGTGTTTGGCCGCTTAGCTGTTGCCACTTTATAAAACACTTCTTAAGTTGATTTACATAATGAAAAATAAACTGGTATGGAAATAAATTATTATAATAAAGATTAGCAGTAAATTTAAAAATCTGTGAACTCAAAAATTCTCTATTACTACAAATTCTATAAAATCTATTAATTTGTCCCACAATGATGTTATTAAAAACCTTCTTACTTAAATTTGAATACCAGTGTGGCATCGATTGAGTATTAAAATTAAAAAAATCCCGTTTATCAAAAAGCTTAATTAGTATATTGTTATCATTAATTAAAATGTCCAAATCCAAAAAATTAACATGTAAATTATCAACAGAAGCCTTATTTAATTTTAAACATGGAGGATAGATATCGTTAATCGATACCAAAAGTTTGTCATCGAATATTATTAAATCATCGATATACCTTAAAACTGAATAACTCTTATTACTGTTTAAAACATAATTAAATTCATAATAAAAAAGAAACAGTTTTGCAGCAGAACTCGAAAAATTAGTTCCCATACCAATACCACATACCTGGTAGAAAAATGAGCTATTGAAAGTAATGAAATTATTAAGAAAACAGAAATTACATAAACTCAAGAAAAAATCTCTTTTAATTCCAAGCTCCTCCTCAATACAGAACATATCAAAAATATTTTTTAGTGTATCATAAAGTAAATCTATAGGTATATTAGAAAAAAGGTTTTCAAAATCATAGGTATACAAATTTGTGGGCGTTATGGGCGTTTTTTTAATTTTATTTAAAACCTCGTTGCTATTGTCTATACACCAAAAATAGCTAGTATTTCTATATTTAAACTTCAAAAAACCATAGATGCGCTTCAAAAACTCCTGTAACTTAACATTTAAACTTTTACCTATACCTCTTGAATTACAACATATAAATCTGAATTTAATAGGCGTCTTGTGAAATTTTGGGGTCATAAACAGAAATGGAAAAGTATGATGATTATTAATAGCAAAATTATATGAATACATTTTTCTAGCCTTCTTGGTGTATGCATTAAATTCGTTTACAACAACCTTGTGACTTAATTTACATTCCTTATAAAATTTACTATTATTTAACTCATTTTTAACTTTATCAATGTAAAAAAGCTTTCAAATAATTGCATAATTTGAAGCCGCTTTGTCCACAGGTACTATTACAAAATTGTTATGTAAAAATTGAATATAATTTAAATCTTCTTTATTGAGACTATGATAAACATAATCCTTACTATTCAAATAATTATTAACAAAAAACTCAAATTCCTTTAATATATGCCACTCCCATTCAAAAAAAGCTTCAAAGGGGGTGTTAAATCTGTAACATAATTGCATAATAAATTTTTTCAAATCCCTTTCAAAAATCTGAATAGCCGTTTTCTTGCTAATTGTTTTATTTAATCTAAACTTAGTACCTAATCCCATCATAAAATGTAAATTTTTGTTCTGTATAATATCTAAATTTCCAGTAATAACATGTTTATGGAAATCATCAATAAAATCTAAGAAATCTGTGTCACATTTACATGTTTCAGGAATTTCATCAGAAAAAGCAAGAGATCTATAATTGAACAATTTTTTACAAAGAGGAATGTTATATTTATAAGCAACAGCTATATCAACATCTCTAAGAGGGAAAAAAGTGTCATAATATCTAAAAAAATCTCTAATTTTAAAATTGTCGAAAGACTTCTGCTGAAAATTTAAAGTAAAGAAAACCCTGTCAGTTTTGGAATCCAAAAAATTCTTTAATCTAAAATTAATAAAGTCAAAAAGCAGGTCTCTAAAATGCAAATTAGAAAATTTATAAATTTTACTAGCTTTCCTAATTTTGTTTAAAATTTTAAGCTTAAGTGTGAATACCGCTTTTTTTACATTTTTAATACTGAAATTTACTACAAAATCTTTTTCAACATTACAGATCCAATCCTCTGGCACTAAACAATTTAATTTATTGGATAACATATGTGATCCCCTGGTATCTCTTTTAATTTTCAATTTACTAAACAAATTTAAAAAACTATAAACATTATCAATACTTTTTATATTGTAAGAATTTAAAACTGTATTTAGACCATAAGGATATAAAGTCCTGTGTTTCAAAATGAAATCATTTTCTATTTTCAACCGCTCATTCTGATTCTCAACATGTGCCAAAATTTCAATCAAAATGTTATCAAAAGTATGTATCTTAAAATGCATAATTTCAAAAGATGGATATTGTAAATCATCATTGTAAACATTTGATCTGTGATTGTTAATTCTAATATTAAGAGAACCAGAAGTCTCACCAACATAAGCCTGCGAACAAGTCATACATGTAATCTTATAAACAACATTCTTAAACTTGCAAAATGTACAATAACCTGATGGTATATCATCAGCTTCGGCACGACTCACCAATCATGTTTTACAACGTTTATCTTTTCATTTAATATATTTCATAATTTCATTGAGGAATTTATACAAAATTCCAAAAAATATTTTTTATATTATAACTTTTTGTAGGCACTTACACCTAATTGCATAACAAACTACACCCAATTCAACATATGACATATGAAATGACCAGTTGAATACACAGCAAAAGAAGCGCAAAGCAGCTTATCAAATTGCCAAAGTATATAATGCTTTCAAAAAAATTTTTTAAAAACAAATAACCCAGTGCATCAGGCGCAACGCAGCTTCTTATATGCACTAAGTGAATATAGCTCTAATAAAAGTGAATGATTATGAAAATTATTATGAAAAGAGGGTGCAAAACAACAATAAAAATCCATGAAAATTTATAACGAAAAAACAACAAACAAACCACTCCCTGCTCTTCAGAAAGTGGGAGGAGTGAAAAAAGCAGGTATCAAAAACAGAAATTGGATCCTCACGGGTTTCGCAAGATATGGCCAACCCACATACTCCAAAAGTATAACAATAGATTTAAACTTTCAAAAACACAACATAAAAAAGCTATTTTATAATTTTAACGAATCAAAACTGCTTTAAAAACAAATATAACCAACCAATTCAAATCCAAGAAAACCGATTTAGCTTATAAAACGTAAATAAAAATTAATAAATTTTTTTTTCAAATTTTTTTTATTTTAATATGACTAATTCATTAAGCAATTAGAAGTATTGAACATGTGAGAAGGCCATATCCCCACCTTTACCCATGAAGACCTGAAAAAAACTTGCTACCTTTAAAACAATCACTACGCTCCACTTCTTTCCATCAGCAGGAGTTGCAAGCAAGGCCATAATCCAAGTTAGACCAGCGTCGTGAAGACTTGTCTTTCCATTATCCTCATAATCATTAATTTTCTTTCCAAGTCACCGCAGTTTCTACTTGAAGCACATCAACATGCAGACGTTCTTAAAGACTTTAGTCCACATCCTTCATTTATTCAAGCAGCTACCTTGGCATCCATTACAGTGTTTGGCCGCTTAGCTGTTGCCACTTTATAAAACACTTCTTAAGTTGATTTACATAATGAAAAATAAACTGGTATGGAAATAAATTATTATAAAAAAGATTAGCAGTAAATTTAAAAATCTGTGAACTCAAAAATTCTCTATTACTACAAATTCTATAAAATCTATTAATTTGTCCCACAATGATGTTATTAAAAACCTTCTTACTTAAATTTGAATACCAGTGTGGCATCGATTGAGTATTAAAATTAAAAAAATCCCGTTTATCAAAAAGCTTAATTAGTATATTGTTATCATTAATTAAAATGTCCAAATCCAAAAAATTAACATGTAAATTATCAACAGAAGCCTTATTTAATTTTAAACATGGAGGATAGATATCGTTAATCGATACCAAAAGTTTGTCATCGAATATTATTAAATCATCGATATACCTTAAAACTGAATAACTCTTATTACTGTTTAAAACATAATTAAATTCATAATAAAAAAGAAACAGATTTGCAGCAGAACTCGAAAAATTAGTTCCCATACCAATACCACATACCTGGTAGAAAAATGAGCTATTGAAAGTAATGAAATTATTAAGAAAACAGAAATTACATAAACTCAAGAAAAAATCTCTTTTAATTCCAAGCTCCTCCTCAATACAGAACATATCAAAAATATTTTTTAGTGTATCATAAAGTAAATCTATAGGTATATTAGAAAAAAAGGTTTTCAAAATCATAGGTATACAAATTTGTGGGCGTTATGGGCGTTTTTTTAATTTTATTTAAAACCTCATTGCTATTGTCTATACACCAAAAATAGCTAGTATTTCTATATTTAAACTTCAAAAAACCATAGATGCTCTTCAAAAACTCCTGTAACTTAACATTTAAACTTTTACCTATACCTCTTGAATTACAACATATAAATCTGAATTTAATAGGCGTCTTGTGAAATTTTGGGGTCATAAACAGAAATGGAAAAGTATGATGATTATTAATAGCAAAATTATATGAATACATTTTTCTAGCCTTCTTGGTGTATGCATTAAATTTGTTTACAACAACCTTGTGACTTAATTTACATTCCTTATAAAATTTACTATTATTTAACTCATTTTTAACTTTATCAATGTAAAAGTTGAAGCGCATCTATGGTTTTTTGAAGTTTAAATATAGAAATACTAGCTATTTTTGGTGTATAGACAATAGCAATGAGGTTTTAAATAAAATTAAAAAAACGCCCATAACGCCCACAAATTTGTATACCTATGATTTTGAAAACCTTTTTTCTAATATACCTATAGATTTACTTTATGATACACTAAAAAATATTTTTGATATGTTCTGTATTGAGGAGGAGCTTGGAATTAAAAGAGATTTTTTCTTGAGTTTATGTAATTTCTGTTTTCTTAATAATTTCATTACTTTCAATAGCTCATTTATCTACCAGGTATGTGGTATTGGTATGGGAACTAATTTTTTGAGTTCTGCTGCAAATCTGTTTCTTTTTTATTATGAATTTAATTATGTTTTAAACAGTAATAAGAGTTATTCAGTTTTAAGGTATATCGATGATTTAATAATATTCGATGACAAACTTTTGGTATCGATTAACGATATCTATCCTCCATGTTTAAAATTAAATAAGGCTTCTGTTGATAATTTACATGTTAATTTTTTGGATTTGGACATTTTAATTAATGATAACAATATACTAATTAAGCTTTTTGATAAACGGGATTTTTTTAATTTTAATACTCAATCGATGCCACACTGGTATTCAAATTTAAGTAAGAAGGTTTTTAATAACATCATTGTGGGACAAATTAATAGATTTTATAGAATTTGTAGTAATAGAGAATTTTTGAGTTCACAGATTTTTAAATTTACTGCTAATCTTTTTTATAATAATTTATTTCCATACCAGTTTATTTTTCATTATGTAAATCAACTTAAGAAGTGTTTTATAAAGTGGCAACAGCTAAGCGGCCAAACACTGTAATGGATGCCAAGGTAGCTGCTTGAATAAATGAAGGATGTGGACTAAAGTGTTTAAGAACGTCTGCATGTTGATGTGCTTCAAGTAGAAACTGCGGTGACTTGGAAAGAAAATTAATGATTATGAGGATAATGGAAAGACAAGTCTTCACGACGCTGGTCTAACTTGGATTATGGCCTTGCTTGCAACTCCTGCTGATGGAAAGAAGTGGAGCGTAGTGATTGTTTTAAAGGTAGCAAGTTTTTTTCAGGTCTTCATGGGTAAAGGTGGGGATATGGCCTTCTCACATGTTCAATACTTCTAATTGCTTAATGAATTAGTCATATTAAAATAAAAAAATTTTGAAAAAATTTTTTATTAATTTTTATTTACGTTTTATAAGCTAAATCGGTTTTCTTGGATTTGAATTGGTTGGTTATATTTGTTTTTAAAGCAGTTTTGATTCGTTAAAATTATAAAATAGCTTTTTTATGTTGTGTTTTTGAAAGTTTAAATCTATTGTTATACTTTTGGAGTATGTGGGTTGGCCATATCTTGCGAAATCCGTGAGGATCCAATTTCTGTTTTTGATACCTGCTTTTTCACTCCTCCCACTTTCTGAAGAGCAGGGAGTGGTTTGTTTGTTGTTTTTTCGTTATAAATTTTCATGGATTTTTATTGTTGTTTTGCACCCTCTTTTCATAATAATTTTCATAATCATTCACTTTTATTAGAGCTATATTCACTTAGTGCATATAAGAAGCTGCGTTGCGCCTGATGCACTGGGTTATTTGTTTTTAAAAAATTTTTTTGAAAGCATTATATACTTTGGCAATTTGATAAGCTGCTTTGCGCTTCTTTTGCTGTGTATTCAACTGGTCATTTCATATGTCATATGTTGAATTGGGTGTAGTTTGTTATGCAATTAGGTGTAAGTGCCTACAAAAAGTTATAATATAAAAAATATTTTTTGGAATTTTGTATAAATTCCTCAATGAAATTATGAAATATATTAAATGAAAAGATAAACGTTGTAAAACATGATTGGTGAGTCGTGCCGAAGCTGATGATATACCATCAGGTTATTGTACATTTTGCAAGTTTAAGAATGTTGTTTATAAGATTACATGTATGACTTGTTCGCAGGCTTATGTTGGTGAGACTTCTGGTTCTCTTAATATTAGAATTAACAATCACAGATCAAATGTTTACAATGATGATTTACAATATCCATCTTTTGAAATTATGCATTTTAAGATACATACTTTTGATAACATTTTGATTGAAATTTTGGCACATGTTGAGAATCAGAATGAGCGGTTGAAAATAGAAAATGATTTCATTTTGAAACACAGGACTTTATATCCTTATGGTCTAAATACAGTTTTAAATTCTTACAATATAAAAAGTATTGATAATGTTTATAGTTTTTTAAATTTGTTTAGTAAATTGAAAATTAAAAGAGATACCAGGGGATCACATATGTTATCCAATAAATTAAATTGTTTAGTGCCAGAGGATTGGATCTGTAATGTTGAAAAAGATTTTGTAGTAAATTTCAGTATTAAAAATGTAAAAAAAAGCGGTATTCACACTTAAGCTTAAAATTTTAAACAAAATTAGGAAAGCTAGTAAAATTTATAAATTTTCTAATTTGCATTTTAGAGACCTGCTTTTTGACTTTATTAATTTTAGATTAAAGAATTTTTTGGATTCCAAAACTGACAGGGTTTTCTTTACTTTAAATTTTCAGCAGAAGTCTTTCGACAATTTTAAAATTAGAGATTTTTTTAGATATTATGACACTTTTTTCCCTCTTAGAGATGTTGATATAGCTGTTGCTTATAAATATAACATTCCTCTTTGTAAAAAATTGTTCAATTATAGATCTCTTGCTTTTTCTGATGAAATTCCTGAAACATGTAAATGTGACACAGATTTCTTAGATTTTATTGATGATTTCCATAAACATGTTATTACTGGAAATTTAGATATTATACAGAACAAAAATTTACATTTTATGATGGGATTAGGTACTAAGTTTAGATTAAATAAAACAATTAGCAAGAAAACGGCTATTCAGATTTTTGAAAGGGATTTGAAAAAATTTATTATGCAATTATGTTACAGATTTAACACCCCCTTTGAAGCTTTTTTTGAATGGGAGTGGCATATATTAAAGGAATTTGAGTTTTTTGTTAATAATTATTTGAACAGTAAGGATTATGTTTATCATAGTCTCAATAAAGAAGATTTAAATTATATTCAATTTTTACATAACAATTTTGTAATAGTACCTGTGGACAAAGCGGCTTCAAATTATGCAATTATTTGAAAGCTTTTTTACATTGATAAAGTTAAAAATGAGTTAAATAATAGTAAATTTTATAAGGAATGTAAATTAAGTCACAAGGTTGTTGTAAACAAATTTAATGCATACACCAAGAAGGCTAGAAAAATGTATTCATATAATTTTGCTATTAATAATCATCATACTTTTCCATTTCTGTTTATGACCCCAAAATTTCACAAGACGCCTATTAAATTCAGATTTATATGTTGTAATTCAAGAGGTATAGGTAAAAGTTTAAATGTTAAGTTACAGGAGTTTTTGAAGCGCATCTATGGTTTTTTGAAGTTTAAATATAGAAATACTAGCTATTTTTGGTGTATAGACAATAGCAATGAGGTTTTAAATAAAATTAAAAAAACGCCCATAACGCCCACAAATTTGTATACCTATGATTTTGAAAACCTTTTTTCTAATATACCTATAGATTTACTTTATGATACACTAAAAAATATTTTTGATATGTTCTGTATTGAGGAGGAGCTTGGAATTAAAAGAGATTTTTTCTTGAGTTTATGTAATTTCTGTTTTCTTAATAATTTCATTACTTTCAATAGCTCATTTTTCTACCGGGTATGTGGTATTGGTATGGGAACTAATTTTTCGAGTTCTGCTGCAAATCTGTTTCTTATTTATTATGAATTTAATTATGTTTTAAACAGTAATAAGAGTTATTCAGTTTTAAGGTATATCGATGATTTAATAATATTCGATGACAAACTTTTGGTATCGATTAACGATATCTATCCTCCATGTTTAAAATTAAATAAGGCTTCTGTTGATAATTTACATGTTAATTTTTTGGATTTGGACATTTTAATTAATGATAACAATATACTAATTAAGCTTTTTGATAAACGGGATTTTTTTAATTTTAATACTCAATCGATGCCACACTGGTATTCAAATTTAAGTAAGAAGGTTTTTAATAACATCATTGTGTGACAAATTAATAGATTTTATAGAATTTGTAGTAATAGAGAATTTTTGAGTTCACAGATTTTTAAATTTACTGCTAATCTTTTTTATAATAATTTATTTCCATACCAGTTTATTTTTCATTATGTAAATCAACTTAAGAAGTGTTTTATAAAGTGGCAACAGCTAAGCGGCCAAACACTGTAATGGATGCCAAGGTAGCTGCTTGAATAAATGAAGGATGTGGACTAAAGTCTTTAAGAACGTCTGCATGTTGATGTGCTTCAAGTAGAAACTGCGGTGACTTGGAAAGAAAATTAATGATTATGAGGATAATGGAAAGACAAGTCTTCACGACGCTGGTCTAACTTGGATTATGGCCTTGCTTGCAACTCCTGCTGATGGAAAGAAGTGGAGCGTAGTGATTGTTTTAAAGGTAGCAAGTTTTTTTCAGGTCTTCATGGGTAAAGGTGGGGATATGGCCTTCTCACATGTTCAATACTTCTAATTGCTTAAAACACTAGAACGGCGGCAAGGGGTCATTTTGACCCCTGCCAAACGAATACATGTCGATTCGAACCAGAAAACTTTTTATAATTTAAAATTAATATATGCTGCACAAAAATAACTTAAATAAATAAGTTAAATAGTTTTAAGAAAAAATTATGATGTGAAATATTTTTATAAAACTTGAGTAAAATTTCCCGCCGTTCTAGTGTTAATGAATTAGTCATATTAAAATAAAAAAATTTTGAAAATTTTTTTTATTAATTTTTATTTACGTTTTATAAGCTAAATCGGTTTTCTTGGATTTGAATTGGTTGGTTATATTTGTTTTTAAAGCAGTTTTGATTCGTTAAAATTATAAAATACCTTTTTTATGTTGTGTTTTTGAAAGTTTAAATCTATTGTTATACTTTTGGAGTATGTGGGTTGGCCATATCTTGCGAAACCCGTGAGGATCCAATTTCTGTTTTTGATACCTGCTTTTTTCACTCCTCCCACTTTCTGAAGAGCAGGGAGTGGTTTGTTTGTTGTTTTTTCGTTATAAATTTTCATTTATTTTTATTGTTGTTTTGCACCCTCTTTTCATAATAATTTTCATAATCATTCACTTTTATTAGAGCTATATGTTATATATATATATATATATATATATATATCTGATATATATATATAATATATCAGATATATATATATATCTGGGAGCACGGCAGTGCGTCCGCCAAGTTCGCACAAGCCGTAAGCTACCTTTTCCTGAACCATTTCAGCGTACTTTTCACCCCCTTATAACGTCGTTTTAGGAAGAGATATAGAAAATTTTCTTTTATACACTTGTTCGTATGGTCAAACTGAACTAAGGTTCCGCGATTTCATGTTTCTATATTTAGTAGTTTTCGAAATATTAAATTCCGAAAAAGCGCTTTTTTGTCACTGACTCACTTCGCATCATCAAATAACTAAGGTACTTCTAAAAGTCGTAGAATCATGAAATTTCACAAGTAAGTTGGGTTTGTAGCACAATTAACCAGATAAATCCGAAAACACAGAATTTCTGCCTCTTAACCCTTAAGCTGGGGGTGTTCATTTGGCCGTAAACAGTCCCTTAACACATTCAATTACGCCAATGTTAGTCTCCAAAACTCAAGGGGGGTGAAAGGGGGTTTGAAGGGGTTTGCGTGATTTCAAGCAGAATAACATTTTATATATACTCTTTTCCAAAGATGATTGTTAAATAGAAAAAATGAATACACCTAAAAATTTTAATCAGTATAGGTTATGATATATTTACGATATTAAAACAATAAAACATTTAACAAAATATAACCGCAATTCGGTACGTTTCCGATATAGTAGTCTTGGCGAAATACAGAAAATAGCCTTGACGAGAAAAGAAATTTGATAATAACATATTTTCTATCAACCAATTTACTGTGTCATATACACAAGCAATTTTTTATATATGTTTACAATTTATTTAATGCAAGGAACCCGTTTATTTATTTTTATATACCAACATAAATAATTTGTATATAAAGAATAATATTTTATACATGTATAAATAAATGTTTATATGTATATAAATAGCATAAAAGTTCATCAGGTTTGTTTTCATAGTTGTTTATATCATTTGGCAACATATCTCAGTTTCTGAAGTCCGAACTGCGCCAAGATTTTTAAAAAAATGCCAAGGTCCCTATAGTGGAAAAATATCCTAATTCTATATGAAAGTTTAAAAATATCCTTTTAATTAAATGAAATGTGTAACTAATAAACTGTCTTTAACGATGTGCGACAGATGCGGCGTCCGAAGTTCGCTGCTAATGTTATTATATTGTATTATTAGCCTACTGACTCCTAATTTATTGTTAATTTTCAATCTGTAAAAGAAAGATAATAGTTATAGATAAGATGTGTTGGTCGCCAAAACCCGATTACAGAAAATTAGCCTGAGTTATAAAGGTGTTACATGATTTCAAGCTCAATGAATTTTTATTTGCTTTTACAAAAATCTTAATAAGGCAAATCTTTCAGTTTATCTGTCCATCTTTCAATATTTTACTTCCTTAAAACAAATTTTATTAAAGACCGGGAGGCGTCTGCACAGATCATCATTTCATCGAGTTGACGGCTGAAATTTTAGGATTAGTTTAATATTTATTAGCGTATTGAAATGTAACTGGTCTGCCGAGTCATATCTTTGTGGAAACCACCTACAGACCCGATTTTACGGGTTAATTGGTGGGTTTTCCATTGTGTTTTCCGTAACCCATTGCTCCATGTTTCCAAACTTTTGGATGCAGAAATATACAATAGTAAACCTATCAGTTAACCACTAAAATTAGGTCTTCATGTGGTTTCTACCAAGATATGACTTAACAGACCAGTTACATTTAAATATGCCAATCTAGTTTTAACTAATCCTAAAATTTCAGCTGTAAACTCGATGAGGTAATGGTGTGTACAGACGCCTCCCGGTCTATTAAAAATGTCGAATTCTAATCTCAATAGCACTCTCGTCAATCTGGCATTTATCCTTACTATTTATAAAACACTATTTCTTTAAGTGCGTTTTAGTGATGTTAATGAACTTATGCATATGCATCATACATATTATACATCTATTTATATAAAATCCAAGTCTCTGTGTGTCCCTCACGATTCCGGTAGGACCGCCTCATTGAAATGAGTAATTGTTGAAAAATACAAATGCAGTGTTACCACAGTAGCGCCAAATGTTGGCCAACTTGGCGAAATGTGTATTTTAAACGGCGAAATGTGTATTTCTTTCAAAGTGAGCCCTAATTAGGTTGGAGGCGTGAAAGTTTTTATACTTATAACTGAACACCTCACATCAAACGAAAAAGCTTAAAATTTTGAAAAAGTCGTACATTTAACCCTCTGGGCTCCCACATGTATATTTTAAACAACTCTTTCTAAGCGAGTCCCTAATTAGGTTGGACGCATGAAAATTGGCATAATAATAGCTGAACACCTCACATCAAACAAGAAATCATAAAATTTTGAAAAAGTCGTACATTTAAACCTCTGGGCTCCCATATGTGTATTTTAAACAATTCTTTCAAAGTGAGTCCCTAATTAGGTTGGAGGCGTGAAATTTGGCATAATTATAGCTGAACACCTCACATCAAACAAGAAATCATAAAATTTTGAAAAAGACGTACATTTAACCCTTTGGGCTCCCACATGTGTATTTTAAACAATTCTTTCTAAGTGATTTCCTATTTTTGGTTGGAGGCGTGAAATTTTGCATACTTATAGCTGAACTTCTCACGCCAAACGACAAAACATAAAATTTTGAAAAAGCCGTACATTTAACCCTTTAGGCTCCCAAACGTGTATTTTAAACAATTCTTTCTAAGTGAGCCCCTATTTTTGGTTGGAGGCATGAAATTTTACATACCTATAGCTGAACTTCTCACGCCAAATGAAAAAACATAAAATTTTGAAAAAGCCGTACATTTAACCCTTTGGGCTCCCACATGTGTATTTTAAACAATTCTTTCTAAGTGAACCCCTAATTAGGTTGGAGGCGTGAAATTTTGCATACTTATAGCTGAACACCTCACATCAAATGACAAACGCTAAAATTTTGATAAAGTCGTATATTTAACCCTTTGGTCTCCCACATGTGTATTTTAAACAATTCTTTTTAAGTGAGCCCCTAATGAGGTTGGAGGCGTGAAATTTTGCATACTTGAAGCTGAACACCTCACATCAAATAACAAAGCATAAAATTTTGAAAAAGTCGTATATTTAACCCTTTGGGCTCCTAAATGTGTATTTTAGACAATTCTTTCTAACTGAGCCACTATTTTTGGTTGGAGGCGTGAAATTTTGCATACTTATAGCTGAACGCCTCACATCAAATGACAAACCATAAAATTTTGAAAAAGTCGTACATTTAACCCATTGGGCTCCCACATGTCTATTTTAAACAATTCTTTCTAAGTGAGCCCCTATTTAGGTTGGAGGCGTGAATTTTTGCATACTTATAGCTGAACACCTCACATCAAATGAAAAACCATAAAATTTCTTTTTAGTCGTACATTTAACCCTTTGGGCTCCCACATGTGTATTTCATACAATTCTTTCTTAGTAAGCCCCTAATTAGGTTGGAGGCGTGAAATTTTGCATACTTATAGCTGAACACCTCAAATCAAATAAAAAACCATAAAATTTTGAAAAAGTTGTATATTTAACCCTTTGGGCTCCCACAAGTGTATTTTAAACATTTCTTTCTAAGTGAGCCCCTAATTAGATTGGAGGCGTGAAATTTTGCATACTTATATCTGAACATCTCACATCAAATGACAATCTAATTTTTAAAAAGCCGTACATTTAACCCTTTGGGCTCCCACATGTGTATTTTAAACAATTCTTTCTAAGTGAGCCCCTAATTAGGTTGGAGGCGTGAAATTTTGCGTACTTATAGCTGAACATCTCACATCAAATGACAAACCAATTTTGAAAAAACCGTACATTTAACCCTTTGGGCTCCCACATGTGTATTTTAAACAACTCTTTCTAAGTGAGCCCCTAATTAGGTTGGAGGCGTGAAATTTTGCATACTTATAGCTGAACACCTCAAATCAAATAAAAAACCATAAAATTTTGAAAAAGTTGTATATTTAACCCTTTGGGCTCCCACAAGTGTATTTTAAACAATTCTTTCTAAGTGAGGACCTAATTAGGTTGGAGAAGTGAAACTTTGCATACTTATAGCTGAACACCTTATATCAAATGACAAATCCTAAAATTTTGAAAAAGTCGTACCTTTATCGCTTCAAGCTCCCACGTGTGTATTTTAAACATTTTTTTCTAAGTGAGCCCCTAATTAGTTTGGAGGCGTGAAATTTTGCATACTTATAGCTGAACACCTCACATCAAATAACAAACCATAAAATTTTGTAAAAGTCGTACATTTAACCCTTTTTTGCTCCCACATGTGTATTTTAAACAATTCTTTCTGAGTGAGCCCCTAATTAGGTTGGAGGCGTGAAATTTCGCATACTTATAGCTGAATACCTCACATCAAATGACAAACCAATTTTGAAAAAGCCGTAGATTTAACCCTCTGGGCTCCCACATTTGTATTTTAAACAATTCTTTCTAAGTAAGCCCTTATTTAGGTTGGAGGCGTGAAATTTTTGCATAGTTATAGCTGAACACCACAGATCATACGACAAATCATAAAATTTTGAATTTTTTTTTACATTTAACCCTTTGGGCTCCCACATGCGTTTTTTAAGCAATTTTTTCTAAGTGAGCCCCTAATTAGGTTGGAGGTGTGAAATTTCGCATATTTATAGCTGAACACCTCACATCAAATGACAAACCAATTTTTAAAAAGCCGTAGATTTAACCCTTTGGGCTCCCACATTTGTATTTTAAACAATTCTTTCTAAGTGATCCCTTATTTAGGTTAGAGGCGTGAAATTTTTGCATAGTTATAGCTGAACACCACACATCATACGACAAATCATAAAATTTTGAAAAAAAAATTACATTTAACCCTTTGGGCTACCACATGCGTAGTTTAAGCAATTCTTTCTAACTGAGCCCTTTATTAAATTGGAGATCTGAAATTTTGCATACTTATAGCAGAACACCTGAGGCCAGGAGACAAATCATAAAATCTTGAAAAAGTCTTACATTTAACCCTTTTAGCTACCACATATGTATTTTAAGCAATTCTTTCTAAGAGAACCCCTAATTAAGTTTGAGACATGGATTTTTGCATACGTACAGCTGAATACCTCTGACCATACGGCAAATCATAAAATTTCCAAAAATTCTTATATTTTTTACTCCTCCTGGCTCTAACTTGTGTATTTTAAGCAATTTTTCTAACCTCCTCCCTTTTCACCCGTGGAGCACTTTTCCAACTTCGGATAGAGGTTTGTTTAGAATAGAGTGCGTCCCTGGTTGCGAAATGTGGAACTAACAAATTTTTCAAAAGTATAAAGTATTTTGAAAGAATATTAATCGAAACCCTCTGTGTGATCTGTGATCACATTTACCCATTTGTTTCAAAATCGATGGGTAAGAATTTAAAATGTAATATACAGAAATGTACATCCTTACATCTTCCTCCCGATGTTACTAATAAAATAACCGCCAATAGACGACGCTGTATGTCTGAGCTCTTAACTGGGCGATTTTAATGTTCTTTAGGTACTTTTCCGGTATAGGTGCCTTGGCGAAAAAGGAAATTTGGCAACATATTTTCTGGGAACCTGTCCACTGTTTATTTTATGTACACACGCATTTTTTTCGATATTTATATAATTTATTTAACATAAAAAAGCCAGTTATTTAATTTTATACAAAAGCAGAAGTAATTTGTACATAAAAAAACATCAATACATATATACAAAAACAAAAAAGCTCATCAAGTTTGTTTTCAAAACTGTTTATATGATTTGACAACAAATCTCACTTTCTGATGCCCGAATTACACCAGGCTTTTTAAAAAAATGCCAAAGCCTCTATAGTGGAAAAGTACCAAATTGTCTATTATTTTGCGCTATGTGCGCTATAGTTTGTACTATATTTAAGGTGGGGGGGGGGAGCGAAAGTTTAAACATTAAATATTAAAGTTTCTATAAAGCAGTTTAAGAGTAAAAAAATAAGAATAAAATAAATGCAAAATAAGTCTAAACAAGAAAGAAAAAGCATGCGTTAAGCATAGAATATGAAACACTTTCCAACACTTCCTGAATACTTTAACAAAACTTCGTTATTTAGGGAAATAAGGAAATAAGATAACTAAGTAAACATTTTAGAAAACGCATAAAAAATTTTTTAAATTGATTTTAGCAGTTACCGTCCATAGCCAATAGTATCGTTATTACACGCCACTATTTAGCTAAAATTTAATTCAAACTAAAACACTCTTAAAACTACTGAAATCACATTTCCAAATATTATCATCCGTAGACGGTTATGTATCCAATTCTTTGCATGACCCTGTATTTCATTTTATCTATATTCAATAAACATTTCTTGGTAAATTAAATGCAGTTCATCGTAAAAATGCATAACTCCTTTAAAAACCACATTTAAGCAATTTACTCTCATACTCAGTAATCTTTACGAATTCCTTTGTGTAGCCCTGTATATCAACGGCATTTATACACACAGTATAGTATGCATAAATATAGTAAAACATAAAAGCGCATATCATAATTAAAAATGCATTTCCTACAATCATCGCTTATGTATAGTACTTCAGAGAAAAGTTTCTTGGCGAGAAAGAAGTTTGCCAACGTATTTTCTGACAACCTATTTACTGTTTCATACTCACAACAAATTTGTTCCATATGTATGCAATTTATTTAATGTAAAAAAAGCTATTTACCCATTTTTATAAATAAACAGAAGTAATTTCTGCATAGATGTCACATACGCATCGGGTTTGGCGTGTTTTTGTTTCTGACACCAATTTGGCAAAAACTCGCTTTCGAATACCAGTTACATATATATATTTAAATTATTTGCTATCATTTTGAAAAGGAAATAACAATAAATAAATAAAAGTTTAATTAATAACTATAGAACAAAACAGTTTATATAATTAAAAAAAGAAAATAAAAGTAAATAAACAAGTTATTAATTAATAAATAAAAAACAATAGCCGGGTTACCATATGAGGCAAAATAACACCATTTTGGCATCAGTTAGTAACCCAGTGCATATATCACATCTGTGGCAAAATTTGTATATAAAAAAATATTATATATAGTTAGAAATGATTTTTTTTATGTATATAAATATGGCACAGGTGTCATATTCGCAACATATTGGCGCGATTTTTTTCTGACGCCAATTTGGCGAAAACATCAACAGCATAAACAACAACATCCGGGTTACCATATCATGCAAAATATGGACTCTTTGGCGCCAGTTAAGTACCTGTTGCGTATATGACATTGGCGTCTGAAAAAAATCGCGCCAATATGGTGCGTAGCGTATATGACATCTGTGCCATAAATACATATATAAAGAAAAATAAAAGTTCATTAGGTTTCTTTTCATAGCTCTTTATATATTTCGGGAAGAGTTCCATATCCTGTGCTGGTTGACGCAATTGGCGAAGGAATCAAAATGGCGCCAAAAAGCCATTTTAGCATCTTATAACAAATTTTCAAGGTGGCTGAAAAACTTGGTGTTTAAATATTTATAAACATATATATATTTAATAAGTGTTATGTATGTCGCATGTTAAAAAAAAATACGATGTTTATACAGATAGTTTTATTTTTATGTATATATATTACATATAGAGATATGCCTTATACATACATAATATATATACATATAAATAAATATTATGCGCTTATGTATAATTTTATATATTTATTATATTATATATGTCAAATTAAAACAAAAGTTATAAATTTTTCCGAAAACAAATATGCTATAAATGCAAAAAAAATTACACAAAAAAATATGAATAAAGTACATTCCAGAAAAAAAGCAACCCCAAAGGCTGACGATCGCAACCACATCGATTCATTTAATGCCAAAAATAAAAGCTCGCGAAAAAAAAACAGCATGGAATATGGAACTCTTCCCTATATTTTGGCAACATATCTCACTTTCTGACGTCCGAATTGCGCCAAGCTTTTTCTAAAAAGGCAAAGTGCCCTATAGTGGAAAAGTACCTAAATAAATAATTAATAAATACATGTATAAACAAAAATAAAAATTCACCAGGTTTGTTTTCGTAGCTGTTTATATATTTTGGCAGCATATCTCACTTTCTGGAGCCCGAATTGCGACAAGCTTTTTAAAAAAATGCGCTATAATGGAAAAGTACCTAAATAAATAATTAATAGAAATAACCAATTATATAAACTGAAACTTTTTATTTCAAGATCAAAGCATTGTTTTTAATTTCAATTAAAAAGTACATATATCCTAGGATAACTTCAGATGAAATTAGGTTCACAGTTTAATACCTCATTACATAAACCTAAACAAACACAAGTGATTCATTCATCGTGAACCGTAAAAAAATATTAAACCATTGAGGTAATCATTCACAAATTAGATTCTCCACCAATCAATGGACAATATTCTTATGACGTCATAGTAGGTAAAATAATGGCGGTATCGTTTGTTTATGGTTTCAATTCTCAAAGATTTTAATTTAAATTATCTCTTAGTTACATTACTTTATTGTCATATTTATGAACTAAAAACCAAAGCATATTTTTTCATTATATAGCTATTAAACAATGAAAAAAATTATAAATGCATGATTTGAAAAATTTAAATAATTTTCTTTCTTAATACTAAGCAATAGCATTGACGTAACAGCGGGCTTATGTTAAGTAAGTTTAACTGTTTAATTCTGTTGTAATATTCAAAATAACTGTATTTATTAGATATCAGTAAACAACATCAGGGCTCGATTAAACTTTGAAGTTAGAGGAAATACAATGTCATTTCAGGACCTTTCTTTTGGAGAGGCTTTTCTAAATTCCACATATACATGGAAACTCTTCAGTGTTACAAATATTATTCATAGGACTGACATAACATCAGAACGGCCGGCAATTTTACACAAGTTTTTGTAAACTTCTGTACATCAAAAATTTTATTAAAAACTGGTTACTTCTTTGCTATAGCGGTCCACACAATTATGAGTATGACAAGTTGCAGTCAACTTCACCAAGATCGTGAAGCACAGGCGTATAATACAACATAATACCATTTTATTAAATCATATACGATAGTTTAATAGTTTTTACCTTACTTCAAGTATGTAATTTATTTGTTTTTAAGAATTTCCAATCTAAATTGTCCAATATATGAATTTAAAAAAAAATGTAAACAAAGATTGAATAGACATCTCCGCAAAAAGCCTCAAATCCGCACACCACTTGGAACCAAACTGTGCAGATTAGTGGTCTACTGTGCATAGTTTTTCACAAATGTGTTTCTTTTGTAAAATGTGTTATTTTCATCTATCACTGAGGAATACGCGAGAAAAACTCATATTCTTGCACATGAGTTGTATATATCTTTATATCTAAATTTCCGTCATTTTTGACGGGCTACCTTTCTAGTATACACATAATACGTAATACATTTGCATCATACATATTATAGGTATGTGTATAATACATAATACACATGCATCATTATGACATCAGAATAAACAAAACGTTTTTTGTCGCCAAATTTGTGAATTGACATGATATATTACCAAATTTGGCGATATTTTGCTAAATGTCGCCAAGCTTGGCGAATATTTGACGCTAGTGGCTATTTTTCAATGAGTTAATTATTAATGCGAGCCATCTATTTTTATTTTTCCGCATATCATCTGAATAGTTAAATGATATAACGTACTAATATTTCCAAAGTGCTAATAGTTTCGTCACTGCCCAAAACCTCTGCTATTGTTATTATATTGTACCGTTATTATACTTACTGTGACTATGTTGTTAATCTTTACACCGCTACAACTTCTGTATTATATAAAGAGAATTTACGGAAACTATTAAAGCATTGAGACTGCCAGTTCTCCTTATGATTATTATAATTCTATAATATGTAACATGTTAATCGATATGTACGTTAGAAGGAATCTTCTATAATCCGGTTCCTCGCATTTTAATTTTCAGGTTTCGAATAAAATTAGCTAAAATCTTAAAACCATGGCACATTGACTAATTCTTCAACACGATCAGATGAGAAGAATGAGAGATTTTCAAATGGATCATGGCAGTGAACCAGTAGACCTTCTATTCTTCCGTAATCGAGTCTATTGAAAAGGTTAACGTGAAACAAAAATATATTAGCATCAATATGGTTTAATGCAATTGCAGATATTGTCAAAGGATTTCATAAGAACCATTTCACTTCTACCCAGTCGTATCAGTTAAAATACAACAATTTGCAACGAGCCCAATTAGAAAAGGTTACTTAATAGGATTAAAAATTTCCCATTAGAGAACGAATCGTAACTGCTAAGGAAACATGCATAAGTGAGTTAAGAAATATTTGTCACGAAAGAGGAAATACATAACAACACCAAATATATTATGTGCTTCCATGATCCAAAAGAGTTCTTGATTTCTCTATCAAATACTTCCGGCTTGGCGAAAGAATGGGCAAGTAAATTAAATTATGAATAACAGTAACATGATGCAACGTTTAACATGGAATTAATACGGTAGATACTGCTTCCTAGAGGCGGCTAGTACTTTAATACAAAAAGAAATAAAGTATAAATTTGTAAACTCAATAAAATAAATTTAGGTATTTTTAAGTTACCGGGCGCAAGTGGCAAATCCCCAAATACTGCTCCCAACTCCCATTGTTCATATTGCATTCATTTCATTTAAAGATATATACTTTTCAGTCATCTCTTTTAAAATAGATGCACTTCCCTCATTTTATTTAATAGAATATTTAACAGAGAAATAAATAAATAAGAAATAATAACATAAACCAAAATATTTTATTTGAAAATCAAAGCATTGTTTCTAATTTACACATGTGAAAAATGAAAAGTGCTATTGGCGAAAAAACAAAAGACTAATGAGGAGATTTGCTCCCGGCTAACATAAAAGTACCGAAATTTAAGTTTTTTCATATTAATATAGTTTAGAATAACAAACTTGAAAAAACATACAAAAAGTAGTGATATCCCAACAAGAAGTTTTCGGTTAAAAAAAAAAAAGCGCCATGTTCTCCTTAATGTTTCGGTCAGAAAAAGTAGTGATATCTGAAGTTCGCACATGTTAAAAGCCAAACATCCCAAATCTTTCATTGAAAATGGCTTCCTGCGACTTGGCCGTTAATGCCTTCGAGAGAGTTTTTCAAATTTGAAAATATGTACAAATGAGCTACATGCCAACTACATTTTTTGATTATTTTAGGCATTTTGTGGCACAGAGTACAGAAATAAAATACACATTTGAAAAAAGCATTTAAAAAACTTCAGTCTATTTAAATGCTTAGAAGTTAAAAATAACAAAATACTTGTATTCAGGAGATAATATCCCTAATTGCTAAAACATAATTAGTATCAGCTTTTAACGGTTTATAAATGGAATACCTCTTAATATATGCAAACAAACTATAATCAATGTTCAAACGAAAAAAATCTCTTTCGTCAATACACAAGATTTCAATATTATACAATAAAATATAATGTAACATATTGCGAGATTTGAAGTAAGTAAATTTTCTTTTATTTCTTGGGTTTTACGTTAATGACTTTAGCTTTGGACCGTACAAAATGGCAATTAAACCACAAGTGGACTAAATAACCTGTAACCAAAACTAATGTTTGTTGAAACTGAATGGTAGTTATCAGAAATCTTTTACTTATAATGTCTTTATGTGAATTTGCCTCTTTGCATTCTAATATTACTTTTAATATTTAAATAATTCATAAATGCGTAATTTCCAATCATTAATTTTGAAATGCTGTATAAGGCATTAACGGCCAAGTCGCAGGAAGCCATTTTCAATGAAAGATTTGGGATGTTTGGCTTTTAACTTGTGCGAACTTCAGATATCACTACTTTTTCTGGCCGAAACATTAAGGAGAACTTGGCTTTTTTTTAGGTAGCTTTCTTTACAAAAAGCTACCTATTGCAGCCGTTCGGAGGAAAGCGATTTCAAAAAATTTTGGTATATTTTCATCGATCATGACCCCCAGACCCCGAAACCACCCTCCATTCAAAATTGATATATATATATATATATATCTGAGCTATGTCACACTGTAACTCTCGTATTTATGAACCGATTTGGATGTAATTCGGTGTGTACATAGTAAATACCAATGTCTCGATCAAGTTCGTTGGCCAGCTTCATCCGCCATTTTGTTTCAAAATGGCGGCCATTTAAATTTTTTTAAAAAATTTAAAATTTGAAATGTGGTACCAAAAAATTGAAAATGGAAAAATATTTTTTTCTCATGCATTTGACCTTTATACAAAGACTCCGTAGCAGTTTTTGTTTCGTCTATATCTTAAAAAATGGCTGAGTTATAGCATTTTGAATTTCTAGTGAAGCTGACATTTTGAAACGTCCTGAAATTTGTCACGCAACAAAAGGCGTATTTTTGAACCGATTTGGATGTAACTTCGTTTATACATAGTACAGACCAATGTCTCGAACGAGTTCGTTGGCCAGCTTCATCCGCCATCTTGTTTAAAAATGGCGGCCATTTAAAATTTTAAGAAAAATTTAAATTTGAAATGTGGTAGCAAAAAATTGAAAATTGAAAAAATATTTTTTTTCTTATGTGTTTGACCTTGATAAAAAGATTCGGGAGCAGTTTTTGTTTCGTCTATATCTTACAAAAGGGCTGAATTATAGTATTTTGAATTTCTAGCGTGGCTGACATTTTGAAACATCCTGATTTTTGCCACTTGATAACAGACGTATTTATGAACCGATTTGGATGTACCTTGGTGTGTACATAGTACATACAAATAATTCAACCGAGTTCGAGGACCAGCTTCATTCGCCATTTTGTTTCAAAATGGTGGGCATTTAAAAAATTTTTTAAAAATTTAAATTTAAAATGAGATACCAAAAAATTGGAAAATGAAAAATATTTTTTTTGTATGTGTTTGACCTTAATACAAAGATTCCGGAACAGGTTTTGTTTTGTCTACATCTAAAAAAATGGCTGAGTTATAACATTTTGAATTTCTATTGTGGCTGACATTTTAAAACGACCTGATTTTTGTCAAGCGATAACAGGCGTATTTATGAATCGATTTGAATGTAACTTGGTCTGTACATAGTACATACCAATGTCTCGACCGAGTTTGTTGGCCAGCTTCATTCGCCATCTTGTTTCAAAAGGGTTGCCATTTTTTTTTAAATGTAATTTAAAATTTAAAATGAGGTATTTAAAAATTCGAAAATGAAAAAAAAAATTTTTTATGTGTTTGGCCTTGATACAAAGATTCTGGAGCAGTTTTTGTTTCTGAAAATTTGTTCTTTTGTTTATATCTTAAAAAGTAGTTGAATTATAGCACTTTGAATTTCTATCATGGCTAACACTTTGAAACGATCTTGTATCTGTCACGCGATACCACACGTATTCGCCTATTTCGATGGAAGAAGGCATGTGGATAGTATACATTTATATCTCGACCAAGTTCGCTGGCCAGCTTCATCAGCCATCTTGTTTCAAAATGGCGGCCATTAAATTAAAATAATATATATTTAAAGTGAGGTGCAAAAAAATTAGAAATTGAAAAAGATTTCTTTCTTAAGTATTTGACCTTGATATAAGGATTCAGGAGCCTTTTTTGTTTGTCTTTATCTTAAAACATGGCTCAGATATAGCAGTTTCAATTTCTAAAGTGCGTGACATTTTGAAAAATCTGATTTTTTGCCTGCGACAGCACTCGTATATATCAACCGATTCCGATATGAGTGAGCATGTGCACAGCAATTACTAAGGTCTAGACCAAGTTCACTGCTTAGCCTCATCTGCCATGTTGTCTTAAAATGGCAGGCACTTTAAGAAATCGCCGAATTTGGCAGCCAAATATAAGTGACTTTAAATAAAAGCAGCTTTGATAAAGCTGGCTAATTTCGCGAAATTCTCATTCATAATGATTTAGTATTGATAAAAATTAGTATTGAATCTCCTACATTCGGTTTCCACTTAATTGAGCTTCGTGTGTTTGAATAATATAAGTTGGCTTTTTAAAAATAAAGAGTATGAAAGCTACCTCTTCCTCCCGGCACTGGCCGGAAGGACTTTTTTTAACCGAAAACTTTTTGTTGGGATATATATATATATATATATATATCTGACCTTTGTCACACTGTAACTCTCGTATTTATGAACCGATTTGGATGTAATTCGGTGTGTACATAGTACATACCAATTTCTCGACAGAGTTCGTTGGCCAGCGTCATCCAGCCATTTAAAAATTTTTAAAAAATTTAAAATTTGAAATGTGGTACCAAAAAATTGAAAATGGAAAAATATTTTTTCCTTATGTATTTAACCTTTATACAAAGATTCTGGAGCAGTTTTTGTTTCGTCTATATCTTAAAAAATGGCTGAGTTATAGCATTTTGAATTTCTAGCGTATCTGACATTTTGAAACGTCCTGCAATTTGTCACGCGATAAAAGGCGTATTTATGAACCGATTTGGATGTAACTTCGTTTATACATAATACATACTAATGTCTCGACCGATTCGTTGGCCAGCTTCATCCGCCATCTTGTTTAAAAATGGCGGTCATTTAAATTTTTAAGAAAAATTTAAATTTGAAATGTGGTACCAAAAAATTTAAAATTGAAAAAATATTTTTTCTTATGTGTTTGACCTTGATAAAAAGATTCGGGAGCAGTTTTTGTTTCGTCTATATCTTAAAAAATGGCTGAGTTTTTTAGCATTTTGAATTTCTAGCGTGGCTGACATTTTGAAACGTCCTGCTTTTTGTCACGTGATAACGTGCGTATTTATGAACCGATTTGGATGTACCTTGGTGTGTATATAGTACATACAAATATCTCGACCGAGTTCGTTGTCCAGCTTCATCCGCCATCTTGTTTCAAAATGGCGGCCATTTAAAAAATTTAAAAAAAATTAAATTTAAAATGAAATACCAAAAATTTGGAAAATGAAAAAGATTTTTTTTGTATGTGTTTTACCTTAATACAAACATTCCGGAACAGTTTTTGTTTTGTCTATATCTAAAAAAATGGCTGAGTTATAGCATTTTGAATTTCTATTGTGACTGACATTTTAAAACGACCTGATTTTTGTCACGCGATAACAGGCGCAATTTTGAACCGATTTGGATGTAACTTGGTCTGTACATACGAATGTCTCGACCGAGTTCGTTGGCCAGCTTCATTCGCCATCTTGTTTCAAAAGGGTTGCCATTAAAAGAAAATTAAATTTAAAATTTAAAATGAGGTATTAAAAAATTTGAAAATGAAAAAGTCTTTTTTTATGTATTTGGCCTTGATACAAAGATTCTGGAGGAGTTTTTGTTTCTGAAAATTTGTTCTTTTGCTTATATCTTCAAAAATGGTTGAATTATAGCACTTTGAATTTTAAGCATAGTTAACACTTTGAAACGGTCTTGTATTTGTCGCGCGATAACACAAGTATTCACCTATTTCGATGTAAGAAGGCATGTGGATTGTATACCTCAATATCTCAACCAAGTTCGATGCCCAGCTTCATCAGCCATCTTGTTTCAAAATAGCGGCCATTAAATTAAAAAAATATATATATACTTAAAGTAAGGTCCAAAAAAATTAGAAATTGAAAAAGGTTTCTTTCTTAAGTATTTGACCTTGATATAAGGATTCAGAAGCATTTTTTGTTTGTCTTTATCGTAAAAAATGTCTCAGATATAGCAATTTCAATATCTAATGTGGGTGACATTTTGAAAAATCTGATTTTTTGCCTGCGACAGCACTCATATATATCAATCGATTCCGATCTGAGTGAGCATGTGCACAACAATTACTAAGGTCTCGACCAATTTCACTCGTTAGCCTCATCCACCATGTTGTCTTAAAATGGCAGGCACTTTAAGAAATCGCCGAATTTGGCAGCCAAATATAAGTTACTTTAAATAAAAGCAACTTGGATAAAGCTGACTAATTTCGCGAAATTCTCATTCATAATGATTTAGTATTGATAAAAATTAGTATTGAATCTCCTATATTCGGTTTACACTAAATTGAGCTTCGTGTGTTTGAATAATATAAGTTAGCTTTTTTTTAAAATAAGGAATATGAAAGCTACCTCTTCCTCCCGGCACTGGCCGGAAGGACTTTTTAAGTACGGAACCCTTAAAAAAAAGTTTTATTTCCTAAAGAAACTAGTAAATACCACTGATTACTTCCAATGCATGCAGTAAGCATATTTATGCATATTAGGCATTTAAAAAACACCAGGTTGCACATGAGAGCTTCATTCTTTACATATAAAATGGTATCATTTATAGATTATGGATTGTTGATTAAGCTATTTAATATGAACAGGTTTCAGCTTGGGAGAATCTATCGAATGGCCAAAGGACTCAAGACAGGAAAAGGAGCATCTTTATCTTAGAGAATAAGGAAACATGTTAGATAGTCTATTTTACTGTTCATTGTATTATATTGCGATCTTCATTTGCATATAACTAATACTTTGGCAAAGCGTCCTCTAACTGTAATTTCTAAAATTAGCTCTTTTTTGCAATCACAGTCACTCACAGATACCTTTCAATTAAATCTGAATTATTTATCATTATTTGAACATTTATTTATTTATTTATTTTTAATTTTTGATCGAAATGTAAACAAACCCTGTATCGATATTTCTGTAAGTAATGGAGTATATAGAGCGTATTGAGATGTTACACGTTCTATAAGGTAATGTAGAAGCCCATTTGTGTTATATTTAATTTTATTTCATAGAAATTGCATGATAAATAAAAATGAGCAATTATTCTTTTTTCTTCTTTTAGTTTAATATATTTTTAAAATAAAATTATGTAATATATATATAAAAAAGGTAAAGCATCTTTGCGAAGATTTAATTTTCTTCGTTATTTTGGATATTTTCCAGATGATATTATGCTTTTCTGTATAGCTACTAAACGATATAAAAATTCTTTGTAGACTTATTATTTCCAAATTAGAAAAAAGTAAGATGTAAGTAATGGACGAACAAACTTTTATAATATTTCGCCTTATGTTGTATATCTGAAAGGTATAATAAAGAAGTGAAAAAATAATGCAATTAAGTAGTAAAAGATAAATAATAAAAATGTTTAAGATGAGTAACAGGATTGACGTATGAAAAAATAACAAAATGTTAATTTTCGCTATTGATTTAGAATGTTTATATAATGAACGCAAAAATGCTTGTTTAAGAATAGATAGAATACAAAATCTAAATATTTACTGGTTTTTAATATTTCTGAAGAATGTGGTTAAATCGGAAGAGTTAAATTATATATTCGTAAAGATTACGGCAAGATTAGGAAGCGATTTGTATACAGTGCTATAAAATAAATACTGTATTCAGATAATGAAGAAGGTTTACGCTAACCTTAATGTAAGTGAATATTCTAAGCATAAATAGCATGATAGTATGTCCATAATTCAATTTTCTATTTGTATACTTTGGAATAAAAATGTAAAAGAACCATACCACACTGGAAAGAAAGCAAATATTTCTTTATCCTTGAACAAAAAATATACACACTAACCCAAATATGCAATTACATATACATTCACGATTCCAAAAAGCTTTCTTTTTCTACAGAGACATGAGGAAATAATGTATTTAAAAGATTTAAAAACGCACTTTACAAAAGTTTATTTTGCTGCCTCTGAATTTTGGAAAAGTTTTGGGTTGGGTTGGGTTGTGTTGATTTTTGATGGGCAATTATCTACTCGAGGAATATAGGTCCAAGGGGGAATGCCCTTCGTGGGGGACTTTCTAAGGAAACCTAACCCGTATTTACGCATGGAAATCCATGGTTCGAAGTAAACCACGAAAACTCTGAACGATTAGGCCGACGGGCACGATTGGGTTCGATCTCAGTACCTCCCGTCTACCAGCTTTGAGAGCAGAACCTCTCGGCCACTGGGAAACGTTTTGGATTACCAAATATATAGTGTATATTTGGTATATAGTGTAGTCTTTTAATAAATATCTTCAACACGGGAGATGAGTTCCACGATGCTATCTATTCATAAGTAGTTATTTTTATGTTCAAGAAACACGTTTTACCGAAATATATGATGAATTAACAACATTAGCATTATCATGAAAGTTAATATTATTTTGCTACTCTTTTATGATTAAATTTAACTACGCAGCTGAAAAATTTTATTGTGAATTAATAGAGTTGTAAATAAGAAAAATTCTGTTCAAAATACGTATTAATATAATATAATAACTTGATTAAATATTTACGAAAATCACTGTAAGAAAAGGAAATTTTATTTTTATATATTTATATATTTTTTTGTTTTTTTTAACAGGTGATTCTTTACATCCCGAAAAATATTTAGTTTTTGATATTTTAATGATAAACCACTCCTTCAGCAATCGTGGGTGACTATGGAAGGGTTATAGGTATATTGTGATTTTGAATTTAGTTCCATTATATTTTCGTAGGTTAAGAAAATGGTGTTCTTATTTTAGAATTTAGTAAAGAGAGTTATTTCTCGTGAGCATTTCTATTTTAAAATTTAACACTCATCAGGCCGAGATGAATTTTAAAATTGTAAATTTCTTTGTAAAATAATAGAAAAATATTTTTAGCACAATAAAAAATTAAAACTAAAATTCTCGCATATACCTTATCGTAAATTTTAAAATAAAAGACTTAGCAATTTTTGATCATTAATTTTAAGGCATAATGTCTTAAATACATATGCCATCTCATTAATATTGTATATGGATATATTTTTTTTTTATTTCTAATGTTATGTAATATTCCACAATTCCCGCATATAGCAGGGGTCATAAAACGAAATGGATTTTTAAAATTCAATAATTTTAAATGGTGGCAGCATTTTAATTTTTCTTTTACAGAATGTTTATATAAGGTGTCTAGAATTTTTTTTTTTTTTTTTATTTTATTTTATTTTTTTTTTTTTTTACTGCGATTCACAGTTTTAATTCAAAATAGCAGCAATAAGCGCTGAAATCAATAGGCCATCAATCAAGGGCGAAGATCATAACATCTCAGCACTGGTGTGATCGAATGCGGTTTGAAATATGGAGTAGGTCTCATTTCGCATAATCTGTTTAGTGCCCGATTTTGATCTCAGTCAGCATGATTACGCATCCACACGTTTAACCAATATCGGTCGCATCACTGGATGATTTCGGATTTGTCCCTCGATTGACACCCTATTGCTTGCAGTCACATGTATTCCTGCTGTTTAGAACAAAAACAAGTAAGCACAGTAAAATATCTCCTGACATTTTACATGAACCCCGAGCATATTTTTTTTAAACTGTCACTATTTCCAATTTTTTAAATGTTAAAGTCACTCAGTCCATTTTAGGACACACGGTATGTATATACAGGGTGATTCATAAATATCGAAACAATAGGCTATCTCCTTAAATATAGCTCCTAGGCACATACTTCCAATTGCATAGTTTCATAAAAAAAGGTGCAAAATTTGATGAGATAATTTTCAACCCCATGGGGGGTCTATATGAGAAAATACAAAAAATAAATTTTTATACGTCCCCCGTAGTGTAAATTTCCCAATTAAAAAAATTTTCCTTATCCATTCCTGAATTAAACACAAAAAATTCATCTCGATATCTTCAAAATTCGCAGAGATATCAAAATCCAAAATTCGTGACTTACGCCATTTATCCATGCCTCTGAGCGACGAGTTTTTGACTCAATCTGAATGCAAGATAGGGATCATCCACAAATTGTACTTTATTAAAAGTCGATATAAGACAGTGCCTCTCCTTTGGACATAAAATAGGCAGCGTATAGATTTTACGTTAAACCTGTTTTCAAAGTATGCTGGTGGTCTACACTAGAGGTCTGCACGGGTCGAAATATCTAGGTCCGGTTCCAAGCCGATCCATAGGAAAAAAAAGTTCGGCCCTGCCTGGACAAAAGTTCAAATCGTAGCCTAGCCCGGTTTGACTCAATTTCTAAGGCAGATTTTTTTTTTACTAGTTTTAGTGTATTTTAATTTTTTTGCCTTAAAATCTACTATCCCTTAAAAAAAATTAATTTTAATGTTTTATTGTAAAATAATGGCCATTTAAAAATATATGCATTTGTTGTGAAAGTTTTTGTGCTGAACCAAATTTTAGTTATTTCTGCACGGATTAGGTCAGTCGGAGATAATGATTTTAATACGGGTTGTCTCTAAACCTGGAATGAAAATTTCGCCCAGGGGAGACCTAGAAATAAAGAACCCAGTCTCGTTTCGGTATAACCAGTGGCTGAGAGTTTCTGCTCTCAAAGCTGGTAGACGGGAGGTGCTGCATTCGAACCCAATCGCGTCGTACGCCCCAATCTTTCGGAGTTTTCAGTTGTTTTCTTCGAACCTTGGATATCCTTGCGTAAATACGGGTTAGGTTCCCTTAGAAATACCTCTACGGAAGGCACCCCGCCCCCTTTGGGTCCATAACCCTCGTGTATATAATTGACCCTCAGCCCAACACCCGGTTCGATATGAAAAAATACGTTAGGCTCGGCCTTGCCGAGTCTTCAGAAAAAAAGTCGCCAATCCCGTGTCTGGCCCGGCCCCTGAATACAGACTGTTTTAACGGCCTTGCCGGGACGATAAAAAGCCCGAATTTATGAGGACTAAAATTATGAAAAACTCTTAATCGTCATGTTAGAAAAAGCATTGTTTCAAATTACACATTTAACATTTATTTATGGACATTTAAATAGTACAAAAAGGAGGTGGAAACGGCAAAAGTTAAACTGAATCAGAAGTTTAAGCTACAGAAAGAAGTTACTTTTTCACGTGCAATTTTTTAAAAGCATTTAAACATTTTATTAGGAGCCAATCAATGTTTAAAGCTTTAAATGTGTTTTTCTGCATGATGTTTTTTTTTCTTTCTTTCTTTCTTTTTTACTATTTCTTGTTGTTAAATTATTATAAGTCAAGAGTCAAATAAAAAAAAAAAGGTGCAAACTTGAAACATGTCTTTTTTTATTATTTTACATTAATTTTGTTTCGGCAAATTTGAAAAAAAATTACTTTTGAAAATATGTTTTTTTTTTAAAAATAAGCTACCTAATATTTTTAAATAAATATTTTTAATATTTTTAAAATTAATATTTAAAAAAAATCCTGAAACAAAACTAAAATTTTACATTCCTTTTTAATTAAATAAAAAAAAAATTAAATCTGGTTTATGATGTTTCAAGTTATAAAGATTTTAAATTAAATCCGCTTAAAAATGTACTAATCATTTAAATTTTTTAAAAACTTTATGAGAAATATTAGGATGTGATTTTGTTTGCAAATTATATGGTTAACTATCACAAAAAAAGAAAAAAAAAACTCAAAAAATATATTTTTTACATGTTTCCTAGAACTCTTAAAGTAACATTGTTTCTTGGCTTGCACGCATTTCAATTTGTGTCTAATCCCTTAAAACCTGATGAATTATTTAAACGGCCATAACTCTGTGAGTTTTTCAGATATGAAGATGCAATTTTTTGTGTTTAATTCAGGAATGGATAAGGAAAGTTTTCCTGATTGGAATTTTTACACTACGGGGGCCGTATAAAAATTTAATTTTCGTATTTTTTCAAATAGACACCTCATGGTATTGCAACTTATGTCCTTAAATTTTGCACCTTTTTTTAAGAAACTTTGCAATTGGAAGTATGTGTCTAGGGGCAATATTTAAGGAAATAGCCTATTGTTTCGATATTTATGAATGACCCTGTATATACATGTGTGTGTGAGTGTGTGCATTTAATAACGTTTAATTTTTAAATAGTTAAAATATTTACAGATGTTTAATAATTTATTTATTTTGCAGTTACTTTAACTACATAGAATTATATAGTACGTTATTGCACCCGTATATTTTAGGTAGATTTCGTATGGAATACTACCTATCATATTCTCCCCTGTGTTGGAATTTCTGAAACATTGTTTCAGATCTACACCGATCATGACCCCTAGAACTCAAAACCACCCTCAGTAAAAAACTTCAAATTTATCTATCTATCTATCTATCTGTATATACCTATACATATATATATATACTACGGGGCACTGCCCCCTGCAAGCTACGCTCGCCAACCCCCGTTCAGACACCGCAGAATCTAAAAATCTAAAATCTAATGGGTTTTAAAAATATTAGAGAAAATTAAATTATACTGAAAAAGCTCTGCAAATCTCTCTGTAAACGGGTTTCCATTCAATTCCCTTTGATTGCAAAAATTTAACGGAGAATCAGTTGCTGTTAAGACATCCAATGGTTGTTTTCGTTTTTGATTAAAGAGGATCAGTTAAACATTTGAAAAGAAGCTAAAATAAAATGAATTAAGTATTCAGAGTCTTTGTCAACCTATATTTTAAAACAATCTCTATAACAATAGCCTAAATCATGTGACTATCATCAACAGTTCCGGGCGGAACACTTTGCTTTTTTATACTCTAGGTGCCATTTTGATACTTTAATGTTATCCTGGCACAGGTGATAAATCGACAAATATTATTCTATACCCATCATTTCATCTATATTATAATAGTTCAATTCATCAAGTGCCATAAACAAATACGATCTGTCCCTTCGCCTTACATATGAAGGTTTGGAACAAATGTCAACAAAATTTGGGGAACGCATCAACAACATAAACAGCAACATCCGGCTTACCATATCAAGCAAAATAACGATACTTTGGCGCCAGTTAAATACCCGTTGCGTATATGACATTGGCGTCAGAAAAAATCGCGCTAATATGGTGCCGTATATGACATCTGTGCAGAAAGGAAAAAAAGCAAATCTCGCCAATATCTTTTTATCAACTCTCCAGTTAGCATTTTTTTTTATTGTTCGAGTGGTAAATTAAAACATTGATTTGAAGTTGAAATTAAATGTCTTGGTTTGTTACATAATTTAATATTTCGCCAGATGTCATATACGGCATGTTTGGCATGATTTTTTTTTTTTTTTTTTTTTTACGAAAATTTGGCGAAAACCTCGTTTTCGAATACCAGTTACATATGTATTTTTGGTACTACTTAGTTATCCCGTCGACAAAAAATCTATCGCGAACTATAAGATTAAATGTCAATAATGGTTGATCGTAAATGTACCATTCACTTGACTTTAACAAGTTACACGTGTTTACGTCATCAAGTGATTTTTATTTCGACTTTTTATTTTTATATTTATTAAAGTTCTACTAATTTATTTGTTCTTTCGTTATTTAAAATAAAAATTTTGTGAATCTGTACAATTTGGCGAGTGGTTTGGCAATTTATATAATTTGCGAAATTGGGTGACGGAATAATTACTACATTGTACCGTATTTTTTAATTATTTTCTATTATTTTCAAAAGGAAATAGCAAAAAAATAATTAATTACTATAGAACAAAATAATTTATATAAATTTAAAAAAGAAATAAAAGTAAATATACATTTATTATTAAATAAACAACAATAGGCGCGTTACCATGTCTATCAAAATAATGCCATTTGTGCGCCAATTAGGTACCCCGGTGCGTATGTGACATCTGTGCCTAATATTTTTTTTTTCGGGTTTTTTTTTTTTTTTTTTTTTTTTTTTTTTTTTTTTTTTTTTTTTTAAGAAGTGAAAGCCATCAATTTAAATGTTTCATTTTTAAATGAAAGTTTTGTATTTAATAAAATGATAACGAAATACGAAAAGAAACATTGTTCTTAGCATATATTTAAAGGAGGCCAAACTGTCGCCAAATTAATTTAAAATAGTAACCTTTTCTGAATTATGAAAAAAAAAATTCTGTTATGTTTATAATTTGAGTTGCCATCATTAGAAAAAATGTATTTAAAATTAGAAAAAAAAACAATATTTCGAAAACTAATTCGAATTTAAAAATTCTAATACCAGTTTTGAGATCTGTGGATCAACACGGATTTTTGGTGTTAATTTCATCGCAAAGTATTCCATATTTTAGGAGAAATCGCCGTGAAACAAAATCAGTTGTTTAATCAGTCGATTCGAAGAATCGATACATTTCAGGCGTTTCATATATTCGTTTCATAAATTCGTTTCATTAGGATTTTATATATATATATAGGGTAGATATATATGTCGTAGGCTAATTGAGAAATCCGGCTCTTTGCAAACAGCCTAGGCTGTTTGCAAAGAGCCGGGCTAATTGGAGAATAATCTCTCTTTTTCCAATTAGCCTGATATTTTTCAGGCTTATTGCAAACAGCCTAGACACAGTTAGGCTAATTGAAAAATGACCACTTATTTCCCAATCAGAATGCTTTTTTTAGGCTTAATTAACGATAGCCCGACCCGAACCCGAAAAATAAATTACAACAGACAGTACTTCGATCCGAGCAAAACAAAATAATTTCAGTCTACAAGCAACCCGACCCGAACCTAAAAATTCCCTTTAAAAAAACCGGAATCTGAACCGAACCAAATCTGATCCCGATAAAAATATTCCAATGAACCATAACCGATCCGAGCAAGTCAAAATAATTTCTGAGGACATACAAGCCGACCCAAACCTAAAAATTCTATTTGAAAAAAAAAGCCGGAATCTGAACCCGACAAAAATATTCCAATGAACCATAACCGTTCCGTTCAAGACAAAATAATTTCTGAAGACATGCGACCCAACCAGAACCTAAAAATTCAATTTGAGAAAAACTCCGAAATCTGACGCGAACCAAATCTGAACCCGACAAAATTATTCCAAAGAACCATAAACGGATCCGAGCAACGCAAAATAATTTCTGTGGACATGTTACCCGACACGAACCTAAAAATTCCATTTGAAGAAAACTCGGAATCTGAAACGAACCAAATCTGAACCCGACAAAAATATTCTAATAAACCATAATCGATCCCAGCAAGACAAAATAATTTCTGAGGACATGCAACCCGACCCGAACCTAAAAATTCTAATTGAAAAAAACCCGGAATCTGAACCCGACAAAAATATTCCAATGAACCATAACCGATCCGAGCAAGACAAAATAATTTCTTAGGACATACAACCAAAACAGAACCTAAAATTTCAATTTGAAAAAACCCCTAAATCTGACTTGAACCAAATCTGAACCCGAAAAAATTATTCCAAAGAAACATAAACGGATACGAGCAACACAAATTAATTTCTGTGGACATGTTACCCGACACGAACCTAAAAATTCCATTTGAAAAAAATCTCAGAATCTGAACCGAACCAAATCTGAACCCGATAAAAATATTCCAATGAACCATAACCGATCCGAGCAAGAGAAAATAATTTCTGAGGACATGCAACCCGACCCGAACCTAAAAATTCTAATTGAAAACCCGGAATCTGAACCCGACAAAAATATTCCAATGAACCATAACCGATCCGAGGAAGAGAAAATAATTTCTGAGGACATACAACCAAACCAGAACTTAAAAATTCAATTTGAAAAAACCCCTAAATCTGACTTGAACCAAATCTGAACCCGATAAAATTATTCCAAAGAAACATAAACGGATCCGAGCAAAACAAAATAATTTCCGTGGACATGTTACCCGACACGAACCTAAAAATTCCATTTGAAGAAAACTCGGAATCTGAAACGAACCAAATCTGAACCCGACAAAAATATTCTAATAAACCATAATCGATCCCAGCAAGACAAAATAATTTCTGAGGACATGCAACCCGACCCGAACCTAAAAATTCTAATTGAAAAAAACCCGGAATCTGAACCCGACAAAAATATTCCAATGAACCATAACCGATCCGAGCAAGACAAAATAATTTCTTAGGACATACAACCAAAACAGAACCTAAAATTTCAATTTGAAAAAACCCCTAAATCTGACTTGAACCAAATCTGAACCCGAAAAAATTATTCCAAAGAAACATAAACGGATACGAGCAACACAAATTAATTTCTGTGGACATGTTACCCGACACGAACCTAAAAATTCCATTTGAAAAAAATCTCAGAATCTGAACCGAACCAAATCTGAACCCGATAAAAATATTCCAATGAACCATAACCGATCCGAGCAAGAGAAAATAATTTCTGAGGACATGCAACCCGACCCGAACCTAAAAATTCTAATTGAAAACCCGGAATCTGAACCCGACAAAAATATTCCAATGAACCATAACCGATCCGAGGAAGAGAAAATAATTTCTGAGGACATACAACCAAACCAGAACTTAAAAATTCAATTTGAAAAAACCCCTAAATCTGACTTGAACCAAATCTGAACCCGATAAAATTATTCCAAAGAAACATAAACGGAACCGAGCAAAACAAAATAATTTCCGTGAACATGTTACCCGACACGAACCTAAAAATTCCATTTGAAGAAAACTCGGAATCTGAAACGAACCAAATCTGAACCCGACAAAAATATTCTAATAAACCATAATCGATCCCAGCAAGACAAAATAATTTCTGAGGACATGCAACCCGACCCGAACCTAAAAATTCTAATTGAAAAAAACCCGGAATCTGAACCCGACAAAAATATTCCAATGAACCATAACCGATCCGAGCAAGACAAAATAATTTCTTAGGACATACAACCAAAACAGAACCTAAAATTTCAATTTGAAAAAACCCCTAAATCTGACTTGAACCAAATCTGAACCCGAAAAAATTATTCCAAAGAAACATAAACGGATACGAGCAACACAAATTAATTTCTGTGGACATGTTACCCGACACGAACCTAAAAATTCCATTTGAAAAAAATCTCAGAATCTGAACCGAACCAAATCTGAACCCGATAAAAATATTCCAATGAACCATAACCGATCCGAGCAAGAGAAAATAATTTCTGAGGACATGCAACCCGACCCGAACCTAAAAATTCTAATTGAAAACCCGGAATCTGAACCCGACAAAAATATTCCAATGAACCATAACCGATCCGAGGAAGAGAAAATAATTTCTGAGGACATACAACCAAACCAGAACTTAAAAATTCAATTTGAAAAAACCCCTAAATCTGACTTGAACCAAATCTGAACACGATAAAATTATTCCAAAGAAACATAAACGGATCCGAGCAAAACAAAATAATTTCCGCGGACATGTTACCCGACACGAACCTAAAAATTCCATTTGAAGAAAACTCGGAATCTGAAACGAACCAAATCTGAACCCGACAAAAATATTCTAATAAACCATAATCGATCCCAGCAAGACAAAATAATTTCTGAGGACATGCAACCCGACCCGAACCTAAAAATTCTAATTGAAAAAAACCCGGAATCTGAACCCGACAAAAATATTCCAATGAACCATAACCGATCCGAGCAAGACAAAATAATTTCTTAGGACATACAACCAAAACAGAACCTAAAATTTCAATTTGAAAAAACCCCTAAATCTGACTTGAACCAAATCTGAACCCGAAAAAATTATTCCAAAGAAACATAAACGGATACGAGCAACACAAATTAATTTCTGTGGACATGTTACCCGACACGAACCTAAAAATTCCATTTGAAAAAAATCTCAGAATCTGAACCGAACCAAATCTGAACCCGATAAAAATATTCCAATGAACCATAACCGATCCGAGCAAGAGAAAATAATTTCTGAGGACATGCAACCCGACCCGAACCTAAAAATTCTAATTGAAAACCCGGAATCTGAACCCGACAAAAATATTCCAATGAACCATAACCGATCCGAGGAAGAGAAAATAATTTCTGAGGACATACAACCAAACCAGAACTTAAAAATTCAATTTGAAAAAACCCCTAAATCTGACTTGAACCAAATCTGAACCCGATAAAATTATTCCAAAGAAACATAAACGGATCCGAGCAAAACAAAATAATTTCCGTGGACATGTTACCCGACACGAACCTAAAAATTCCATTTGAAGAAAACTCGGAATCTGAAACGAACCAAATCTGAACCCGACAAAAATATTCTAGTAAACCATAATCGATCCCAGCAAGACAAAATAATTTCTGAGGACATGCAACCCGACCCGAACCTAAAAATTCTAATTGAAAAAAACCCGGAATCTGAACCCGACAAAAATATTCCAATGAACCATAACCGATCCGAGCAAGACAAAATAATTTCTTAGGACATACAACCAAAACAGAACCTAAAATTTCAATTTGATAAAACCCCTAAATCTGACTTGAACCAAATCTGAACCCGAAAAAATTATTCCAAAGAAACATAAACGGATACGAGCAACACAAATTAATTTCTGTGGACATGTTACCCGACACGAACCTAAAAATTCCATTTGAAAAAAATCTCAGAATCTGAACCGAACCAAATCTGAACCCGATAAAAATATTCCAATGAACCATAACCGATCCGAGCAAGAGAAAATAATTTCTGAGGACATGCAACCCGACCCGAACCTAAAAATTCTAATTGAAAACCCGGAATCTGAACCCGACAAAAATATTCCAATGAACCATAACCGATCCGAGGAAGAGAAAATAATTTCTGAGGACATACAACCAAACCAGAACTTAAAAATTCAATTTGAAAAAACCCCTAAATCTGACTTGAACCAAATCTGAACCCGATAAAATTATTCCAAAGAAACATAAACCGATCCGAGCAAAACAAAATAATTTCCGTGGACATGTTACCCGACACGAACCTAAAAATTCCACTTGAAGAAAACTCGGAATCTGAAACGAACCAAATCTGAACCCGACAAAAATATTCTAATAAACCATAATCGATCCCAGCAAGACAAAATAATTTCTGAGGACATGCAACCCGACCCGAACCTAAAAATTCTAATTGAAAAAAACCCGGAATCTGAACCCGACAAAAATATTCCAATGAACCATAACCGATCCGAGCAAGACAAAATAATTTCTTAGGACATACAACCAAAACAGAACCTAAAATTTCAATTTGAAAAAACCCCTAAATCTGACTTGAACCAAATCTGAACCCGAAAAAATTATTCCAAAGAAACATAAACGGATACGAGCAACACAAATTAATTTCTGTGGACATGTTACCCGACACGAACCTAAAAATTCCATTTGAAAAAAATCTCAGAATCTGAACCGAACCAAATCTGAACCCGATAAAAATATTCCAATGAACCATAACCGATCCGAGCAAGAGAAAATAATTTCTGAGGACATGCAACCCGACCCGAACCTAAAAATTCTAATTGAAAACCCGGAATCTGAACCCGACAAAAATATTCCAATGAACCATAACCGATCCGAGGAAGAGAAAATAATTTCTGAGGACATACAACCAAACCAGAACTTAAAAATTCAATTTGAAAAAACCCCTAAATCTGACTTGAACCAAATCTGAACCCGATAAAATTATTCCAAAGAAACATAAACGGATCCGAGCAAAACAAAATAATTTCCGTGGACATGTTACCCGACACGAACCTAAAAATTCCATTTGAAGAAAACTCGGAATCTGAAACGAACCAAATCTGAACCCGACAAAAATATTCTAATAAACCATAATCGATCCCAGCAAGACAAAATAATTTCTGAGGACATGCAACCCGACCCGAACCTAAAAATTCTAATTGAAAAAAAACCCGGAATCTGAACCCGACAAAAATATTCCAATGAACCATAACCGATCCGAGCAAGACAAAATAATTTCTTAGGACATACAACCAAAACAGAACCTAAAATTTCAATTTGAAAAAACCCCTAAATCTGACTTGAACCAAATCTGAACCCGAAAAAATTATTCCAAAGAAACATAAACGGATACGAGCAACACAAATTAATTTCTGTGGACATGTTACCCGACACGAACCTAAAAATTCCATTTGAAAAAAATCTCAGAATCTGAACCGAACCAAATCTGAACCCGATAAAAATATTCCAATGAACCATAACCGATCCGAGCAAGAGAAAATAATTTCTGAGGACATGCAACCCGACCCGAACCTAAAAATTCTAATTGAAAAAAACCCGGAATCTGAACCCGACAAAAATATTCCAATGAACCATAACCGATCCGAGCAAGACAAAATAATTTCTTAGGACATACAACCAAAACAGAACCTAAAATTTCAATTTGAAAAAACCCCTAAATCTGACTTGAACCAAATCTGAACCCGAAAAAATTATTCCAAAGAAACATAAACGGATACGAGCAACACAAATTAATTTCTGTGGACATGTTACCCGACACGAACCTAAAAATTCCATTTGAAAAAAATCTCAGAATCTGAACCGAACCAAATCTGAACCCGATAAAAATATTCCAATGAACCATAACCGATCCGAGCAAGAGAAAATAATTTCTGAGGACATGCAACCCGACCCGAACCTAAAAATTCTAATTGAAAACCCGGAATCTGAACCCGACAAAAATATTCCAATGAACCATAACCGATCCGAGGAAGAGAAAATAATTTCTGAGGACATACAACCAAACCAGAACTTAAAAATTCAATTTGAAAAAACCCCTAAATCTGACTTGAACCAAATCTGAACCCGATAAAATTATTCCAAAGAAACATAAACGGATCCGAGCAAAACAAAATAATTTCCGTGGACATGTTACCCGACACGAACCTAAAAATTCCATTTGAAGAAAACTCGGAATCTGAAACGAACCAAATCTGAACCCGACAAAAATATTCTAATAAACCATAATCGATCCCAGCAAGACAAAATAATTTCTGAGGACATGCAACCCGACCCGAACCTAAAAATTCTAATTGAAAAAAACCCGGAATCTGAACCCGACAAAAATATTCCAATGAACCATAACCGATCCGAGCAAGACAAAATAATTTCTTAGGACATACAACCAAAACAGAACCTAAAATTTCAATTTGATAAAACCCCTAAATCTGACTTGAACCAAATCTGAACCCGAAAAAATTATTCCAAAGAAACATAAACGGATACGAGCAACACAAATTAATTTCTGTGGACATGTTACCCGACACGAACCTAAAAATTCCATTTGAAAAAAATCTCAGAATCTGAACCGAACCAAATCTGAACCCGATAAAAATATTCCAATGAACCATAACCGATCCGAGCAAGAGAAAATAATTTCTGAGGACATGCAACCCGACCCGAACCTAAAAATTCTAATTGAAAACCCGGAATCTGAACCCGACAAAAATATTCCAATGAACCATAACCGATCCGAGGAAGAGAAAATAATTTCTGAGGACATACAACCAAACCAGAACTTAAAAATTCAATTTGAAAAAACCCCTAAATCTGACTTGAACCAAATCTGAACCCGATAAAATTATTCCAAAGAAACATAAACCGATCCGAGCAAAACAAAATAATTTCCGTGGACATGTTACCCGACACGAACCTAAAAATTCCATTTGAAGAAAACACGGAATCTGAAACGAACCAAATCTGAACCCGACAAAAATATTCTAATAAACCATAATCGATCCCAGCAAGACAAAATAATTTCTGAGGACATGCAACCCGACCCGAACCTAAAAATTCTAATTGAAAAAAACCCGGAATCTGAACCCGACAAAAATATTCCAATGAACCATAACCGATCCGAGCAAGACAAAATAATTTCTTAGGACATACAACCAAAACAGAACCTAAAATTTCAATTTGAAAAAACCCCTAAATCTGACTTGAACCAAATCTGAACCCGAAAAAATTATTCCAAAGAAACATAAACGGATACGAGCAACACAAATTAATTTCTGTGGACATGTTACCCGACACGAACCTAAAAATTCCATTTGAAAAAAATCTCAGAATCTGAACCGAACCAAATCTGAACCCGATAAAAATATTCCAATGAACCAAAACCGATCCGAGCAAAAGAAAATAATTTCTGAGGACATGCAACCCGACCCGAACCTAAAAATTCTAATTGAAAACCCGGAATCTGAACCCGACAAAAATATTCCAATGAACCATAACCGATCCGAGGAAGAGAAAATAATTTCTGAGGACATACAACCAAACCAGAACTTAAAAATTCAATTTGAAAAAACCCCTAAATCTGACTTGAACCAAATCTGAACCCGATAAAATTATTCCAAAGAAACATAAACGGATCCGAGCAAAACAAAATAATTTCCGTGGACATGTTACCCGACACGAACCTAAAAATTCCATTTGAAGAAAACTCGGAATCTGAAACGAACCAAATCTGAACCCGACAAAAATATTCTAATAAACCATAATCGATCCCAGCAAGACAAAATAATTTCTGAGGACATGCAACCCGACCCGAACCTAAAAATTCTAATTGAAAAAAACCCGGAATCTGAACCCGACAAAAATATTCCAATGAACCATAACCGATCCGAGCAAGACAAAATAATTTCTTAGGACATACAACCAAAACAGAACCTAAAATTTCAATTTGAAAAAACCCCTAAATCTGACTTGAACCAAATCTGAACCCGAAAAAATTATTCCAAAGAAACATAAACGGATACGAGCAACACAAATTAATTTCTGTGGACATGTTACCCGACACGAACCTAAAAATTCCATTTGAAAAAAATCTCAGAATCTGAACCGAACCAAATCTGAACCCGATAAAAATATTCCAATGAACCATAACCGATCCGAGCAAGAGAAAATAATTTCTGAGGACATGCAACCCGACCCGAACCTAAAAATTCTAATTGAAAACCCGGAATCTGAACCCGACAAAAATATTCCAATGAACCATAACCGATCCGAGGAAGAGAAAATAATTTCTGAGGACATACAACCAAACCAGAACTTAAAAATTCAATTTGAAAAAACCCCTAAATCTGACTTGAACCAAATCTGAACCCGATAAAATTATTCCAAAGAAACATAAACGGATCCGAGCAAAACAAAATAATTTCCGTGGACATGTTACCCGACACGAACCTAAAAATTCCATTTGAAGAAAACTCGGAATCTGAAACGAACCAAATCTGAACCCGACAAAAATATTCTAATAAACCATAATCGATCCCAGCAAGACAAAATAATTTCTGAGGACATGCAACCCGACCCGAACCTAAAAATTCTAATTGAAAAAAACCCGGAATCTGAACCCGACAAAAATATTCCAATGAACCATAACCGATCCGAGCAAGACAAAATAATTTCTTAGGACATACAACCAAAACAGAACCTAAAATTTCAATTTGAAAAAACCCCTAAATCTGACTTGAACCAAATCTGAACCCGAAAAAATTATTCCAAAGAAATATAAACGGATACGAGCAACACAAATTAATTTCTGTGGACATGTTACCCGACACGAACCTAAAAATTCCATTTGAAAAAAATCTCAGAATCTGAACCGAACCAAATCTGAACCCGATAAAAATATTCCAATGAACCATAACCGATCCGAGCAAGAGAAAATAATTTCTGAGGACATGCAACCCGACCCGAACCTAAAAATTCTAATTGAAAACCCGGAATCTGAACCCGACAAAATTATTCCAATGAACCATAACCGATCCGAGGAAGAGAAAATAATTTCTGAGGACATACAACCAAACCAGAACTTAAAAATTCAATTTGAAAAAACCCCTAAATCTGACTTGAACCAAATCTGAACCCGATAAAATTATTCCAAAGAAACATAAACGGATCCGAGCAAAACAAAATAATTTCCGTGGACATGTTACCCGACACGAACCTAAAAATTCCATTTGAAGAAAACTCGGAATCTGAAACGAACCAAATCTGAACCCGACAAAAATATTCTAATAAACCATAATCGATCCCAGCAAGACAAAATAATTTCTGAGGACATGCAACCCGACCCGAACCTAAAAATTCTAATTGAAAAAAACCCGGAATCTGAACCCGACAAAAATATTCCAATGAACCATAACCGATCCGAGCAAGACAAAATAATTTCTTAGGACATACAACCAAAACAGAACCTAAAATTTCAATTTGAAAAAACCCCTAAATCTGACTTGAACCAAATCTGAACCCGAAAAAATTATTCCAAAGAAACATAAACGGATACGAGCAACACAAATTAATTTCTGTGGACATGTTACCCGACACGAACCTAAAAATTCCATTTGAAAAAAATCTCAGAATCTGAACCGAACCAAATCTGAACCCGATAAAAATATTCCAATGAACCATAACCGATCCGAGCAAGAGAAAATAATTTCTGAGGACATGCAACCCGACCCGAACCTAAAAATTCTAATTGAAAACCCGGAATCTGAACCCGACAAAAATATTCCAATGAACCATAACCGATCCGAGGAAGAGAAAATAATTTCTGAGGACATACAACCAAACCAGAACTTAAAAATTCAATTTGAAAAAACCCCTAAATCTGACTTGAACCAAATCTGAACCCGATAAAATTATTCCAAAGAAACATAAACGGATCCGAGCAAAACAAAATAATTTCCGTGGACATGTTACCCGACACGAACCTAAAAATTCCATTTGAAGAAAACTCGGAATCTGAAACGAACCAAATCTGAACCCGACAAAAATATTCTAATAAACCATAATCGATCCCAGCAAGACAAAATAATTTCTGAGGACATGCAACCCGACCCGAACCTAAAAATTCTAATTGAAAAAAACCCGGAATCTGAACCCGACAAAAATATTCCAATGAACCATAACCGATCCGAGCAAGACAAAATAATTTCTTAGGACATACAACCAAAACAGAACCTAAAATTTCAATTTGAAAAAACCCCTAAATCTGACTTGAACCAAATCTGAACCCGAAAAAATTATTCCAAAGAAATATAAACGGATACGAGCAACACAAATTAATTTCTGTGGACATGTTACCCGACACGAACCTAAAAATTCCATTTGAAAAAAATCTCAGAATCTGAACCGAACCAAATCTGAACCCGATAAAAATATTCCAATGAACCATAACCGATCCGAGCAAGAGAAAATAATTTCTGAGGACATGCAACCCGACCCGAACCTAAAAATTCTAATTGAAAACCCGGAATCTGAACCCGACAAAATTATTCCAATGAACCATAACCGATCCGAGGAAGAGAAAATAATTTCTGAGGACATACAACCAAACCAGAACTTAAAAATTCAATTTGAAAAAACCCCTAAATCTGACTTGAACCAAATCTGAACCCGATAAAATTATTCCAAAGAAACATAAACGGATCCGAGCAAAACAAAATAATTTCCGTGGACATGTTACCCGACACGAACCTAAAAATTCCATTTGAAGAAAACTCGGAATCTGAAACGAACCAAATCTGAACCCGACAAAAATATTCTAATAAACCATAATCGATCCCAGCAAGACAAAATAATTTCTGAGGACATGCAACCCGACCCGAACCTAAAAATTCTAATTGAAAAAAACCCGGAATCTGAACCCGACAAAAATATTCCAATGAACCATAACCGATCCGAGCAAGACAAAATAATTTCTTAGGACATACAACCAAAACAGAACCTAAAATTTCAATTTGAAAAAACCCCTAAATCTGACTTGAACCAAATCTGAACCCGAAAAAATTATTCCAAAGAAACATAAACGGATACGAGCAACACAAATTAATTTCTGTGGACATGTTACCCGACACGAACCTAAAAATTCCATTTGAAAAAAATCTCAGAATCTGAACCGAACCAAATCTGAACCCGATAAAAATATTCCAATGAACCATAACCGATCCGAGCAAGAGAAAATAATTTCTGAGGACATGCAACCCGACCCGAACCTAAAAATTCTAATTGAAAACCCGGAATCTGAACCCGACAAAAATATTCCAATGAACCATAACCGATCCGAGGAAGAGAAAATAATTTCTGAGGACATACAACCAAACCAGAACTTAAAAATTCAATTTGAAAAAACCCCTAAATCTGACTTGAACCAAATCTGAACCCGATAAAATTATTCCAAAGAAACATAAACGGATCCGAGCAAAACAAAATAATTTCCGTGGACATGTTACCCGACACGAACCTAAAAATTCCATTTGAAGAAAACTCGGAATCTGAAACGAACCAAATCTGAACCCGACAAAAATATTCTAATAAACCATAATCGATCCCAGCAAGACAAAATAATTTCTGAGGACATGCAACCCGACCCGAACCTAAAAATTCTAATTGAAAAAAACCCGGAATCTGAACCCGACAAAAATATTCCAATGAACCATAACCGATCCGAGCAAGACAAAATAATTTCTTAGGACATACAACCAAAACAGAACCTAAAATTTCAATTTGAAAAAACCCCTAAATCTGACTTGAACCAAATCTGAACCCGAAAAAATTATTCCAAAGAAACATAAACGGATACGAGCAACACAAATTAATTTCTGTGGACATGTTACCCGACACGAACCTAAAAATTCCATTTGAAAAAAATCTCAGAATCTGAACCGAACCAAATCTGAACCCGATAAAAATATTCCAATGAACCATAACCGATCCGAGCAAGAGAAAATAATTTCTGAGGACATGCAACCCGACCCGAACCTAAAAATTCTAATTGAAAACCCGGAATCTGAACCCGACAAAAATATTCCAATGAACCATAACCGATCCGAGGAAGAGAAAATAATTTCTGAGGACATACAACCAAACCAGAACTTAAAAATTCAATTTGAAAAAACCCCTAAATCTGACTTGAACCAAATCTGAACCCGATAAAATTATTCCAAAGAAACATAAACGGATCCGAGCAAAACAAAATAATTTCCATGGACATGTTACCCGACGTGAACCTAAAAATTCCATTTGAAAATAAATCGAAATCTGAAACGAACCAGATCTGGACCCGCTAAAAATTTTCCAATGAACCATAACCCGATCCGAGCAAGACAAAATATTTTCTGTCGACAGACAACGCAATCCGAGCAAGACAAAACTATGTCCATGGACACGCACCCCAACCGGAACCTAAAATTTCATTTGAAACAAAAACGACATTTGAACCCGTCAAAAATATTCCAAAGATCAGTAATCCTATACGAGCAAGACAAAATAATTTCCGTGGACGTGCACCCCGAGCCGAGCTAAACATTTCATTTGAAAAAACCCGAATCAAATCTGAACCCGACAAAAATATTCCAAAGAACCATAACTCGATCCGAGCAAGACAAAATAATTTCTGTCGACAGGCAACCCGATTCGAACCTGAAAGTTCTAGTTAAACTCAATCCGAAACTTGACCCGAACGCGGGTTATGGAAGGTTTTCGGGTTGACTTCAAATGAAACTTTTAGGATCGAATCCGGTTGTATGTCGAAGAAAATTATATTGTCTTTCTCAGATCGGGTTACGGTTCTTTGAAATATGTTTGTCGTGTTCCGACCGGGTTCGTGTCGGGTTTCAGGTTGACGTTCAGTGGAATTTTTAGATTCTGGTCGTACTGCGTGTACGCGAAAAATAACTTGTATTGCTTGGATCGGGGTATACGGCCAGATGTATTTTAATTTCGGGTTCTGGTCAGGTTTCGGGTTAACTTCAAGTAGAACTTTCAGGTTCGCATCGGGTTTCATGCCGACTGAAACTATTTTGTCTTGCTCGGATCCGGTTATGGTTTTTTGGAATATTTTTGACGGATTCAGATTTGGTTCGGTTCAGATTTCGGGGGTTTTCTAATGGGATTTTTAGGTTCGGGTCGGGTTGCGTGTCCACGAAAATTATTTTTTCTTTCTCGGATCCGGTTATGGTTTTGGGGGATATTTTTGTCGGATTCAGATTTGGTTCGGGTTAGATTTCAGGGTTTTTTCAAATGGAATTTTTAGGTTCGGATCCGGTTGCGTGTCCACGGAAATTACTGTCTTGCTCGGATCGGGTTATGGTTCATTAGAATATTTTTGTCGGTTATCATAATTGGTTCGGGTAATATTTCGCGTTTTTTTAAACAAAATTTTTAGGTTCGGATCGGGTTGCGTGTCCATGGAAGTTATTTTGTCTTTCTCCGATCGGGCTATGATTCTTTGGATTATTACTTTCTTCTATCTTTACAAGAAGAAAGTATTGGATTCATGAAAATTTTCGAATTCCGGTTTTCGACGGATTTACACGTTTTAGGGGTCAGAGATTCCAAAAAACATGTTTTTACAAAATGTCTGTCTGTGACTCTGTGAGTCTGTCTGTCTGTCTGTATGTGACACAAATTTTGTGGGCGCTCTATCTCAAGAACTAATGCACAGAATTTAATAAAAATTGATATTCAGTTAGTGCCTAATACAAATTGATGCTGATTAGTTTTTGGTGTAAATCGCTCAACAGGTGGCGCTGCAATGCTGCATTTTTCACGATTTTCGCAATAGCTCTATCTCAAGAACTAATGCACGGATTTTCATCAAACTTCAGATTAAGTTAGTCCTTGATATGACTTGCTACTGATTAGGTGTTGGTGTAAATCGCCCAACAGGTGGCGCTTCTCTGCTGCCTATTCCACGATTGCCTCAATAGCTCTATCAATAGAACTAATGGACCAATTTTCATCTAACTTCAGATTTAGTTGTATGTTGACACAAGTTGTTGTTAATTAGGTTTTGGTGTTAATCACCCAATAGGTGGCGCTGCAATGCAGAAATTTTCACGATTTTCGCTATTGCTCTATCTCAAAAACTAATGTACGGATTTTCTCCAAACTTCAGATTCAGTCAGACGTTGACATAAATTGTTGCTGATTAGGATTTGGTATAAATCACCCAATAGGTGGCGCTGCTAGGCAGCATTTTGCTGAATTTAGACGATTTCAGCTATAGTCATATCTCAAGAACTAATGCACGGAATTTCATATCGTTAGAATCCTCATGAGATGCATAAATTGCCATTTAATTTTGGCAGTGTGATAGCGAATTTTGAAGTATTAACATGTATGAGATAGAAGAAAGTTTTGGGATTGGTACATTCGACTAGTTTTTCTCGGGTTCAGATTTGATTCGCGTCAGATTTCGGGGTTTTTTTTCAAATAGAATTTTTAGGTTCGAGTCGGGTTGCGTGACCACGGAAATTATTTTGCCTTACTCGGATCTGTTTATGGTTCTTTGGAATAATTTTGTTGGGTTCAAATTTGGTTCGCGTCAGATTTCGGTTTTTTTTAAATTGAATTTTTAGGTTCGAGTCGGGTGCGTGTCCACGGAAATAATTCTGCCTTCCTCGGATCCGGTAATGGTTCTTTGGAATAATTTTGTCGGGTTCAGATTTGGTTCGTGACAGATTTCGGTTTTTTTAAACTGAATTTTTAGGTTCTGGTTGTGTTGCATGTCCTCAGAAATTATTTTGTCTTGCTCGGATCGGTTATGGTTCATTGGTATATTTTTGTCGGGTTCAGATTCCGTTTTTTTTTTCAAATAGAATTTTTAGGTTCGGATCAGGTTGCATGTCCTCAGAAATCAATTTGTCTGGCTCGGATCGGTTACGGTTCATTGGAATATTGTTATCGGGTTCAGATTTGGTTCGGTTCAGATTCCGGGTTTTTTTTAAATGAAATTTTTAGGTTCGGGTCGGGTTGCGTGCAGACTGAAATTATTTTGTCTTGCTCAGATCGAGATACGGTCTGTTGTAATTTATTTTTCTGGTTCGGGCCGGGTTATGGGTTAATAAGCGTAAAAAATCATTGTGACTGGGATATAAGTGGTCATTTTTCAATTAGCCTAACGGTATCTAGGCTCTTTGCAATAAGCCTGAAAAATATCAGGCTAATTGGAAAAAGAAAGACGATTCTCCAATTATCCCGGCTCTTTGCAAACAGCCTATGCTCTTTGCAAAGAGCCTGATTTCTCAATTAGCCTACAACATATACACCACCTTCTTCTGGACACGATAACTTCCATAATTCTGCTCCAAGCTCTTCCAAACTGATACATAAAATCAAGGGGCACAAAATCTCGGTCATGTTCTTTAACGGGCAAAATCGGACCAAGGGGATGGAAATAGGGAGGGGTTTTGTGAAAACCGGAAAACCACACCCTATAATTTCTTAATTTTTGTATATAGCAAATCAGTTTAGAGTTTTTATTGCTGCTAAAAATTGGGCCAAAAATTTATGTATCAGAGATTTTTGATAAAATTAAAAATGGGCTCATTTGACGCAAAAAAATAGTGTTTTAGGGAGAAAAAAATTCATAACCTCTTCAGTTCCCAAGATATAAAATCCAATTAAATTTATTATAATTTTCCTTAATATTATCTACAACTTTTATATTGACAATTTTTTGATAGAACCAATTCGTGCTGCAAATAAATAAATAAATAAAAACGAAAACAGGAGGGAATACTTCGTCAATTCACAATATATAAAATCCTCATGAATTTATTATATATATTCTTAATATTATCTACAACATTTCTACTGACATGTTTTTGATACGACCAATTCTTACAGCAAAAACAGACAAAAAATCATAGCGGTTGGAGAAAAAATATCATCGTATTAAGGTTGTATTCAAATCCAAACTGCTTATTTTCTGACTCATTTTTAAATTCATTTTTGCTATCAAACGCATCCAATTGGTAGATTCTCTTATTCAGAAACTATATAATGTACCATAATGATCGATTTTTTGACAGAAGCAGAATATATTTCAAAAAATGATGTCAAAGTGGGCATTTTGAACCGAATTCTCTGAAGCGACTGTATCAGAAACGAAACATATTGTCCTACTGAGAAAATAACTGTTTATGAATCAAGTTTTAATTAACTGAACGAAAAATAAAAGCACAGGTCGCTTATAAATCTCTTCAAAATTCACGCCAGCAAATTACATATTTTTTCTATTAAAACTGAATCAGAAAATGTGCCAGAAAATTTCGAATTGTTGAGCATGAAAAAGTATTTTTTTTTAATACCGCCTTAACATGATTTTGATAAAACCATCTCTTATTTAAAAATGAAATAAGAAATCGTCAAAGGTGACCAGATAAAATTGTTAAAGTGTGTTTATCTCTAATCATGATTTAGATTTGTTGGTGAAAACTTCGAAATCTACCTTCACCTGTAGGCTGGGCCGGAAGCGATTTTTTTATACTTATACACACAAAAAAGTACGTAATGTTAATTACTTTTCGAGATGAAAATACTAGAAAAATATATACATTCGCATTATGATTTTAAAAATATGTATGAAGTCTCGTTGAAAATCATAATTCCTAGCAGCCATAAAATAATATTGTCCGCTATAGCTCAAGTATGGTCTGTATAATTACTTAAAAATACTAAATGAATTTGTTACTAATTACTCAATGAAACTCTTCCGATTTCAAAAACTTAATAATTTATTATTTATATAAGATTCAAATGGGACTGACAGTGGTCAATGCATTGCGCTTATGTCTAAAAACACATCTGATTGGAAATCTGTCCTGCGCACCTTGCAGTCCTGAGCGCTCAGTAGCGCCCGCTCACTATCAATTATGATACACGGAGGAAACACTCCCCCGGGGATTGTAATGAAATTTTTAATATACATTAACATATAAATATGTAAATATTATCATACAAGAAAATAATTGTAAGATATAAACAACTTACATACACAATAATAATACAATAATAAATGCACTACACCACTAGATTAAATACTGAAATAATATATATTTTAGAGTTTGCTTAAAGAAAGAATGTAAATTTGTTTCTCAACTGGTAATATACAGACATATCTGACGTTTCTTTTAAAAATTTGCCCAACTGGTAAACATAAATTCACCTTTCGAATTATATTAACCCTTCCCTTAAAAACTTCAAATATTCTACGTACCAACTGTTTGGTAGAAGGTAAATTTTTCTGCTTTATTAGCACTAAAGTTCCTTTCTGTACATCCTCTTTTTTAAACTTCCATTTACACCGCTGTTGGAAATTATTCAAATAGTAGCTCTTTCAAAGTTTCCAAATTTGTCGGCTAAATTTGGTGATTCTCTGTCATTTTGCTAGTCTATTTTCATTAATGTTATCTACTTGAGGTTCGGAGATCGAAGTGATAGGTCTACCGATAAGAAAATGTGATGGTGTCAAAGTTTCAAAATTTTCGAAATCTGTTGATAGTGGAGTAAGGTGGCGGGAGTTCAAAACTCCCTCAATTTCCGCTAGTATGGTTACAAATTCTTCTAAAGTTAATTTTTGATCACCTATTACTCACCTATTACTGTCGCCTCTCATTGCCAACAAAATTCGGAGATCTGGGAGAATAAATCCGCATTTGATACTTTCCTGGGTTAAAAAGTTACAAAATACCTCATCTGGGAATCTAACAATTTCATGCATTTTTTTTTTCAACTCGATGACAGCTCCGATGAACATTTGATCACTATCAGATAGGATTTTTGCACATTTCCCTCTCTGCCAAAGAAACGTTTTAGACTAGCTACAACAGTTTGAACGTTTTAGACTTGCTATAAAAGCCTGAGTTGTGAGACCTGAAACACAGTCCAGGTGAATTGCTTTGGTGCATAAACATATATACAATATTATATAAACTTTATTCAATACGTCCTTCCTTTGATTTTTAAATCTAATAGAAAATGGCCCACAGTAATCCAGGCCTGTCACCGAAAATACAAAATTTGGTGTCACAAGTTCCCTTGGCAGATTTTCCATCAACTGGGAGCTGACAACAGGTTTATTCTTGAACCACGTTACACATTTGTGGATAATTTTCCGGCAATTATTCCTGCCATTAAGTGGCCAAAACTTCTGTCTAACATGGAAAAGCAAGGCTTGTGGGCCTAAATGAAAATACTTCAAATGGAAATAATTTAAGATAATATCCGTTAAATTATGATTGCAGCAAACACAATTGGAAACTTTGAGTTAAGCGACAAATCGGCATGCGATAAACGGCCGCCGATTCTAATTAACCATTCATTTCTTAGGAATACATTTAAGGAAGATAATCTTACTTTTCTGTTGAGCAGTCTTAACTTTTTCGAGACATTTTATTTCGTCCTGAAACTCACCTTTTTGTGCTGACCGAATTAAAAATAATTCTGCTTGCCTCACCTCGTCAAGACTTAATGCTCCTCTCCTTCTTTTCCGGGGAATGCGACAGTTACTATAAAATCTGAAAATAAAACTAATTATGCGTGTTAATTGACGTTTAACTGAACGTTTAACTGAAAAGCATTTCTGGGAACTCTTAGTTGTACTAACTGGGGTAACTCGGAACACCATTGTTCCCATATTGTTGAAATATCGGCGGGCAGTACTTCATCCCATGTTAAATTTCTACTCCATTGTTCTTGAAACAACCTTTTAATCAGTACAGTTAATGCCGATATGAAACCCAAGGGGTCAAAAATTCTGCCTGCTACTTGCAGAACGAACCTCTTTGTATCTTTTGCCTTGCACAAAAATTTTAATATTTGATTAATCTCCATCATCAACATGTCCTGTTTAAGTTGTCAGAACAGCCCTAATGCCTTGTGTGTTTTATTTTCCTCAAAGGGCTGAGGTAAAGTACTAAACCCGTTCTTCTCCTATGATTCCATTACTAATTCGTTGTTCGATATCCATTTACGGAACTTCATACTAGCTTCATTCATAATTCCGTGTAATTGTTACGAAATGTTCAGTGCATCCTGTATAGTTTCGGTACCGGTTATCAGATCGTCAGCATAAATACAACTGTTGAGTACTTCGGTTGCAAATCGGATATTTCTTCTTAAATTTACTAATATGTTATTTGATGGTGGCTGATAATAAAAATGAGCTTGAGTTCAAACCAAATGTTAGGCGTAAGAATCTGTACATAACTTTAAACTAATCACCGCTGACAGGATTGTCATCTATAAACTTTAATCTTAAAACGTCCATGTCTTTCTCGTTGATCGGAATTTGTAAAAAGGCCTTCTCTATTTCGGCCAAAACAGCAATTTTATTTAATCTAAAAAAACCAATAAATGGAACATGTTTGGATTTAGGTAACTGCCTGCGTCCAAACAGTCATTTAGTAATAACTGTCCTGCTTGATAGGAACTTGCATCAAAAACAATGCGACATTTTGTGTATACACTTTCTTGTTTAATACCATGTGGTGGGGAAAATAAAAAAATCGGGTTGTTAGAAATTTATTCTGACTCAGGAACAATTTCAATAATTTTCAAATCTAAATATTCATCTAAAATTTTACGATAATTTTCATATAATTCTGTGTCGCGTTTCATTCTTCTTACGAGAGTAGCGAGCCGTGTTTCGGCTATCTTGTAATTATTGTCTAGTTGTTCCTAATCCCGTTTCCATAGGAGACAGATATCATATCTGTTATTTGTAAACCGCACCTTTTCCCGAAATCCCTCTAGGATATAGTAATTTTTTTTTATTATCTGGGTCATCCCAAATTCCTAATGTCTGTAAATCCCAAAAGACCTTCAAATCTAATTCATCTATTTTCCAATAAATGGCAATTACATTTAGTTTCATTTTTATCATGTATAGCTCCATCTGCAATCCATCCTAAATGAGAGTTTTGTAAAGTCATATAAGTATCAGGAATTTTTATTTGACCAGCTAAAACAATTCATAATATACATCTGCCTCCAATAGCACAATAATTCGCTCAGGCTCAAAAAATCTTGGGTTCGCATACATTAAATTCTGTGGTTTGTGCCGATTAGAAATATCTACTGCACTCGTAGGGTTTAAATCCGTTATTTTAGGGACTAAAAACTAGTTAGAGTATTTTTTAAATGTTCTATCTTTGTTTGAAATTTCAGGATGTATTCTGCTTTTAATTTTACAGACTGCATCATTTAATACAGAAATCACTGACTTCACTTTGTATTTTTGTAATCCCAACATATCTGCTGCAGAAAAAGTAATTAATTATATATCACTGGCTGTATCCAATATCGCAATAAAAGAAAACTAGTATGTTGTGGCCATCACAAAACTTTCTTCAATGTAAATCATATCAATTAAATCATTTAAATAGTACAAGAAATTACATCAATTTAGCACCAATTCATATCAAAGTTTATCTGAATTTGAAGTTGATAAAAATTCGAGCCTTAGTTTTCGAGATAGAGCTATAGCGGAAATTCCGAAAATGTTGCATAGCAGCGCCACCTGTTGAGTGATTTACACCAATACATAAACAGCAATAATTGATATCCACTTATACATGGATCTGAAGTTCGTTGAAAATCCAAGCATTAGTTCTTGGGATAGAGCTATTGCAGAAATCACACAAAAGCATAGCAACGCCACCCATTGAGTGATTTACACCAAACTGTATAAAATGCTAATTCATGTCAAGGACTAACTGATTCTAAAGTTTGATGAAAATTCGTGCATTAGTTCTTGAGATACACCTATAGAGGAAATTCTGAAAAATACAGCATAGCAGTGCCACCTGTTGAGCGATTTACACCAAAATGTACAAAATGACAATTCATGTCAAGGATTAACTGACTCTGAAGTTTGGTGAAAATTGTTGCATTAACTCTTGAGATAGAACTATAATGGGAATTCTGAAAAGTGCAGCATAGCAGCGCCACCTTTTGAGTGATTTGCACCAAAAGACAAACAGCACTAATTCATATCAAAGTATACTTGAATCTGTAGTTTGGTGAAAATCGAAGCATTAATTGTTGAGAAAGAGCTATTGCAGGAATCGTAAAAAATGCAGTATAGCAGCGCCACCTGCTGAGCGATTTACACCAAAATATACAAATATTCATGTCACGTCAAGGACTAACTGAATCTGAAGTTTGATGAAAATCCGTGAGTTAGTTCTGGAGATTGTGCTACTGCGAAATTCGTGAAAAAGGCTCTATAGCAGCGCCACCTGCTGAGCGATTCACACCAAAAACTAATCAGCACCAATTTATATAAAGCGACTAACTGAATATAATTTTTTATTAAATTCCGTGCATTAGTTTTTGAGATAGAGCGCCCACAAAATTTGTGTCACATACAGAGAGACAGACAGACTCACAGACGCACAGACTCACAGATGCACAGACTCATAGACAGACATTTTGTAAAAACATGTTTTTCGGAATCTCTGACCCCTAAAACGCGTAAATCCGTCAATAACCGAAAGTCGAAAATTTTCACGAATCCAATACTTTCTTCTTGTAAAGATAGAACAAAGTAAAAAGGAATCGTTACTTCCCCTTAAATAAACCACAGATGTCGAAATTAAAGCATTATAACTGGCGCCTGACATATTCTGATCTTAATTATTTTGACAGTTCAAGGTCTTCGATTTGAGATAATTTCCACTGAATTAGTATTTACGTTATCTTGTTTATTACGTTACCTTGTTTATTTTCATAAAAATATTTCGAAAAATTAGCACCACGAAGTGAGCTGTGGTGATTAGAAAAACAAATTTTGCATTTATTATTTAATTTATTACATCGATTAATGTTATGGTTAGATAAAATATTATAACATAACTGTAATTTTCGTATTTGATTCAATCGCTCTTGAACCGATAAATCTAAATACTTTTCACATCGAAAAATCAAATGTGGTTGCTTACATAATGCGCAGTTTAAGTTTGTCATTTTGTAAAATGAAGCTTTTGTAATGTGTATGTTGAATGTTTATGAGTAATTTCATACTTAAGTTTCGTAACGATGTTGTTTTTCTGTACATTTTCTAAAGCTTGAGCTCTTTTCAGTAAAAAATCAATAAAAAATATTCCATTCAAGCAATTCATTACAATTAAGAGATATTTCAAAAGCTTTTCTTGACTCATCATCAATTTTTTGTAAAACAAAATACATTACAATGGATCCCGATAAGTTATTATGTTCTAATCCTAACTGTTTCAGATCTCTCAAATGAATCAAAATATATCTACCAGACTGCGTATTTCTTTCGCGTTTTCAATTTTTATTTTGGTGTTACTCAATAACTCTGAAATATAACTATTCACGATTAATCTTTTGTTTTCAAATCGTTTTTCTAAAGCTTCTAATAAGGAAGCATAAGAATCATCAATGTTTTATAATTGTTTCACAGGGCCTGTTAAGGCTGATTGTAAATAATACAGCTTTTGCGCATCCTTTAGCTCATCGTTATTATTAATTAAATTGGTGAATTGCAACTTAAAATTCATCCACTCAGTGTAAGGACAAAAAAATTGGGGTAGATTAATTGACGGCGATTTGATTTTTGACTCATTAGAACTGCTTCTCTCAATACTATTATTTTGGCTTTCAACATTAGAAATATTAGGCGTTATTAAATCAAGAAGACTTACTTCGATAGCTTCTAGCTGCTCTTCCATTTCGGTCAAGGAATTTTCAAAATCCCCTAAATCCTCATCAGATATTATGGAGTATGCTTCATTCCGTAACTCATTCGACTTCTTTCTTAACATCTGAAGATAATTTAATTTTAATTCCAATTCTTTATGGCCGAGTTTTGATTTCATTGCATTTGACATTCTTGCAACCTGACCGGGTATATTACCCCGTTTCCGATTCAGGACGACAGTTCCTGAAATGTCTGGAGTAGTAGTAAACATTATAATTTTATTAATTCTATAACTAAGTTATTCTAAAATATCCAATGGCATTGATTCTTCACCGTGTTCTATATGAGCGCTGAGTCTCGGAGGGCCAAAAACTTTGTCCGCGATAGCTCCAGTATGGACTGTATAATTACTTTAAAATACTAAATTAATTTGTTACTTCTTACTCAATGAAACTCTTCCGATTTCAAAACTTAATAATTTTATTATTTACATAAGATTCAAATGGGACTGGCAGTGGTTGATACACTGCACTTACGTATGAAAACACATCTGGCAGGAAATCTGTCCCGCGCACCTTGCAGTCCTGAACGCTCAGTAGCATCCTCTCACTATCAGTTATGATACACGGGGGAAACAAATATTAATGGCGATAGCTGAAACAAATTGCATATCGAGATGTTTTATAAGATGGTACAAATGTGTTGCTTTAAAGGGTGATTGGAATTAGAGTTTAGGGATGTTATTACTTAAATTGATTTTAGAAACTCCAGCCGAATTACAAATTGCATTCAAATAACAACATAGTTTTGATATTGCGTATATTTTAGGAAGTTGATTAATTGCACAACGAAATTGATTATTTTAAGCATCCCGCTTTTTATCTAACTTCTTTTTAGACAAATTTTGCAGTAATCTGTAAAAAATACATGAAAATATCTCCCACTTGGATAAAACAAAAATTATCGAGTTATGACACTTATAACTTTTGTGAATTATAACTTTTTTTTGGTTGTAGAAACTGAAAGACTTCTTTATGGCCATTTGTAAAAACTCTACTTGACTAGAATATATTTTATAATTAGAAGTACATTTCTATCACTTGCGGCGTAGACCATAAAACCGTATCCGCCATTTTGAATATGCACTATTTTATATTGAATAGTCAATGTTTCAATCTTAACTTCATGATCTGTTGGAGTAGTAGATGCACATTCAATTTCATTGACTGAAAATTATCATTGACATTTGAAACTCCTGAAAGACAGACTGGCACATTCTTAAATGTATAAGTATAAACATATCAACGATTTCGGAAATAATAAATAATTTTTATTCAGACAGTCTGAAAAGTCCATTATAAAAAGCCTCTTTTTTAGTTAATTTACTTTAAAACACACTATTTACAAGCATGGCATTTTGAATATAAATTTAATATATTTTTTATCTTCTTCAACTGAAAAATCCCGAGGTTTAAAAATGTTTTCACTTCGCAATATATTTAAATAAGAAAAAATACACAAAATTCATTTAATTATCTTAACTTTGTTAATTTTTTTCTTCGAAAGTTATTTAATTAAATATTTGAGAACTGTTACTAATATTTAAAAAAAAAAATATTAAGAATTTAAATCTTTTTGAAATAAAAGTAAAAAGTCCTATTTTTACAAACATGAAACAAATTTATTATACTTCCTCTCATTCTTTTCTCGTTAAAAATTACATTACATCCATTAACTTTTCTGTATTTAGTTTTTAAATATGAATTAATATTTGTTTAAGAAAATATTTCAACAGAAAGCTTTTATGAGACATTTTAACATTTTAAGAAATAAATATTTTTTTTTTTGCGATCGGAATAAAAAAAAAAAGGATTAAAGAAAAATAATTAATATTCTTTATGTAATGAAGATATAAGAAATAATATAAAAAAATGTAGAGAAATAATATAAAAAATGTAAAGAAATAATATGAAAAACTGTTATATTCTACATTTTCTCTTACAGTGTGTAATGAATATTTTATACGTCGTTTCTGAAGGTAATTAGCAAATTCTTAAAGAATTAGACTAATAATTAAAATCGTGTGGAAGATTGTTGTGAATTGCAAATTTGAAAATTTGAAAAAAAAAATCACCTGTTTGCTCTTAGACCCGGAAATGCCCAGATATTTTATAACTTCAAAGCATCAGTACTCGATCAGTTTCGTTCCCCGGAGAAAAGAATTATTAAAAAAAAAAAAAAAAAAAAAAAAAAAAAAAAAAAAAAAAGTTTATTATTTTTGATGCATAATACGCGATCACTTTGCTTTGTCTACGTATCTCTAACGGGTAAATATTTTAAACCAGTGCATTATGTTCGGGAATGTAAAACACATATAAAAGAAATGATTAGACGGAAACGTACTTGAATTGTTTTGTGTAGCACTGTACACTATCTACAAATTTTTATACACTATTGAAATTACAAATACTATCCATAGGCGGTCGTGTATCGAATATTTTACATATCCCTGTATATGATATTATTTATATGCTATAAATATATCTTGGTACACTAAATGTAGTTGAGCTTGAAAATGCATAACACAATTAAAAGTCACCGTTTAGCAATTCAAACTCATATTCAGTAATGCTTACGAGTTCTTTTATGCTACCCTGTATATGATCTAGCGCATTTACCTACAGAAGAAATATACAAAATTTACAACTTAAAAAAAAAAAAAAAAAAAAAAAAAACATTATAGCTCAAAACGCATTTCCAACAGTTATCCCTAAAATACAGTGCTTCGCTTAGAATACTGTATAGGATATATTTTTTGTGACCCTGTAAAAGAGCGATAACTGATGTACACATCATATCTACAGGAAGTATATTGCTGTAGTGAATCTCAGTAATGCATAGCAATTCCATCATGTTTAATGAGTGTAACAAAATTAAAATACAATGCGAACATTTTCCTCTATAGATCATTATATAGCCGAACTATATTTTGTGAGCCTATAAATGAATGGTAAATGCTTTGCACCCCACATTCTATAGAAAGAATGTTTTAGTGCATCTCAGAAATGCATTTCACTTTCATTATCTATATTGTAAAGGACAAACATATTTGTGCGTAACACATACGTCATTTTGTGAATGGCAACACTTTCATATTTAAAATGAAAATTCGGTTTTACAGTTTTCGCTGCTGCCAAATCTTAAATTTCTAAACATCACATACTTTCAATTTTTACACCATCGTATAGAGGAAAAAAGTCCTTCCGGCCAGAGCCGGGAGGAAGAGATAGCTTTCATATTCCTTATTTTTAAAAAGAAAGCTTATATTATTCAAACACACGAAGATCAATTTAGTGGAAACCGATTATAGGAGATTCAATACTAATATTTATCAATACTAAATCATTATGAATGAGAATTTCGTGAAATTAGTCAGCTTTAGCCAAGCTGCTTTTATTTAAAGTAACTTATATTTGGTTGCCAAATTCGTCGATATTTTGAAGTTCCTGCCATTTTAAGACAACATGGCGGATGAGTGAACTTGGTCGAGACCTTAGTAATTCCTGTGCACATGCTCACTCACATCGGAACCGACTGATATATACAAGTGCTGTCGCAGGCAAAAAATCAGATTTTTGAAAATGTCACCCACATTAGAAATTCAAAGTGCTATATCTGTGCCATTTTTTAAGATAAAGACAAAACAAAAAAAATGCTCCAGAAACCTTATATCATGGTCAAATACTTTCAATTTCTAATTTTTTATACCTCACTTTAAATATATATATATATATATATATATATACATATATTAATTTAATGGCCTCCATTTTGAAACATGATGGCTGATGTAGCTGGCCAGCGAACTTGGTCGAGACATTACGATATACTATCCACATGCCTTCTTACATCGAAATAGGCTAATAAATACGCGTGTTAACACGTGACAAATAACAGATCGTTTCAAAATGTCAGCCATGTTAGAAATTCAAAAGGCTATAATTCAACCATTTTCTAAGATATATACGAAACAAAAACTGCTCCGGAATATTTGTATCAAGGTCAAACACATAAAAAAAATCTTTTTCATTTTTCAATTTTTTAATAACTCATTTCAAATTTCAAATTTAATTTTTTTTAATGGCAGCCCTTTTGAAACAAGATGGCGAATGAAGCTGGCCAACGAACTCGGTCGAGACATTAATATGTATTATGTACACACCAAGTTACATCCAAATCGGTTCATAAATACCCCTGTTATCGCGTGACAAAAATCAGGTCGTTTCAAAATGCCAGCCACAATAGAAATTCAAAATGCTATAACTCAGCCATTTTTTTTAGATAAAGACGAAACAAAAACTGTTCTGGAATATTTGTATTAAGGTAAAACACATATATAAAAAAAAAAAAAAAGTTTTTCATTTTCCAATTTTTTGGTACCTTATTTTAAATTTTAAATAAAAAAAAATTAAATAGCCGCCATTTTGAAACAAGATGGCGGATGAAGCTGGCGAACAAACTCGGTCGAGACATTGGTAGGCATTATGTATACACCAAGGTACATCCAAATCGGTTCATAAATACGCCTGTTATCGCGTGACAAAAATCAGGTCGTTTCAAAATGTCAACCACGCTAGAAATTCAAAGTGCTATAACCTAGTCTTTTTTTAAGATATAGACGAAACAAAAACTGCTCCGGAATCTTTATATCAAGGTCAAACATATAAGAAAAAATGGTTTTCAATTTTCAATTTTTTGGTACCACATTTCAATTTTTTTTTTAAATTTAAATGGCCGCCATTTTGAAACAAGATGGCGGATGAAGCTGGCCAACGAACTCGATTGAGACATTGGCATGCACTATATACATGAAATTTCAGCCAAATCGGTTCATATATACGAGAGTTACAATATTACAAAGATCATATATATATATATATATATATATATATATATATCAACTTTTGAATGGAGGGTGGTTTCGGGGTCTGGGGGTCATGATCGATGAAAATATATTAAAAAAAAAAAAAAAAAAAAAAAAATTGAAATCGCTTTCTTCCGAATGGCTGCAATAGGTAGCTTTTTGTAATGAAAGCTACCTAAAATGTGCTTTTAAGTGCAATTTGTTTGAAAGCCGTATCTCAATTTATTTTTGAGACATTATTTTTATTTTTATTTTATTTTATTTTTTTTTTTTTGTAATTTTTAATAGTTTTTTTTGTAATCGTGGCAATTGAAGTACTCCATTTTTATTGAAAGTAAAGGGAAAATAGTAGATTACTGTATCATTTTGTTGTCATTTTCTCATAAAATCTGAAAAAAAAAATAACATGTATGTTAATAATATAATATGTTGTAATACCCGGTGAATTTTGGTCTTATTTTATTTTTATTTATCAATTAAATTATTCTTAGTTTAGTGAAACTTATTTTACAAACAATACAGCACTTTCTTTTTACAAAAATGTATTTTAAAGGATATTTGTGCGATTTATTTTCTGCGTATTATAAACAAAAAAAGAAGGCATATGAATTATTAGACACCCGATTTGTTTTGCCCGGCTTCATGAATGGCTGCATTGTTTTTTGTTTGGTTTCTGTATTATTCCGCGACAATGATGTCATATGCATTAATTACTATATATGTTGTTTAGGATTGGATGGTAAAAGTGGAATGTTTAAGTGGATGCAAATGACGTCATTTTATATAAAAATGATATGTTTTAATTCTTATTAATTATAGAAAACTGAAATATGTTTTGTAGAAGTGCACCATTTTCACCCGAGCTGCTTTGAAATTCTTCACAGGTGAAAATGGTCCATTTAATCGAAATCACACAGTGATAAAACGCAGTGTTTTACAAAAGTTTAGAGGGTCTTTATTGAAGTGCAGTGACATAGAAAGTTCATCCTGAGATCGGATGATTTTCTCCTGGATGAATTCGCTTCGCCGTGTTAGACAAGTAAACAAAGGAGATATTAGCAATAATTCCAGGTTAAAAATAATATTAGATTTCCCAAGTTCTTGCCCAAAATTCCCTCGACTAAAAAAAAAAAGGTTATTCTTTATGACATTCTATTATGAAAATAACATAATTTCCTTAATTTTATTTTTCTTAATTTTACATAATCTATATATTTAAAACACAAGGCTGTTTTTTAGTCACCTCCCCTGAGCTTTCTGCCGAACTAATTTTACTAATATGTTATTTTTTTTTATGATTGAAAGCTGTTAATTTGTAGATATGCCCACGCTGACTGCTTTTTAAGTATCCCTATTTTTATATTTTAATTTTAAAAGTATTTTATAAAATTTCTTCATATTGGTGGTAATTAGATAGATTTCATTATTGCAGAAAAGAGAGAAAAAAATAAAGCTTATTTATCTTTACTCATGCCATTTTCTGATAACAATTCAAAATTGCTGATACAAATTGCTGTATAGGGTTTAGGAATGCAAAATCCCGTAAAGGACATAATATTTTGAACGGAAAATGACGTACTGCTTTTGAAAACAACATTATTCCTCATAAAGCTGTCATATTTGTTTCCTTCTGCATGTTTACTGATACTATGTTTCAGACACTAAGCGATAAGCTTAAGTAAGTGAAAATGGCGTCATATTTAAAAGGAAACGATCATTTTCTTAGGTAAAACTGAACATTTTTACAATGCATCTAAAAAACATAAATTACGCAATTTTTGCTCTCAGGTACTAAGATTAGAGTCTCGAGTTACGAGTGCGACTGTTCATATGCAAAGATATTGAGGACAATCGTGACTTCAATTTTTCAGTTTTCAGTGAAATGATTTTAAAAAGATAAAATTGAAATAACAATTTTTTGTAAATGGTGAGTACGGATATGAGAATTGCGTATGCAAATTTGGAGAGGAAGAAAATGGTGTCGGGTTCAGATTTCATGGGATAAAAATTCTATGATAGAGGTAAAGTGAAATAAATTTTGCTGTTTTTCATTCCGGAATATCAAGAATAAGTGCGTCAATAGATAACTTCATCATAATAACTGATATTCATTATATTTTACGGTTTATGTTTCTATATTATAAAAGGCAGACGTATCTGTGCATAACACTGACTTCGTTATTTTGCGATTAGCAACACTTCACGATCAAATTTCGGATTTCAAATTTTCGGCACTGCTTTTTTAAAATTTTATGACAATCGTATATTTTCAATTTTTATAAAGTAGTAGAAGGAAAAAAAATCAACTTTCAAATGTCATTTGTTGTATAAACTATATCTTAATTGACTGATTTATTATGTTTTTTAAAATAATCTTCAAGTATGATTGTTTGTAATTTATTTTATCACGTAACGGCTTCAATACATAATAATAATAATAAACATTTTGCATAGAAAGCAACAAAAATTTTTCAGCATGGTTTGCGACTAATTTTCCATAACGAAAGTAATACTTCCTCTATAATTAAATAAAATAATAATATCTAAATAAAAACACCAATTCAACATATTAGTAATTAAATTTTTAAACAGCTAAATAGAAACAAAATATTGCAAATGGGATTTTTTTCCAAAGTGCATCTCAGTTTACTGATTATCTATGGATTTAAAAGTAATTTGTAAGCATGAAATATTTTTTTTTTAATTTATCGCTATCGCGTGGAGCTCGATTACGAAACATTAATACTTTTGCCGTTAAAACAACATAAAGAGTTCATCATTTTTTCACGGTTAATATTCCATAAAAAAATTAAAACTTCCTCTACGAATAAATAAATAAAATAATATAAAAAAATACAAATTTAAAAAAGATGTAATTGTACTACGCGCTTAAAGCTCTGAAATTATCAGAATATCAAAATAAGTAGCAAAATCTTGGGCTAACAACTCTTACCTCACGACTAATACAAAAATATCGCTTTTGATAAATTTCTAAACTTTATTCGATTGTATAATTCATATTTTTCATATGAAAAATGCTTTTTTTTATTGTTAATGGGTAATCTAAAAAGAAATATTGCATGTAAAAATATATTAGGTTTAAATTTTTAGATATGTTTTCACCTATATTTTGTAACCCAGGAAGCCCGGGTACGATCCTCTAGTATTTTAAAAAGAGTAGCATCATTAAAATACGCCTCATATATATATTTTTTTTTCATAGCTCATAATACACTGGTTATCAAAGATTAAGGAAAAGTTACAAATGCTAATTTTGAAATACGCGAACACTCAAAAGAATATAACGTAATTCGAGTAATTACTATCTCTACAACACTGCTAGTCCATATAGCATCTCATTCATGTCACACATGGTCACAAGTGTCACAGTCACTACGGTGAAGAAAAAAATAGAAAATTCCATACATCTCATTATGAGTCTCAAATGATCACTATATGTGACTCCACTGAGACGTCAGTGTGACTGCTGCTTTCTGACGGGTCACCATATGACTTTACAATGTAGTTACATTGTGATTCTTATGTGACTGTCATTTATAGACTCAATTTCAAAGTCATCGTGAACGCTGCATTGTGATAAGTTACCAAATAATGTCACATTAAAATAACATGATGACTTTCAGGTGACAGAGTGACTACTGTGAAGTCACCATTGTGCTCTTTTGGGAAAAGTCTCCATGTGACTATAATATGATATTATTTTCTGACTTATCATAATGCAACGTTCATGATGACTATGAAATTGAGTCTAAAAATGACAGTCACATAAGAGTCACAGTTTAACTACATTGTAAAGTCCTCTGGTGACTCGTCACAAAACAGCAATCACATTGACTTCTTAGTGGAGTCACATATAATGATCATTTAGACTCATTTCCTATTTTTTTTGCTGCACCGTAGTGACTGTGACACTTGTGACCGTGTGTGACATGAATGAGATGTTATATGGCCTAGCTGTGTTGTAGAGATAGTAATTACTCGAATTATATTATTTCCTTTGGAGTGTTCGCGTATTTGAAAATTAGCATTTTGTGACTTTTCCTTAATTTTTGATAACCAGTGTATAACGTGATACTTTTGAGTTCATGTGTACGCGCTCTGTAGGTGCTATACACAATATAATCTATGTTAACCATGATCTAGGGCACTCTAATAATGTATATAAATTTCTTTTTGATTAAAGCTATGAAAGACTATTAAATTACATCGCAAAACATTTTCCCCCATATACCATAATGTAACGGGTAAATTTTGAGTACTCCAGTAAATGAACTATAAATGTTACATACTGCTTTTTCAATAAGGAACATGCCATGAAAAACCTCAATAGCCTGTATCAATAACATGTCAATCCGATAATTTTTACTAGAGTTCGAGCACGGACAGACATACGACAGACCTCATGCAGACAAACAGAAGTCTTAAAAACATTTCAAATTTGTTGGAAAGTGTTAAAAAGGGAGTGGATTTCTAAGCGAAATTTAGACTTCCTTTATTGTTTCATACGTAAGCATACGACTTGTGCGATATATTATTTACGAAATAATAAGTTGAATAATTTCGAATTACATATATAACATTTACGAAAATATCTAGGTTTATCAGTGTAAGTGATATAAATGTTACTGTATAAGAGACCACTTTCACGAAACCTAAACATTTAATGAGTATAATTTCCATAGTTAACTGAAGATACTTATAAGTATCAACAAAATATTTTGTTGTAAAATTCATTTAATACATCGATTAGTAGTAATATAGTTTAGAATGAGTTTTAGGTGCATTACATTATCTGGTTCCAAAAGCATTATTGGTTATACAAAAAAAAAAAAAAAAAAAAGGGTGATTTCTTTTGCCTTTGTATCTTTTCAGCTTTCTTGGTGTTCGGGGCGGGCGCGGGGGGGGGGGGGGTTAGTTCAATCTGGAAATATTGCTATATTTCCAATCGGTTCTAAATTCTAATATATATATCCAATATATATACAGTAAACTCTGTCTAAGGCGGAGTCGATCGGGACCGAGGAAATTTTCCGTAGTAGACAATATTCCGCCTTAGACAAATTTTACTCTATGTCTATGGATTCGTAGGGACTTGAAAATCTTCCCGAGTTAGACAGATTTCCGTCTTACACAGAGTCCGCCTTACAGAGAGTTTACTGTATATATATATATATATATATATATATATATATATATATATATATATCCGATGTTCTATATTTTAAGAACATTATATTTCTACATTTCCTAATTCTTCAAAATACTAAGAAAAAATATTTTAAATGAAAGATTGAGGTTATAGATATTCCACAAAATCCCTATAATTTCAAATTTAATTTATCGTTCTAAATCATTCAATCCTTCTAAATCCTTCAATCCTTCTAAAACCCTTCTAAAATTTATTAAATGATTATGTAAATATTTTAATGTAGTTTAAAAAATTCACGAAAAATGCTTTAGAAGGTAAAATATTCATGAATTTATAACTCAGTACATAAAGACAGAGTTGTAGTTGGGTGAGAACGCGTGGGAATACCGTACCCAGAAATATTAGGTTTGTTACTGTAAAAAACATATATATGTTACATTATCCTAACATTGGAAAGATTTACTAGTTGAAATGAAGTAACTAGTTGTCATGATACTAGTAGTGGATCACGTCTAGCGGTAATACAGTAGTGTAAGTTGTCAGAACAGGTAAAGTCGATCCTGTCGACTACCATAACAAAAACTGGAAATCATGTCGTGTCAAATTTACGACATAGACGTTATATGATGATTCGAAAATGGAGTTAACATCGATAGATAGTAATTGAATGATCAATCTGGAAGTCGTGCATGTTGGCAACAGTTTAAATTCATACCAATTTCTAAAATATGTAAAAAATATCTCTCGAAATGCTGAAAATTTGAATTTACAATATAAATAAAACCTCAAAAAATGAGTCAAACTAATGAAATAAATGCAGTTTGCACACAGGGAAATTCTAATGCATAATATCATCTAAAATAATAAAATTTCCATGTATAATGTTTGCTCCTATAAAACTTTTTTAATGGAACGATTTTGTCCTATTTTAGCATTATATATCTCTTAAAATAATTCTTCGATTTGAAAACTGTCTATATCTTCGTGTTTATCAAACATTTCTCTATAATACCACCGATTTTCATATTTTTGTATGCAATATTTTTCTTAATATTAACGAAGAAAGACTTCCGGTCACAAAAAATTCAAAACCGGCGGTGTCGGCGTTGATGACAGCGTTAGTTACTTTTTTATATAATAGAGAGATACGAAACATACCCCCAAAATAACAAAGTAATTTTTTATATTAAACAAAAAAATGGAAAATAGTTAATGTGGCACCTTTTTGTGTTAATCAAGCAAGCTAATCGTCCTGTTTAAATGATTACAGAAATCTTTATAGAGACATCGACGTTATTTGTCGTGCACGGAGACTGCGCCAAATGTGGTGATGTACAGTCGTGGAAAAAAAAAAAGTAAACACCCCTTACTAACTCTGTAAAAAATTATCGTAGAAGAAAGTTACTTTTCCACACGATTGGTAATAATGTTTACTTTTAAATGATTTACATAAAGTTTGCTTAGGGGGCCATCTACATATTAAAACGAACCATAACTTTGTTTTTTCAATAGTAGTACACAATTCTGACAGCATAAATGAACTCTACATCCTTCAATTAGCCTAAAAACAAAAATTTTTATGCAATTCGTACGATAAGTTTCCTAGAAATTAATTATTTTAAAACGAGCGTATTTTAGGGCCTGTATCCGAATTGAAGTTCGGTACCCGATTGTTGACTTAGAGAGCCCCCTTCTTGATCAAGGCAAATTCTCAAGTAATCATTGAAGACTGCTAGATTACAGGATAGCATAAGAAATTTCAAAATATCTAGTGACATCAATCATAGACGGCCCCGTAAACCATCATTTTGCCGTTTTTTAAGCATAATTTGAAAACTACTTGGAAGAGAAATGTGAAACTTTGGATTTCCATAAAGCAGGACGTAATAAATCTAAATCCATCAAAAACATTGTAGATTGCAATTCATAAATTTCCGAGTATTAATTCCATAATTCATAATTCATATCACAAAATTATAAAAATTGCAAATTCAACGTATTTATGTTTGGGTATTTTAGTATTATTGCTACAAAAAAAATAGCACATTCGGAGTATAATTTCAGGAGTTATTAACAAAAATATGAAAATGTAATGTAACATTAGAAACACTAAATTTTGAATGTTTATAATTCAAAAACTTATAATTGTAATTACTTGAAATTTGGTGTGTAGGCATAGTTTGAACCAAAAATTCGAAATATCTTGTTAAAATTGTGTATTGCCATTGCAAAAAATGAAGTTTGGGTTCGTTTTCATATGTAGATGGCCTCCTATACAAATTTTATACACATCATTTAAAAGTAGACTTTATTTCCAATCGTTCGGTACCAGTAACTTTCTTCTACGACAATTTGTTGAAGAGTTAGAAGGGGGACTTTATTTTTTTTTCACTACTGTACATATCATAGTTTTAAAAATAATTTCAAATAATTCTGAGAAAATTGCAATGTTAATCTGAATGAAAACTTTTCTTTTCCTAGTTCAATGAGAAACGAAAAATTAGTAAATGTTTTTCTGTATTATCATTTTAATTTAGGTATGTTTTTTGTGTGAAATAGAGTGATTTGAAACATATAACAGCAATTTTATTAGTATTGTAGGTAAAGCTGAAGTAACTTTTTATAATAAAGAAAATTATGATATTTTGGAGAATTTTGTCAACCAGATTTTTTTTTTTCAATAAGATTAAAAATTAACTTACAGTCGCGACGTACTCTTACATGGAAGTGGAAACATGGACAATTGGTGCTAAAATATAGTTTATTTAAAATTATTATAACCTTTCAAAACATTATATTTTTTGAAAAATAGATATCTGAACAAAAGACATGAATTTTTCAAATTGAGAATTATCACTTAGCAACGGAAAAGTTATAAATTATTGATCATAAAGTTTAATTATCGCGATTATTCGTGGACACTTTGAGCATACGTAACAACATTCCGTTATTTAAAAAAATGTATCTTGCTTGTGGTATTGGCCGATTTTTTGATAAAGGTGGAATATATTTCAACAAATGCTGTCAAAGTGGGTACTTTGAAACGAATTTGCCGAAGCAATGGTTTCTCGAAAAAGAAAATGGTCGTATTGAAAAAAACAATTGTTTGCAAATCAAACTCAAATTAATTTAACGAAAAAATAAAGACACAGGTCGTTTATAAATGTCTCAAAAATCACGTCAGCAAGTTTCATTTTTTTTTTACTTTTAAAAATGAGTCTGAAAATGAGTCAGAAATTTCGAGGTGTTGAGAGTGGAAAAATATATATACATATATATATATATCAATAGCGCCCTAAGATGGTTCTGATAAAACCAGCTCCTACAGAAAAATGAAATTTAAAACTCGTTAAAAAGAAGAAAAAAACAAAAAAAACAAACAGATAAAATTGTTAAACTGTGTTTATCTCTAATCTCAATTTAGTTTTTATTGGTAAAATTAGTACCTTAATACGAAATCTACCTGTGTCTGTAGGCCGAGACGGAAGGGATTTTTTTAATGCTATACTTCTGCATTTAAGTGCTTGCGTATTGCAAATGTCAGTCCCTTATAAAATAAATAAATAAATAAATAAATAATAAAAAAAAACGTGATCTTTATATAAAGATTCTTACGTGTGCGTCATTCGATGCATTATCGAGGATACTCTACACTTTTTCAATTGGATAATTTGTCTTGGTTTTTTCAAGATTAGAAGGAAAAGCCGCAGTGTGTCTGTGTAATTATACAGTAGGATCCCGTTGCAAAGAATGTCCTGTTATTGAACTTCTTTTTTTTTTTTTTTTTTTTTTTTTAAGGAATATTACTTTTATTGTTTAAAAAAAAAAGAACTTATACTATATCATCATAAAAATGTTCACTTTAACGATTTTTTCAGTACAGCAAATTTAATAATTTAATCAGTTGCCCCCTCAGAGATACTTTGTAACAAGATTTTACGGCATATATATTAAACATTTGTCGACGTAAATATCTTTAGACAACTTTAGAGTTAATCTTATTGATAAACATTTGATTCTACTGATTGTTTCACTGATTATTCACTCCGTGTATTTTTTTTTCGATTAACACGAATAGGCTTAAAATCTCGATAGCTGTTTAATATTCAAGCTCTAAAATGATATATATATATATATATATATCTTATAATAATAAATTTTATCATACTTTTTGTTATGTTATTTTTAAAATATCTATCAAGTTCCTGTCATTCTACTATAAGCCTATAAATGTTGATTATATATTAGGGTTTTTTTTTTCCACACAACAAACGCATTCTGTAAAAATATACTATTAAAAATTATAAAGTGAGTAAAATTAAAATTGACATATAAAGAAGAATCTCGATACAACGAATGTCACTTTAATGTATTTTTTATTTTAACAAATATTATTTTCGTTGTTAAAAAAAGAAAAAAAACTCTTATCCTATTTAAATATAAAAATAGTTACTTTAACGAATTTTTCAGTATAGCGCGTTTAAAGTGCATCCCAGATATCCGTATTGACGAGATTTTACTGGTATATATTAAAAACTTGTCGACATAAATAGCTTTAAACAACTTTAAAGTTAATCTTATTGATAAACATTTGATTCTACTGATTGTTTCTACTGATTATTTACCCTGTCTAATTTTATTCGATCTACACGAATAGTCTTAAAATCTCGACAGCTGTTTAATATTCAAGCTCTAAAATGCTATATATATATATCTTATAATAATGAGTTTTATCATTCTTTGTGTTATGTTATTTTTAAAATATCTATTAAGATCTTGTCATTCTACCATAAACCTATAAATGTTTATTATATATTAGGATTTTTTCCACACAACCAACGCGTTCTGTAAAAATATGCTATTAAAAATTATAAACTGAGAAATATCAAAATTGACATATACAGTAGAATCTGTATACAACGAATGTCACTTTAACGTATTTTTTTATTTTAACGAATATTATTTTCGTTGTTAAAAAAAAAAGAAAAAAAATGCTATATATATATATATATATATCTTATAATAATGAGTTTTATCATACTTTTTGTTATGCTATTTTAAAAATATCTACCAATTTCATGTCATTCTACTATAAACCTATAAATGTTGATTATATATTAGGGTTTTTTTCCCACACAATCAACGCATTCTCTAAAAATATGCTATTAAAAATTATAAATTGAGAAATATTAAAATTGACGTATATAGTAGAATCTCTATACAACGAATGTCACTTTAACGTATTTTTTTATTTTAACGAATATTATTTTCGTTGTAAAAAAAAAAAAAAAAAAAAAAAAAAAAACCTCTTATCCTATTTTATTATAAAATATTTGCTTTAACGAATTTTTCAGTATAGCGAATTTAAAATGCATCCCAGAGATCCGTATTGACGAGATTTTACTGGTATATATTAAAAACTTGTCGACATAAATATCTTTAAACAACTTTTAAGTTAATCTTATTGATAAACATTTGATTCTACTGATTGTTTCTACTGATTATTTACTCGGTGTAATTTTTTTCGATCTACACGAATAGGCTTAATATCTCGATAGCTGTTTAATATTCATGCTCTAAAATGCTATATATATATATATATATCCAAATTTCATAAAACTCCAATTAAATTTAGGACTGTAACTATTGGTTGCAATACATATAATAATAAAGCCAATAAACTTCTCTTAAAAATTCTTAATCAATTATACGTACTTACTACAAACAATGATAATACACATTGTATAAAAAATAGCTATCAACTTGTCAATATTTTAAAAAATCTTCATTGTGTATATAATATAACGACATATGCCTTCAAAGATCTTTTTAATAATATAGACCTATTAGATTTACATAAAATTATAAATGCATTATTTAAAAAGTATTATAAAAAAACTGGAATTACCATCTAATATTGATATTGCATATTTTAAATCTTTAACAAACTTCATTATCTGTAATAATTATATCTTGCAAGATAACACTTTATATTTACAGCATGTCGGTATACCACAAGGCGGTTGTACATCCAGTTTACTCTCAGACTTATACTTATATCATTATGAACGTAATTTTACTAATAATAATCTACATTTATATCGTTATATTGATGACATAATTTTAATTGATACTGATCATTCTGCAATTACTCAATTTCCAGTAGATTATCCCACTAATTTGGAATTAACGGAAAACGTTTTATCTAACAATACAATTAACTTCTTAGATCTTAAAATTACAATAAAAGACAACAAAACAATCACAGATTTATATGACAAACCTAAAGAATTTAAATTCAAAGTTAATACATTTACAAATTTTAAATCTTGTCTACATCATTCTGTATTTCGAAATATAATACTTAATCATTCATATAGAATAAAATGTTTATGTTCTTCTCCTCTAATTAACAATAATATTAAAAAAACTAATTTATGATGCATTAAATCATGGTTTTCCCAAAAAATCCATATATTCATTAATATACAATTAGTATTTTTCTTACATGATCTTTTAAAACAAATTAACACATGTGTAAACAAAATTACAAAAAAAATTATAAAATAAAAAAATATCTATAAAAAATTAAAAATTGTAAAATAATATAAAAAAATTATTATAGGTTGGATGGGTGGGTAGATGTTAGAGTACGGAGGAGGGTGGTGTTGTCTGGATAATACGCAATGGTTAATTTAGAAAAAAAAATTGGGGCTTTTGTATTATTACTATATTTTTGATACGTATTTTATAAGGATGTTGATTTGATATTTCATATGTAATTGGTGAATTTCATTAATAATTAGCTTAATTATTGTTTAATCTTATTTACAATCATTTGTTATACATTTTAATTTAATAAGGACAATATCATATTAATTACTAATAGCTTGCCATTTTTATAGTGATTAATATACATATAAGTATATTTAATATAAATAAAGTTATACTGTATGTATTAAAATTGGGTAATTATTTTTTATTATTATTCCTCTATTCTTATTAAAAATTTTAATATTTATCTATTTTCACTTTGTGTTATAAAATTTATTATCGGTTTAATGTTTTTGAATGTCCCACATTCATACTTTTAGGATTTTTATGGATGTATGAAAATAATCCACACACTATATTTGTGCTTTTTAGGTAATCGGAATTTAAGTACCTCCTTACCTTCTTTATACTCCCACATGTTTTTTATTTCCTGTTCATTTTATAATTATCTTATATATAATAGTTTTTATTAATTTTTTTTTATATTTTTAATAATTATTTATATTAATTATTAATGAATTTATTTTGTTTTATAGCATATAGCTATATGCTATATATTATCGATGTTCTAGAATTATTTAAATTCTTAGTGTAGTTTAAATAAGTTAGCTAATAGAATATTTTGTATGCTTTTAAATTTTTATTAACAATAGTTTTTTTTTAAAATCCATTGTGTGGTTTATATTCGGTTTATAATTATCTATATATAAGGATTTGTTTGGTTTTGCTGTTAATAAAACAATTGTTACATTCAAATGCTTACAACTGTTTATCTTGTGACAATTGAATCACAAAAGTAATACTAGATGGCAGCACCAAAATTTGTATATTTTCGATACCTTCTAAATTTTATTTTTTCCAGCTACATTTCAGTTATAATTTACTACACCAGGGGGAATTTTTAGCTAAATTTTGACGATATTATTAAACAGTTTTTAATTAATTTAATAGTGCATTTTAAATATGTAATTACTTTCTATTTATTTTATTATATTATATTAAAAGTTATTTAACATTTATTTCAAAATGTATTAACTGCATCCTATGGTAACAATTACTGTAATTTCTTAACTGTTTTATTCACCTTAATCTTTACGATATTTTGGGTGCCATGTGCGCGCGGATTTATTCTAAAATATTGAAATATTAATCGGTATGGTGTTTATTATTTCTATTTTATATCCTATAAATATTTAAATAGGTTTTATTGATTTTTCCATTTCATATTATTTGTTTCTATTCTGTTTTCATTTTTAACCAATTCACTTGATTTTAATGGTTGTTTGGGCACAGGGGAAAATAACTTTTAGCTTTAGCTTATTTTTCTCACAGAAAACACCATTTTGCTTATATCATTGAATTCTGTGCCCTTGACAACGTAATTCAATATATAAGCATTTCCATTATTTGTCGGTGTCCACTTTCTTATTTTTCTTCCATAATAATTCTTATAATTTTTTTTTTTTTATACTTACAGCTTTAATTCATAATATTACGGTTTTTGATGGTGGTAGGTTATGTATATATATATATATATATATATCTTATATATATATATAAATATATAATATATATCTTATATATATATATATATATATATATATATATATATATATATATCTTATATATATATATATCTTATAATAATGAGTTTTATCATACTTTTTGTTATGGTATTTTAAAATTATCTATCAAGTTCCTGTCATTCTACTATAAACCTATAAATGTTGATTATATATTAGGTTTTTTTTTTTCCCACACAACCAACGCATTCTGTAAAAATATACTATTAAAAATTATAAATTGAGAAATATTAAAATTGACGTATACAGTAGAATCTCGATACAACGAATTTCACTTTAACACGTTTTTTTTTTTTTTTTTTTTTTTTTTTTTTTTTTTTAACGAATATTATTTTCGTTGTTAAGAAAAAAAAAAAAAAAAAAAAAAAAAAAAAAAAAAAAAAACCTCTTATCTTATTTCATTATAAAAATATTTACTTTAACGAATTTTTCAGTATACCGAATTTAAAGTGCATCCCAGAGATCAGTATTTACGAGATTTTACTGGTATATAGTAAAAACTTGTCAACATAAATATCTTTAAAGTTTATCGTATTGTTAAACATTTGTTAAAATTTATTTAAAATTTGTTCCGTAGATTCTATCACAAATGGTCTTTTATACGTTTTCATTGCAACCTTCTAGTTCCCATTATTCGATAATGTTTAAACATTTTAGACTTAATATTTTCAGCATATAAGTAGGAGAATTCCAAAATTAATTTTTTGAAAGTGATTGAGATTGTCAAACTACTAAAGTGGCATTTCAAAGTTTAGGAATTTTGTCTAAAGATAAAGTATTTTAACATGTAATTTAATACTTCATATGATACTAGTGCAACCGTTGGAGGACCACAAATTATCTCTGCATTTATGTGTTAGAAAAAAAAATATAAGAAAAGTCTAAGTAAATAATTTTCAATACTTTTAAACTGATTTATTACTTTTAAGCTATTTGTATGCTATTTTATATGTGAAAATTATACTCACATTGTGCAAAATACTATGAGATCCATGTGATTCCCGTGTTACGGAACCTACACTCTCGGAAATATTTTCTCCGATTCATAAAAATATTACTGCAGCACTGCTATCGGATTATATCCTAGAATTAAATAAATTTCCATTTTTTTTTTTCGCTAGAACAGAAAATTTTCGTAATCTGAAAAAGGTTAAAGAAAAAAAAAAACCTTTATCAATCTTCTGTGGAAGTTCTTGAACCCGGTACCGCGCGTTTAAAATCGAGCATCCTAACTACTCGACCAGCGCGTGCTTACAGACAACAAGTTTAATATGAATATATTTGTTTTCTTCAGTAGGAGAATTGGTAAAGCTTGGTAAATTTTTTGTTCAGAAAGCTCAGAAATATAAACTTAATTGTTAAAGAAATATATATTTACCGTGTTTACTCGCATAATTTTCGAGCTTTTTTCGCCAATTTTCATTGTGAAAGTCTAGGTGCGACTATTATGCGGGGAAAACTACTACCCAATATTGTGCACCTAATTCTAAAACATTACTGGTATAAAAAACACATTATAATAAAATAAGTAACTTACCAAATGTTTCTAGATTATGTGTTATTTATTAAAAATCATTTTTCTTTTTATGGTAAATTTTTTATACATATAAAATTTACAAATAAACTTTGTGAAAATTTTGACAAAACTATCTCATAATAAATCAGTTTCACTGATAGTATCAGTATCACTATTGTAATGTGATTCAGTGTTTGAAGAATCTCCGTCATTCCATAAAATATCACCTTTTCTTCCGCCCAAAACGTTGGAGATACCTGTCTTCTTAAAACTTTTTAAAAATTATATTGCTTGTTATTAAAGTCCAGCTTTGAATATCCAACTAAAAATTATTTCCAGGGATGGACGCTATACTTTTCCACTGGCACTATTTTCTCCCATTGACCCTCCAATCTCCATATATAGTAAAGCGAGGATTGATCGCGCGGTAGGAGAGTTTGCGCACAAAGAGATTCGACGGGAAGGAGTAGACTGCGCGCCCAGCGACTCCAGGTAGTTGTACAGCAGCATTACTGCAGTGTCTACATGAATGTGCATATTGATTGTTCCAAGCGTCTTGGATAAATCAGTGCTATTTTTTTCCCCAAAGTAAGTGCTTGAATTTTCATAACTGTTCGTCAGAATTTTTGTAAAGCGTCAATAATGCAAAACATTTTGAGCTTAAACGATTTCTTATATACTACTAACCTGGATTAAGTATGCGAACACCAAAAATTCATTTTAGAAGTGGTCATATTTAAATAACAGGCCGCGCAATCTCTCCTACCAAAATAGAAGAGTTTGCGCATCTGCTACTTAGGAGAGATGGCGCATTTCCCCATAAGTTTAAGTGCTAGTTTAAGCTTATTGATATATTTGCATGAATTGCAAATTACGTGTAAAACATATGAATGAATCAATTTTGAAATAATTTCGGAAAAACACATAATTATCAAAACAAAATTTGGCAACAAATTAATTTGCAAAAAAATACTTTTGCAGATAAAAATTTTATTAATAAATTAATAATGCAGTTGTTATTAAATAAATTTTATGTAATTATTTTTGTTAATAAATTAATAATATATTTATTAATAATTTAATTAAATATTTATATATATTTTTTTAATTTATCAGCAATTAATTTGCTAATAAATTAATTTAGTTAACTAAAATAAATTTTCTAATACAATGTTTTGGAAAAGCTTTCACCCATTCCAAGTAGTGTAATGTCATCGACATCAAAAGGAAACAGAGTACAACTAATGTTACTGATCAACAAAATATACATGAAAAAAGATTTAAGAAGGATGCCGCTATAAAAAAACTGCTGAAGATAAGGTGCTTCCACAAAAAGTGGTATAAAAAACTCAAGGAAAAGAACCGAAGGTCAATGAGGATGAGTGCACTGAATGTCTGTAACCGTACCAGGAGAGAACTTCGACAACTGACTGGATTCAATGTATTGCTTGTTGCAAGTGGTTGCACGAAAGATGCACTATTTACAACAATAAGTGCATCGATTGTGGACGACGACAACTTCTGTTCGCAAACAAACTTCGCAATGAAACTGTGGAAATGGAAATGAAGTAATTTTCAAGTTAAACATGTTCAACTAGATTAATATTATTTTGTAATCTTAGTAGGGCTTGCTTTTTCTGATATTTTAATCTTCTTAAATTAAAATTTTTAACTGTTGTTAAAATAATTCTTCCTTTTATTTATTATTTAAACATTTGGTTGAAATATTCACTCCTAATACAACAATATTTACTCAAAAAAACCTTTCAACAATGTCGATTAAGTGTAATTATTATTGTTAACAATTTAATTTTAGTTATTATTAATAACAATCTCTTCTACCTATGTGTGCAATCTCTCCTACCCATGTGCGCGTTCTCTCCTACCCTGTAAGGAGAGATTGCGCAAAATAGTTTTCTTGGTTTTATTACTGCTGGTCTATTAAATTACAGTATAACAACAAAATAACAATGGAAATGCATAGAAAACAAATGAAGTCAAAATTATTCATGCATAGTTTAGCAAAATATTAATATTTAGATTTTTTATTATTATTCTTTTGAAATGTGCGCAGACTCTCCTTGCTTTACTATACTCCTCTTATATTGTCTTTAAATGTGTTCTTAACCGATACGTCCAACAGTTTCAGAATCGATTCGAGCCCTTCTGCTGGCGTGCTTCTAAAAATATATATATATATTTAAATTATATCGTTTGTTATTAAAGTCCAGCTTTGTAATATCCAACTACACATTAGTTCCAGGGATGGACGCCTTAATTTTCCGCTGGTATTTTTTTTTCTCGCATTGACAATCCAATCTCCATATACTAGTCTTATATTGTCTTTAAATGGTTTCTTAACCGATACATCCAGTAGTTGTAGAATCAATATGAGTACTTCTGGTGGAGTGCTTCTAAATATATATATATATATATATATTTGAGATTATATCGTTTGTCATTAAAGTCCAGCTTTGTAGTATCTACCTGCACATCAGCTCCAGGGATGGACGCCTTACTTTTCCACTGGCAGTTTTTTTTTCTCCCATTGACCATCAAATCTCTGTATACTCGTCTTATATAGTCTTTAAATGTTTTCTTTACCGCTGCGTCCAACACTTTCAGAATCGATATGAGTCCTTCTGGTGGCGTGCTTCTAAAACTATATATATATTTTTTATATAAAAACGTTGAAAATGATACAAGCTCTGATAAATTCTATCACATTTAATAAAAAAAAAATTAGAAGATCAGTTTAATCGTTTTCTGCGTTCTTATGCCGCCCGGTTTGAAAAACGCGGCTGCGACTTTTATGCGAAGAAAATATTTTAAATTTTTTTTCTGCTTCAAAACTGGTTAGGCGAGTAAACACGGTATATTAAAAATATATATGTATAATAATAATAAATAAAAAACTTTTAAAATTCCGTTGTTATGAAATTATTTCTGGTGTCATAACATTTATAGGATAATGGAGGGTAAAAATTACTACGTATTAGACATATTTTTAATAAGAGATAAATAGATTGTTTGATGTAATATATGAATATTATATTTTAATTAAAATCCAGAAGAAAGTTTGCTTATTTGAATAAAATCAAAATTTTAAGTTAATTGAATTATTATATATTTTTTAAAATGTGTTCGTTTGGAATATATTTTACATGCGAATATTTTTATATACTCTAAAAAATAAATTGCAAATAAGTTTAAATAAGAAGAAAAATTGCTACTTCATTAAATTCGAAAGCTTTATTATTATTTTAAAAAAAATAAAGTAGAATTTTTATTTTTTTCAATTTTTGATTTTCCTTTTTAAAAATACATTCAAACTTTTGTATTTTTACGGGCAATACGCATGCATGTAACGAATAAACGGAATTTCCCCTCTTTTTAGACTTTCAGGAAGAATTATCTGAAAAAGCATGTTTTCTAGGAATATGGAAATTATTTATTTAAAAATGGCAAATAATTCTGTGTAAAAAGACGTATTTTTCTGATAGTGAAGGTGGAAAAAGTTTTCTAAACTCCAACAGATATTTTGCATTTTATTTACATTTTTAGAATGTGCACTAACACAATCACAAAGCATTTCTTAAATACAAAAATTACTATCAGTAATATATCAAAATATAATTTTTAAATTTATTAAAAGCGATAAATTTGTATTAGTCGCATGTCAATACTTAATCGCGGACGATATCGTAAAAGACTTCTTCCTTTTAGCAGCCATTTTAATTTTGATTTTCTTTAGTACACTGTTAAAAATTTTGCAGCATTTTCGCAGGTCATTCGACCGTTTTTCAAAAAAAACGGCTTCATAACCATAATTTAACTATATTCTGACCATAAAATGGCCAATAATATGGTCAGAATAGTGTTAAATCACGGTTGTGTTAACCGTTTTCGGAAAAACAAACGGTCAAATGACCTGCCAGAATGCTGCAAATTTTTAACAGTGTAGCTTCAGCTCGTATTACGGTTACATGACTGTTAAATTTGCTATTTGTTTAAATAACTTTAGTATTTTATTTCTTTATTGAGGAAGTTCTGATTTCATAATGAAATATTAAATAGGAACAAATGCTTAACTATATTTATTTGAATCGGGGTGACTTTTATCCTTTAAAGTGCATTCTTTGCTAATTTGTTTTTTATAATCTTCATAAATGCAGGCTAGATTCAATTTTAAAGATAATATGGACTTAGAAATGAAACATATATTTTCACAGATACATTTTTTTTTTTTTTTTTTTTTTTTTTTTGTTTCAGAAAATTAAAATTGTTATTCTTGTTAAACAGTTTTCTTTAATGCCTTTACAAAAAAAAAAAAAAAATAATAATAATGGAAGGGGAACATATAAGCTATATCAACTATATATTTCTCAAAAGAAATTTCTGCTGACTTTTCATCTTTTCAAAATTCCATGTGTTTTTTATTCTGTAAAAATCAACGTATTTAATCTGCATTCCTGAATAATACTACGACAAACGAATTTACACATTTAAGAATGTTTATTTGTTAAGGTTATCAAAATAATAATAGTGTATTTCTTAAAAACACGAATTGGAACGAAAATTGAATTCGTTTCAATATATGTTTTAAATATATATATGCTAGAAAAAAAAAATATATATACAAATTACACGAGTCTACAACAACAACAGCAAAATAACTCACAGCTCTTAATATTAGAAATGGTAAAATTTGTTGGAAGTTCTATACGTAATTATTAGGCAAAATTCGAACTCAGTAATATTTAGTAGACTTTCAATATCATAAAGGACGAACGCGTCCGTGCGTAAGGCTGACGTCATTTTGAAGTTGGTAACAGCAGATGATGAAATTACGCTTTTGCTGCAGTTTTTTTATATTTCTAAATATCGCAGATTTTAAAAATTTATACAGTCGAATTGAGAAAAAAAAAATGTACTTACAAATACACGTTCTTTGAAATTAATTTTCAATTTGTTTGAAAACTGTTTTGCAATTTGTTTGAAAACTGTATCGCATTTTACTCATATTTTTGTTTTCAAAAACAACTTTCTAGCTTATTTTTTAATTTTTTATTAAAGCTATCTCTACTGCTCGTAGACGATAATTGAAAGATAATTCAGCTAGCACATAAGTTAATATAAATAGTTCAGCACTTGTTTCCGATTGATATTCCAGAACGAAGTTTAAACTTGATCAATAAAACAAAATAATAAAATAAAATTTATTTAGTGTAAATAAATATACATTTAACAGACATAATCGAACTTACGCATTTAAATCTCTGAAATGATCAGAATTAAAACGGATCTCTTGTAAGTAACAAAACCTTTTGCGATTTCTCCAACTGTTATCTGTGAAGAAAGTTTCGCCTTTAATAAATTTCAAAACATTATTTGATACTTTACAATAAAAATTCTTTTTAAGGTACTTAGTGGGCAATCAGGAAAAATATAGTGTTATAAAAAATAGTCTCCCTTTATACAGGGTGAACCTAAGCTCTTGGGCAAAACTTTAAGAAGTGATAGTACACGTCAAGACAAACAATATTAAATGGGAAACTAAGCGTCCCAAACGTCTTCCGAAGGAGATAGGTGCTATTAAAGTTTAGGGTCCAAAATTTCAAATGGTTATAAAAACGGAAAAAATGGCCGATTCGTGTGCGGTTTTCGCTAAAACTATTTTTTTATGTCAGTATTTTCTTGAAAATAAATTTGAAAGATAAAGTTCAAAAAATGCCGATAGAGGGCACTTTAGACTTTGGAATAACGAAAACTATTTTTTGTATCTCATTAAATGCCGTCAAAGGCTTTGACTTAAACTTAAATTTTGAGCTAAATATCTAAATCGTTGGGGGTGGTTAATTAAAGAATAATTGAACTGTGTTTGAGGGGGGAGAGGGGAAATTCAAATTTCAACTCCTGAACGCAGTTTATGCTACTTAAGGGGGCACATGACCTTTGAGTTTCTCGAAACAATAAAAACCATCGCCTTCTTCAACGTACCAAAAACAAAAACAATATGCAATTAAGATCTTTCTTTTCCCTTTCCTGCCTAAAGTATATATCCTTAACTACAATATCCAGAAAAATAACTATTGTATGTACAAAATTAATATTTAAATTTTAAGTTTAAAAATTCATTTCACTAATACGTTATTAAGTGCTGAGCGCATGATAAAACTCCAAATTACGCATATAGAAAACAATTTTTGAACAAAATAGAATCATAACACCCCTACTTCTAACTTAAAATCAAAATATACTAAAAAAGTTTTGTTTAAAATTTTATTTTAGCACAAAATAAAAAAAAGTTCAAAAATCTCAATTTTTTTTTTCAAGTTTTTCAAATGCAAAAATATAAATAACCAAGCCCAACGATCTTAACCAATCTTAAACCAAGCCCAACGATTCAGATTTTGAGCTCAAAATTTAAGTTTAAATCTAAGCTTTCGAAAGCATTAATCAGATACAAAAAATAACGGTAAAGAACAGTTATACCTTTCCTTCAAAGTCTAAAGTGATCTCTATTGGCATTTTTAAACTTTATCTTTAAAATTAATTTTCAATAAAATACTGACATAAATAATTTTGATGGGCTCGAATCACTTTTCGGTGTCTTTCATTTGTGTAATTTCCCTTTTAAATTTGTCCGGTTTCAATTTTTGATTTTTTTTTCAACCTGACTTTCGCTAGAGAGTCTTTCACTCGGGACGTGGCTGGGGACCTAGGTATCTTGCTTCCGCAAAAGAGTCGGACTAGAGTAGAAGAATAAAAGGCTGCGGACGAAGATGGGCCGCTCGTCGCGGCGGTTGACCCCCCCCCCCGCCCATCCCCGAGACTAATAATGAGCTATAAGTAGCTGGGAGTCGTTCGGTAGCTTCATTGCCCCGGGCCTATTTCTTCCCGCTTTTCGGTGTCTTTAATTTGTGTAATTTCCCTTTTAAATTTGTCCGGTTTCTATTTTTGATTTTTTTTTCAATTTGGCTTTTGCTAGAGAGTCTTTCATTCGGGACGTGGCTGGGGACCTAAGAATCTTGCTTCCGCAAAAGAGTCGGACTAGAATGGAAGAATAAAGGGCTGCGGGCGAAGATGGGTCGACCGCCGCGGCGAGTGGCCCATCTTCGTCCGCAGCCCTTTATTCTTCTACTCTACTCCGACTCTTTTGCGGAAGCAACATTCGTAGGTCCCTGGCCACATCCCGAGTAAAAGACTCTCTAGCGAAAGAGAGAGAGAGATTGAAAAAAAAATGAAACCGGACAAATTTAAAAGGGAAATTGTACAAATTAAAGTATCCGAAAATATGTAAGGGTTGGGTTCGGGGCGATGAAGCTACCGAACGACTCCTAGCTACTTCGAGCCCATTATTATTCTCTGAGCCCATTATTAGTTTTAGGAAATACGGCAAACGAATCGACCAGTTTTTTCGCTTTTTATAATCATTTGAAATTTTGGGCCATTAACTTTAATGGCGCCTATTGCCTTTGGAAGAAGTTTGTGTCCCTTATTTTCCTATTTAATATTGTTTGTCTTGATGTGTACTATCACCTTTTAACACCAAGAGGGGCGGTGATGCCGTCACGGCATCACATAATTTTAATCCCTAATTGCCACATTGACACTAGATTTTTTGAATGAAAACTTCAATTTTATTAAATAAGCGAAAATATACCTTTACTTATTTACAAATAAATCTTCTTGTAAATGCTGGTGTTACTCATTTATTTCAACAGTTTACAAATACAATTACCTTGCCCCTGAAAGGTTTAAAGTTTTGCCGAAGAGATTAAATTCAACCTGTATTCTGTAATCCTTCAGATCCTGTTCGGATTCCCTACTATTGATAATCGATTGGGATCAGTCGCATTTTTGTAAAATGATTACTTCTGTGTTAGAAGCAAGATATCCATTTTTGTACAATGTCTTTACTTATACAGTAATATTTTTCAATGATTTTTGATTTTTGACAAAAATGGAATAAAATCGGTATTATTCTGTTTTATATACAGACTTAAAAGATTTATTTCGACCATCCTTTACGAGAACGTTAGTTCAAAAAACTCGAGCTGAAAAATGACACTTTTATTTTGTCTGCTTTTTATGATTTCTTTAAGTCCCTAACAAATCTTTTTACACTCATAGCCAAAGGTTTTAACGGAAGAATTGAACGAGAACGGGGAAATGAAATTCATTTCCTGTTCCATCGATTTTCATGCTCCGCGTTTAAAATAAAGCTAACTTTAAAAAGAACTGATATTTAGTCAGAATAAATTGTTTGAAACAAGTAACTGTTATACATTTTTTTTTGTTATTATAAACGATTTATCAGTATTTTCTTTCTGAAATCGTGTATTTTATATACTACTATAAAAAAGGAAAATCAATTTATGTATATATTAAAACATTCTGTAGTTATTAAATTAGACTTTTTAAATTTTCTTCGTCATACGACCTATTTAAATCTATAGATATATTTTTGGACCTCAACCATCTTAAAGCGATAGTTTTTATTTTTTTTTTTCGAATTTAAAATTGCATTTTTTTTTTTTTGTTTGTTAAAACCTTTGTGGCATATACTACTTAATTTTTGTGATGTTGCATGGCTTAGCATTTGTTTTCGGATATTCTTTTACTTTTTATTTCAGTTCATCTGTATTTGTATTCCTTTAACAGTTATTATGTATTTTTTTACCCATTTAGTATTTTAAATTTTTCTGTGATTTTCAGTTCGGGCCTTCAGATTTGTTACGTTTCTGTTACGTGATTGGTAGCTGAAGTTGCTCGTCGAATCTCTATAATTTTTAATGTAAGTTAACGAACTTTTTCTAAGTTTTGTACTATTTGTATTTTTTTTTTGGTTTATTGTCTTAGGTGGCACGCATTTAATTTACTCGAATATACATGGTCTGTCCAGAAAGTAATGAGACTGATATTTTCTCCCCAAGTAGAACGCCAAAGTGGTGGTGTTTGTGGGTGGTACGTGCGGTGGGGACTCTAAGCTATAGAGTCTGTCATAAGTCAGTTATCTTTGAGCCTTTGCAGTGCACGGATCGCTCGTGAAGCTGACAATTGTTAAAAGTGGTGTTATGTTTTCTGAATGCAATGGAGTATCAAGAATTGATACACAAAAAGTTAAATATGCAATAAAGTTGTGTAAAACTAAAGAAATCGATTACTGATAGGCTTGCTATGTTATAATAAGATTGTAGGAAGTATTCTTTGCCTATGGTTCAATTGTTTATGTGGCATGAAGCCTTCAAAGACGAACAGATGACGTCGATGACGAACAACGTATTGGGGGTTAATCAAAATCTCGAACTTCAGATAATGCGGTTAAAATTAAAGCTATTTTAGACTCTGATCGTCGGATGCGTATTCGAATGGTTTCAGAGACGTTGGGACACACAAAATCGATTGTGCATCAAATCGTCACACCTAAAATGCGGAAATTTGGGGCAATCCGGTTCTAACACTTCCTTCAAAGTCACCCAGTGTCTGGCAAATCACAGAGTTGCAACACTTCCCCAACTGCATTTCAAACCCGATCTGTCACTGACGGACTTTTTCCTTATCCATCTGTTAAAATCTAGATTAACAGGTCATTTTGGCAATCTAGAGAAGTTGCAGAAAATTGTAAGGCACTTTCAGAATAGTATGCGAGTTAAAGACATCTAAGAGGGCATAAATGGTAGGCAGAGTCGTTCTTAATTATTTATTAATGTAGGAGGAGGCAATTTTGAAGAATATTAAGTGTCTGTAAAATTATCTTCAAATAAACGAATTTTATGGAATCAATCTCATTACTTTCTCGACAGACCTTATATATATAACGTGTGTTTTTGCGATTTATCTCCTTTCCCCCAGAGTTTGTAACAGAGTTCTACCATTCCAGTGTTTCGGAATTTGTCATCATCAAATTCCAACAAACCTCATCTCAAACCATCTAATCACCATGGAATTTCGACAGCATATCTTCGATGGAAAGTTAACGAAGGTATAATGACCTTCACAGTATCTACTCTATAAGTTCTATGTCGGCACATTGGTTTACTTGAGTGCATTACATTTTGCGCTGTAAATTACACAGATAAAGAAAATATGAAGAAAATGCATTTGTTTTTATTTATACACGAACAAAGTGCATTGCCACTGCCAATAAAAATAACCTTTTACTAAAAATTCTTTTTTCAAAAAACAAACAGAATCTTAAAAACTCTTATTGCTCTTTATTATAGCTTCATGAAATGTGTATATGAGGTTGACATTTATAAAATCAATACACAGCAAGACGAAAATTCAGATGCGCGCACTCATAAATTTTATTCGATGAACTTTATAAAATTAATGATTAACTTTTATAAATATTTCGGCTGAAATTTCTGCCAAAATATTTATAAAAGATATGATGTTTGTAATTTTTACTCAAACAGGATCTCATCTAATTAATTCTGCACCAAAATCAATAGTACAAATATTTCTTCAGACATCTTTACTCTTCTTCTTTGGACAGCAACAATTTCCTCTCCATTATCTGAATATTATTTTCTGGTTCACTCTCATTAGAAATATATCATGTTATAAAACTTTCTTACACTAAATCGCATCTCAAAGTAATTTGGGTAGTGTGAATATGCTGATATATATATAATTCTGCTTCTGTTTATTCGCAAAGGTTTTACAAAATGTGCCTGAATCTTTTCTCCGCACACCTGAGACACTTTCTCGACACACTGGCTGAACACAACTATATTAGGAATTTCGGTAATTATTAAGGAGCATCATTTTATTTCCAATTACCTCTAACTTTCTTATTATTATAAATTCTTTACACAGTATTAATTTACAAAAATATATTTTCTGACCTACATAAAGCTGAGTAGACAAAAAATAGTTTGAACATTTCAAAATCTAATGGGTAAGATGCATGTTCAATAATATGTGAGCATTATCCTAACATACGATTTCGCAGAGGTTCCTAAAAGAAATTCAGTTAATGTAATGATTAAGACCAAGATAATATTATCCGGAGATGCGTTAGTCAGATTACCAAACATATATTTCAGGTTTTTGGGTTATGATGAGGTTTCATGTCTGCAGTTTGCTTTCTCTCTTCCTGGATCAGAAGAGACAGCAGTTTCTCGAGGGACGCAGCAAAGACCTATATTACACCAAAACCGACACTCTATATATACAGTTAGTTCCAGATAAAAGGAAACCGAAAAAGAAAAGCCACTTTTTAATCTCTCAACTAATATAGAGCTTGTACTTTTTTTTTTTTTTTTTTTTTTTTTTTTTTTTTTTTTTTTACAGCAGACTTAAATGGTCTGTCTATTTTAAAAGGTATGTACTTCTACATGCAGTACAGTTAAAGATCTATAATTCCATTTTTAAGAGGAAAAGGACTGTAACATCGTGTCATAGTGAAATAAAAATAACTCAGAAAAGGCTCAAACAATATTTTTATATTTATACATGATAATAACCGTTTGTCGATAAAGCGAACAATGTTTTCCGCACTATTTTGCGAAATTTACCGTTACACGGGTGATATCAAATATTAATTTGTTATTAAATTTACTATATGCCCCTAATGGTTCTCGCGTTTAAATTTCCACTGAAAATAATGAAGTTAATATGTTATTTAGATCCTAGACCTTCAAGGGCAATTTGTCAAGAATTTTGGTAGCTATTCGACAAATCGTGTGAAATCGAAAGCCCCCCTTAATTTTTGGACATGAGAATATAATAAAGCAAATATTTTCTGCATTTAATTCTTCCAATAAAATGGTAATCATTTTTTATTTAATTTCTTCTATCTTTACAAGAAGAAAGTTTTGGATTCGTGAAAATGTTCCACTTTCGGTTTTCGGCGGATTTGTACGTTTTAGGGGTCAGAGATTCCGAAAAACATGTTTTTGCAAAATGTCTGTCTGTATGTATGTGACAAAAAATTTTTGGGCGCTCTATCTCAAAAACTGAAGCACGGGATTATAAAAAAAAAATATATATTCAGCTAGTCCCTGATATAAATTGGTGCTGATGAGTTTTTAGTATAAATCGCTCAACAGGTGGTGCTTCTATGCAATAATTTTCACGATTTCCACAATAGCTCAATCTCCAGAACTAATGCAAGTATTTTCGCCAAACTTGAGATTCAATTAGCCGATGACATGATTTGACGTTTTGTACATTTCGGTGTACATCGCTCAAAAGGTTTTTGCTGCTATGCTGCTGCATATGCTATGTTGGTTCTGCTATGCTGCTTTTTTCATTTCCGCAATAGCTGTATCTCAAGAACTAATGCTTGGATTTTCAACAAACTTCAGATTCAGGAATAGTTGGATATGATTTAGCGCTGTTTAGTTTTTCGTGTACATTGCTCAACAGGTGTCGCTGTTATGTAGCATTTTTCACGATTTCCTCAATAACTAAATCTACAGATTTAATGAACGGATTTTCATCAAACTGCAGATTCAGTTAGTAATTGAGATGAATTGACGTTTTGTATATTTTGGTGTATATCGCTCAATAGGTGGCGCTGCTATGCTGCCTTTTTTGCAATTTGCGCAATTGATATGTCTCAAGAACTAATGCTTGGATTTTCAACAAACTTCAGATTCAGGTATACCTTGATATGAATTAGTGCTGTTTATGTTTTGGTGTAAATCGCTCAACATGTGGCGCTGCTGTGCTAAATTTTTCAGTATTCCCGCTATAGTTCTATCTGAAGAACTAATGTACGAATTTTCATCAAACTTCAATTTCAGATGTACTTTGATATGAATTGGTGCTAAGTTGGTGTAATTTGTTTTACTATTTAAATGATAAGATAAAATTGGCGTGATATATATAGAAGAAAGTTTTGTGATGGCCACCACATACTAGTTTTCATTGAATGAGACATTCAGAGAAATAAAATGCATTGAAAAGCTCTTTTTTAGGTGCGTTCGTAATTATTGCCGAAACGTCAGTGAAGGCTTACTGTGGAGACACGAAAAGTTTTGATTTCCGTTTGTCTGTCTGTCTGTCTGTCCGTCTTTTCCGCGATAACTGCCGCAAAAACACCCGATCAGCTTGAAATTAATTGGGCATATTCGTGAGATACCCGGACGTAGCTGTATAGTTTTTGGTTAAATTTGGTTCATTCGTTCCGAAAATATGGAAGATTTTATTTTTCTTTATAATGCTTTTCTACGGCAAGTCAGACGATTTTCAAATTTCGATTTGTCGAAAGAAAATGGCACGTTTGATTAATGGATTTAAATGTCAAATTATGGATACTAAAATTCCAAATAAAGGTTTTAAATTATTCCTATTATATTGAAGTTTTATCAATATATCTATAAGATTTTTTTATTTACGTGTATAATGTTTTGAGGACATTTATACATGTATTCCAATAATATAAAGAATTTTTAAATTAATTTTCTTGTTTTACATGATACATATTTCTTTTTTTTTCCTTTTGTTCGTTGCCTAGCGACTGTTATTAGTAGCGTGTCATTGCGTCAAATATGAATGAAGTTAGTAAATTACGTTAATTTTGTTGCAGGTACTAATAAAAGGCTATCACAAAAAATATTTTATCGCGCCATATCGCTGCAATTTATGCAATTAACAGTGGGCACGATAATGAATTATTTTCCAGTAGTTTTATAGATCTCCAGATATGCCTATTTTGGGGGGCTTTTAATATGTTATTGCTATCGCATGGATTAGGATGTTTAAACTAATGTTTAACCATGCTATAAGTGAAAAAAAGTACAGTTAAAGGCATGTAAATACTTTTTAACACTTTCCAACATGGATGAAAAGTATTTATGACTTCAGGTTTTCTATCTGTCGCCTGCCGTGTTTCTCTACGTGCTCTAACTCGCGTAAATATAGTCGGGATTACATGTAATTGATATACGTTATTGAGGTTTGCCAAAGTATGTTTGGTATTAAAAATGAAGAGTGTAGCATTCATAGCTTAATTACAGGGGCACTCAAAACTATTCCGTTACATTATAGTCTTTGGGAAAAATCGTCTGCGGTGTATTTTAATAATGTTACACAATTTTAAACGTAATGAAATGTATATACTTTATTAAGGTGCACTAGAACCTGGTTACTATAAAATATGTTATGTGTAGCACTTACAGCATGCGTACAGGTAACTCAAAAGTATTCATAATATTACAATCTTTGAAGAAAATCCTCTTGTGGCGTTTTTTAATGATGTTACTCTGTTACAAAATAATAAAATTGATACGTATTTTTGAAACATTTTTGTAGTATATGGGGTGCAAAGCATATGTTTTTTTCAGGGTCACACAAAAGTGGTCGATTAAAATGTGGTCTACGGGGGAAAAAAACTCTTCACAGCTTATTTTAACACATTAGCGACGGGAAACGAAAATTCTCGTTTTTATTCAGAATACATCATTGGCTAAGGGAGTGACTTTACAGAAAAGACATTTATATTGTGTTGTCCATATTTTTTATAGATTGTAAGACATTATATATTACATCCGTACATTGAAAGATATTTACTGCTGCATAAACATGAAAAACATATCTCAGAAACCAATTTCCGAGACACTTTCAGAAGAGGGAGGAGCTTCTACTGTTTTTAAACCCATATTTAATTAAATTGCCTGTCGTAAGTGTGTTAATTGTGTTGCACTAATTCAAACATTATGAAATTAAATTACATTACTGTGGTTGACTACAAGAAGCTTGAATATGATTTGTATCGTATTTATCGTTCATTTATAGGGTCACATAAAATATTTCGGATACAGTTCTGGTCTATTAGGGATGATTGCTGAAGAGCATTTTCGATTATGGTGTGCGTTTTAACGTTAAGTAAATTTGTGCTTAATAAGTAGTGCTTAAATATTGTATAGAGCATGTACAGGGATACACAAATGAATTCGTAAGTATAAATGAAAATGAGCGCGAATTGCTTCAGTGTTTTTTTTTTTTTTTTGAGTTATGTATTTCCCAGCCCAATTACATTTAGTATACTAACAAATGTTTGCAGAATTTAAATAGAACCATATACAGGACTCCGCAGAAACTGGATATATGGTGCACACTATGCATACTAATCCCCGGAAATGTGATATGAGCAGTTTTAAGAGGGTTTTTTGTCTGCATTAAATTTAAATGTTATAGACGACGCGTAAAAATCTTCACGTAATATACAGGGCTGTAGAAAAGATTTCATGTACGTTTCCGTCTATTGGTAGAATTTACTAAAGGACATTAACACAATTAATTGATAATTACAAATGTAAATTAAATTACACTACGAAGGGGTTCAGGGGGGCTGAAGAAATCTACTTTATTATCTAAAAATTACCAGAATAAGTAGCTCATGAGATTTTCAGAATACCATTACATAACAAGGAGTTTAATTTAACGCTTCTAATGTCAGAAACCTTCGAAATATTTTTTCGTTTTATAAATGTTTATGTAATTTCAAAACTTTAAATTTCGTTTTTTGTAGAAAGATTAATATTACTCAAAGGATGCTAAACACAATGAATTGTAGAGCTGACGTTGAGGCTCCTGATCTGCAGATTTACTAGTATAAATGCGTAGTACATACAGTTGTCGTTCAGTCCGTCAGTCTGTCTGTCTGTCTGTCCGTCAGTCCGCATGTAACAGCGCAAAAACTACCCAACCGAACCATTTGAAATTTAAAATATATAAGTGTTGCATAATTTTAGAGAGCCATTTATTTATTTATTTTTTTTTATAAATCGAATGCATATTTTAATTACAGGGACAGTCAAAAGTTTTCCGCTACATTACGGCCAATAGGTAAAAATATTTCATATGCATTTTAATGATGTTACAGCCTTTCGAACAGAATGAAATTGAAATGCACTTATAAAGTGCACTAAAACATACATTCAATACAATATGCAGTGCAAAACATATTTCTAAAACTAGTTATAGTACGATCGCTCCTCATTTGCCGCGTTTGACGTGCAATTTCTAAATTGTTCCCTTCTTTTAAAGGATATGGATAAAAAATGGATGAAGAGAATGAATACCAATAATGATAACCGGATAAAATGTACAAAAAATGCATGCTTTTAGTAGATGTTATTTCAGAGCTTGCAGGGAAATTCTAGCAATTATCCTAGGTCAAATTGTTTTTGAGAAAAGCACATTTTTCCGATTCACTCAAGTTTCGATTTACGGGCGTTCAACAAAGGTGTTGCGGAACGCTAGAGGTACCTATCGTAACAGGAGTATAAAAACATTGTTGATATTGATTTTTCAAAAAATCGTCGGTAATCAGAACGGGATATTAACCGTTAAAGACACGGACGGTTCGTACATACATAATGGCAAGGTATGCGTACTCAATCTACTATAGGTTTTTAAAGCCAATAAAACAACTTTTAATATGATGATATATTTGTGTAATGCAATGCCCAGTAGCAGTATAAAAGCAACAAACGTCAAATTGTTAAAAACAGACTAATTTAATTAGAATTAATCACATAAATACTTTGGGATTCGCGACTAGTTTGCATTGAGTGGATATTTCAATACGCCTCCCGAGTCTTTAAAAGTTAATTAGAAACCTACCTGGAAAAACGCAGCGCAGACCAAGGCGGCGCTGCATTTATGCGACCTCCTTTCGAAACGTGCTTAGCACAATGTCAAGTTCAATCTTTGAACAAGGGTTTTGTTTCCGCTACACTCTAAAAAGAAGAGAATATAACTACGCTGAATTTAGTTTTATGAAATTTCAATTGAAGTTTAAATATGCACTACTTTTTTGTCAGTACCGAAATAAGTTCATCATAAACGGACTAGGATAAGATTAAAACAGGATTTATACAGAATAGCAATGTTTGACATTATTTACGCTTCATAACTCTTTGAACATTTATGGTATACCCCTTCATACTTTTCTAATATATACAGCTATACCTAACCCTATGTTGTATAGTTTTTCACGAAACCTTATTAATCTTTTACAAAGATTTTTTTTAAATAATACAGTTAATAATTCATATATTTATTGTACGGAACCCTCTGAGCGTGAGACTGCTTGCACTTCGTTTATTTTTACAAGATTTGTATTGATTTTTTTTTTCTTCAAAAAGACGAATTCAAAAACCCATTTTAGGAAATTGTTTCAAAGCGTTCATGATATTAAAAAACAGAAAATCTAACGTTTCAAAATGCACAAATAATACATGAAAAGCAGCAAACAGCTGTTTCGAATCTACTAGCGAGATTCTTCTTCAGTGCAAGATAGGGAAGAAGCAGCGTGCTAGAAAAGGCAAGGCTGAACAAAATGATAGATAGAAACGCGCTGGCTTATATACCATATGAGGGTAGCGAAGGCGCCAGAAACAACCAATGAGAGAGAAGCAATGGAAACAACTGGTTGGACAAGTAGCGGCATCTACCGGAGAAGGAGAGAAAAAAGAAAACAAAAAAGGGGGAAATTACATTAATGTTTTCCCAATACTTGGAAAATCAGGAGTACTAGATAAGTCATTGAGTAAAGAGTGAGAATTTTTAATGATGTGGTAAGCTTCCCAAAAATCAAGATCAAGATTAGAAGAAGACCAAGAATATTGAGCAATAGAAGAATGTTTGAGCTCCTGATTTTTAATATAACCTTCAGCCTCTTTTAAACGAAATCTAATTGCACGTTTAGTCTGCCCAATATAAGGAAGGCCACATTGGCAAGATATTTGATAAATACCCTAGTTATCTAGGCGATCAACGGGGTGTTTGTGATTTCAAAAAGTGATTTTATTAACAGGAGGAAAAATAACATTAAAATCAAACCTTCTTAAGATTTTAGCAACTTGCTGGCTGATTTTAGGAAAAAATGGTAACACAATTGAAGTATTGGAGTTGGAATTAGAATGCTTTTCAGAATGGACGGATTTCGTCAATTTCTTATAAGTAGAATCATAGAATATTAGAGGAATAACCACGATCAACAGGAATAGCTTTGAGGTAATTAAGTTCAGCACTAAGTAACTGAGGAGTGGAACAAATATTGGTAGCCTGAAAAAAGAGGTACTGAAAACAGCGAATTTCTGGATATGGGGATGGGAAGACTACCTGTGAGGTGGGAGACTGACAGTAAATGGTTTACGAAAGACAGTAGTCTGAAACCCACTTTAATAACGAATTACAAGGACATCCAGGAAAGAAGGACAGTTATTATTCTCAATTTAAGAGGTAAATTGAATGCAGGGATAAATGGAATCCATGCATGAGACCATGTATTCACGATATTAGTTCATGCATCAATGTTAAGATTTTTTTTAAACACAATTACCAGTGTTATCGACTGTCAAAAACAGAAAATCGAGAATTTCATTTCAAATCATTTATGACATGTATTTTTCAACGAAAGTTTAGATTTTTTTAATGTCAGAATTTCACAAGTTACTGATTGTCAAAATCACTGAATTGATGCATTTATACGTACGTCTGTATTTTTCAAACAAACCTAAAAAGAAATATCATATTGTTCGAAGCATTTTTAATTACTAATGCGAAAATAATAGATGATTGATTCGTGTTGTTAGTGGCGTGTTTTAGCAGCAGAAAACAAAGATACAATAATATATAATAATTCATAAAACTAAAAGTGACATAACATGCTAAGATGTAATCGCGAAAGGGATTTTCATGATTAGGTAAATTGTTTCTAAATATAAGTAATATATTTTAGATACAATCTCTTTCTAAATTAAATTAAAGTGAATCTGGTTATAAAAATAATTTTTATGTGATATGTTTATAGACACTTGTAAATAAATAT